>MNCL01000046.1:0-600000 GCA_001932985.1 Proctacanthus coquilletti | reverse complement strand
TCTTTTGCCCTCCGTAAAAAATATCATATATGTTTTATATATTTTCAGATAAAGCAAAATCCTCAAAGTGGTTAGATGCCCACGCGGATTACCAGACTTCACTAAACACTTTTCCGTCATGCCTAGCGCTATGTGATTTGAAAAATGATAATTACTACAAACTCGTCTGTGTGGATATGCCAAAAGACTTGAAACAAAGGGCCAAATTAAAGGTTTTTAAAGGCACGGGAATGGTTAGCGAGCAAAGTCTGCCTGGTATACCTAGTGCAATTCAAAGCTTCTATATAGACGAACCAGAACCCAAATTGCCAAGTAAGTATAACTACTTAAGGTGTAACGCTACTAACCTAACACACTGCAGTTATCGCATTGGCAATAGGGCCATCTGTGTTACTGTATAGAAATATGAAACCCTATTTTAAGTATACCATACCTGGAATGGCTATTGAACCTTTGGAGAAGGATGTTTGGCGAAAGGTATCAATGACTTGTGCATTAAGAGTGATAACTTTAGTATATAATAAATTCCAGTTACCTTTGGAGAAGCCAGAAAATCAAGAAGAATTAATTGAGAGTTTAAGATCTGTTGAGATGTGCCAGTTGACTTGGATGTCTCAAAAGATGCTGCACCTCCCGGCGCATGAAAGATATGTAAAAATTGCAATTCCCGAAATAAATAACTAAAGTTTAATTAGCTGCCTTTCTGGCTTTAGGCGTTCATTCAAGAGCATGCAGAAGTTGAATTGCAAAGGTTGTCGACCATTGTAGCGATGAAAACACTACTCCGTGCCTCGAGCGATAGCAAACCACCCTCCTGTCTAGTTCTTGCTACTGAACATGGTGAAATATTAATGGTAGACACGCTCACTTTTGCAGTTATATACCAGGTTGTTTTGCATTTCCCAGTTTTTCAAATAGTCGGCTTCTTCACTTGAAATTATTTTCAAACATTTTTTCTTAGGCACGGGTATGTGCGTTTCAGGCTTGTCCGAGTCATATATCCCTTAGTGGCCAATTCGACACTGATTTTCGAATAGTGATTTCCAGCCGAGAGGGATCTCTTTTCATTCTACGGAAGAATTGGTTAGAAGGTAAACAAATTTTGAAAATGGAACAACCAGCGATCGATCTGACCTTGTTGCCAATCGATCAAACAATAATTGTGGCTTGCATGGACAACAATTTGCGATGCTACTCCAAGAAAGGAAAGAAGCTTTGGGAAGTTTTACTAGACACATCTCCGAGGTGTATGGTACCTGTTCACTTGCCTCATTTGGGTATGACTCTAATTGCTGTCGCTCTGGCTGGTGGAGTAGTTCAGTTCTACTCCCAGAAACACGTAGTCGACGAATTTAAGCTCACTGGTAATTTCTGGGATTATGCACGTCCAAAAAACCTTAATTGTTAGTATTGCAGAAACTGTGGATGCTATGGTCTTTGGACAACTGGGACAAGAGGAACATGTGCTCAGTCTTATTACGCAAGGAGGTCAGTTGCTAGTCAAGATTCTGAAACGAACTGCAAGTTTTAGTTGCGATCCAAGAGTCCGAGAGGAGATAACAGAAGGTGATGCAAAATCTTTGAATATCCCAAAAAAAAGTTCAATTTTCATTGAACAGACCTTAAGAGAAAAAGAAAATGCAAAAGGTGAGTTATCTTAGAGCAGTTCGGAGATCAATTTGTGTAAGCAAGAATAATTTTGATTTTTGGGTTTATCTAACCAATAAAATGTTTTGATTGCAACTGAAAATTTATTGATTTATATTAATTTAATTTTGCATTTCCGTCATAAAAATACAAGAAAAGTTAAAAGCTAAAAATTTCAGCAATCTATGGAAGCTTTCAAGTTGAATTGTGGCGTCTTCGCTTAACAGCGGCACGCGCTACTGTTGAAGCTATAAATTCAGCGGAAAGCACAATATCTGGAGATCTACACCAAGCCCCAATAAAATTATCAGCGGAAATTTGCGGCGTCGGCCCTCAATTCAGACTATTTTTAAGCATTGAAAACATGTCTCAAAGAAAAGGGGCGACTAATTTGAGTGTACTGCTTCATGCAGACGATCGACACTATACGATTCCAAAATCCATAGCGAAGGTAATAATCCTTTCACTTATTCATAACTCTGTAAGACGGACAGTTTCAGTTACCCCTTCTCGTTCCGGGAGTTCCATTGAAAGTGGACTTTGAAGTGATTGCTGTATTAAATCCAATTGATGGTCTCCCACCTGGGGATTTAACAAGCAATAATGCAATCGTTCGTGTAATGATCATTAAAGCTGGACAGGCGAAACCTTTGATAGCAGCTGTAGTTAACATGCCGGAGTCAGAAGCTCCACTGGAATGAAGAAGAAGCTTTCAATTATTTAAAAGTGCTGAATGAACTTTGGACAGAGTTTAAAAACATTTATTCAAACAAGACGACAAACTGCATTTGAAAGATGTATATTATACATTTGTGACGATCTCACTTGTTTCAGAACGAAAATGATTTTCAATAAAATTACTTACCAAAAAAATATCGATATTTTGATTGTACTCAACAAATAAACATTTTATCATTATTACCGTTTAACTACAGAAGTTATGGGGTTATAGTTTCAAAGGCTTATAGTATGCTTTTCGAACGAAAATTTAATAGTTTACAATAAATGGGAATTTCCTCTGTGACGAATTGAAGAAATAGAATAATATACCGATCTTACAATGTATGTATGTATGTGTTTGAGATTATAGAAAAAAATTGTGAAAAAAGCCTTCTCTTTGGGTTGTCCCACCCCTGGTTAACAAATATGTGAAATATGTAAGTTTTTTTCCTTAAAAGTGAAAACCTCATTTATGCTCATCAATGATATTCGAACTTTATAGGTCTGCAATGAAATTTATTAAAAATTGTGCTTCACAATTCCTTAAATTTATTGATAACTATTTTCAAAATATCCATTTGAAATATTTTCAGAATTTGTAAGAACTCAATCTATACGGTATTCGATATGAATCATTTTTTTTGGAAATGAACAGAGTATTATTATTAAATTTTAAGGTGCTTCCTTAAATATATTTCACATAAAATGTTGTTATTATTTATTATACATTATTTTGAAATAATGTGTATTTAAATGATTATTTTCAATTATTATTTTTCCAATGTTCTCGTTGCAATTCCGTTTAATTATTTTATTTAAGTGACATAAAATCTTATCAAATCGATTTAAAATTTACATCGTTCGATAAGTAGATTGTAGATTCTATTTTAATTTTAAATAGTTTTAAATTGTCTTTGGAGAGCCCACGTTTTGTCTGATACCACTAGAAATAACAGCAAATGTATGAATTTTGGTTTGGAAGGATTTGGTCATACAAATGAAAATACATACACAACCCCTTTCATAATCCATATTTATATTACACGTATCCATACATAATAGAATAAACTGCAAATTAAGAGATTGTCCAGGTAAAGTGAAATAATATAACAGGCCGATTGAAAAAGCACAACCTGGTTTCGGTTTATTTTATTCTGGTCGGAAGTAATCTTCAACTTCACACCGATTTTAAGAAACAAGTTGTCTTTGACCTGAACAGCCTCGGCGTGCACTGATAGAAGCACTCAGCTTAACGTGTGTGGTGCTGCCTGAAAGCTTTTTACATCTGTTTACAATAAATAAAACACATAATAAGTTTGTGCATACTGATTTAGCTTTTAATCTACTAAAGTTTGGATATAAATAGATGTAAGATATTTTCCCTTTCGTTTTATGTGAAAATATGGAAAAATGTAGTTTATTTCGAACTAGTCAATGAACTTGAAGACATTTACGTGGCTTCAAGACCTTGAAATTCGTCATTAAAACTTTTAGCAATTTTTGTTTTGTATATATTTAAGTTCAAACTTTTCTCGTTTGCTCAAATTGAAAGGATTGCGGACAGGAAGTAAGATCCCTTCTTATGTTCTACTTCAAAACCTTTTAGGAAGTTCATAAAATCTGTAACCAAATTTTTTTCGTCGGTAGAACCTTCTCCAATAATTAAGAGTGTATAAAATGTTTTTAAAAAACGGAAAAATAACAGTTACAATATAACCTCTCACATTTCTATGCAAAGGGGAAGTGATTAGAAATTCGCACACGAATTATTTACTCGAGAGCACAGATCAAGTCGCATCTGCGATCCATGGTTTTGACTCGGATGATTCATATCATCTCATGCAGCCACTATTTTGCGCGAATGGAGGCACAAGGCATTGCGGTAACCAGAGTGATTCCGCGATTCAGTTAAGACCCAACCTTCCGACGGAGAGGTTCATAAGATTGGTAAGTGATTGTAGCAAGTGAATTCGATAAGTTCAAATAAATTTGCAAACCATTAACTTGTGAACTATCTTCGAGTGTTTGAAATATTGAGCTAAACATACGGTCATTAGACAGAATAGGAAATCAACAAAACCACGCATCTTAACTTTTATTTAGTGAGTTCCAATAATTACAGAATGTGTGATTTTATGTTCAATTGAGATGAAGTGGAGCTCTAAATAAATCGGATTCATAGTACTCTGATTCGTTCAAAAGAAAGGAAAGTGGAAATCTACTCGTACCATTCTTTTGACCTTCATTAAATTTTTTAGAGTTCATCCAAAACTGGAATCTGCGTCATTTGGCCTCATGATTGCAAAAATTGTCTTTTGAGTTATTTTTTTATACAAAACTTAAAAACTATTTAATATAAAAAGAAGGACAATACTCTCTCTTTTTAGTGGTTTCCGTCATTAATGAAGGGCCTTTTTTAGAGGTCTTAACGCATTCCGAAATCGCGGAAGTGGCAAGCTGCGTATTGAAATTTAATGACGAACGGAGTTTGACCCACCGTCATTTATCACGCCATGCTTCCAAAGATTCAGCGGTGAAGTTGATGTTTGTTCCCTCTTTCTCTGCCACTTGTTGCAACTTGGGTGTTCATAACTCAATCTTTTAATATATTGAGGATTTTTAGAATGGAGCAAAGTGAAGAGGTAGAAAACCACAGATTCTACTCAAATTCCGGTTAACATTGATGAACATAACGCCCTGTGTGAACTGCGGTGGTTATCACATCACGTCGGTATTTTCAATTGCTAATCTCCGGTTGCATGAGTTTGTGACGAACCATTATAATATATGAGATGCTCTGAGTGGCTTCTCAAGCCTCAGTCTTTAATCTTTAATAGCTCTCAACCCCAATTATTATGTTTCTTGCTTGCTAAATCCATTAAAGATCTTGAACATAAAGCAAGTAGTAACCATTTGACCTATGGCTTGGTATATTGTATTAATTAATGGTTTAAATACTAAAAGTCATCCAAAAAGTAAATATTTAAACGTTTGGTGACAGTACCATTGTAAGAATTCAACACTAGGAAAGGCTAGGCTATACGACGTAACATTTGAATTATTCATTTATTCATTGAATATAATTCATTCATTTGCGAAATTTTGAGTCCTTCAGTTTTACTCAGCCAATTCTGGGAAGAAACCAATTTAATATTTGGGAGAAATTAGTAAAATGGTGTTTTAAAGTAGTTCAAAGACCAGAGAAATTCTATAAGATATACTCCCGCGAAAACCAAGTTCTGCTTTTCAATAAATCAAAATAAAATATAAGCAACTTCTGACAAATTTGATCCGCAATAGTTTTTTTAAAGTGAGCAACTAGCTTAAATAATTTTTACGGTGTTTAATTCGTCTTTCAAGCATGTTATTTTTAACTTTCTTGACGCACTTGCTTCACAGCTAATTAAGCAGTTTCTGGTTTAATTTTTATTTAAAAACTTTTAAACATGTTCAATGTCCAATTTTTTATTGCCTTTTTGTAAGCTGAAACGTTAAATAGCTTATCCATCGTGAATTAAACTTATTTAAACGTTAAAGTATTCTAATTATTTCTGATCTTGGTAAAATTATTATATATAGGTGAATGGCCGTTATAATTTGTCTTTAATTATTTTATATCGAATAGAGACCTTTGATACTTTAAATATTGATTTGTAAAATTAAATTATTACTATAAATTAGATAATATTAATATTTAAGTGTTACCTTTTGTTCATTTATAAACCAAAATATGCTATTAAAAAAATATTCGAACATTTGATTACTGTAAGTGTAAAATAAATTGGTAATTAATTACTTTAAGATAAAATTAATCTACGGAGAAGCGTGCATACTTTCAAAAACATTGAGATGTTTTAGGCCTGGCTTTCGAAGTATTCTTAAACTGCAAATTAGGATTTTAAAGACCTCCAATATGATTGAATGTGAAGAAATATCATTTAAAAACAACAAATCTAATGGCTTACTAACATAATTCGTAATAATTAAAACTCGTCGGTTACAATAAAGATTTTATACTGTAAGCTTGACTCACATGCCATTTTCTTAAACGCAAGCTTAGTATTAACCACAGACAAGTAATCTTTTCCGATTTATGCAGGGAATACTAATAGAAAACTTTCGAAGCTAGAAGTATTGCGTCATGTCTCCCCATTCTTTGGATGATAAAGGTTTCTAGAGTTTACGTTTTACGTAATGTTCATGTCATACGTAATATACAAATAAATTACCGAGAAAACTATTAGTTACTAAACAGGAAATTATTTTTTCCGCCCTGCAGCCAGTCACGTCTATTTATTTCGTATTTATATAAATTATTCCCTTAACTTCACTGTGCGTACATTAAAGCCGTCATAAATATCGAGGTTTTTATGATTATTTTTAGTTCGTTTTTACTTTATATCAGACATCTGTTCATGCATATATGCATCATCACAATTTTTGTAATCTTTAAAACGTTGAATAATGCTATTTAAGGTACACAGATGGGTTCATAATTTCATTGTAATTAAATATAAATGAAGGAAAATTAAAATCAATATTCTATTTACGGATAACCCACTTTTTGGCTTTTATAATTGTTTAATTTATATAAAGCATATTCATACGAATTATCAATAAGTAAATAAATTATTCTTTTCCTTACAGGTGATTCAGACAAACCCATACAAAATGTCGCTCGATGAGGTAAGACAGAATTATAAGATCGTAGTAATAAATGTCTGCATTTAGCAGCAGGTATCTATGAAATGCTTCCAATATTTTTCCTCAATTTTTAGAAATTCAATGCTGCTGCTGAGAAAGTGAAAACTTTTACAAAGCGACCAACCGATAATGAGCTCTTGGAAGTTTATGCTCTGTTTAAACAGGGTACAGTAGGTGATAATAACACGGTGAAACCAGGAATGCTAGATTTAAAAGCTAAAGCTAAATGGCAGTCGTGGAGTGATAAAAAAGGAATGAGCCAAGAAGCTGCTAAAGAGGCCTACGTCGCTTATATAGAGAAATTATCGCCATCTTATCTTTAATTTTTTAAATATAAACTTTTACTACTATCCTGGCTGAGGTGACGTAAATATTATTTTTTTATAATTGGTTTCAAATAAATTATTGTATTTAATGTTTTTATTTCTGGGCTTTTAATTTGTCTATACTAAGTTAATTCGAACCAATGGTCTCAAAAATAAATTTGGCTACGTGTTGTTGCTGATATTCTTATTCTTTTATTTTTTTTTGGAAAAAACATGAGTACAGATAAGCTTTCATTTATTTAATGTTCTTGGCTTGTCCTTTTCTCATAAATCACAAAAATGCGGGAGGAAGATAAGCCAAATGATCCTAGGCTATATATAAAAAGAAATATTCTTATTCATTTTAGGAGAAACAGAAGTTCTTTGCAAGATTTTTCCACAAAATGTAAACAAAAATCAGAATTGCTGAAATGAACTTCATAAAGATAAAATTCATATAAAAATCAAAATATAAAGTTGTCATTATAATTAGACACGTCGCTTCAAAGCTTAAGTTAGGAAAACTCTACCACAATGTGGGTCTTTCGCAAATATACCGTTCATTTTGAGTGAATTTAAGTGAAATAGGTCCATTTTTTTAGAAATATTCAGTTTATATTGTTTTAGCTGTTATTTAAAAATAAACCGATAATAAAACGAAAGACTACTTTGTACCTTTGTAAGAACTTTAAAATAAACGTCTCAAGTCATTTGTTTGATTAAAAAAATGCTGAAATTAGTTCAATATGATAGAATGTGATTATGGACTAAAGCCAATATTTGAAGTTCAAATGTGAGCATACACATTGAGATTTCAACGAAAATAATAAAGAAATCAACAATGTGCATCTTAAGGGAATTAACAGACTATAATATTTGTATACTATAAGTATACAAATTTAATATTTGTCGGTCTAAACAAACTTCCTTCCTTAAGAGGATTCAATGATTAACCCAAAGTGGATGGCGTTTTAATTATATAAACTTAGCGTATTATTCATACTTCGTCGTACTTCATACGACGTTTTCAACTTTGACTGTACTAGTTAAATTCCCCTAGTGACATCTAGTAGCTTACACGTGAACAGCAGATCAAGTTGACCACCTGTAATTTTCCCACCTTTATGGGATTCGTTATCTTACCGCTTAGAAAAATTAGAAGGTATTAGTTGTGGGCAGATATACAGCTGAGCGATATTTCTAGGAATTCGCAGGTAAACGACAGGGTTTTATTCAACATAGAAAAGAAAAAACCAGAGTTTGGTCCATTCGTCCACTAGCTCCGTTTCTAGAGTCATAAGAAGCCAAATTCAAGCGCCGGTGATTCACCTGTTGATTTCATCAAGATGAGCAGTGATGGGCGCAAACAAGGTGAGCGAGAAGTGTTTACTTTGCAAAACGTGTGCACAAATGAGACTAACATACATGGCGCCGGCTCTGTTATCAATAAGTTGGAAAGAAATGATTCTTTGGTCTAGAGCTCCTTAACCAAATCACGCTCATCTTGAGAGATTTCATTCATAAACGTTCAGACCGTCGACTAGTCAGGGACTCCGCAGTCTGCTGTCGTTCGGGCTTTCATCTCAAGGGGAAAAAACTACATTTTGCGAATTGAGTGTTTTCAAATAAAATACGCGTTTCCATTTGCTCACCTTTTGTGACGTTAGAATACGGAAATAGTCCTGCGGTGATTTGTTGCTAAAGTGGTTTTACTGATAAAGCACCAGGCAATTGTGAAGAAAAGTGAATAAATGAAATTGGTGAAGGTGACATATCGAGAAAAGTGAAAATCTTCGGGAAGCCGTGGGAGATGTAATAGCTATAATTCTGTTTTCCTAAAGCTGCAATCTAAACCGAGTATTCTGAGAAAAAATCCACCATTTCGACGAGGAAATGCTATGTGAGTGGAAACTGCAAAAGCAAAACCCACCTGTCAACTTTCTAGTAAAACACTCACACGAACGTACCGTTATGAAATGCTTTTAGGTCTTCTCTGTCGCACCAGCAGGCGTCTCCGCCAAAGATTGGTCGTACTGCTCGCTATATTTGCGAAATTCTTACTACCATCAAAAGGTCAGTACACTCTTCGGGATGCTTCCCGTGTTGTGCTTTTATTGCTGCCTGTCTGTCTGCTGGTCAACTCGTCGCACTCACGCTGGAACGCACAGGTTCGCAGATGGGGACGAGGCCTTAGGCGATCGCCGATTTCGCCCATTGATTTTCCTTCCAAATCGGTGTCGCCGGTTTCTGGAAGTGCGATCCAACCCGAACCCCTTTTCAGCAAACCTGTTTATGTCGCTAGTTTCCTACATAATAAATATGTCTACGAATAAATTAGAAATGTTATGCAACCGTCCGATCCGATACCATAGGCAACATAGACTAAATTAAAATTCCTTGGATTATGCAAACGCAATGAAAGTAAAACTACCTTTGGTACGAAGGTGCTGCTTATTTATATCTCCACTATTCCAAAGTGATGCAAAATTGTTGATTTTGCCTAATCTCCTAGTTCTTTCGTCTTTTCGTGGGTACATTTAAAATGTTCATTCAATGGAATTAACCGCCACGATTCAACAACTGTTTCGAAAACTTAAAAAGGCAAAAATATTTTAACAAAATATGCATATCACATTCAAATAAAAATATTATTATAATATAGTAATAGTAATAGATAGAATTTTGGATAAAAAAATAGGATATTTTCCGATTCTGATTAATTAAGCAAAATTAAGGTCTGTACAATTTTATAGTTCTCTGCTCTGCAATCAAGAATTAGTACCTACACAAAAACCGAATATATTTTCATTCCTATGCATAAATGAAAAGTATAGTTAATTTGTATCATGCGCGTACAAATATAAAAAAAATAATAATGCAATATCCCTTTTATAAAAAATTGAGACAATCAGCAATTCTGAAAATTTAGAAGTGGCTATAAATTCTTAACCGAATAGAATCGGATTATTTTACTTATTCCACTCCGGATTGGAAATTTCTCTCACACTCAAAATCCTTCATAACGAATAAATCCAGTTTTCTGCCAATAGCTGTACCCAATACATATTCTTACTCCGATTCTACCACTTCTAAATATTTACTATTTCCTCAATGGTATTTATTAGCTTCGAATATGCTAATTAACCATTCGATTAGCTCAAAGGTGACATTGAAAAAAATTACCAGCCCGCCGAGCCGAGACTGACTACAACAAATAATTTGAATATCTCGTTTCAAAATGGACAAATTTCTTATTTTGCATCACAACGAAATCAAATTTGCATTAATTAATTTTGCAGCAAGGCTACAAGAATGTTCTTCTATTTTCATATTTGTCCTATTTCACAACACAATGATTTTAACTTTATTTCTTTTCCTTGAAAATTCTTTCAAAAAGTGAGAGTTTAAAAAAAGAACGTATTGTGCAATTTTGCAATATTAAATAGAAGTCTGAAAAAAAATAATTTACAATTTCCAGAATGTAATTTATTAATTTAAATTTTAATAAAAACAGGAATCCTTCCTATATTTAAAATCGCTCGTCGAAGATTAAGCACAGGTAGATTTACCGAACAGCAAATTTTAAGTGCGGATTAGGCTTAACGGATTTCCCTTAATTTTGCACTTGTACCCTACAGCTTAGGAGAAAAACTGGATAAGTGTGCGCTTCAAAGCTCAATACATTTCGTGTGCTAATTGTTGCGTGAAATTCCTTAACGGCTTGGATTCGTTTCTTGTCGATGTAATCTTGTCTCTTTGGCGCTCCTCGCGCACCATTTTCCGTTCCTTTTCAGCGGCAGTAAGTCGGAATTTTGATTAACCAATACACCAATGCGTTCAACTAATTTAACGCTTTTTTTAATTACCTACAATGATTTTATTGAACACCTTTTAAATTTGAGTGGAGAGTTACGATGTTCTTCAGATCAACTAGTTACTATTCATGTTTACTAATTAATTGTTCTTTTGTTTAACGTTGCATATCTTATTTAATCGAATTAACGCAAACGATCGTATTTACGTCAGGTATTACGTTCACTTAATCAACTTACGGCGACGACGTATCGCATACTTCACGTGGATAAAACAATATTATCAATCAATGGTCATATTAACAAATAAAGAAGAAAAGTAGTAACCAACCAGGGAAATCAGGATTTCGATCTAGAAGTTAAAAAGCCGAAAATCTAAGAAATAGGCCTTGGCATTAATGAGACTGTGATGATTCTCACTTAAAGCATTTACAGCGGCAAAGGTTCTTATCTTAAATAAAAAATTGGCGCAAAGAGAGTGAATTGTGCACGCGCTGTAACTGCACGCATAGAACCGTGATGCTCGGTTCGCACATTAGCATTTTAATACGCTTGGGAAATCGTTTTACACTTAATTTCCACCACCCTCATTCAGCATTCATGGAACAGATCGAAAATTCAAAACAATTTCTAAACCTTTTTTGTTTTATAGAACGGAAATTTAGAGTGGAGCGGAACGTATTATTTTCAAAGTATTCAGATTTTGGTAGAGACTTAGATAATACAAAAAAGAAAATAGACCTAATTTTGATACAGAGAAAGGCAAATTACTAACACATCTTGAATGAAAAATACAAGATTTAGTTGCAAAGGTTTTGGTTAGTTGAATCGTCTTTTAAATCGCATACCATTAGACATTATAGGAAAATCTTAGCTACTCATCCAAAAACACATTAACCATACAATGCATAGCTAAAATTATAAATGCATCCTTGCACTTCCTTTCTCTAAGCTTTTAATATGTATTAATATTTAATCTTTACCGAGTGAAGAAATATGTGTTTTTCAGACATTTTTCTTTCAGGTCTAGTATAAGCATGTTCTAAAAACAAAGTATGATAAAATATATTAATTTGCATGAAGTGTTTTTAATCTAAAATAAAAAACACACGAGCTTTTCGGAATTCGTACATAATGTTCTAGATGAGTTAGAAAAGATTAAGAGAAAGGCTAAAATAAATGTTTCAATCATTTTATATGTTGACTACATAACAGGAACATTGTGGCAGAAGTTGCTATATGAATTCATTTTTTTTTATTTTGCACATAACTCTTTACGAAACACGTTGGGAGCGAACCTTGGCTTTATATTACGTGATAAGTTTTTAATCTGACGGCTATGTCTCATAAAATAATTTGAATGTATTTCTGAAACTGTAGACTTTATTTTTGAATAGATTTGGTAAACAATTTTGAATAAAAATGACTAGTTTTTCTGGCCTAATAAAGTAGTAAGGAAGTTTCCTTCCTTAAACTAAAAAATTCAAATCCCCTTCTCTTTTTCCTGTTTCCTGAACAATATTTTATTATTTGTTAATTCCGTAAAATATCTTTATCATGATCAAAATTAAATATCCCACAAATTCTTTTCATCTTTGTTTCTAGGGGAATGAATTTACAAATGTATCGCTGTCATAGCTAATGAAGCTATAAAATAAGAGCAAATGATCCAACAAAATGCATGAACTTTTTACGAAAGTCTTATCAAAACGCGATTTATCCAGAGCTGGTGAATTATTTTCAGTGGCTGATTCTGAGATTGTCAACGATCTGACCGAAGTGGTGAGTACGGTATCTTTTGCAGCCATATAAATATTTTTGGCGCAACGAAAATATGTCGGGCACGTGTAGAATTAAAAAACGTACAAAACGTATGATTTATTTTTAAAATTTCGACTTGCTAACGAAATCCCAGCATACCGCAGTTGGTTGCGCATTTCTATCATCTGTGAAAGGTCCGAAATTTTCTCTTATCCCTCTTTCTTTGCAGCTGACAGAAATAGAACCGATCATTTCCCAACCGGATTACTTAAGGAATAACAATGATCAATCAGTGGTCGAGATCTGTGTGACACGCGTGCTGTCATGCATCCGCGAAACGAAAACGGCAGAGCGATACTGTGCTGCGCTCGTTGGCCTCCTTGAGACCTGCTTGATCTACAATCTACAGCCTACAGGATCGAACCGAGATGATCCACCGCACGCCAAAATATCAGCTGATATCATCTCGAGCATATTTCTGGTATGCGAAAGGTTCCCATCACACTAATTACGAATAGCTATTTTGTTTTTGATTTAATTTCTCTTGTCTGCTTTTAATTGTGCCTCTAATTAATAGAACTACGATAAAAAAGAGGTGATGAAGATCGCACTTCCAGTCGCAGTGAAATTTCTACAAAAAGGAAATAAAGAGCTCTCGAGGAATCTGGCAAGTTATTTGTCGTTGGCAGCTATTGACTACGCCTATCTTCTTAGTCCCCATGTGGATGCAATTTTAGATTCAATTGTTGCAGGTTTGTATATTTAACAATCAGATACATATTTATATATCAAAAGTTCACAGCAAAAGTAGCAAAACTATTATTATATATAATTATTTATTAATTAAATTATTTAATTTCTAAACATTTTCAACAGGAATGAATTATTTTATTTTGTTTATCATTTCCTCTATCATACATTTTTCAAATTCGAAAATTTGAATAAGCAATTTCAAAACAATTAATTTCCAGGCAATTATGGTCTCTGCCGCGTTCTCTCTCAGATCTATGAAGTATCACCGGAAGAATTAGGACCTCATGCACCCCTTTTAGTATCATTTTTGCATCGATGTGATTCGCAGGAGAAATTAGCTTTATTGCAATTGTTCACACTGATGGCGCAAAAGAAGCCAACTGTTAGTACTCGTTTTAGTCTAAATCTTAGTTCGAAACACATAATTTTCCGCTTTTTTAGGTGTTGGAGTCCAGTGTGCCACAATTATGTGAATTTTTAAGTGATACCGTAACAGCCGCAGCCACAATGAGTGTCCTATTGAAATTAGCTGAAAGTCGGCCCAATCTGATAGTTAATTATTTCAATAGGATAAAAAATGCTGCTAGTGAAAATCCTTCAGCAGTGTCTTTAGCGGCACAAATATTAGCAACAGCCGGCAAAATCAATAAGGTAACACTTGCTTGGTCTTCTTTCTTCTATCAGATGCCTAGAAATGTTAAAAATACTGGCATTTCTAGGCATTGTTATTGTGATCAATACCTATCGATCATGTAAAAAGACGTTGTCCTTGGCAGCTCTGCTTTCAATCACGTCATATTCTTAAAGGTCTATAAATATGTTTAAACACAAATAATTCTAGCGTAAACCATAGTAGGTTTTAAAATGTATCTAGAACTTTTGCAAAATGCTTCAATTTTGAAAACAGCGGCTGCATGTGACGCTATAAATGTTGTAATAATATTGTTGACATATTTAACCAGTTGAACACTCGTTTAGGACAAAGCACAGTTTGCATTAGATTTTGTACTTGAACATTTGCCGCATGCCGACCGTACATCACAAACAGTTTTACTGCATGAAGCAACTAAGCTATGCTCATCATACCCAGTGTTGTTTACCGATAAAGTATTGGCATGTGTACGACAGAAAAACTCACTAAGGTTGTTTACTTTCATTAAGCATATAACGTCACTTTACTGACTACCCCAACCTCTCCCCACATATAAACTAATGTAGCCAACAGCAGTCTACAACACAACTGAATGCTGAAGATGGTAATAAGACATCAGGGGGAGTTACAATAGTTAAATTGAATTCCCCCATAACTCGTGATTTACCTACAACTGCTACAATGTCCAAAATACCGGGAAGTTCTAGTCCTCCCGTTCCGAATAATACAAAAATGGGAGGGCATATCGTGACTATCCACACGTCCAGCATTACAACTTCCTCTATGAATACAAATACGAACAACATGCCCCACATTAGTGCGCAAACCTCACCTGCTTCTACGGTGCCGCCAACTCCTCCACACACCGGATATACACGGAGGGTTAAGTTAGGTGACTCAAGGAGCACAGGAAGACTACATCCTTCAAGCAATACTCACAGAAGTATGACACGACTGAACATTGCCGGTAGTGCCCAGTTTTAACTTATGATAAGTATGCAGGCTTATTGAAAAAAATTCCAGGAGGCTCTGTTGGTGGACTACATAAGAGCATGACCAGGCTGAGCTCCTCGCAACATATTAATCAAAATGGATCAAATTCAAACAACACAAACTGCCATTCGAGTGGTAACGTTGCACAACAACTGGGAGGAAACCCATCAAGCAATCCTTCGAGTCCAACTTATGTTACCCCAGTGCCTCCTTTGAGTAGTAATGTGATAATAACAGGTCATAACAAATGGGGAATACCTTCAACGAAGATAACTTCTGGAGGTGTGACGGTAACCACATCTCCTACACGAGTCCGGCCGCATTCCCAAGGACCTATCACTTTGCTAGGCTCCACAGGGGCACTGGGAAAGTACAGCGCAGATGCACTTAATCAGTCTACAGGTAAAAAACGATTTATTTTTATTGACCAATCACTCAAGTATTAATCGTATGCAGGATCTATAGCGATGCCACAAAATAGTATATCGGTACACCACGCATCCCCGGCTTCTCCGTCCCTTAATTCTAATCAGAAATCTGTGATGACTCTGCCAATCAACTCTGCCAGTGTTGCAGTTAGTAAACCTAAAACATTTAGATTAATAAAATAATTTGATCCATCTGCTATTTATAGAATAATCATGAAGTTGTGGTGTCGGGACCGATGACGGTAACATCTCGTCGAAGCGACAATACCAGCGTCACTCTTCTGAACGCCAATAATAGCATAATAAATCAGAGGATGAGTACATTCGAGCCCTATCAAATTATGCGTGATCCTGTTCAACAGTTTTGCGAAAAAAACTTTCAGTCAATTAAGAAATACATGGATCAACTATCGCATCACTTGCCTCCGCCAACAAGGTGCAGCATAGAAGGTAGCCCGCAAATTATTTAAAGAGACTTCAACTTTTTAAGTCTTTATTTTAGAGAGGCGTACGAAAAAAGTGGCAAAATTGCACTTTGCGTGTCAAATTCGAGGGCCTCATTGTCTTTATTCCAAGACGTGTTTCACAATGCGCACCAGAAATCCAAAAACATGGATCCATCTAATGTTCTTGGACTTTCAAGTTAGGAACTATGTAATACTTCTTGAAATATAAACTAGATACAATTTTACCAATAAAGAACATTTAAGGTGAAGGAAAAATGCGTGCTTAGCACAAGGGAGCCTGGCATTAGTAATCTAAAAAACATTTGGCAGATACTTAAGTGTGAGAATCGCAGTTTCACAGAACTGGTCACTAGTCATTTTCCATCCCAAAAGGTACGTATGCTAAAAATCCAATACTGTTTATTTACTTAGGACTTTCTAGGACCGAGAAGTACTTGTTAACGAACTTCGACATTCTGGATTTCTAGACGTGTTTGAAGTAATTAAGACTGATCAAACAAAGCCCAATGCCAACGAGCTTGAATACCAATGGGGTTGTTTTCTTTGCAACCACCCGGATAAAGCCGTTGGGTTCCTTCGTGGCAACAATCAGCCCATGATCGAAGGTCAATTGAAAGAGAAAAAGGGCAAGTGGCGATTATTCAGACGTTGGCGAACAAGATACTTCACCTTATCAGGGGCACATTTATCCTGCAAAGGATCTGTAAGCATTTCGCTTTATGTACGTATATAATTGTTAATTTTCTTCACATTATTCTTAGAGCGGAGGCGAAAGTATAGACGTTAATCAGATACGATCTGTAAAAGTTTCCCGAGGCGCACGAAACATTCCAAAAGCGTTCGAAATATTTACTGGTGATCAAACTCTCATCCTTAAGCCAAAGGATGGTAAGAACGCCGAGGAGTGGGTTCAGTGTCTTAGCATTGTGGTGGCACATAGTCAAGCTCGTGATAATCCAACTGCAAAAACCAATAGTCTTCCAGCTCGCGGGCTTGGCAACAGCAGGACTGCATTCTGATAGTCTACGTAAAACGTGTACTGTGGACGTTAAATGCAACTTTTTAGTTTATTAAGTGTTATTTATTCATTTCATTTTATGTACTTTTGAAGCAAATCACATAAGTTATATTTTTATAGATAAAATAACTTTTTTCTTAAGTATTTTACTGATGTTTATTTTTCGTAGTATCCTTTAAATCTAAACCCTCAATAAATTTTTATTTCTTCCTTTCCCCTTTTTCTCAAAGACGTAGCAACATTATTGCTCTCAAAAACCTTCATAGCTTATTTCATACACATGCACTCTTAATTTGTAAATATAAATTAATATAGAATTATACGATATTTTACAAGTTTTTTTTATTACGAGTTCATAAACTTACTGTGTAAAATGTATAGAACAAGTCCAGCAGTCCAGCATTAAAGTTGCTCCAGCATGATTCATTTTACATAAATTGTAATTAGAAATGCAAGTATATCAGTGTCAATCTAAAACGAACCGGAAACTAATAGTTTCGTCTAACGGCCGTTATGGAAGCACAAATGTCAATATATGCAAGTGAAGTTGCCTCGTTCCAATTTGCTCCGTTCCTTTCCGTCCTTCCCCGTTGATGACATCAAAAATAAATTTTGTTGTCATCTGCTGTTTCCGGGTTTTTGTTTGCATACATTGTAACAGCTTCTGCAATTTTAATTAGCAGTTTTTGGGAAAATGAGCTCTGCTGACGATTTCCAAAGGGTTATCGACTCGTTTGAGTATGAAAATTCGGAGAAGGATGACCTTGTGGGAGTTTTCAATGGTCTGGAGCAAGAGTGCGCCAAGGAACGGATGAAGCACATCGGTTTAGCTTATGGAAAAATATTGCAGTTTCCCTAACGAATTTCTTTCAGCTCTTGAGACACTCGTTGATGCAGAAAGATCTTCTCTCGAAGAAAATAATGTTCTGATTTTAGCAAAACGGTGCCAAAATGAATCCTACAAGAAGTTCCATGAATCTTACAGGCAAAATGTGGAACTGTAAGTTTAACTATATGCTCAATAAAAATTGCTAGATTTACTAGACTTGGTGTTAGACAGGAGAGACTGTTAAGTAAGATAATGTCGCTTAATTGGCATGAGATTTCAAGGCTACACCATTTCAAATTTAACACGTTAATTGCGGAGAATGAAAGGCTAGCTAAGCATTATCAAGACAAGGTGGATATTTTCAAAATGAAGATGGATTCAATCTTCACAAGTATGGGCGCTTCAAATAATATATATGATCCAATTAATCCTCAATTTTTTATAGTGGAAATAATGCAGGATAAACAGACTCTGTGCACAGAGAAGCACGAAGAGTTTTTAGATTTGCAGAAGCAGTGGAAGATGTGCTTGGAACACACTAACGATCGACTTAATAGAACCGCTAAAAATCTTGAAACCACGGTTAGGTCTTTAGAGGCGTCTGAAAAAAATATAGGAGACTTAAAAAAGGATGTACATATATTGCCTTTCTAAATAATCCTGTTAATTTTAATTTATAGATTATGGTTGTTTTTTATTTATTTTTATTTAGATGGTGCACTGGGAAGAAGAAATAAAAAGTCTTGATATTAACAAATGGGAAAAGACGAAGCTAATCAAAAATCTACAAAAGGAAATAAAGCAATTAGAGCTGCATCGCACCAAGCAAACAGAAAAAAGGGTAACTACATAAAAAATAATTTTGAAAGTTTTCTTTTTTAACGCCCATCATTTTATTCCTCTGAGTATCCTGTAGTCACCCTTCAATTAATTACGAATATTAAGAAACTCAATAATTTGTGACAAATTTTGATTTATCTCTCATGGAGCTCGACTTCTTGCGCGGTAATGTTCAAATCCTTTTATATAAAATTTCAGAGTTTGCTGAGGGGTCAAGATGTTCCTTACATGGATGTATTTAAAGTGCCATCATTTCCATCATTAAGGAAGAAAAAAGCCACAATAACCCCGAAATGTGGCTTTAAAGAAAGAGGTGTTAAAATGTTGATAAACGATCTGAAAAGTTTAAGAACACTGCCAAATAATTCGGGAGGAGACTCTTCACAAAAAACTGAAGAAGCGAAGTTATTAAAGTTGCCCACAACACCACTAACATTTTCGAAAAGTTCTGAAGGAGTTACGATTGCTGAAGGCAATTCATCTGAAATAAGGTCAACATTGCCACCAGAAAAGCAGATACGGATTCTTGAGCACATTGTTTTAAAATCCCCAAAAAAGGATGCTACAGAAGACATAGTGCTCGCCCAAAAGGAAAAACCCTCCACTGTTACAAGTGAAGATGATAATAATGATTCAGATATTAGTTCTCTTGTTGGACAGACAATTACGCTAACTCCGAAAATCATTAAAATTCTTCAGCAAGGACTGCGGCCAGATGGTAGTGCTGACCTATCCCCAACAGGGAAAGAAAAGTACGAGGAAAATATTGCTGCAATAAAAGTTCTCGATTTTTCACATGAAAATCCTATAGAAAAGAACTCAAGTGAAAAAACGAAGGGTAGCGTAAATAACGTATTTACTGCAGTCCAAGAGAATAACATTGCAAGTAATGAAATTGTTCTAAAAGCCAAATCTAAGCAAACTGCAGAAAGTGAAGAATTGAAAGACAAAGAAACGGAAGAGAAACCTAAATTTGACGATACTACCTTCATAAAAGACCCAACATCTGATACATTATTTTCGGAAATCTTAGAGGGTGAACATCAACTTGTAGAGAAGTCTGAAGAGCTTAAAGATGATTTGCAGAAACAAAAGAGTGACGCTTCCGATTTACCACCAGGGGAGAACTTAAAAACTAGTGACAATGCAAATAGCAGAAAATCTGATAATCCTGAAACAAGCGATCTAAATCTAAAAGCAAAAGAATTGAAATTCGCGGACAGTAATTATCATGAGAGTCATTTTGAACTCCAGTTTGACTCATCAAAACCTGAACTGGAAAAACTGAATACCGGTGAAGAACCTTTGGCTTCCGACGATGAAATGGAAAAAATGCTACGCAGAGCTTTTGCATTAGTTTCGGGTAGCCCGACAAGAACTGATCAAAACCAAGCAACTGGAGGATTCACGACCGCGGTTAATTCTACGCAATTTGATAAAAGTTTCAACAATGAAGATTTTGAAACTTTCTGCAACCGCCTAAAAGAATCAGACTCAAGGTCGAACCAGTCAAAAGAGAGTTCGGACGATGCTCCTGGTTGGAGTGGTTTTGGTAAATTTGAATCTGCAAACAATGACTTTGGTGACTTTTTTAAATGAAATAAAAAAACTTCCTTAATATCTACTAATACTACTCTATACAAGAAATAATAAAGTTCAATTCAAAGTTCAAAGCTCAAAATTTGTTAATTTAAACTAAAACTTGTTTACTTGTCAAAGACCAATTATTAATCAATATTTAAAGTATGATGAAGCCCCGCCGACATCACATTGCCCAATTTTGTATATACACTCAAAAGTTTAAACAAATCGCGTACTTTGTGTTATAAAATTTGAAGAAATTGAAATTTCGTATTATGCGCGAGAGCTATTTTTTCAACAAATAAATAAAGACCTTGTAAATAGTACACATCTTATTTACCGTGATCCCGTCCAATTGAGCAAAGTAACAGAACGAAATAATTCTGAGATTTTTTTTATTTAATGTATAAATAAATAACAACTGTATCAATTGAAGCTAGAAGTACAGGAAACTAATTGAGTCGAGTGGTCCAGTCTCCTTTGCATGAGGGGCAGGAAGTCATTTTTATGAGGTACTTGTAGATGCATTCTCTATGAAACAAATTTTTGCACGCTTCACAGGAAACTCCCTGCGGAATTTAATAAATTAGAGCTCGAGTTAATTAAACCGCAGCCCTCGACTACATTACCCAAAACAGTGCCTTCTTGCATAACAAACAATCCTGCACACAATCTGGATAGTTTTGCTGGATAAATGGTGTAAATTCGGCCAGACTTCTTGGGCCAAACGATATGATGTCGTTCACTTCAATGAGATACCCAGCGTTGCACCATTCTTGAATCAGCTCTTCCGCATGTTTCTTTGTAAAGTTCTTTGCGGTGAAGTTGTTGAAGAGGTTCAGAGCAATGATAGGCGTAACACTCAAGTCCTCACTGAGTGCAATCTCCTTTAAAATTAGACCGAAGTATTTGCAGTCAGTTTCTGTGTACTTTGACTGAATCCTAAGGAATGAATTTTAAATCTGTTGCAACTTTATGTGGAAAGAATTTACTTGTTAATGTCGGACTCTGCCACACTTGCGAAAACAAGGTATTCAGTTCCTATTAATTCGTGCTTGACAAACTTTAGCTGTTGATTGAACTCAGCAATTTCTTTGTTGATTTGTTCTGCCGTCTCTCTGACCGTCTGTTCTGCTACAGGCGGACCTTCATCTGAAATTCTTAAGTTAATAAAAAATATATGCGACCAGGGGATAACTAACACTTCTGGTGAATCTTCTCTAAAACCTGAATCGCCTGATGTACATTTAAAGCACCTCGATTAGCACAAGCTCGTAAAAACACCTGATTTATTTTCGTCCGCATTTTCCGCACTAGTAAACAAATTCAAATTCTCTGACTTTGACAACAACCATTGACATTTACCTAATGGAAGGATCCTCCTGACATACCGTCGACTCTTTGCGACTTTAGGACTTGTAGTTAAATTCTAGTGTTTCAAATATTAGATTTCCATTTTCTGGATTTAATGCGTTTTTGAAATGGGAAAAGTTAATAAATAGCAGTAACCACGGAATTTAAAGAAAATGAAAATATGTGGAATTCCACTTTTTAAGAATAAATCCTTGCGCAGACGTATACTATTGAATATACAGACGAGATGTATAAAATTTATATTTTAAGATCCCTTATAAATTACGGAATAGATGTTTTTGCTTAAATTACTTAATACAATAACAAGTACAACAACAAATGTTCTTTTCGCCTAAATCTACTGTGCTTTATAAAATTGTAAATTTGAACCTACTTTACGGACGGACGTTTTAACTCAGCTAGAACTTTTTTGAAAGTTTGTACTTCCAATGGACGGAATGTTAAAATTTACATAAAGTAACTGTAAGAGAAAATACTTAGAATTATAAAAATGTAAACACTAAACGAAGCCTTAATTTGGGCTGCCCCCGCAAGACAATCTGTTATTCGTCTAGCGCGCATATAGTCACCACCAAGGTAGAGGTCGAACCGACGCTTCCCGGGGTGTATAACCGTCAGTTGCCTTGTGGCATCCTGGAATATTAAGTCGTGGTACGGTGGCGCAGATGTGAACATAGAGAAGCTAAAATTGTGCGCATTTAGGATTGCTTGGTATAAAAATATTACAAAGCAATAAAACCTGAAGTCGTCCAAATCTTCCCTTCCGTACAATTGCTGGGCATATGTAAGCAAATTAATGTAGGCTTGTATTTGCGTCTCGTTATAGCCATAGCCTCCTCTGGTCACAATAGCGTTTGCCTTCACTTTGCCGAGATTACACCTTTTGTAGTCTGTCAGCCTAGCCCGTGTCCCTGTGTAATCATAACTAACATTAAGAATATTAAAACACCTAAGAACCTTACCGTCTGGACAGAAGAGTTCAAAGTCATCGTTCAGAGTATTTCGCGCCCACCACTCCCTTCTTCTTCCCCCAGTGTTCTCAGCAACAGTGGTATGTTTAACGAAGGCAACATGACCACCACCTTCCGTCAGGCACCGAAAAGCACCTGTGTGTCCATAGTAGTCCTCCGAAGCATCCCTTCTGCAGTATCTAAAGCTGGTTCCATGACACAGGTCGCACATATTGTCATACGGCAGTCCAGAATTGTATTCGGTACTTATAGCGCCCGGAATACAAGATTTTGTGAAGTACTCAGCAGCAGCCCGGATGCTATCACATCCATACGGCCTCATCCAACCATTCGATATTAGGTACGCCATTGGATAGGTCCATCCGGCAGCGGTGTTTATGCCTGGATGGCATGTTCGTTTCCCTTTTAAATATGTTAATTCCGTATCTGGGTCATCCTCCTTGCCTACAGCGACCACGTAATACTCGGGCTCGCCTAAATTATACACTTCGGACATGAATGGAACAAGGCCGTATTGAAGTCCTCCTGTGTACACGTCCCCAGCGTCAAAGACCGATATGTCTGCAATTCCGGAAGATATTGCTTGCATGCAGTTAATGTGCGAGTGGCCTTTATAGCACATCAGCTCTGGTTTCAATAGTTGAGCTTTTAAGGCTGTCTGCAAATATTAAAAAGGATTTTATCCCAATGCATCTTTAAAGTATTTAGTATGAGTTAATTATTCTATACTAATTTTTAAACAATTTAAGGAGAAATATTTCAAAAATCTCTTTACCCTCATTTTGATACACTTCTCCATTTCTGGATCGGATGTTACACAGAGCGTCATTCTCCCAACTGGGCAGTTGCGGATGCCGTAAATGAAATCTAACGATTTATCTAAGTACTGACTGTATCCATAGTCTTCGTTTATTCTAGCAAGGGAACGAGCCACATCCTTAAATAAAAGATTCCTACATTAGCACCCCAATCAAAAGTGATTAAGACAACTTACCGAAAACATGAGATTTAGCTTTCCATATCGATTAGATTCGAAAATATCAAATTTCTCAATAACTACCGTGTCGTTTAGATCCTTATCAGTGCTTGCTGGAGTCGTCAGAGCACTATCAATGTTAGCAAGGCGATCCCTATTGTGCTCATACTGGTTGATCTGCCGCGTGTATCTGTTACGGGCGTTGGTATTGCTATACGGTCTCTCGTAATTATTCCTGTTTTGGTTTTGGTTTTGGTTTTGATTTTGATTCCGACTCGGACTATTGTAATTGTTGTTATTGTAATTATTATTATTGTAGTCATTATTATTGTAATTATTGCTATTGTAATTGCTGTTGTAGTTATAATTGGTATTGTAGTTATTGTTGTAGTTGTTTCTACGATAGGGATCATAATTATGAGATTGATTTTGTCCAGGCTTAAATGATGTGTAGAGCTCGACTGCCCGCTCTAAAAAGCGCTGAAATCTTTTTCGTTCGGGAATCAAACGTGCTGAAGATACAACTACTGCATCCGACGGGATTAGACCCCAATTACACTCACGGTATGCGCTTATTGGTCGGCGTGTTCCATCCTTGCAAAAAAGCTCAAATCTATCAGGTGAAATTGATTCTATAAAAAAGAAATAAAAATTATTCCTAGTCAAGTGTATAGTAGTAGCTTATTACTGAATTCATTTCCAGAAATCATTTCATTAACCGTGGAGTGCTTTAGAAAAGCAACTTCTCCAGCTTCCATCAGACAACGAAATGCTCCAGCGTATCCGTAGTATGGATCATTTGGGGTGCATCTTCCAGCAGGAATTTGGCCTGCGCATAAATTACATAATCTACAAACAGAATACTTTTTTTTAGACAGGGCATTTGTGGATCTACTCAATCGTACTTATCGGAATTGTCTCCAATAGGATTGTACTTGTCGATAAGCGAGTTTACAGCACAAGATTCACCAAAGAAATCAATGGCCGTTTTCACTTGATTGTTGCAATCACTTATCGCCATTCCGCCTTCTCTTTGGAGCTATAAATTTAAAGAATTAACTCGAGAATAAAAGCAGTCAGGAAGGAATTACTGTATAAATCGGTATGATCCAGCCAGCCAAACTACCAACCCAAGGAAAGCACACTTTCTTATTTCTCATGTCAGACAGACGGCTCAGATCGGGCAACGTTCCAGCTTTTATCACGGCAACAGCGTAATAATTGGTGAAGCCACCTTCGAAACGCTCTTGCATTATTGGGACCAGGGAGTGGTATCGACCTGCTATGAATACATCTCCAGCATCCAATGTTGTAATGTGTGCCTGGTACCTATCGATGTGTCGAATGCACTCGTCCGCATTGTACGCCATGAAACAGGTCATATTCAGAAAATCGTCGTCAAACAAAGCCCGGTCTCGCTCTAATGCCTTCGTCATATTTTGGCACTTGTATTGCTCCTCAAGATTCTTTGTACACCAGATCATTTTATCTGATCTGCTATCATCATGGAAGTACTGCGCTGTAATAAAGAAATAGAAAGTAAATTATTCTAGGCCTCTTAAAATGAAATTCAATCATATATTTTATTTGTATACTATCAAAATTGCTATTATCATACTCTTTTCTAAAGACCTGTTTCACTAAAACAATCTAGGGAAAAAATTAAGAAAGAAATTAAATTCAGACGAAGTTTCTGTTACGAAGTAGAGTTGAAACATTGTAGCTATTCCGAGCTTTCTAATCTACAGAGGTTTGCAATTTCCTGTAAGAACACACACCTTTTCCCACAACTGATCACTAACTTTAAGAGGAGAATGATCTCCTCTTTGGACTCTTAGTTTGGCTGTGTCCTATTTAGAGCAATTTTCACCTACTGTTAACATAACAAAAAGTTTCTCCGGCATTCATTTGCGTAACCGCTTTGTGGTTTCTTGCCCTTCTTGCAATGCCTTTAAAACAAATTGTCATTGCCTCCTCTATTACTCATGAATATAGTTAAAATATTCTGTTGTTTGTCTCACGATCAAATCTCTTTTAATAAGTGTAGGCAAGCTTGGCTTGTGATTCGTTGACCCCTCAGACTTTAGTCTACATTCCTCATTGCTGAGCAAGTACCTTTTATACAGAGACCGATATCTCGGATTTCCTCTTTTAATCCTTTCGTCATTAAATTAACTTAACATCGGGCTACTTTTAAGAATTGAATTTAAAAATTAAATCCCGCTTTAAACTTTAACAGTGTAAACTTTCAATTTTCCCAACTGTCCCCTGTACTACCTGTTGATTACGAGCACAAAGCGCTGTCACAACAATAAACACTTCCAGACGCCTAAATACCAGCTAATGCCTACAAAATTATGAAATCGAAAAATACTGCGTCCTTTTCAAGTACTAGCCCAATTTGTGTAATCCAATAAAAAGGGAGTCCCGAATTATTAGTTAATTATCGATCATGCTTTGCCTTGAAATTGAAAGGCCAGATCTGCCCGAAAATCGCAACCTACCATGGCTTAGCTGCACGAGGAGTAAAAGAGGCACTAATTTAACTAAAATTAACATTTTTATGTTTAAAAACTTTAAAAAACACTACGAAAAACACGGAAACTGCAAAAGCAAAACATGACACATCTGTCAACGCCCATCAACGCCCCACACCACCTAGACCAGAAACTGGGAGTTAAGTATGAATAGATCTGAACGTTTAGTTTTTGAAAAGTAGATGGCACCAGCATCGACTTGGGAGATTAGTGCTTCGCTCTCGGATTTGGGTATTTTTTAGCACCGGTTGCTTTCGGTCCAAATGTTTTGGGGAATGTTGACGCTTGTTTGGAGTTTTGCGATGCGATGACATTTTTGACAACTGACCGCACGTGTTGGTTTACATTTGCCTGTAGTTTCTAGAGGATACTCAATTCATTCGTTGTGTATTTAAATTATTTCCAAAATGGGTAAGAAAGATAAAAATAAGAAAAAGGGGAAAGGAGCCGAGAAGACTGCTATGAAAACAGAGAAGAAAATGGCAAATAAGCACAAGCGATTGCTTGCAAAAATTGGTGAGGTATGTTGGGATTGTCTCTACCGGCTGAATACTTTTCTTTTTTTATCTAATTTTACAGGCAGATATTGAAGAAATAGTAGCTAATTTGGAGGAGGAAGAGGCCAGACTGAAGGAAGTTAAAGAAATCGCAAGCGGATCTCCAACTCCACGTTCTAATTTTTCAATTTGTGCTCACCCGGAAAAGGAGGAGCTGATTATTTTTGGAGGAGAATTCTTTAACGGCCAGAACGTTTCTGTGTACAATGATTTATTCTTCTACAATATCCCGAAAAATGAGTGGAAGTTAGTGAAGTCACCTGCAGGTCCTGCGCCTAGGAGTGGTCATCAAATGGTGTCACTTGCAAGCGCTGGAGGTCAGCTGTGGGTAAGTAAAGTGTCCTTTTGGTCACTATAAAAAGCTCTAATCTCTTTTATAACAGCTCTTTGGAGGAGAGCATGCAAGTCCTTCCCAACTACAGTTTTATCACTACAAAGATCTATGGGTCCTTAGTCTAGCTACGAAAAAGTGGGAGAAAATTAGTGCGCCTAATGGTCCGAGCGCCAGGAGCGGTCACAGGATGGTCGCAGCGAAGAAGAAATTAATTGTGTTTGGAGGGTTCCATGATAACAACCAGTCCTACAGGTACTTCAATGATGTACACATGTTTTCGTTGGAAAACTACTCTTGGATGAAAATCGAAGTTGGGGGAGCCATTCAACCGCCACCAAGATCAGGGTGCTGTATGGCTGTTTCTCCGGAAGGCAACATCCTAGTCTGGGGCGGATACAGCAAATCACAAGTGAAGAAGGATTTCGACCGGGGAATCACACATACGGACATGTTCGTCCTTCTGCCAGACAGTAAGCTTCACTTTAGAGATTAGAAAAATATATTTTAACCCGGTATTTGTAGAATCCAATCCGAATGGAAAATTCAAATGGAGCACAATAAAGCCCGGTGGTGTCCGACCACTTCCAAGGAGCAGTGTAGGCTATACAATAGCGCCTAACAGCAAGGCATTTTGCTTTGGTGGGGTAATGGACATAGAAGAAGATGAAGAAGACTTAGTAGGACAATTTGGAGATGAGCTTCATTCCTTAGATTTATCTTCTCACACCTGGCGACTAGTCCAAGTTCAAAAAAAGGAACAGATAAAGTCCAAGAGCGACAAAGTCACCGCCGACGTTGAAATGGAGGAAAGTGAACCAGTGGCCACAGTAACTACGGATGGCATTTTTACTGTAATTGTTGGAGGAGCTGCAGCTAGTTCGACATCGAAATTGAATCCTAGTGATAATTCAAAATCAAGGGGTAATCCTTCTCCACGTATGAATGCAGGCTTGTGCGTATGCAAAGGAAATTTGTACCTTTTCGGAGGGATTTTCGAGGAAGATAAAAAGCAGTATACACTTAACGACTTCTATTCGCTGGATCTTCACAAGCTCGATGAGTGGAAGACAATTATCCCTAACAATTTATGTTCGCATGAATGGATCGATTCTGGAAGCGAGAGCTCGTCAGGCAGTGAGAACGAGGAGAGCGAAAGTGATAGCAGTTCCGAATCAGAAATGGACACTGATTAGATCGTTAATTTGTTTTAATAAATTTATCGCTTTCAATACTTAATATTGTGTTTACCTGCTCCTTCTGCATTAAAAAATCTTCCGAGTTCTTATCCGAGTTTCCATTGCCAATTCGATTCTGGTTTTTGTGTGTACTCTTTTTGTAACCAAAAGCTTGGAAATTGGGCCCAATGCACTACAAAAATATCTCATAGGATACTGAATGCAACTACTCTTAAAAGCCCATATTTGTTTAGTTTGAGAACACTTTATTAAAATTAATTAAAATCAGTTTATAGTTTATAAATATTAGTTGCAACTTATTTTGCGCTAAATGAACGTTGGCGGCTTCTGGGGACCGACCGAGTTCGCAGTTCGCTCAACAGACCAGTTCGAGCCGAATCCGCATGCCGAGTCGGAATCTGAATCAATAGAAGCCTCTCCCTGCGGATTCTCCGATAGAATGCCAATAGGTGCCCTCAATTGATTCGGGGTCGTCGGCATACTGTTGTAGCCAGTGGTGTGGTAGTCTGATTTTCGTTTCGATCGTTGCTTCTTGATGGCGATATTTTTTGGTGGCGGCATGTTCGTCGAGTCGTGCGGTATGTTGTCGGCGGAACCCCAACTTTTAAGCTTATCATGCTTACTGGTCATCGGTGGCGCACTTGTTCTCAGGTGTGATGGAATACGATGTGACGTCGTCATCCTCTGTATCGTACCAGCACGATGATGGTGATGGTGATGGAGACTTGTCGAAGTGCTGCCCGTACTTCCACCCCCCACTCCCAAGAAGTTGCTGAACGCTTCGGTTGTCTTCTTCACTCTCACATTCAAAGAACCAATCCGTAGGAATCCCAAATCTTTTTCTATGGGCCAAAATCAATCTGATTAGACTAAATTTAGACCTCTATTTTCGCCTGCAACTTATTAAGGAGACAAGCAAAATACAAACATATGAAATCGTGAATTCTAGCGAAATGAACTTAATCTGTGATGCCCTTTGGATTCATGTCCAGAAGTTCGTGCAGCGTGATATTCATATTATACGATAATTCTTACCTGTATGTTTTTTCCTTGCCTTGATTTCTGTAAAATTTATATTGATAATTGATTAATTAAGGCATTCAGCTGCGAAATGGATGACAAACCAAAAGCATATTAACCATGCAACATGCGTTATAAAGAAAGTTGTTATTAAAAGGGTTTTTCTCTGAAAAAGAGGCGTTTTGAATGGTATAGCCCGGTTTAATGAGAATAGAATACATTTTACAAACGCGAATGTTCAGAATACTGCCTTATATAATAAAGATAATTGCCGCAAAGCTACAAAAAATAACTGGTAAGGCTAATTTTCAACGCAACTTAAGTTAAATCTATAGCACTGTAAAATGCGAATAGTGTAGCTACTGTTTTCTAACAATCTGCAAATGTTCATTTGTTTAAAAAATTGATAAACGTTATAGTAGTAATAGTAATACAGCTAATCTACAATTCCCGCGGTTATGGGTTCAAAAGTGTAATGCTATGCTTTCATGCTCAATTCTTATGTTTCATAAATGCCTATTTTGAATACTGATAACTTTCAGATTACCGGTGTCAGTGGCAAATTATGATAATGTCGTCCATGATCCCTATTCACTGAGCACAATATCTGCACGGAATTGATATAAAAAATGAATGTTGCAAACACATCGTATTTAAAATGGGTTATATTCCGTCACTTTTTTTCGCAAAGTACGGAAATTTTAGGCCCCACATTAATAGTAAATAAAACTATATAATACAAATCTTTGTCTATTGTGTGATAAGACCATTAATCTTTGCAATCAATAATGGATCAAAACTAATTGCAAGATCAGTAATAGCCAATGGTAATGATATAGTCAAATTAGTAGTGATCAATTTTATGTAAACAATTTTAAGGAGTAAATATTTCATGTAGGCGTTAGATCATGATTGAGAAAAGCAGATACTTTTAATTGCGATTTAAATCTGTTTTTTCTCCTTTATGTTGATAAAGTTATGGGAAATGATTTTCATTTTCCAGTTTTTATAAACTAATTTATGCAGAAAATTAAATCTCTATGATTTAAGCAATCGAATTATATGAATTCAAAACAGAAAACTCAAACGATTTCAAATGTACATTTTATATTAAGATGAGAACTCTGTTAAAACTTGCTGTTTCATGGGAGCATTAAAATTGATACTGATAAAAAAGTAAAAAAATTCAACCCCACTTGCCTCCAAGAAGACGAACCACTCAACACTTGCAATCTCATAGCCTGTATTTCTGCATTATTTACAATCGTGATTGCGTGAAAGTAAAATAGATATATTTAGAAATTGGAAATAGTACAAAAGTGTAAACAGGATTTTTATTCCATATTAATATTATTTGAATTTTCATGCAGTAATTTTTACATAATCTAAAACCAAGAAAAGGACATAATGCAAATGCAATAAGAGTTAAGCAAAAACGAAATTGTATAAATTTGTTAAATATTTCGCAAATTTTTTTTTTTTAACATAAAAATAAATTGTCGAAGATTTGTGTATTCTTTTCGTTTGTTTAATCCACTCTAAAATTGAAACAAGAATTTCAATATGATCAAATTAGATACTGATCGTAACAATGTTATAATATAAGCTTCGCTATAGTCCGTACTAAAATATAAATAAAATAGAAACAAAAATTGCAATAGTATAAAAATATTTAATAAAAGAAAACCATTAACATGCAATAACAACAAAAGAACTTTTTAAAAGAATACCAAAGTCAACCAAATAAAATAGAAAAAGTGACCAGCTAGAATAAGTTAGTAAGAAAGCAACTGCGGTAAATAATTGAGCTTTGCACAATTAGTTAGAGGCAACTTCGCGTGCATTACGGCTGCTGGTGGGTCTGAACTTTCTACGCCAAAAACGTTTGCTTTGGTTTCTGTCGAATGTGAACACATGATCGTTAAAATCTTCGCTCAGTGTTGGACTTGAATCCGCGTTGGGGCTTTCACAACCTCCTGGCGACGAGTGTCTGGAGAGTTTCTTGTGCGACTTCTGCTTCGATGGAACGGAGTTGGAGTAGTCCTTGGAGAACATCAAAGATTGGGTTCGATGCAAGAAAAGCGATGCCGTTGAAGGCCGATGGTGCAAACGTTTTTTACGCGGCAAAGTTAAGGTACCACCAGCAATAGGGTTGCGCATATGGTCAGGAAGTGCATAACCTGGAAGATTATACTCACTACTATAGGTTGAAGCGGAAACTGAAGTCCTCTGCTTGCTGTAGTCCAAGGGCTTGTTCCCACTCCAATCGGTGAGGTCACGATTGGCCTCTGCGAAGCAATAATAAAAAGAGTTTTGTAGCTGATGCAAAAGCTATTTGTTAATACAATAAATAATTGGGGTGCTCTATAATCGGAAAGTGGTGGAAATATATCACTTCGCTAATAAAAAGACCTTAGCCACTACTAAAAAGCCGACACATATTTAAAATTTATTGTCGTTTTATTATATGACTGAATGAACTGGAGCGCTAACGTGGCTTGTGGGTCCAATTCCCAATCGAGACTGACAAAAAAAAAAATTAAACGCATGAAACTTGGAAAATATTAAGTCCATCTTTTGAATGTTGAAAAGTTGAAAAAAATTTCAGGGCAAGTCGTAACTAATCGGTTATATAAACCACAAGTTCTTATTATTGAAAAGATATTCAATCTGACATACTAGAGGAATCAGCCAGTTCATAGTTAGAATATTTATCTGCTTTTACTTAGAAAAATAATTTAATCAAATTAGTACACTGAAAATAGATGACATGCCTATTTCCCTGGATGTTGTAACTACTAGAAATTTTTCTATTTCTGCGCTATTGTAACTAGTCTAACAAATCGTTTTATGCAGTGTAACATATTGAGGACCATTGCATGAAAGGTCAGCGCGAAGGCAGTTGGACTCGTTTAGCTGACTCCAAATGGGGCACGCAGTTGGTTGCACCCGATGCAAGTCCCAAAAGGGGGCATCAATTCAAGTGCTTAGCAAATAAGAAGGTACTTAAGCGCTTGTTTGTGGACGGATTTGTCTTGCCGACGAGTTTATTTTTATTTCGTCAGTGATGCGTTGTCGGGCACTGGTTAAATACAAATTGATTGGCGATTTCTTATGTTAACAGAGATTCCTTTGATCGGACTTGCCGCCGTTTGGATAGGCTTATCACTTGTCAATCAAAAGTGCATCAAGGTGTGTTATCGGAATCGATCATTCGCAAACAATGGCAGGAAAGTGGAAGATTGATTTCAATCCCTTTCGTCTTTGGCGGTATTTCTGTTATTTCAGAATCGATAACTTAGGGAGCTGCTGAGATTTTTATTTTTCATTTGATTAAATCATATTTGCTTAATCTAATTTCTGTTTAAAAAAGATTTGGGTCAATTAATTATAGTAATTTGGTTTTGATATGGGAAGTAACAAGTTTGATGAAATTTTTTGTACAAAAAGCAACGATACTATAACCAAGTATTTCCATATTTCACCAAAGTCAGCAAAAATCTTGAAAATCGTAGGCTTTATGTTTACAATTTTCAAGAAGTTATTAAATTTACTTCATAGTTTTGGCAGTAGCCTCTTGAGTAGCAACATTCTTAAAATTCTTAGAGCATTTCTATAACACTGAGCTCTGATATGCTTTAGAGTTAAGGTGATTCTCTATACAATATTTTGGTGTGCGAAGCCGCGTGCACCCGCTAGTAGCTTATATACCGTAGTACAGACTAACAAAAGTAGGGAGAAAAGAGTAAAGGAATTTATACTTACTGTAGACATTACATAAAAGTTCAAAAATGTCATCTTTCTCGAATTGGACAGCTAAATGCAATGGTGTGTAGCCCTGTAAAATTTGATAATAAAATTATACGGGGAAATAATACAACATTACGTAAAGTATGTGTTAAATAATTTAAAGTTCTTTAGTTTATTATTTCCAAAAGAAGATGACCATTATTTGTTCATGTTGCTAAGTATCTTGTAAAAGGACGGCTTTTACAGAGTTCACGGCAATACCCAATTGGTTTCATATTCATAAAATTTTAAAGGCAAATTGCACTTTTTTGTATTTTTGTATTGAAATAGTTGATATCTGTCTTAAAATGAGTTATTGTCATGAATGGCATACAATTCGATTACAGAGAATTGGTAATTTGTTGAATATTTTATCGAATGATCTGTAGCAGCTCAAAAAGGACCATCTGGCAGATTGACCACATATCAGTCGCCATTACACACCGACACACATACAACTGGCTTGAGAATTGAAGAACCAGGATGCCGTCATTGCTGTTCGTTATCTAGCAGTACAACAGCAGTTATCAATTAACAGCCGTGTCTATTATGAAATTCTAATGGGACGGCGGTTGGTTAATTGAAACACCTTCAGAATTTCAATCAAAACCGCACGTGTGCATCGGTGTGCGTCTGCCGAGTGCACCGCAGAGGCCAAGTGCAATATACGACTGCATCATGGTGCAGCTTCACGTTGGACACCAGCCCCCTCTGTTGTCGTCCGGCCGGAGCTGGACCAGCAGCGTCATCCCGTGTACTGAAACGATATTTATGTTCGAATGGAGGCCGGAGCCCCTCGTCGTCAGGAATTTACTTGCTGGTGCAAGTGCATCGAATGGCGCGCTCTTAAAAACGTACGAAGGGGTTCCGGGTCTTAAAGAGCGGTCCCATCTTCTAAGAATTTAATAAACTTTAAAATTTTGAAATATAGCGCCAATAAAGTCGGAAACGGCAGCAATTTCGGAAAAAACGCGCGAAGGGTGGATGGCGGCGAACGTAAACAGGGATAAAATTTTAAATTTACTGAAAATTTTCGCACTGTTGAAGGGTTGGGCTTATTTGACATCTACACGTGTCGAGGAGCCGGCAGATGAATGCTGTCACGGCACAGCACTCCCTGGGCTCACAGCCGGAAAAACAGGATTTGAAAACGTGACTTTATTAGAAACGAAAGCCGGAGCCGGTTCCTGCGAGATGAGTACAAATGTATTCGAAAAGAAATCCTCCGCACCCCATAAGGTTTCCAGAAGGCTCCGCTGAAATATTGCATTTCTGAAGAATGTCTCTAGCTGACATATTGAACTTGTTCAAGTATAAGTATATTTGCGACGAAACAAATGGGAGTAGCAGGGGATGCAGGGTAAATCGGCCTACGAGTCAGATTTGAAAATTTCAATAAATTAATTCCCTATCTTAGGCAGGAACAAAAATGGTGGACAAAAGGAAATGTTTCTCGCAACTGCAAAGAAATTTTAGGGCCAAATAGAAATCTTAAATATTTAATTAAATAAATATGTTAAATTTAATTAAATTAAAAATGAAATCTGAAATGTTTAATTAATTTAAATTAAATTAAATTAACCATGATAACCGAAATTTATATCCAAATGTGAAGTCATCGATGTCGATCATTAAAAACAACTTTAAGCACTTAAAGTACGTCTAACGAAAAATTAGTTTTTCTAATATTAGTAAATTAGATGTTCTTTTAAATAATGATGCATATTTAGTTTAAAAGATTAAGTATAAATAAATCAAGGAATTACGTTCGTTTGTTTAAAAAATTAGTACCCTGTTCGTTTTCCGGAACGCGTTCGAATTTGACTAAAAGAAATTCATAAAAGTTCTTTTTTTGAGATGTAATTTGTAACGTTTGTCTTTTCATGGCTTGAATTAATTTAAAGAGTTTCCACCCGAAAGAAGAAAATCAAAGAAAACAAAAAAATGTTTAAAGTTGTTTCTAATTAGAAATGATTTTTCTTAAAGCGAACTTTTGTATTTCTTCGATTACGTTCAGAAAAATTTCAATTTGCAAATAAAAAAATTCTATTTATAGTATATAAAATAATGATTAAATTTTCCTTATAGATTGAATATGCTTCTATTTTATGATATAACTTTTGTATCTCTAAACCTACTTTAAAAATAGAACCCTTTCTGCAGAAAGACGGTTTAATTTTAACGGACATTTTGAGGTTTAAAGGATTGAAAGGAGGGGTACGAGATTTCACAATTTGCTACGGCAATCTGCGCTAAAGTCGCAATATGTCAATCAGGTCAAATTCCAAATTCGAAGGGTGAAAATAGCTTTAAAATTTATTTGATACGCATTTTACAAATACGTGACGAATTGCTTTCCGTTTTTCAAGATGAATTCTTTATTCTAAATGAAATTATTTATCAGTACAAAAAAAAAAAAAAAACAAATCAAGCGCGAAAAATGCTATTCCCAAGAGGGAGTATTTTATTATTTATATATTAAATAATAGAGATTGTCGTGATTTTTTAAGGAATTATTGAATTAATATGCAAAAGACTTCTGGGAAGCACATCAAATTTCGAAATTAGAAATTTAATAAAGCCGACGGCAAAATTACTACAATTACTATTAGCACTAATTATTATTAATAATGTCGTCTGTATCATAAGGCTCTTTTTATTATGAACTCTGTTTAAACTTTTAAACAAAAACTGTTATTTAAACACTTTGTGTTTTATAAAAAAAAAACAAAAACAAAACTGAAAAAACGCCAATAAAAGCCGTCAAAGTTTCAAAATTTTCATTTACTTAAAGTTTTCTTATAAAAAAATTTTCAAAAGTATTTTCGGACTCTTTTTAACGTTCCTTCTTTTGAAAATCCAGATATCTTTATTTATTTTGAAAGCTACCTCTATTTATCTTTGGAAAATGTGTTACAACCAGCTCTAAATGCATAATAATGACCTGTAAGAGGACACTAGCTCTACAAATATGCTTTTTTTCTCCTACTACTAATAGGATTTCAAGAATTTATACCCGTCCCCAGAGTGTGTAAGACGTAAGAGTAATATGATAAGTAATAGATAACAAGTGAATGTCGTTTACATCTCGTAGATTGAATTAATAGCACTGTAAATAAAATAGAATGCACGGAACCAGTTTAATAATGGCAAGTAATTAAACAGAAATCTATTCGCACAACTGCGAACATGAAATCTTGTTGTCTTAAACTTTGACTTTGTTGGGGGCAACTTTGACCTAGTTCTCAGCCAAAGTTTTGTCGCCAGGAGGAGACGTAATGCACCGTCGACGTCCTCTCACAGCTTATGACAGCCCTTGGGGACAAGGCGCTGTAAGAAAGCTATGTAAGAAGTAAGAAGTCGCTTCCACTGTTTGTTTCCATGCATTACTCCAGTTAAAGTCGGAGAAACCTTTGACCAGACGCTGAGGTAGGTCGCCGCCAAGAAGTGGTTTATCTCTCGATTTACCTGACAAAGTGGCATTAAGTCGTGTTTCCCTTGTTCTGGTGGTTGATAATGTCTCCGCGTTGTCTTTCCGCCGTTTTGTTGTCATTGTCTTGCACTGATATGAGTCGTGTAGTGCATGATTTCGGAATGATCTTATGACGGCGGTTAAGAAGAAGTTAAGATGCATTTGATGCACAGGTTAACAACTGTCTACTTTCCAACGTAGTAGTATGGGAGCAGGTATTATATACACTTAAGTGGGCCTGTTGAACTTCCAGAGCGATGATTGCACTCGCAACAGTCGCAACCATTGCAACCGGCAGTGGTTAACCTCGTTTGCATTTTATTTCATTTTTTTATTGGCGAAACTTGCGCGCTTTCTTACCGAGGAAACAAAAGACCTTAATTGTTAAGTGCATCTTTGCTTTTCAGTTTTCGCGGACATGAGTGCAATTTTTAATTATTCCACAGCTAATTGCAGTGCTCGGCGCTTACACGGCTGTTAATTGAACAACGCGTTTATGACTTCCTCGTCGCGGGCTTTAATTAAATTGACACTAATTCCTACTCGCCCCTGCCGTGTACAGGTTGTTCAAACAAGAGGAACAACGCTCCAGACGCGGATTTCTCACCGCGGAGGTCTGAACTAAATTCTGGAAATTTAGAAAAATTACCTGCGTGGAATATTAATAATTGCGTGCCACGGCTCACGATGGATTCGACCTACCTGCTCGTTAGCCCATTGATCCGAGCGCCGGCCGGTCACTTTTTTACAGATTTCACTGGAAAACCAGTAGCTGTGGCGTATGACAAATGAAATATTACAACTCATAATTTAGGTATACTCCGGTGGACCATTAAAGCTGCATTAGCCAACGCCAGAAGCACCGGCAGGTATTCTCTTTATATCTTGGCCCATGGTCCATCACAGTGTCCAACCCCGGTTTCCAGTCACAGCTCCTTTTTTCTCCCGGCGCATTCAGACGTTCAGATGGCGATCATTAATAATCAGCCGTGGTTAGCCCTTTTAATCGTCGGGTAACCAAAGATATCATGGCAGCCGAACAAAAAAAATTTCTCGGCTTATCTAAGATCAGGCCATCAGATTAAGCAGATGAATGGGCCTGGACTACGCGGTAGCCTTTCTAAGTGAAAAATGTATCATCTGATATGGACCAAAGATGGACGCTCGAAAGAGCCATTCAACTCTCGGCTTGGTATGAAATTTTCAAATTCCTCCTTGGCCGACTGTTTAAAATATTTAAAGAAACCTTGCCGAGATAATTCGGAGAAACGTCTTCAGTTCTGTGTTTCTCAATACCCGCAATTGAAGTACTTACGAAGATAACTCATATAGAAGCATGTTATAAGACATAATTACTTACCCCGTTCTATGCGATCGATTGACGTTACACGGATGTATGAAAATAAAGAAATCAACGTATTAAACTATAGCAAAACTGCCTTTTAAGTAAACCTTACCGTCCGAGCGTTCACATTAGCTTTGTAGGTCCCGGCAATGAGTTTAACCACATTCTCACTCCCATGTTTGGCAGCCCAGTGCAGTGCAGTCTGAAAAATATTGAAAAAGTTAAACAAGAGAGTAACACTTTTTGCAATGCGAATTTGTATTTGAATTTATGCATTTAAGCTTAAAATGTGCAATTGTTTTGTATGATATTGTCTCATTAAGCTTGATTAATGTATGCACAAAAAGATTTACCAACATTTGTCAATTTAGCAAAGACCTTAAAATATACACATTAAACCTTATGTTATTTTTGAAACCATGTTTTTTTAATCTTATACCCACAATATTTAAAGGTCCTAAAAGAGACTAAAAGAGTTCAAATTTCGTGTTATTTAATTTAAGCATACATAGCATCATCATTTAAACCACAATTACCAGAAAACTTTTATTTGCTAACTGGTAACTAAAATATATAAAAAAAAGGCTTAATTTAGGTTTATTAGGCAACCATATATCTTTTGTGTGATTAAATTTTAAAATTTGATTTTTTGAGATCGTCGTTAGGTTTTAATCACTACGAAAAAAATGCCTTCTGAAAAAAAGACTCATAATAAGTTTCATCAATATAGGCACAAAATATCTTCAGCATTTCTCCAGTTTAAAAAGTGTTAAAAGAAAAATTTGTGCAAATGTCTTCAAAAATTTAGTTTTGAAATTTGTCGTTTTTAACGATCTAGGTGCATGAAGCTTCTCAAATCCAGTTTAAACTCAATGTTTGATCGCATAAATCTTTTCCCTTCTAGATCTATTTAAAAAATGAGAAAGTCCTGGATGCGAAAGGTCCTTACTTTCCAATTTAGTGCAACGACTTTTCGAGTTAGAGGTTACTTGTGTGGAGTCAAATACACAAAAGAGAGGGGCGGTGTAATCGAATCACGTAATTTCTTCATTTGCTTGAAATTCAAGACCAGGCCAGTACCTAGAATAATAGGCACGAGTTCCGTGTAAAGACCTCACACTGCAGCCGGCCATTATCGCCTTCGTTAATAGAAATCGCCCGAAGTGCGCTGGACGCATATCAACAAGACATGATCACGCGCACGCGTGGGCAGATTCCCTCATTAATTTATTGACGAAATTATAAGATCCACCAATGGATAATTGTGTCGGCCGGCAGCGACGACGTCGTCGGCGTCGTCGGGATTTTAAAGGCGAAATCCGTCGCGCTCCATCGTGCTCTATGGCGGCCATTAGGGGTAAATGTGAACGATCAATCGCCGTAACGATCAACGATCAAATCGTCGAAAGGAATCATGCACAGCGCTGCAATGTCTACAATGGGTGCCTGTGACAAACACCTCCTCCGTAAATTTATTACGCCTGTCCATCCTGTCAACTTAGCCGCGCAAAGCCTCTTTAAGGTCCAAACTCAGACACGGCTATACCTCAAAGTAAGGTGAACCCGCTAAGGTTTTGATTAGATAATTAATTACGGACTGGCGGCGGCATTGCTTTGCGTCGGATCAATTACTTCCATCGAGGCTCATGCCTATCGGTGACCTTTGATTCCCGACGACAAAGGGAACTTGGTACCCTTGTGCTGCTCATACTAATTAACCGGTCTTAAGATTTTGTCAACGTGAGACTAAGTACAGGTGTTTTTTCTATCTGCTCATGCGAGGGTGTTGGGCTTGTCTTTGTTGTATCCTGTCGCGGGTCACTCGTGATACGGATCACCTCAACTATCAACTAATCACAATTACTCTCCGAACTCCGAAATCCAACGTAAACGACCACAATCTAGAAGTAATCATGGTGGTAAAGAGTACTAATTTTGATAACTGCTTTCTTGTTTTACGATGTTATCACCTGCATTAGTTTGCATGATATACGTGATATGCAACAAAAATTACTTTAGCCCTGAAAGACCAGTCCTGATTTCTTGTTTTCGTGCTGCTATTCTATGGTACGGTTCTCAATTCAATTAACATGCGTTCGATTTTTATTACCTTATTAAGCCCTGCAGACATTTGAAAATGAAATGAGTTTTGGAAAACTTCCCTTGATGGTGGTTTAGAAGATGAGCTGTTGGAATTTCTGTAAACTTATAATCTAAATTTATAAGTTCTTACAACGACGGCGCGACTAAAAAACGGCATAACACGCATAAATCATGTTCAAATCCTGTGTCGTAAATACGTCACCAGCAACCATAATTACAAGCGGCTGGATCCACCTTAAAGTGTAAAAGAGTGAAAACGCCAACGACAGTCGGCGGTGCCACAAACAACAGACGGCAACACATCTGGCGGTGCATCGGATCATAACCGGCGCCAAACGCACATTCAGATCCACTTCCAGTCGTATATTTGCCATAATTAATATCTTAATTAAAATTGCGCCAAGAAAAGGGATCCCCCGCCCGGTGCACAATCGCAGAAATAACATGGAGCTAGAGGGATCCGGCGTCGAGACGAAGGTGACTGGGAAGACGACCTTCTTCCTGTATCCGCGCCAGTACCGTAATGAATTCGCACCGAGTTTACACGGTAATAAGCATAATCGGCGGCATTCTGCAGGAGGCCTACCGCGCCGGGACCGGGAATGGCACTTTCTTGAAGTCGTCTTCATCTGGCTCTCGAGTGGCTTTGAAAGAAGTTTAGAACTTCCGTAAAGTACACCCATTCGGGGGGAACGAGGCCGTATAATGGCAAAAGACTGTTGGGGAAACATCACGAGACAGATCTTTGTGCCGCGAGTGCGTAAATTTAACGTGATTACATACGCACCACGCGTAATGGGCTCGAACGCATTATACAGTCGAGCCCGAGCACGGAATTCTCTTCCTGTGGGCTCTAACACCTTATTTCCTCCCTCCGCCCCCGACCCATTCGCTTATTACGTAACGGGACGCACCCCTCGGTCCGTTGCATGCAAATATGGAAATGCGACAGCAGTTCAAATCTGAAAAAGCGCGCTTGCACTTGCCTGCACCGAATGCAGCGCCCCACTTGCGTGATAATAGCGGCAGCGCCACGTCCCGTGTCCCGACTTGCGGTTCCCGCGGGAAGCACGCACGCATCCCACTTGTTCCAATTATTGTTAGTGCAACAATTTCGAGTTATTGCAGCAGTTGGACGCTAATGAAATGCTTGCGACTCGCTAATGGCTGGCCTCGCGGTCGCAGCCCGCGGCTTCTCGTGGCCATCGTTGCGACTACTCGATGGGGATTATCGATGCTATAAATATGACACGATAAGGATCCCTTTTACCGGAACAAAGTATCTTAATGGCAAAGAAATGAATTAACGAGCCCGAAGAAGATCTGCGTGCGGCTAAATTTTCCGCAGAAAGGAGCTCTTTTAAGGAACTGATATTCGCAGGATGTGTGGACCAATTAAATTACAAATTGTAATCACCCCCCGATTACTTAATTGCATCTGCCGCTAACGACTAATAACTCAAGTACAATAAATCTTCGAAGGGAAAGAAAAGATGGAAGAGAGCATTGGTAGAATTATTTTCGCCACGTGATTCAACGTGCTTAATTAATGGACATTGCTCGCATTAATAATTCAGGTGCGACTGACGGAAGGAGTAATTTACAAAACCCTTTTTTTTACATTACCATTGCTAATCGACATCTGGCCTAAAAAACGAGAAATGAAATAATCAAATCAAACTTTAAGCGTCTTAATAGCGTTAGACCAAATACTTTTGTCTTTTTTATCCATTACTATTAACTTTTAACTATTTTCGATATGATTGCACTTTAGGCTTCCGTACTAAAATGGGATAATTCATTTTCTACCTATCTAGTATAAACTCTCATGAACTACTACAAGTTAACAAAAGTTCAAAATCTCAACAAAATATTTTATAGATGTTTTGAGAACACACAGAGCAGATCAGAACAGAATTTATCGATTATATGAAAAAAAAACTAGATATATTCAAATCAGGACACTATTGAAAATTTTAAGGTTTTGCAAGTTATTCAGGATTTAGGTTTAATGTAAAATTTTCATCGTTTGCCAGGACCATAGAATTTACTTCCATATCTGAGTTGACCGTTTTTTTAATTAAATCGAACCAATAAAGCAGCGCGAAGAAGAAGAGGAGGATGAAGATCAGAACTTATTTGTCCAGTTTGAGTATTTCAACATTAAGTGTGAAAACTACTTCTGTTGATGAATTGCATTCTTTTGTTGTTTTTTTTTTGTGATAATTATTACTAATAATGACGAATTATCCATGAAAGTTTGTAGGTTCACATATACCTTATTTTCTCAACTGCAACATGTAACTCATATAAATCATTTAGTTCAATCCCAAACCTTGCCTTTGACGTACCGGATTACTCAAGACTGAGCAAGAATCTATTATATCGGCTGAAATAGCCACCATTTTTAGACAACAGCCATTCTTCCCTTAACCGAATCGAATATTGCAATTGTTGTCCTCAAAAGAATTATCTTGTTGTTCCCTTGTCGCACATTAGTCGACATGCGTTTCTTCGTACCCTGTCTTGTTTGTAATACTTCTGCTCGTTGTAATTGCGGCCGGTAGTATTATTCATTTCTTAGCAATTTGTTGTCAGCTGTAGAGGGCCGATGGCGCAACGTCCACAAATTTGTGCCGTGTTGTCTGCAGTTTTGTTCGGTCGCACCTGAAATTCGCAAAAAGGCTTCTCAGCGTGTAAGTGTCTAGAAAGGACAAGCCTTATTTATGACACCATACAAATGTCCGGAAAACAGATATCCTATTTGTCTCCAATTCGATTTCCCTTTGTAAAATCTACTTAAATCAGGGAGGAAGGGAAGGTACGACTGGTCGAAGTAGAAATAATGATGACATTGAGGTAGGAAAAAAAAGCTTGCCGCGCAGGATCCTAAAAGCCCAGATTCGACAGTTCGCCAAGGCACCAAGGTAATAATAGCGTGCGCTAAAGTACGGGGCAGAAAACAATGCCGACAGGGGTACTAAGGCCATGTGTAAAAAACGAACACGGGGCTATGGTCCTCTAAATCTCAATTTTCGCTTCGGTAGCGAAGGCAATAGTTGAGTATCGTCGCCGGGAAGACTTAATCCGCTCCCTGGACCAGCGAACAACCGCAGTACATGTGTTCCCGCTCATATGGACGCGTGTTCCTATATGGGAGACATCCCCGGGACACTAAATCAGCGCGTTATTTGGTTTCTTGTCACATTTACAATGTCTTCTCGACTGTCCTCAGATGGGATGGCCGTTTATTCTGCGCCCCGGTGCCGCCCATTCCCAACATTTGTTACTGGCCGAGTTTGTTCGGGAATTTTGTTTTTTTTCCGAAGCTCCCTCTTCTATTATCTCGGATAAGAATGTTAATTTTGGTAGAATATGCGTGCTCTGTGATATACGTGATTTATGTAAATTTTTAGTAATCGGTGAATAAAAATAAAGAAAAGATATGTAAATTTAGATTTGAAATAGGAAGAACCCGTAATTATCTGTTGGACGAATTTTAGCGCTATTTAAAAATAATTGGATATATAACAAAAGTTTAATGCTGATCATATTTTCTCCTACTTCGTCTTTCCAGTTTCAGTATTTTTCACAAAAGCTCGAAATATTTCAAAAAATTTTAACGATGGTTTTTCAACATTATGCTTTTGAAATTTTTGCTTTTCTGGTTCTGGTCAAAATGGTTTTTGATGGAGTTTGGAGAAATCTCTTATATAATATTTTTCTATGCTAACCCTAATGTTATGAATTTAAACCAAATCTGAATGTTAGTATTCAGTCGAAGTCCCAAATTTCAGAATTTTAAACTTTTTTCTCTTGCACTTTTAAATTTATATTTGAATAGTGCTTGTATTACAATTAAAAAAAATCGGGTGCAAATGGGTTAAAGCATTGCGTTAAAATCCAATTCTAATGAAAATGGAATTTTCGGAGAAGAACCATAAAAAATAAATTTAATTTTCCGTCAAATTAAGATTTAACTCACAGTTTTTGCGAAGAAGAACTTTTACGCGGATTTAACAGACTGAAGTCCAAGATCTATTTCGCCTTTAAGGGTTCAAGTTACTGCTTAGCACTACCGTATGAAAGTCCAACACTCGGGGAGTTGTAATGCGAATGGAAAATTGTGCACACGATCACTCGCACCTATAATTAGCTCCTTTTTCCATTCCTCCCAGAAGCGATATTTGCCAAACATGAAATGTGAAAACGTGTTAACACGGAAATATAATTGCAGCCCTGTCAAGGAGTGTAATTTGCCCGCAAACGAAAACAATGCGATTTGCTGGTGCTTCTTAGGAACGAGTTGGACGCGAATTAAGCGCGGGGCAGGCGGCGCGGTCGCCAATTAGGCACACGGAAGAAGAACCTTCGAAATGGCAGAGCTCAGTGGCTCAGGTCTAATTTCGCGGAGACCTGCGCGGGCAGTTCGTTTTGATATAATTCATAAGCAATTTGTCTTATTGCTTTTTTATTTAAATCAGACGAACCGTTTCCACAACAATTAACAGGTGCTCAACGCCGCGCTGGAGCGAGCTAGGACGAGATCATTCTATCCTAGCGAATACATCCGCGCCAGCGCAGGTACATGGATCCGGTTCCATCAGGAGCTCATTAGCGGACTCTGTGCGCCTTTACAACATAATTCATCCCGGTCGATTGGGCCCAATCGGTCGCCGCTTTCTCACGAAATTGACACCTGTATCTTGCGATCAGCCCCTTAATCTCGTCGCATTGTCCTTCCATCTAATAAAGTTAAGCAACTAAATCTCTCAAGTTGGTCACAAAGCATAAATAGCGTCTAATCTGATTATTACCGCTTTTATACTTTTATGCGGCGACTTACTCCCCACTAAATCTTCTTTTTGTGAACCGCGTAAGCAGCTCCAGCCCGGCCGCCAGATGCTCAGCCTTCAGGAAAAATATCCCAGCGTCCAGAGGCCCTGGCTTCTCTGGACCCCAAACAATGGACGTGTGCTCAAAATATTTGTTCGCTGACAGAAATTTATTGGTCTGGGGATTAGGCACGGATGCGCTGAGAATTTCTTCGCGTCTTTTTTATTATTATTTGGGGACGTCGCAATGATTCTGCTTGCAGGTCCGCAGAAGACATAGAATTGTTCTAATAATAGTTTTATAAGCACGGCAACTGGCGACAATTTATAAATTATAGAAATTTTAGGCTTTTGTACACATAAAATTTATTAAAAAATATTGCCTTTTACTTGTATGTTTTCTCATATGTCAGCAAGTTCAACAAATTCGAAACATTTGTAATTGTAAAGTTGACAGTTAATTTCTTAACGAAGATTTGATTGGCTTCTAGAAAATGTATATTCTCATTTAAGATCTTAGCTCATATTTAATTTAAAAAAGTGAAAGCATGCTTTCGATTAAAAAACTATATATTTTTGATTACTATTATTTCAACAAGATCGTAACAAATTCTAATTTTAAAAAATTACAGATCTTCTCTTCTAATATAACTAAAATTATAAATTGAAATCCTATTTTTTCAATTACGTTTCAACTTCAAGAAACCAGTCGATCTGAAATTTGGCCAGAAGTGAACCTACACTCGATTTAACAGCATATAGAATAGTTTCCTTCTCGATCGACATGACACGTAACACGTAGCAACTAGCGCAAGGTACGTACACGCGGTGTATGTTTACTTATTTTATGTATTTCTGTTTTATTTACATTTGTCGTAAATAAATGTACGGGTATTGGATAGTTTTTATTTTTATTGTACTATTATTATATACGATTTTTTTGCTATTTTTCTTTTTCAACTAATAAAAATAATCATATGCAGGATTTTTTGATTTTTCACGTTAATTAAATAATGTAATTTGAAAAAAGTTTAGACAAGTCATTACGTTAATCAAGATTTAAAATTAGCATTTAAACGTTAAAAGAAGATAGACAAGATGAAAAAATAGACTTGACAAAAATAATACAGGCTTTCTATCCAAACTGTTTTAAGGTGTAGTTTAAAAAAGTAATTTTAAGAAATCAGGAGCTGAAGATGATTTTTATTTTCTATAAGATTTCAAAATAATTTAATTCCCTTTATTGCCTAAATTCGCATACGAATGGAATCTTATTTTTAGAATTTATATATGCAGTAGTAGATACCACAAATAATGACTTTAAGTGACTTTATTCATAATTTGCTGCAGGAAAACTTTGGGACTACTTTGAATGTTCTCATCTTCACTAAAAAACACTGAATAGTTTCTAAAATTTATATTAAACATTTTGAGCAACTAAAAGCTCCTAATTTTTTTTGAGATCTCTACATTACAGGGAATGTTGAATTTGCAGAAGGTATACATGTCTGTAGTAACGGATAATGAATTGAAAGCTTGGACCGTCTCCGCAAATTTGTTATTTTCTCACCATCTGCCAGAGATATTTCCGATCGTTTGGAAAGGAGCTGCAAAATTTATATCCCATCGAAAATTTTTGGTGTCTGTTGGAAGCTGAATGCCATAAATTCTTCGAAGAATCCGCTGCTATCCAAATCAGGGACCCCGAATAATTCAGTTCGTGGCCACGGAGGCCCAGTGAGCAACAGCAGCAAGAGAATGTACAGCATCCCGGAGGACCAGAGGAGGACTCCCTTCAAAAACCGGGCACCTCTCAGCGAAAATTCCGCTTCAAACCGTGACCATAGTCCATGAATTTCAAAGGACTGTGTGTTTAAAGTAAGGAAGCTCATTTGCATAAAATGGTGTTGTCATCGATAATGGAAAGATTTTGTTTTATTCAATTTTCGGGATACCTTCGACCGACTTCCATCGTTCGGAAGGAAATAATTTGCGGGCCTCGCACCCGAGCAATTTTACTCCGAAATTCCTTTAATGGTTGTTTATTGCCGACGGTGTGATGGGCCCAGAGTTGGGACATATCCGTGGACACATATAAAATAGAAGCCTTTATCTTAATTCTCGAATGCATTAAAAGCTTCAGCAACACCGTAAATTATCAATTTCCTGCTGCTCGGAACACGACTTCAGTCATTTTTCCAAATTGCTTTATAACATAATTGCCGAAATGGACTACCTTAGTGCACGATGCTGCACAATGTATCGTCGTTTTGTCTGCAGGCCGCAACTACTTTTATGTTGTGCGAAACATGATTAATTCGCACTTTAAGATAATGTAGGATTAATTTTTTCTTGCGAAGAAATTTATTTGGAAGCATCTGCCTCAGACTGTTGGGAAAAAACGATAAATTATATTTTTGCAAAGTCAATTTTTACATAATAAGTAACTAAGGAAAACATTTTATAGTTAAATTAGTTTTGAGGGTGATTCCATTTTATTTAAACCTTAAATCTAACTCCTTGACTGATAACTTATTTGCATGACTTGATCAGATGATCCTGTCGCTTGAAAGGTATAAGGGTTCGAAGACTAGTGAAGACAACAAGGTGAGATGTATTAAAAAAAAATTTATATAGCAGCAAGTAATACTGAACAAGACAAGATAAGGTAAGATAATACAAGGATGACTTTGACAATGAAGACAGATAGCTCCGAAAAACATTTTTTTTGCTTTTTAAAAGGGCTTTTTGGGATCGGTATAAATTCCCAACTGGAAAACATGAGTTTTCAACTTTGAATTAATAAAAAATATCAGTAACGCTAAACCTGCCTTTTCAAAATATACAAATATCCTTCTCTCATCAGTTTACGTGGAATTTCAAAACTAGTCTTATTACTCGAAACTTTACTTTTAACTTTAAGCAAATATTGTATATAAAAATAATTAATAATTTAAAAAAAAAACAGTTGTTTTACGTGATGAAACGAATCGTAGATATGCCCAGTACCAGCAAATTATCTCCAAATTATCAAGCCACATATGGAATAGCCTTAGATAAATTAGCATTTATAGCCTAGGGCTTATTTCATATCTTTGTATCGTAGATTAGCAATTTTTCAAAAGGGTGGAGAAATATTAATTTGTAATTTTGTGGTGTTATCTCCCGCAAGTAGGAAGTGAGGCACAATTTGTGTTGCAGCAACTTCTAGTTTCTTATAGATCATATTGAGGCGGCTAATGTATGCGAGGATGTGGTAATTTATGTTTATTTCTCGGAAAATCGCAACGCAAAACGCGGTGAGTACGATGCGTCTGTACACACCGCCTTAAACTGTTATCAGGGTTTGTATCTACAAGCAATTTATTATCAGAAGACGATGCTAACAGACTCGTAGAGGCATATATACTCATGCCCGGCAGATAAGGTGCTCCTAAAGGAAGGAAAAAGGCAAAATCGAAGAATACCAGGAGGGCTATAGCGGTAGATACGCCAAAGATTTCCTTCTTCTTCTGCTCCTCGAGTCAGTTTCATCTACTTAGAACGAAGTCGGAGTGTGTGGCTCCGACGGCTGAGTTTTGTGCAGTCGCTCGCGGTGTAACCGTGCCGGGTTGCTTCAACTGGCTACAGTTCATGCAATAGGTAACCGGAGAAGGTAAGATATAAATCGAATTTCGATGGGAACGCAGTCCCGGTAAGAATAATTTATAAAGCGCGCTCATCGATAAAAAGTCGCAAAAAGCATTGGGAAAATAACGCAGAACTAGCAACTTTTAAATACCTAAAAGGAGTTTACTTACGTACTGCAAATGGGAATCCAATTTTCGTGTTGTTGAAGTCAATCGGCGCCCAGACATCAGTGATTGGTGAGACGTGTCCAACAGAAGAGAATATGAAAATAAAAATAAAATGATTTTACATTAATTGCTTTGTGTAGAATGTAATAATAGTACCATGTAACAGTACCATGTATAAATCTAACATTAAATAAAATTTGAAAGTAAAAGGAATAACGTATAACATATCCATTAAATGGGACCTTCGGAAACAAATTATGATGACGGTTTATGTTTTAACTGATCCTAAGCGGAATCTTAAAACATTTTAAAAATCCTTTTAAGTGGTTCTCGAAACATTCTTTATTAACTTTTAATTGACTAATATAGGACACGGAGATCCTCTGCATGTCACTTTTAGAAACTTGGATTTATCAACATCTGAGGCCAATCTAACCTCGAATTTGGGGCCTAAGAAAAAGAAGCAGTCGATACTAAAGTCACTTATTCTTTGAATTTTAAAATTAAGTATAAACCCTTAGGTTTGAGACAAAAAAGGAATATTTTCTCCTTCTTTTTTTCTTCCTGAAATCAGTTTTACTTCTGTTTAATTTATTATTCTTATTTTAGACTACTCAAATCTATTATTTCTTTATATACTCTGTAGATAAATCAAAATAATCCGGACACTTCCAATTTTCGATCTGAAGATCGTAGAAAGATTTGTTTTACATATTTAAATTTTTAAATGACAACGTCTTCGTTAAAAATGTAACGACAACGTCTTCGTTAAAAATGTAAGTTTCTCTGATAAACCCCATTTGAATTTTGAGACAAAACTTTATGGTAATGCTTTTGAAAAATGGACTTATTATTCCACTTGTTATTTATTTATTCCAAACTCTAACATTTATTTTCAAAATTGCGGTAAAACCCTTTTCTACAAGAACTACGGACCTTTCGTTGCTTAGTTTGAATAAAGAAGCAATTTCCGACAAACTTTTCCCATAATGCTACATAAAATAGTTAAAATAAATAGGATTCAAATGAATCAACTCGATCCCATAGATCACGTAACTGTATTTATTCAAGAAAGGCTACAAGTAGCCATTAAACCTCTCAACGCGAAGGTGCCAGCATCAGCTCCCATTCACTAAAGTCTCGCGGGGATCTCGCGCTGCACAGATTTCACGTTCAATCAGTTTAGCCATAAATTTTCATCCCAGACTCGCAACATGGAGCTCTCTTCCTTTATGAAGAAGAAGAATCATTAATAATCGCATAATCAGACAAGGCACACGATGCACCAGAGGGCCAGGATGGTTGCGGAGCCCCGGAGCCCCAGAGCCGCCGCGGAGAGCCCCAGGTTAACCTGCTCGAAAACATGAACGCACGTAGGCAACCGCAGAGACAAGTCTAAAACATTTAAGGCCTATAAATCCTAATGGAGGTGGGCGTATAAAACTGTACGCCATAATTAAAAATTTAAATCAAATGGACTTGTCATTTGTTAAAGTCGGAGCCTCTTTTCGATCGTTTTTGTTTTTCCCTGTTTGTTTGTCTGTTTGTTCTGTTGGAGCTCCTCCGCGCGCCGAACTCTGCGGCTGCGATTGTTAGCTCTCTTGTTGTTGCAGATCAAGAGACCTCGGGGTCCGAATGCACCCCATGGCCAAGGACCCCCGCAATGATTATGACCGCCCATAAGTCAAATTAATTTCGCCGATTTATTTACATAATATTCAGACAGATAGAGGCTGCGATTAGGTGTTGAAAAGTGTATTACGATAAGTACCACTGGGTTCTGATAGCAATTGATGATCTACGCGTCAACGCATAATCGGGCCGCTCTGTTACCTTGGCGCACAGGACCAAAGAGCCGGACAGGATGCAATAAAAAATTACTTTTCTATTTAATTAACCAATTCACAATAAAAGGAAGTCCATTTAAAAAAGCGCGGCTTACAGTAACATGCAGACAGAAACGACGGCCCCCATGTGAGCGGACAAGCACTCTTGCAATTTGTACGATCAAGTCCAAACTACCTGGGCAATCGTATAACTCTCACTTAAATACACATTCCAATTTGCACGTTCCGACAATCTGCAAAAAGTTGAACTCTAACTGGCGGGCTAATGGCCACTTAAGAGGTAAAATGAATCAAGCCTTCTGATAATTAGGTCATTAATTAGTCATAAAACTGCCAAATGGTCGTCCAACAGTGGTGGAGATAACCCAAATTGGCAATAACAATAACTGCAAGCACCACTTGGACAGAAGGCCAGAAAGACGATTAGCGCGGGGATGCTATCGTATCTTCTTGATGGGCACCGGAGAATACCAAAGCCCGCATATAAGACGCCTCTTAAGGAGGTGCAGGAGGACCATCCGCGGCTGCTAAAATTGTCTGATGTAGTCAACGTGCCATCAAAGCTGCTCTTGTTTATGAAACCTGTAATTGCGCTAATATTTTCCATCACCTGCTCGCAACGTGCCTTTGCTCCTCGAATCCATTTACCTGTCCACCGGCGCAGTGGCTCGAGGTTCCTCCACCGCCTGGCCTGGTCTGCGTGCTCGGTGTTATTTTACATTTTTAACCAGACCCGCAGCAAGACTGTTTTTTGCACCTCCATGCTACAGTTGCAGTTGCCACTTGGCCACACCGTCTTATTCTTATTCTTATTCTTAGCCTGGTCGTCATCATCCTTGCCGAACATTCAAGTGTCCCATGTATTAAAGGAGCTGGTCTATCGGCGATCAGGACAGTGCAACGCGCCGGCGCGCACCAATTTATGAGGGAAATTGGTTTTAATGGTGGCGAAGATGACCTGCACTAAATAAACATCCACCACACTAACTCTCGGGCTCATCGTCTTCGTCGTTATCATCCGTCAGGATTTGCCTGGCTTCTTAAAGGCGATGGACGAACGAGCAAGCGAAAAAAGCGCACTAGATACTAATCGACAGGTGATCCTACCTGCCTGATGCCGAGTGCCCATATATATCGATCAGCGACGGTGTTTGACGATCCGTTTCCTTCGTTTCTGTAATCTCTTCCTGTCTTCTGGGCTCACGAGGCCATTTATCTCAATTCCTCAGACTTTTCTCTCCGGGTTTGATATAATGATGCCAATAATGATAATGAGACATATGAGAAGGGCGACGATTGTATCTAACCATTTCAGCGGCCCCTGATGCCTCCAGGCTAGATTGAAACCCGATACCGCGATAAGAAGGATTATTTTGCCACCTTTCCAGATCGAAAGTGCATTCGTCTCAACCTTGTGCAAATGCGGCTGGAGGAGCCGCGTCTTCGGTCTTCGGGTTTTCTGGAGCCGCCTATTAGTTCTACCTTACCTCCTTACCTTGTGATTAACCCTTTCCATGCCGCCCCAGCTTCCCAGGAGTGGAGCCAAGACTGCCTTTTGCCTGGCTCCACTTCTTCTGATTCTACAGCCTCCTTAGAAGAAAGACTCTCGCTTTAGATCTTCCAGTTCGCTTTAATTAATTTCACTAATTAACACAATGCCACGATAAGCGAAATATTTTGTCCTTTTAATTTATAATTTTCGTCTTCGCCAGACCTTTAGCGGGACACTTTTTCCGCAGGCCGCCGGTTTTTTTTATGCCGACTTCGTCACGTTTATCCGACATTTTGCTTGTTTTTCCAATGCCGTCCGAGGAGCAGGTGCTCTTGTGGCCAGGGTCTTCAGGACGGCCTGTGTCGGTGTTTTTAACGTGCTCAAAGGAGGAAGAGCCACGATGAAAGCATTGTCAAAAAATTAATTTTCGAAAATGTATTTTAATGACTCTGTGACATGTTTGGTTATAGGAGCAATTGATCCTTTTTACTTTTCATATCGTGTCATCATTTCAGTCAAAAGTGAAACACCCCTTTTCTTTACGGAACTAATTAAAACCACTTTTAGGATACCTTTAAAAATGTGTAATTGGGAAAATTTAGTAGTTTGAATGTCGCAATTGTTGAATTAAACTGCTTTAACGATAATCGATCACTGATCTATTAAAAACTGTCAATTTCTATTTTTACGAAATGGTACAAAGTTTAATATTTCGGGAATTCAAGCTTAAAAACTTTTCTAAAGGGAGGTTAGGTTCGAGAGGTTAAAATTCGTCTGTATATTTGTTGGCATCTTTGAAATATGTAGAATAGTAATAGGGGAATTATATTACTGCTCCGATTCCTAAGACTAAACTCTGGTATACAAATTACGTCCTACTCCGTCCTTGTCATATCATTTCAGACACAAAAGTTAAATGAATATCAGGAGGATACAAACCCTAATTAAAAACGTAATCGAGAATCTAGAAATTTTCAACTCATTCGGAAATGGACAGACAAGCAAAGTAAATCGTAAAAAATTTTTAATTAAGCATTTAATTTAACAGTGCACAAATATTAAGCTAAAGTTTGAGATGTATTTTACGATAAACAAGAACTTGTATCGTTCAATTGACTTATTCGAAAGGAATTCTGTACCGATATAACCAAAAATCGAATTTTCGAAATTTTTTTTAAATTCAATTGGAGCTAATTACTTTTCCAACGTTTGCCACCATTTTTCTTTCCAAGTAATTAATACTATAGTAGGTTTAAAGATTCCACTTGAATACATTCACACTACGGTCGAACGATTACAGTCGTATTATAAAATGAGTGCTCAAAGTCTTAGCCTATCTAACGAACAACAAATACAATAACAGCCTTACTACAATGCCACGAAGAAAAGGAATTATATTGATAAGTCAACGGCAACCAAGATCTTGGCATTGGATTCGATTAAGCAGAGCAGAAATGCATAAACCGAAGAGTACCCAGGCCAATGTCTTAATTTCCTTGGAAGTCTCCATTGATGGTCGGGATAAGTCGAACACAATAAAGCCGCCATAGTGGAGCTTCCTCGGGTCCCGTCTGGAACGCTAAAGAGGAGATGGCAAGATTCATTATTATATTCTCAGGAACGACGACATCGATTATCTGGCCAATTTATTTCTGACCTTATTTGAAACAAATGAGGGGCACAATATTTGGACTATCGGCCGAGGCAATCAGACATGAGAACGTACGGCTCGTAAGTCCCCTGCACCAATGCCGTCCATTCTGGTTGCCTCAGATGTCGATGATATCCCTTGATACCGTGCCCGGTAGGACTCGCGGCAAACTATATCATCTTAGTCGTGGTCTCCACTCTCCTTCACTCAATTTATTTAACTATTTTCGTCTTCTTTCTGCCTCGGGACCGTCTACAGACAACTAATTGAAGCGCTCCGTGCTTAGACTATATTCTGCGGAAAGGTAAAAATTATAGTTCGCGGTTTCCCTAAAGAGGCATCCAGCTGAACATCGTTAAGAAACAATTAGCCAATAAAAATAGAATTGGCCTCTGCCTAATGATAGGCTGTTCTGTCATCTAAGCGTCGATCGTGAATGGCACAGGGTGCTTAAATCCTAAGTAAATGAAATCATTCCCCTGTTTAGATCATCAATCATACGAAAATGTTTCTGCTCAGGTGAACTAATGGGTGCTACTTCGGTGGGATACTTACGCCCTGTTTGATGTGTCCGTTTATGGTGTTATCAATACCAGTCCAAGAATTTAACAACATAGTCCATTTGTTGCCAGTCAATTAGCAGCCAAGGATCCATCAGATGATCATTTTGATTGCAGTAATTAGCGCCACGGTAGGGTCGTTGGGAATAACGCAGGGTAGTCAGTTTTTACCCGGGTACGAAGATATCCAACAAACGTTATGTAGTGTTAATTTTTAAAATTGGCAATAATTTGCAGGGTGACCATTGGATATTTTGTTGATGATACGTGATCCACATGCCGAGATTTGGTACATGAAAGAAAAGAGAGAAGAAAAATATAACTGTATTAAATATAAAGCATATTTAAAAGATGAATTAAATGTGGTTATCAAAATAAAGTTAGATAAAATTTAAAAATCAAAATAATCAATAAATATGATAATATTTATATACTGATAAGTCAAATTCTGTACCTACAAAACAACTTAAAATGTGGAAACACTTCTGTAGTTGCGACAAAGTTTAAGTTATATAAGTTATATAGTTAAATATAGAAAACAGCCTTCTTGTAAAACATTTTGAGAACGAGTTCACTTTTCTGGTATTATTTAATTTTGCAATTTTATAAAATGAGAGCAATTATAGAGACTTTTTACAAGACTCTATCAAGTTTTACTAACGAAGTGTTACAATTTCGAGAGAAAGGACGAGACAAACCCCACGCTTATTAGAATTTTTGTTACGAATATGCTATACAATAATAATCATAATAGTACTTGCTTTTTATTAAAAATTTTCAGAATGAATTAATTTTTTCACAATTTTTAATTTATTTATTTTATAATTTCGTTTCAACAATTCGCGTAAATAATTAAGAATACGTAAGTTTCATTCTTCTTAACCTTTCAGTGCTCTTTAATAAGATTTACATTTTATTTCTAGTTGCTATTAATATTAAGTATTTGTTGCAAAATCTAGTACTGTTTAAAACTCTAACTCTTATGATGATAAAACTTAAATATGATTAAAATGCGTATTAAATCAACGTTTGGAAAACAAATGAAGTCATGTTCTTAATAAGGCCAAATTTTTCAAAAGTACTGCTTGCTAACAGCACTTGTGCGTAAACACAAACGGAGGTAATAGATTTAAGCAAGTATTAAAACTTAAGGCTTATTATTTTAAGAAATTAAAATATTAAACAAGTAATACCTCTAAAGATCGTAGACACTGTACTTATCATGCTTAAACTAAATTTCATGAAGGTTCGATCTCAAAAGAGGCCTTATTTGGGCCGTTTACTTTGAAATTCCAGATCAAATTAAAAATTTTAAAATCTTTCATTAACGTGGTTAACACAGCCCTAGAATGCGGTCCACAGACGTGCTCTAGAATACTAGATGGAAATACTAATGGAACGTAAGTATGGCACAAAGATCTATACAATTTCCGATTACGCGGAGTGTACTGCATCAAGAGCATTATAAAATGTCATTAATTTTTCTGTCTGGAAACGTGATGAAATTCACAGAAGAAAAAAGGAGACTGTTTTCGCGACAATTTGTCCGTTCGCTTTGCACCGATCGCTTTGATTAACACATCATCGCGGGGTGGGAGACCATGGATAAAATCGCTCCCGTCGGTACCGCCGCGGGTCCGTGGATCCGAAGGGCGCAAAAAGCAATAGCTCCCTCTGGCCGGCCAGACGGGAACGGGTGCCTGTCGAACGGCCTCACAGCAGACGGCTTAAGAGGTTCGTTAACTCCATTAATCATTGTTAGCACTATCATGACGTGACATCTTTATATGCACTCAGGTACGACGATTATACTTCCACGAGCAATTTGAGGTTATTACGAGTACTGCTTGCAGAAATGAGGAAAATGAGTTGGAAACGGGGACCGGAGGAGGCGCCGCGGAACACGTGTAGCTTCGTTGCTCTCGTCATATCACGGATACGTCTTCGTTCCACTTCGGTCCTTGGACAGGAGATACTATTACTTACTGCTTAGGCAAAACTAATGCTTCCGTAGGATTAAGGTGAAATAATCATGCAACATGTTGCATTTTCTCTTTTCAAAAACAATTAGACCAAAATTTTGGAAATCGATGACCCTGCTTTAGTTATGTAGCAGGATAAGTAAAAATAATTTTTTTTTTCGAATTAACAAATAGGCAACAAACATTTTGCAATTGGACAAACAACATAAGGCTGGTCGTCTCTTATTAAGAATTAAAAAATAAAAATAAAACAAAAACGATACTATGTATCCAAATTGGAGCTGAGAGTGTAAACAAAAATTAAAATTCACAGCACTTCAATAAATCGCATTTTATGAAATTCAAACTTCCTTTCTTCCGCAAAGGGGATTGGATAAATTGCAAGGCACCTGAATAGCTGCATTTATCCAAAACTGGGCTAGGTATTTTGATACAATGAAATGAAACGAAGAACTAAATAAAAATGAGTATATATTGCTCTACTAACTTTACTGTCGCAAATAATAGTAAAAATAAAACTAGATAATTTTATTAGTTTTCGAAAACTTGTCCAAAAGTCCGGGGTTATAATGTTCCAAAAATGATAATGAATTTAATCAATGTCGTTTACAAATGCTAGGGTAGAACTAGTGTTGAATTTCCTTTTGTTTATAAACTTCAAAAGGTCTTCAAATTTCCTGCGGTGATTACCCTAGCGTCCCCTATCTAAAATAAGAAAGACTGCGGTGAATGCTCATTCATGGAAGCAATCACGCTTATCAAAAGAAAACGATCTAAATGACATAAATAGTGGGTCGAAACTGTTGAAAGGCCCGAATAACCGCGGTTATTAATTTAACTGTCGTTAGTGCACCCGCCCCCAATTTTATCGCCGGTTATTAGGCTAATGAAGGAGGAATTCCCGAGTGATAGGGCCAAGGAGGCAGACCACTCGTTATATTTATACACTCGCCAGGTAGGTTTACGGCGCTTTGCGATATGACAGCGCGAGTTAGTAAAACATTCAAATCCCGAATGGTCGTAATAAACAGTGGACATTTTTAAGATCATGCGAAAATATACTGCTCCTGAGTACCGCCAGGCATGCAGGCTTTCTCCCGGTTTCGGGATCCGATCGGGAGTTTTGTCATTTTGTCGCCAACATAAAAATGAATTAGTGTGCGGGACCGCGACGATAACATGCGTCCGTAATTCGCCTCGCATGATCGCATGCGACTTCTCCCTTTTTTACGCCGATTTGCCCAGGACCGTGTCCGACTTCGGCTGTCGTAATTATTCTTAGCATGATTTCTTGCTACGGCTAAAACTAGTAGCCGTTTTGTTTGCTGAGGCTTTTTGGTCGTGCAACGAGATACGCCAGCCCGACCTCCGCCGCCTCCTGTCTTGTGGCCCTCCTGACTCCGGTCCCCATTTAGTACGTCATTTAATTGTGACTTTTCGCAATTAACAAGTTATTTCGGTGAATTAGCCACAAGAGAGCTCAGACTACAGTACCGGACCTCATTGCTCGCTGCCTAGCCCCGACTCAAAAAAAAACTTGTCCAGTTTGGCTCACGCTACCGCTCTAATTCCTACTAACAGCAAAAGATTAATTTCGTATTATTACCGCCGAACGTACGCGGAATTATCGCTTTTCGGTCACCCTGTTACAATTTTGTAACCCCGGACTTAGAAGGTGCTCGGACACGATTTTGTTCTTATGCTGGCACTTCACTGAAGGAAAATGCTGGCTAATATCGATGCTTCATAGATATCGACCCCTCTGCACTGATGTTAGGAAAATATCGTACTTGTGTTTGCAGTCCTATTACAATTTACTTACTCGTTATTGGGGAATATAAAAACTGATACGACAAAATCCCTTATTGTACTTAAAATCGTCAAGTTAAAAAAAGTCCTGAAAATTCATTGGGTAAACCTAATAAAATGAAAGCAATTTATTAAAATTATCAAAAGCTTAGTAATTGGAAATCTTCATTTCGGGGTTGGTTAAAAGGGTAAAAAATAAATTCTTTATCAAAACAAGTAAGGTTTCAAGACTAACTTGATTCGAACAAAAGATTCCAGCCTAGAAAAAGCAGCTTGGATTTGCATATTGGTTCTATAATAAAATCCTGAATATAGTTGCTAACTTCTTGTATTCTTTAATGTAAAAGTACTTAGTGAAGAATTAAGTGAAAAATAATTACATAATATGACTTAAGTTAAAAGTCTTTTTATATTTTAAAGTGTAGCTTGAAAACCAGATCGTTGGGACTTAGTTTTATAAAAAAGACTTTTTTTAATCTTGAACATAAGTTATAGAACTTTCAATGACAATAAAAATATGATATTGATGTAAAAATCAAAGAATTAAAATTAATTAATTAAAACAAACTGCTATCCAAACAAACAAAATTTATTTAATTAATATTTTGTAAAACCGATCAGTCCATTTCACTTAAAATTTGTCAAATAAGCTTCCTTATCTTCAGAACAAAGTTCAAATAGATCAATTAGATAATCGAAAATTATAATTTTTAAAAAGCCTGGAAACAATTGACTTATTAACCTTCCAGAGGAAACTCGAGGACTAACTAATTAATTTCAGTATTGGTAGGTTTTTGAACTGCCCAATAGGATGTTTCAATTTTACGACTATGCCTTTAATAATTCTGGTAATTTTCCACGCTGCCTTTGGCCATCTGCTTTTATTACTTACAGCATGACCTTTTTGTTATACCTTAATTAATTCCTCCCAAACAAGGGATACTTACTTATTATTGCTTGTAGGGGGGTGCCCTTACAGTTTTATCTGCTTACTATGTCAAAACTCGGTTAAACTTAAGGAATTATTTGTCCCTGTGTAGTTGAGTTTCGCCATCGGTCAAAACTCCTACTTGACATCTTCTTCACGATAAAAAGTAAATTCGTGAGATAAATTGTGGTGTGAATAGGAGGGCAATAATTTGCGATGTTATCGATCATATTCGCAACGTGAAGGTATGTGATTACGGTGACATGTCCAGTTTTCACATGTGACTGACTCTTGCATTAATTTCATATGGCGGTTCGTCTACCATACGGGGCAGGTGCGTGTCGAGGAAGGTAGCCGGGTTCAGATCGTGACAATTATATGCGCACATTTCACTTACCGTGGTGGGATCCTGCAAAAGAGAAAAAATATGATTAATTAAATTTACCTCGTTGCAGACTAGCCAATAAATTTAATTCATTTGTGGTCGGTGGTTTTCTAATTAAAATATCTGCAAGTCGGTTGCATTATTTAATTAAAGTGAAAAATAAATGCTGTACATGAATAATTTGAGAGAGGGCATTTATAATGCCCCCAATTTAGGACCTATTAACATAAACGCGCTGCAAAACCTCATATTTGCAGTACCAATCCCAGGTGATTGCTTTTATTGGATAAAACTCTTCCTGGTCGATTGATCACGTAATCTTAAGGTGCTACACGCGGCGCTGGAGATTGCCCCCATTCGACCATCAGCCGCGATTGATCCCCGGACCCGATCATTACCTCAGCATCCGCAGCCGCCGCGCCAAGTGTCGGAGTCCGCGGGGTCAAACCACCGAAGTCATCAATAGATCGAAACGGCCGACGTGCCGGACTCGATCCATTCATAAATTATTTGCAATTTTAACTTATTAATATTTTAATGGAATATTAAGTGATTAATGCTATTACGGCGGCGATTTCTCCACTAAATGCTGTTCAGGTCGATGTCAGCAATTTGTTAAATGTGGGTAATGGAGTTTCGGAGGGAATTTACGCAAAGGGCTGCGGCTCGGGCAGCCGTGAACCTTATCTTACTCTTCCACAAAATTCAGACCAATTTCTCCCTAAAGGAATTGGTCTCGCATTAAATCTTTACATCCTTAAATCGCTGGTTTTCACAAAAGGATAATCAAAATTCAAGGGCATATAATTCAAAGATAATTTATCAGTTCTGTATAATTTCAGTGCTGGGAAGTAGAGCGTTTCGAATATAATTCCAGATTTGCTATTCCTATTTCTGCACCACATTCGTTGACTTAGTCTTGCTTACTTCTAAGAAAATTTTTAAATAGAATTTCTAGGAAATTAAAATAGGAACATAACATTATTGAAAAATAATAAAAATATATAATAAAATCGGTCGATCGTGGTTTTTTATGTTAGGCGTGTGTAGTCTAAATCTGCACTCATCTTTAATGAAAGCCTCTGTTAAAAAGAAAACACAAATATAATTAAAAAAAGGAGTGCTCTTGTGATCCAAAAATAGCGTTCAGTTTATGACCTTAAGATGTTTTCTATGGAAATTAAGTTTTACGTTTTTTTGTTTATGTAAAATCGGTAAAAAGAATAAAGACACAGGTCTTTCAATGGCAGTAATTTTATAGCTCTTAAATACCAAATTTTGGCGTACAGAACCGAAAAAGTGTACTTAAAACAATTGCAATCATTAGAAACTAATTAGCCGCACCTAGAGAACTAGAGCGAGGGCTGTGTAGCGCCGTCGGTTTATTGTACGATTGGAGGTATAGTCTCCACGCGCCTTCGATAATGAGAACATTGAACATTTATTAAAGCCGATCGCTGTAGCGCTGGTTCTCCTAACCGCAGCCAGGAGTGCAATGAAACTGCCTGGAACACGGCCATAAGCAGTTGTCCAACACTTCATCACGTCCGATGGTGAGGAGGTGGCTTCAGGTGCCCAGGAGGTTAGACGCAAACCCTTGCGGTGCGCATAAATTTTTTTTGTGCATATCACCCGCGTTTTGTTTTATCAAAGTTGAAAGTCTTTGCTCCGGCAATCAGATAAGGGCCTTCCACGTACGAAAAACAGAGTGTCCGACATGTTTTAATTATTTTCAGAATTTTTCATGACCGTTTCCATCAAATTTGAATTATTTTCCCATAAAACGCGCTATTGCATTACCTAAGTACAAAGGCTTTGTTTCCTTCTGGCGGGCGGCCGGGCCGTCGATGAAGGGTTAGTCCCGGCGTAGCAAAATTTGCGCGGGGTGGCTATCATGGAGTAAAAAAAAATTAATTTCATAATTTATATGCTTGATGGGTTGCAGTAGCAGCGGCTCGTGTCGGGGCTTACTAATTAAAACCTGTTTCATCGCGCTAAGCTCTGCTGGCTTTTGCTATGCATTTCTGCTTTCAAATGGAATTTATTGTAAATAATAATAGCGGTTGGCGGAAAATTACATTAGATATATCAACAATCCAGAAAGATCGAATTTAACAATTAGATTGTGGAAAAGAATGAGTCACCTACAAAACATCTTGCTCTATATTTTTTCTTTACCTTTAGATAAAGTCTGAAGAGGTTCATCATGTTTATCAAGATGTAGCGTCTAAGAAAAGTGTTATTCTGTTATTATATATATAGAAGATAGTATGATAACCATGTTAACAATTGACACAAAAAAAATTAAAAATAGGTATTTTTAAATAAAATGTTAAAATTCTTTATAATTTATGTGTTCGAAGGAATATTTCCTTTCTAGAGAAGTATTTTTCTCTATTTTTCAAAAAGAAATACCATGCTGATATTACAAAGGAAATCTATAAACTTGAATACAAATTCTATCGTGTAAGAAGCTATAATATGCTTTTAACTTGCAAATTAGTTGTTATGATGAATAATATTAAAATATTTGAAATTTTTAAGAACATTTTGTTAATGATTACTGACCTTCCTTAAAATAAAATTCTAAATGAAAATACTAATTTCTACCCTTACGAGAAATTTTATAAATAATTTCATTGTAGTCGCGTGTCTGTATCACAAATCACTCCCATATTAAAATAAGATCAAGGTCTAATGTTAGTTAACGTTCCAGAATTTCCCACGCCAGAGAATTTCAGTCTTAATTAAGACGACAGCCAGGGTATAAGAATTGACCTCCTATGAGACAAGTTTTTCGCGTAAAAATTGCAAATCGCTTGCCTCACGGTAACTTCAAGATCTAAGAATCTTCGAATTAATTAAGAAACCTCACAAGAAGTTCTGCCATGAATTAACTTCCGTCTGAGCGAGATTTCCAAAGCGGACCAAATTCATTCAATTCTGCCTGGATCTCAAGTGTGTGATACACTGAACGACAAGACTGCTCAGACCCGTTCTCGTTCTCGAGGAGGCAGAATCTGGAAAGTCAGTCAGAACAATTAATTAACAAAATATCCCGTCTTCGCCCCGACAGGGAAAAATCTTTAAGCCGGCCATGGCCGGGGCTCATTCACAGCGAGCCTCCAGAACCTTTAGGAGAATGTGTAAAAGCATACTACAGGTAGCACAAGGTGACACGCAACTACATCAAATTCCACGGCTTTCAGGTCAGATTTTATATTATGGTGGTCACATCGCGTCTCAAGCTTTTTGCCCGCCGAGCCTTCAATACCCTTGGGACTCCTTTTTTGCGGTGACTTATCTTGGAAGACCTAAGAGATATGGAAACCTGCTCCTTGCTATCTGTAGTCAATCAAAGCAACTTCCTCTTAAATAATGCTAATCAGGTGCTCATTTCTGATCGCAAACTCTGTCCGAACTCGCATTATTTGTTGCGGCATTTGTCCATCTCTGACCATTCCAATTTATTGAGGGACCACTGTTGGTCTACGAATCTATCTAAGAATGTGGGAGACGATCTTAATGCCGTTCCAGATACTTTCGTACTAATTAGAAGAATAATTTTTTCCCCGCGAAGTTCACGGTGATCGCTTGGTCGTCGATCATTGCTCATACCTAGAGCACTCGCGTGACAAGATCTACTCGTCCGGGCTTTTTGTGTCAAATAAATGTTAAAGTCCAACGAGACAATCACCCGGGGAAGTGTTGGATAATTTGATTAATGAAATTTCAACTCATAGCTGAAGTCGACTCTGGCCCGATCAGATAATGCTCTCGGAAGGTGTTTCGATACAAGGAGGCGTGGGACCGATAGTACCAGCACATGAAGGTGATAGACGACGATGGTGCCAAGATTGCCCAGTCGCTTTCTCAGGACGTATTAGACAACAGTTGTGGAGTTTCTCATGTCAGTCAAAGTTGTCGCTGAAGTTTACCAACTTTCAAGCGATGTTTTTCTGGTTTACTACTTATCTCGAAAATGTTTTTACAGCAGAATATACTTCGATTGTTGTTTTCGGAAGTGATGAAATAAAGCGTGTATCATGCTTCGCACTAAAAGTGCACTTTATATTGTTTATTTCCAGGTACACTTTAAGGCATCTCTCTTTCCTTTCTCCTGACTGATTATATTGTCATGTTTGGTTTATAAATTGAATTATAACACCTTCCAACTTGCTCAACTTTCTTCAAAGAAGGTTTATTAAAACGATTTGCTGCTTGATTCCAGTGTATGTTAAAATATATCTGCATATAGAATAGATCAAATCCATTTGTGGCTACCGCTTCCGGTATTTAAACATAATGATAAAAATCAAGAAATAATGTGTCTATGTTGCGAATATTAAAAAATAATGATAAATTTCATCAAAACAGACATTTTTATTATTATTTAACATCATAAATTAACGGTTTTACATTACGAATTGCTTTAATCTTAATAATCCGAAACGTAATACCATTTTCCTTATTTCTGTATTACCTCCTTTTAAGAAATTGTACAGGAAGTTATTGTTGTTTCGATATAAATTTTCATTTTGAGCTATACCTGAAAACATATACACAGAAATAAAAATAGTTCGTAACAGACATTATTTTACTTACAGGTCTACGACCTGAACTAAACCAGGAATTTAGTTTCTATCCTATTACTACTCACGGTAGGAAACAGCTAATGTTATATACTTAAATTTTAAAATAACTTAATTTTCCGTTGCCTTATCTTTAATATTAATAATAGTATTACTTTTGCTTCTTTTGAATAGTACTTGCATAAACGTTATTAGTTCTGAAGTTTCGCTTGTAGTCCTGCTTTTGCCTTTATTTATTTCAAAAATCGTTTAATGCCTTAATTAGCTGTTGTTACATTCGGACTGACTTCTTTGGACTTTATAAGAAATGTTCTTTACTGAAATTTTCTTTTACAACTCCTCGGAGTTTCAAAAGGACACCAAACTCCTTGTGAGGAAACGGAAGACGTGAAAAGACCGAGGAAACGGAAAAATCTACCTCTCTAATTACTTTTTCCATTTTAATTAACTTAGTCGAAGACGACTGCCGCTTTGCTGGTGCAATTCCTCTTTGTGTCCGCTCCTATAACATTTTCAGGATTGCGGATTGAGACACAATTTGCAGTGATGTTCAAAAACGTGTTCCTACCGCTACTTCCAACTTACTTGCCTAGATGAATGTCTTCCAATATAAATTACTCACTTAAGGATACATCCTCGAAGGAGAGGGCCACACAGTCGCAGGCTATATTATGTCATTTAGTTTTAGTATGTCTATGCATGGCTGGAGACAGTGTCTCTGCCCATCTTAGGCATTCGCCTGACACAAGGATCTTCGGTACATGACAGTCACGTAATTTACGATTTCCTTCGTCTTATTAGATTTAACAGTTCCAAGTGGGCGGGGGGAGCGAATTCAATTTGCACTTTGCTCCGTTTGATTATTTCCCTGTGCCTTCGTCGCGATTTTAATTTATGTTTACCGATGCCCAATATTTAAAATATCACATAGTACGGTAATTTATGACTTTATAACTCGTCATGTCCATCAAGAGTTTCCTATCTCCAGCATTTTCAGAAGAGACAGAATAGAAATTATTGAAAATTATTCTTCACAATATGGAAAATATGGGGAAAAGGTCTTAGCAACAGTAGAAGAAATAACAAAACTATTTATCACGTGCAAGATCAATAAGTTTTTAATAATAATTTGTTGTTTAAGAAAAAACTGATTGATTTCTTAGTATTATTTCTTTAGATAATGAATTCGGAAATGGAAATTTTTCGTTATAAAGCCAGTAAAATTACACTATACTGGCTACTTTATGAACTTTACTAATTTTACTATGATTAACTACTATTGATTAATTTATTTATAAAGATAATTTTAACATAAATTTAAACAAATTTCAAACATTCAAACGTAAATTCAAATTTCCCATTCCACGGAAATGAAATAATAAAAATATGCACATTTCCCTAAAATAATTCAATTTCCGAAAGGAATACCGCAGTTATGAAACAATTTATTTTTATTGTAATCCTAATCTATGGAGAAGATTTATAAAACTTTTGTCGTGAATGCGCTTCAAATATTTTGCGGTCCAGCTTTGATCAAATGGGTTATTTGTGTGGTCAATATTTCAAGTTATATATAATTACACTAAATCATGTAAAAAGCTTGTTTCTATATGCATATATATTTCTAAAAACCCGAACGTAACATAATAAATTAATAATAAAATACTTCTCAAACGAGTTTCTCTAAATCAGACCGCCCACTCGATCTTCATTTGCAAATAGATGCTTGCTTGCTACTTTGTTTTACTGCCTTGTTAAAAAACTCTGCTTCATTTATCATAAATTTGTGGTCCTCAAATGTCTCCTCAGATATTGAATTTTATATTAGTGAAGTCAAGCGGTTAGATACAAATTACGATAGTGATAATTTTTAATCTACAACTCATTTGCAGTCTACAGAAGTTATTTTCTCGAAAAAAAAACTTTCTTATGTTCATAGAATCAGAATTACACATTTAAAGTAAATGGTGGATTTAAAGTAATGAAGCAAAGTTCTAAAATTATGTTAAAAGGAATATAAGTAAAAGAATCAATAAATTTGACCATTACAGAGTACATAACTAGAAAACCTACGCTGGAACCTTAAAAATAGATTTCAAACTACAAGTCACAGTAAAACTGACAAAACAATAGTACAAAGTATTGTAGCATGAAATTAGTCAATATCAAGATATTCAATAATGTGCCCCTTTAATAAGGAAACAAAGGTCCTTAGAAAGATTATTAAATAAAGGTTCATTATTGTTTTTATAGCAGTCTTTATGACTGTGGACGACCATTCTCCGGCTTGGAAAAATCCAAATAGATCATTTGGATTTGATGCATGTAAAATTATAAATCGAAGGTAATTACAATTATTTATAACAGCCTGTTAAGGACGTTTGTCTGCTGACCAGTGTCCAGTCGCGTCAGATATACTCGGGAGCTCGGCAAGTTTTCACACACCCCTCGTAAACTTGATCCCTTATGGACAAGCAGTTGTCGGAAGCCTCATGGACGGGTGGGCATTTGAATTGCAGCGCTTGGCAAAGACCACGTCTATTATTGCAATGTAATAAATTTCGTGTTGGAGCGTAAAAGAATTTAAGCACATGCGGGGGCTGGCTTGGCTTGTCTTGTTAGTTCTCAATACTCAGTCCTCATGGACGGTCTAAACAAGCGCAAGAACAGTTATCCCAAGAGATAATTGAAAGTCCTCAGCGCACATAAATCTAGGGCCTCTGGGGAGCTCCTTTTTATGGGCCCTTAACTCATAAATAAATCGTTTTGGCTGAAAACCCCGCGGTATGCATGAATGAATTAATGTCAACGGTAACAGTACTGACCGGAACCCGGCCGCTGGAACCTGGACCTTCGCCGAAGCTATCCTGGCTGCGAGTCTCCCTGTCTGTCCTCCTGCATCCCGAGGAGTGACTTGAGGAGTCTTGCAAGACGCCTTCATTCGGAGCCAAACGACAAGACGAGCGCTTTAATTGCTCGCCTGCACTCCGAAGACTTCGGGATTGTTGATTTTTCGAGTTGACTAATTGGATTTTATTTTATGGCGGGTCGTTGTAGCTGAAATCCATAAAATTTCGGATGCATTTATTTATGAGAACTTCGGTTTTGGGGGCAGATAAGTGCACCTTCGGCTGCGGGCGTTTACGATGACGGCGCTTGACCAACGAACGGTCAGTTCTCGTCGAGTGATTAATTTACTTTATATTCCCCATGTTTATTGATTTATTGGGAAGTCATTCGCCACGTTTATTGCGGTCCTAAGTAGTAGTTCTCGGTGACCTTTTGTGCAGGCCTGTCCATTCATCATAAAGCATCGACTCGGGAGGTTTATTGTCGCCACATTTTGGATTATTTCCCAAAGGTTTTTCAGAAAAAAACGTGAATAGACCATTCCATCTTTGATTGACAACAAGTTTAATTATATGCTTATCTGATGCTGGCGTTTCTCACAAAACACAAGTGGCTTTATATTTCAACGGCATCTGATTACCGGATTCTTTCAGTCCTTTTAAAGTTTTATTGATATAATAAATGCTTGACGCCTAGTGATTGTCTGGCGCTCTCAGATATGATGGACGTCTCACAACTACTATTTCTAATCACCAAACTATTCCGGGTCTCGATGAACGAGTTCTTATACCTTCTATTAAAAGAAAGATAAACTTATCTTCTCTCGTTGTTTTAAAACTTCATAACAAATAAATTAAGAAGATATTTATCTCGCTACTCGTTTATGGCCAGAACAAGGAGTGTAATGAAAATATTTATGGACATTTTATCTACAGGCGAAAAGAATGTGCATAAAAAAGAATATGGAAATATCAGAACCTACACGTTAAAGATCGCATGCCTTCCATGCAAATTTCAACTTTCTAAAATTGCAGGAAATTTTGTAGCCAAATTTAAGCGACGGTTTTATGACAAAATCTTGAAAAACAATTGTCTTTATTTTTCAAAATATTTGCAGGAATTTTAAATAAAACAATTTTTCTTCCAAAAAAATTTACAAAATGACCTCCTTTACTATTCCTTCAGGGTATGTAACCCACCCTTCAAGAAATATTTTTATAAAGGGTATAAGTAGTAAGTGAAGAAGGTGATGAAGAAGGAAAGTGACTACTCTACTCATAACACCACAGTCGAATTTTTGCAAATACTTAGCAAACACCGTGTAGTACAATCTTATTTACATAATCTAAGTTTTAGTGCCGTATTGCCTTTCCATGCAACTCTAGAAATCCTTTGAATTTTCGAATAAAGTGGAAAAGTATATTAAGGATCAAATTTAATAGTCTTTAGCTTTATAAATTCCCTAGTTTAACTTAAGTTACTTAAAAAATATCCATTTTTTAGTGTAAATTTGACAATATGAATTTTATTTTTTTCAAATTTTGCGAAAATATAAAGAAAAAAAAATATAATGTTTAAGAATGTGTCAACTGATATAACAGTGTGCGATAGTCCTTGGGTCGAATCCTATTCCAAAACTGAAAACCGAAACTTGTGGTCAGTTGAAGTTGCAATCGACCTCAAAGTATCACAAGGTAATTTAATGGCTTTAGGACGAACAGCGTAAGACATTTAAGGTTCGAATGGTTTACATGAGCCCAAGTTATATCCTAATAAAAGAAAAACCAAAGAGAAAAATCTTAAAATTCCTTCGACTAGGTGTTGTTGGATGTGACATTCTCTACACGATGCTATCCTCTTCGAGAAGTGGCGCAAGCCCTTTTTGTGTTTTAATTCTTCTTGAGAAAGCGAGGGCGATGGAACGAAAAAAACTATTTTTCGGCGGTGTTTTACCCTTAAAAACACGCTGTGAGGAAGGTCCACCTTACAAGCAAATGCACTCAAGAGAAACTCGTCATTGGACGTTTATTTTTATTGGCAGCGACCTTTTCGTCCATTCTTCTTAGCCTCGGCAGAGCCAGCCCAGAGTACGTACATCGTCCTACGTATTTGCTTATATCGCATATATGGAAATTTTCAGATCCCTTCCCATTTGCTTTACTACTGTAATCCCTAGAAGTTTTCTGCTTAAGGAATTTTATTAATTCTCACAAAAAGCCGAGTTATAAAAATTATTCGCTTGCTAAGGAAGCTAAGGCAGCTGGTATGTCGCTGCGGATGATAAATATACCCACACTGCCGTGAGGACGGGCCCTTAACGCGCGTTAAATACAAATTTCTAAAAAAGGCCACTCTTTAGTAATGGTCTTCATTAACGTCGACGTGTGTGGCCACCCTGATGCGCAGTAGGCAAATGATAATGAATCTTTGGGCGAATTAAACCAGAAGCTAATCAGATAATAAGACGATCGGCTCACGGGGATCAGCGGGACTGTGGCGGTCGCGATCGGTTTCGCTTGACCTAACAAGGCGGATCTCCTGATGAAGATAAATTACGATACGATCGGCGCATATCCAGTGATTAGCGCCAGTGATTATTGGCCCGAAGCTTCTGTTCTGGACGATCCGCGGTCTGCGATCCGCCTCTCTCGCTGCGATCATTTTTGTCGCCACATATCAAGCGGGCTCATTCGGTTGACATGAACATCGATGTCGCCATCATCAGCGTCGACGTGGGGCTACTGTCTGGGGGAAATTCTCGAATCTCGATTTTCGAATCCCGGCGAATCTCTCGGCCGGAGTTCCATGCATCTCGCGGTGCACCAAGATCAACAACCATCGATCGCCGATCCATTGATCTGATCATGCCCGTTGGTCACATGGACCAAACTCAATCAGCGCGGCTAGGATCGCTAGAAGTTTAGGCGACGATCGCAGTGCAACGTATGCATTAAACACCGTGTCTGCAGCGTACCACGGCGCAACCGATCGGATCTGATCGGATTGGCCGGTCGATCGCCTCCGCAATTTTTACCTGCAGTCACTGTTGTGGTTGCGGTTCTTTATTTGCATGCGTGATGGGCTCGGACTTATGGCTCCAGTGCATGGCAATAGCTTGTTAATTAACTAATTAATTATTTTGTTTCAGATAACGACAAGTGAATAATTGGCTCAGTCTTAATCCTTTTATACTTAAAAAGGTCTCTCCTCAGTTCACCAAGTTCGGCATCTACTGATAATTACATTCTTTTTCTCTATCCTCCTTGGGAAATTTGAAGATCCCTTGTTAGAAACTGCACGATGAAGTTTTACAAGTGAGAGAAGCGCCAAAGGTTGTTCTTCATACAAAGATAATTAATACTCTACACTGCTGCACAAAAGACAAATACAAAAAAAAAAAAAGTTAAGGGAAAACTACAAGTATGTTGACCTGTTCAAATATTCAGTGAAAGTCAAAAAAACCATCAAAGAAAGTTACGAAAAATTTATTTTTGCGGACTATAAACGAAATGTACCCACATAAAGCAACTATCGAATATATTTGAGTGGGTGGTGTTGTGCGTCGGTACAAATAAATCATTTTTGAAAGTTGATCAATATTCATAGAAAATCGAAGAAAGTGAAATGATTTGAAAAATATCCATTTTCTATTCTTTTTGTGGGAGGTATAAGTTACCAAAGGTGTATATGTTTACTGGAAACAACGACAGATTCTTATTTCTGTTAAGAACGGAAAAGGTTGCATGAAAACAAAAATACTTTCAAACCAAACGCTTACAAAATCAGTTGTTTGAGTTTTCGTTTCGTCTTCACGTACATTTCCAAATGAAATCGTTTATATTTATAATAAACTTTTCGTTTATATTTATAATAAACTAATTTGTACCAGTGACTTTATTCAATTTAAGAAAATAAATTATGTTTCCTGAGAGTACTGACGCAGACATCAACTGGTAAGTTATGCATTCTTAGTTGTCTTTTTCTATTTATCCCTTCATCTATTTGGGAGAAATTTTATGGAGCTTCTAATACTAAAATACATGCTCTCGTTTAGCACGTCTAAACTACTGGATGGGATTTTGCGGACTGTCCACTGTCACATGGAAGTGAATTTGAACCAATCTTTGTTTATCATCCATTTAACATTGTAAGGGAAGTTGCCGGCGGTTTTTGCAACAAAATTCTTGTAAAAACAAACAAGCATTTGCTAATATTAATTCGTCCACGTTCATTACAAATTTCGTACAGCACCGCTGTAGCATTTGATTTTGAACGCGAACAAATATGTAGCGAGCAAACTTTTAACTAAATGCTACAGAAGTCAACCACCCTCGGTCCCAAATGAAGATTAATTACAGAAAATTCATCTTATTCCGCAGTGAATATTTTTAGAAGGAAAAATCGGGGAAAATTTGTTAGCCGAGTACTCAAAAATACCAGAAGCACTTTGCCGTCAACAAATCAGGGCGGATCTGAACTTGAGTCATCATCCTTGGCGGCAAGGGAGCAATCGACAAGCGAGCCGCCGCCGGCGACCAGACAGACAACCAGACATGCAACATTTGCTCTAAAGTTGGCACTTTGTTTTCGGTCAAAGTGTTCGCATGATTAATTCGAATTTCGCGGCGAGCACCCCTGTCAAAGCCAAAGGCGGTCCCGTAGGAAGACCGCTCTGCTGACAGGGGGAATAATGGCGACCGTCGAAGCCCGCGACAGACTCCTCAGGGAGAAAAATCATCTGCAAGTGCTGATAAGTGGCAAAGACACACGCGCGTCTTTCAGGACTCCTTCGGCATCCCGGGCGACTGTCAGCACGTCCCGCTTTGATTAATTAAACATTTACAAATTTTCCAACATGAGCGATTCGACGTTTTCGTCGCTGTTTGAACGCCGACCGTTTGTGGACTTGGGTCTATTGGTTCTGGGGTGCTTCTTGGCTGAACATTAGTCCAAGGTGTTCAAAACGTTGTCAGCACTTTGTTCGACATCATGTCGCCTTCTGACAATATTTGTTAACATCTCATCTGCGCTAAAAATAACGACTATCTTCTATATGTGGACCACTTTCAATTTTGTCCACTTGGACGTCTAATTTGGAAATCTTCCCTGGTTGAACAGTCCACTTAGACAAAATTTAGAAGTCGTTGTTAACTTTCTGTTCCAAAGGGGCTTAAAAGAGTATTTTACTTCCGATAAAGAAGGAAAACAAGGGCAATCCTTTGAAAATTTCCATACAGTAGTATAAACACATGTTTATTGTTAGAGTAGCAGTCAGGGAGGGTCGATAAACAATTTTAACTATGCACTATATCATATAAATTCGAAATGGATTCGACTCTTTATAAATCATAATAGTAAAACTTCCTATTATTTATAGGATTACTTTTTTTTTGCTTTCTTTTAAGAATATTTTATCTTGATGTTTAATTCCTCAGAATTCGTAACTCTAACAATTATAAATGTTAAAAACTCAAAGTTTTAATTATCAATAAAAGTAATGTATCATTATCGTTTGTGTATCTTTGCTCCCCAACTACTGTACCAAACCTCCGCGAGCTTTGTTTGAAGCAATATAAAATAAAAAAGCCTTTTACTTCAAAGTTATGTCTCTTTAAGATAGTTGCAATTAATTTGATACTTTTTGTTGTATACTTGTTTTTGTAAAAATCGTATCAACTCTTCAATTTTCGCTAAATACAGACAAATTCTACATTTTTACTACATAATTTTCGATATGAGATAAAAGATTGAGATATTTTTTTAATTTTTTACATTAATAATAACAATCATTTTACACTGTTTTAAATATTATGATTTTGAAAATAATTTTAATATATTATTTATTTCAAAACTCGAATGCATTTTAAAGAGATAGTGGAAAATGAGTAATACAAAAAAACATAAAAAGATAGATTTTATCAAGACTGCCAGGTAAGGGAAGAGTTCAAAATTCCTTTAAATGTAAAACTAAAGCAGCAAAAGGCCAGTCGCTATTAAGGCCGGACGAATTCATTGGCTGAGACAAAATCACGGATTTACGTTCACTTGTCGTCATCGGTAAGTCGCGCTAGACGAACTCGAGCTTAAAAAAATGTCTGCACGAATCAACTGTAGGACTACAGGTACGTCAGGTACGTGGCCGCGTCCGAGTAAACAAACAGTCGGCAATAAACTCCTCCTCTTACTGGTTCGACAGGTAACTGAATGCATGAAGGCGTGCGCGTCTAAATCTCGCTGTTTGCGTGACTCGATGGCTTCTGCAAAATTTCAGTTAACAAACAGACCGATGACGATAGCAATGATGGCATGATGGGAGCCGGCCGGCCAGGTACTATCGCATTAAGCACACCTAGCCGGGCTACCTTTGAGCGCGGACGTCGGCATGACACTGGATGTTGTCGCAATCAATATCGCGAAGAATTGTCTATCAACTAGAACCCGCCAGAGGGTCCTTGGTCTTCTTTAGGATTGACCCGGCGACGGTCCCAGTTTTTGCGACGGCACATTGTTCGGGGCTTCCCCGATGTGTCTGCATAACGAAATAATAAATTAATTGATCTCACGATCTGCGAGCCGGTGCAGTCGTGCTATGGTTCAATTGTTGCATTTAATGCCCATAAATATTGCGAATCACGGTTCTTCCTGGGGAAGGGTAGACCGGGAAAACGTGGCTCCAAACGGCTCCGATATTTGTAGCAATGAAATCGGGACTTATTTCAATTTGTCCGGGCTAAGTCCGCCGTAATTCGTTTATAAAGTTCATCCGCGACGGTGGACGCTGCCTCTGCTTTGAATTCAGGTCAGCCTCATCTATTTTATTATTGATCGTGATCCGATATGGATTCAATTGAAACCATGAAATTTGTTCCCCCGACCGCACCGGAGGACTGCTACTAAACCCTGGACATGATCCATGAATATGTAAATCTCGAGACAATAATCCTTACTGGTTGCAGCGACGGGACTGATGGCGATTTGGCCGCGCGGTTCTTCGCGCAGTGACATATCCTTCGGTCGCCATAATCCATAAATCATGTAATCTGCATCAAACTAAGATCTCCAGGGGCTCGTAATTAACTGCATGTCTGTGAAGACGCAAAATCGCGAAAAAATAACAGGTAAAAATTAAATTTCTGTACAAAACTGCGTGCACAGCAGAGGCCGTGCGTCTTACTGTGCAGAGATTAACACAGGCATAAACATGGTGGATCGGCGGGCAGCCATCGGGGCCGCAATACATTATGAATGAACTTTTTTGTAAAATTATCAACAAAAATATAAATTAATAAAATTTATGCACAATAAAATCGATGGGGAATTATTAATGTGGCCGTTCACGCTTTATAAGCGCCATAAATCAGTAGAATTATTGATACGGCATCATCTCACGGACAGGGGCCGCCGAACATGGAGCCCTATACCCGGCCCGGTCCCGACGCGGCGCGGTCCTACATCCGTGCGGCGTTGGCGCTTCTTCGTGCCCTTTTTCTGGCGTCGTCGCATTAAATTCTAATAAAAAAGGGCGAATCCCCTGGGACAACAAACAGCCGGACTGCGGCCGGGAAGGAAGCTGCGGCTTCTTCAGCTCGAAGAAGATCTCAACTCCGTCTTAAGAAGTTGTTGCAGCTCCGTCCTCGTCTTGATTTGGATGCGAGCTCCTCTTTATTTGGGGTGTTGCTCATATTCGCAGCCGGAGCTAATAGTAGTCAGCAATGAATTATTGTCCAGGTACATATTCCCCCACCAAAAAGAAGATTACTACCCACTTATACAGCGGCGGTCGATGCCAGCGCCGAGATTATCTCACGTGCACTTCGCGATCCCCGTATGGAGGACTGAGGAGTGCATAAGTGCATATGAAATTATAAATTCGTGGCTGGATGCTCTTCGACGTGATGATGACGATGATGACAACCGGCACTGCCAGCAGCACGGAGACAGACCGCGACCGGACCAATGGCAGAAAAAGGAATAAACCGATTGTCGACAGTCGACTGTCGTACTATCGACCACGTCGGACTATGCACCGATGATAAAAAGCTGCAGGTAGAACAGTAACCTAAACTGCGGCCGCGGCAAGCTCACCTGGGGGAGAGATGGACGAAATGTTTACGACAAGGGTCTGGGCAGCTACAGAGCAACCAACAAACGATGAAAAACGTGATAACAATGTTTATGCAGATTGCATGTTAATTGCGACATACATGCACGCTGAGTGAGCCCTCGACGGAAGAGGTAGCCCTGTCAGAATCACCTAGCCGTTTAGGGCCGTCTCCGGAATTTAAGCCAGCCGCGGTTATCGCCTGCCGAAGCCGCGAAATATGAACGAGGCTATCTCGAAGATATGCCCAATATGAGACGAGATGGACAACGTCACGCTTTCTGGATCAAGCGATACATGAGAAAATACCGACATTTCCTGCACGTTGGCGGCACAGGTATTTAACGACCTACATTTGCCGCACCGTGCGTGAAACATAATCCCGCCTTACGTACTTTCAACCAAATCTTTCAAACCGTGTACGAACGAATTCTCTGTATTTTGAAAACAAAACTAAAACTACTTAGCTCTATTCTTAGTTCGCGTGTCAAATTTTCGAGCGAGGAAGTTTTCAAATTAGAACCAGTTTGAATTTTAATTAAATCGAAATGTTTCACGGAGTTAAATGTAAGAATTACTTTTATCTTAAGCAGAGTTGAGGTTTTCTAAAATCAAAAGTCTTGTTTAACAATAATTTTAAATTATGGCTTGTGTTGCGATTAAGCTTGAAATTAAAGTTTTTTACTCACTAATTGACTTTATAGCAATAGACTTTGCAGTCTTCTTGGAAAAAATTCTCCAAACAGCCAGTTTCAAAAGCTTGAACAAGTTTTTCTCAAAATCATTTTTTAAACAGGATGAGTAAATACTTTTGTAATGATCAATTAAATTTTAAAATTTTGAAATTTTAGTGTAGTATCTTGTTTCTCGTATTTGTGATTCAAAAGACCCAGTTTTGCAAACGTGGAATATTTAAAATTATCTTACGCTTAATTGAACCTATTATTAACATATATAAAAAGCAAACAGTGCAGGTTTATAATTGTAGAGATTTTTGTGAAGAAATGCAGATTTACACAGTTCAAAAAAGAAACTTAAATTTGTTATGACGAAGGTGTGAATTTATAAATTTCTTGATCAAACTGGCGATAAGTTTTCAATTGATTGACACTTTGTACGCGTTTGTACTGTGACGACTGCAGGTGAGTTATCATCAGACCTTTCTACTTAATAGCTGCCGAGATCGAGATTTGCGCCTGGTCCAGTTTACGCACTACTGCTAAATTAAGCTGACTGAATGCGTAATTCAGATTTCCCTCTGCAATCGCGGATAGCTGCAAATTGTTGGAACTTTGTGGTAAAATTGTGTTGATACCGCGATGCTGATGGGGTTAGCCTTAATCGGCTCATTTATCATTTGGAATTGCATTAATTTGTCGAAGACAGTCGAAGGTAATCAATTCAGCGAAGGCGTTTCATTAAGCCCTAATTCAGAATCGGCGCAGAAATGGGATTAAATCGGCTATGGTGCTCTTGATTCCCGAATGTCGTTAAAATTTTTTCCTTTTTTTTTCGATTGGACATCGCGGAGCTGTGAATACAAATGAGGCAAAAAATTGTCACTGATGGGAAAAACTTTATCGAGTGGAATACAAAAGCGTAAGACGGAGGGAGAGAGAACAATAAGGCGAGCATTTGACTTTTTACATGGCGCCCGTCCCTTTAAAGATCGTCAATTTTGGTCATGGGATATCAATCAAGTAATCAAATCGGCGGCCAGTTGCCGCTATTGATCTCGAATTCCTTTTGGGCGCGCCAAACAATTCAATTGGACATGTGAATAAATCACTTTGGCCGCGGCTACCTATGCGCGCCCGGACGGACCTGAAGGAGCCGTCACTAACTCCGAGGCCCTTAGTCTGTCATCAATCCGTTTCAGGCCAGTTAAGGCGATTAAGCAAAACCAACCAGGTCTGCATCTTGAAGACGACGACGACGGAAAGACGGAAAGGCGATGGTCCGCTGGCAAAGTGATGTCAAGAATAATCACTGTCGGAAATTCCAGGACCGCGGTGGACTATTAAGGCGGAGAACGTGCTACCTGTTGGCGCCGCTGACGCCACCCAATAAGTGCAACAACAAATTTCTGCAGTCCAGCGGCTGTGAGCGGTGTCGAGGCTAAGGAGCCAATCCCATTCCTTAGCCAAGAGGAGCCATTCCTTAGCTTCAAGGAATAATTTTGCTTTACCACGAAGTAATTGAATCGGAGGGAAGACACTGTACTTCTTTGTACGACGAGCGACTACCACCGAGCGACTATCGAGACCTCTGACTCCAGGAACTTAGACAAAGGATGGCGCGCTCGATTCCATCAGGTGCTGATTTCGAAAATAAATTCGTCGTCGACAATTACCTGCTATGGGAGCAATTAAATTGCTCACCTGCATTGCTCATACCTGGGGAGCTCGGAGTCGAGTTGGGTAAGATTCGCTTCCTTCTTAAGCGAAAACGCGAAGATTTCTGTAGCTCTGTCACGACACATTCGTGTCGCTGACTAAGTTTCACATTCCTTAGGGTCTCTAGAATTCATCTCGGCGATTTTTAACTCCAAGTAGCCGCAATTCGGCGCGACTAGTTCAAGTCTAGGATTAGGTTCGGTCTCCATTTCGTACTTTGGTACCTGTGATACCTCATCTTAATGAAACGACCAAGGACGCTCGCCTAGCGTTAGCTCGTCTTGGTCTTGTGTAAATTCCTCAGCCGCTCACCTCGCCGCAGGTAGTGAGCTTGAATTAATGCCCGCTGTTTATCACGTCCGGTCATCTCCGTCATAACTCATCGGCTTTATCATAAGGTCCCCGGCTGAATGATTTTTGTTCTTTTCAAGAAGTTTGCCTGAGGCCTCCGACCAAGACCAGGAGCAAAAGGTCATTAAGAAATGCCGGTAGTCTGGTTTTGTGTCAAAGCAATCCAATTTCAACCTGAAATGGAGATTTAACGGATCCCGAAGGCTCCTGATCTCCATCGATAAGGGTTCAAAAATGTTGTCAGGGGTACCAGAATGTAATATGACATATAAACGTCGCTTGTGGCCTTAGGTTTCGCCAAAATATAGAAATTAATAAAGATTTCCATTTGTTATTTCAACATAGTGACAAAAAGCATCAAACCTGCAACATAAGTTGCTGAAAAAGTGTACACAACTATAGCGGGCTTTCTATAATCATAATATTGTTTTTTATATTCTTCTAGTGTTCTATTGCAAAAGAAAATCGTTAAAATCGGTCGGCTGATAATAAAGATAAACAAAGAGACAGACATAGGCAGCTTCTATATATCGTCGTCTAACGAGTTCCGAATTTGGATATGCAACAAAATAGATGTCGGATTATGGCAGACGAAAAACAAAAATTGATCGCCAAACAAGTGAAGAGCAATAAAATAAAAAGAAAGTATAAATTTTAAGCCGGGACGCTAATTACGGCATAGTGACACATGTTTTTAAATTTTTCACTGGCGAGCCCCCGAAGCGCGGTCATTCGCTGTATTTTCAATTAGCAAAACCTGAAAACTCCACTGTCTGAGACAGATAAAAATCTCGAAAAATATGAAATTCTTTTGACATCCTGAGCGAATGCGCGTAGAAATAAGATTCATATCTAAAAGATGATGAACTAAAATGATGGCAAAAATTCACATGATAAATATTGATGATATTTATGCTCTCGACGACAACCACAGCACGGCCGCGACCATTTCAGTCCACAATGGAGGTAGAAAGCTGCAAGAAAACCGTCATCGCAGCAGAGCCACCTCAATGAGATTCTGAAAGATAATGCGCCCTGATAAGTTTCTGTAAATAGAGTGGAATATAATTGCAATAATTTACAAAGTTTTTGCGCGAGATGACACAGGATAACCGTTACGAAAGTTTAATGACTACAGATGTTTACAAAAAGCGTTTAATACGCGGCCTAGCGTTGCATGAGAACCGACCGTAAATGGCTCAAATATCGCTGTATTTACACTTAGCGCTGTTACTGCTCCATTCGCGTGAACTGGAATCGCAGGAACGACTTAGACGACGTTTTATGGCCGCCCCAATTCCAATATTGTCCACACTCGCTAAAAGGTCTAGCAACGTTCGCTAATTTTATTCACCTAGCTGCTTGCTTTCAGAAATCTAAACTCGCGCTAGTTCTTATAGCTTAAAAATTACATTTAATACATAGAGTGACCCAACGAAACCGAAAGAAGGTAGGGTACATTTTGCGCATATTCTTGTAGTCTCAATTTCATCCCCAAGTGGGGGCGAGGTTCACCCCCATAATTTTAAATTGTAACTGGGGTCAAATAGCATCTTATATGGAAGCCTATTAAACTCTCTTTTCAAACATCATCCCCTTTTTTCTTAATTTGGTTCATTAGTGCTATAAAAATCGCGTAAGTCGTAGTCGCGGGCATCGGCTAGTGCTGCAGCACATGCTGGCTCTTCCTACTTGTTTCTTAACAAATCTGGGTGTAGCAAGCAGATTCTAAGGCATTGGGCTTAGGAACAGTCTATACATGTTGATACGGTTTATAAGGAAAATACAGCAAAATTTGATGGACACTGAATTTTGCTTGATGGTAAGATTTCGCAGACCACAATGTGCATATGTATATGTCTACCACGTCTATTTGGAGACGTTTCACGCAACATGATTCTTTCGTCGTTATGCCACGTTTCCGACATTTCAATAAATAAATATATCTAAATAAATCCAAGAAATTTTACGAAGGCATTTTTTAATAACTCGATACTTAAGGATAAAGTTCTTTAGTCTTCATCTTTGCATTATGATTTTTCTTGCTATTTTTAACCAAACTATCTTGAAGTCACAGACACTATAAATTCAACTCCGCAGTGGAAGTAAGAGATTGATCAAAATTCGCGAACTGTAATATTTGCTGGTAGACATTATTTGACCACAACAAAGTCCAGTAATCTTCACCTTTATGATCACACCACAGAATTTTTCACGATCTCCAGATCCATTCACATCTGGCGCTGATACCGCCACGGTCTCCCTCCTAATTGACGGTATAATTTCAAGACTGACAAGCTCTAACGCATCAAGTCCGCGGGTCAATCACGCCTTGAGCCGGTGCGGATGCGTAAACGCGTCGTCTTAACTCGTGCGCATCTAATGACGTCGTCTCAGCTGTCAAAACGTTCACTTTGAGACTTTCGTCTAATTAAAGGGAGATTCCCCCTAAGTGATCTGGCAGCAACAACTCTTTGGAATGACAAATGGCCCGTGAAAACGAACCTGAGGGTGAGATGGGATGAATTATTTTCCATTATTTATGACGTTAACGTATTAATTAAAAGATTATTGTGAAGGTAAATTACTGTCCTCGTCAAACTTTTGCCTATGCTACATTGGATGGGTAAAAAATAGTACATATGTGTGTATATAAGTGTTATATCTAAATGCCCGTCATGTAAAGCTATTAACTTGAAATGCACGTGTTATTGTTATTTCATTTTACCTATGATTATTTTTAAATGTTATATTAAATATAAGTTTCTAGAACAGGCGACTTGGCTTGCCCAATTTTGGCAGAGATAATTTAAAAAGTTATGCGTACTGGGAAACTAGACTTTTTTGCATCAATTTTATGTACCTTTTTCTTGAAAACTACAAAAAGCTTTGAAACTTAACTTTTAGCAGTACCTTCTTACCACCTTCCTCTTCATCTGGAGATAGCTTAGAATTTACTCTATTTACAGATTACGAACTTTTTCCATGTACCTATTTTTCGATAGCTAGGAATTCTAGAAAATCTAAAAATGTAGAGAAGAACAAGTAAACTATCTTGGCTTTTACAGTACTACTTTCTGGATATGAAAAAAAACGATACCTATTCAGTCAAGCCTGAAGGAAAGGAAAATGAAACAAAAAAACACGAATTTTCGAGAAAACGACTTTAAAGTTCGAGAAAACGCAAAAGCCTTAAATTTATTTTCTCTTCAATGCTACAAACGAAAAATGCGAATATTTTATCAACTTCATCAAAAATTTCCAGCTTAGTACGATGTATTTCCATTCATTTAATTTTTGAGTTTCTCAGTACCCCGAATTGGCGAATTGAACGATTTATTTTTATTTTTATTTTATTATCCTAAATCTACCTCAAAAATTGTTTGAAAAACTAAACAAAAATTTTCAAACGGAAGAGTGAGCTTTTCAGAATTTCCTAAAAAAAACATATATGATAAAAATTTTTGCAAGAGTGATGTTGTTATTTTATTTAATTATTCCTCGGAAGACGTTATTTTAAAATTTACAAGGAGTTAATCTTTTTTCAAATTTAAGTGATTGTTATATAAAAAATGCATTCCAAAGCATAAAACATGCTATGCAAAAATCTAAAACCATCGAAATAACGCAGTATTTGATATTCTTGCCGTGAAAGTAGACATTATTTTTAAAAATATTATTTTTAAAAATAATAACGTATATTTCAATTATGTAATAAAACACAAAGACTGAAGTTTAATAATAGGAAACAAGTTGCTCTATTTTCAGCTTGTTATTCTCGTTTTATTATCCTAATAAAAATATAATTCCTACTCAACTTGTAATTTTGTTCTATTGTTTGTATGACATCAGTAAACAAATAAATTTTTTTGAAGAAAATGTTTTTCAGAGATCATAAAAATTTGTGCCTGTGACCAATAAAAAGCGGACCGATAATAGACTTTAACGAAAGGAATTAGAATAAAAGTTTTCAACAAGCAAATTATAAATAAATCGCACCGACCTGAGGTTCCTCCCTCCAATTAATGAGATATATTCGCGGCTAAAGTTGCTTTGAACGTATTTTTATTAGCGATGTGCAAAACCACGTTGTACAAATCTTGTCGTTTGTCAGGAATTCTTCTTGAAGCGTGTTTGATCTCCGTCTGCATGCGAACACTCAAACGCGTCACGACGGTTATAAATAAGAACAATCGCCTTCATTGTTTTGCAACAAATCATACGGAATATCTTAATAATCCCAAAATACCGCGACGGACTGGCATCTTAAGATTCTTAAGTAGCCACATGTTTATCACCACCTCAATCATGGGAATGTCATTCACGGCTGGGCGATTTTCTCCCTCTGCGTCACGGCGTGTCACGACGAGCCAAAGGATGAAATTCAGAATTCGTCTGATGGCAGAAAACTAATTCAATAAATTAAAATCACGGCGCTTTAAACTTTTTATCTTGGGCCGGAATACCCCATTTATCTAGCGTTGTTTGACACTCATAGATTCATAAAATGTAAATAAGGTGACAGTGTGGTCTTGGCGAGTATTTACGGCTTGTCGGACCCAACCATTCCCACCGTATCTTATTCCCGGCCTTCCCGGCCAGGGTGACTCCGCTCCTTCAGGACAGATACTCGCTTCCAGTTCTGACAGTGATACGACGACGGATTGCACCAGCTGCTTTCGATTGCGAACACTTACAAAAGGGGAGATCTTCGTCGAAAGGAAAACTACAAGACACTATTTTATTCGAAGGTCTAAAATATTAGTTACAAATCACTTCTATCTGTTTTTTCTTTGCAATCTTTTCAAAATTCAATTTTGCTCACAATTAGACTAACTTAAAGTAGTTACAGAAATTCACCTGCAGCCATTCCAAAAATTGAAAGCAGGTCATTTATACTAGTAACAAAATTTTAAAGGATGTAGCTGTATGCTATATATCGTCTACTCAGAGTTAGTAAATGCTAAAAGTACAATTTGCATGTATTTCGATCGCATTTTCAGCATTTTGTCACCCAGGAGTAAAATGAAGTAGGTATCATCTTGATAAGACATATGAGAGCAGAAAAAATTAGTAGAGATTCATAGAGATGATGTGGTCAGATTGGAGATAGAACAATTTATTTAACAGGAAATTATATGAATTGTGTTATTCGGGTTACTGAAAGTTTTATATACATTTAACAATAAGAAGTTTAAATGTAAATGATATTGTGAACAGTTCGCTTTTATCTATAAAAATTACTAAATAAACACTGCAATTTCAGCTCATGATATTTATTTTTTATTATTTGTATTAAATTCTTACGACTTCAATTAGACTTGAAGCACCCATGACATAAAAAGTATCAAAGTATCGCATGAGCGAACGTTTTTCTTTTCTAAAAATAGACGTTATATAATACTTAATGTACATTTTAAATAAATAAATGACAAAAATGAATTATCATTATTAATGAACTTATAAAATTTAAAAATATTTCAATTTATATAACTTCGCTTGAATTGGTTTTCGAACTTAGAGAACGTAAAATTCAGGAAGATTGACTGCATGGATAAAAAGGTGTTTTAGTGGTTATATTATTATTATTGTTTTTTTTTTTTGTGAGAAACTGTCGAATCCTATATCATAAATAATATTTTCATTGGTTAACGTTTCCTACCCCCACGTTACAATTTAGGCAGCTCAAGGGAATCATTATTAGGTATATGAATTTAATCTACCAGAAAACTTGATTTTATTGTTAGCTGTTGTAGGCTGTGATTCAACCGCTTGGGAATATTTTCCTCCTTCCCATTCACATAATCCAGAACCCTAAGAAGCTCAGGGAGGCTCAAGAAAACCAAGCGAAATCGCATAATTTACGGTGAGCGTGAAGTAAACGATAAATCGTTTGCCTCTCATGGCGAACAAATTAAATCAGCAGACGTAAACCGAATCCCGAGGGAATAGCAATATTTCACGCTTAGTTATCCGTGGAACATGCTTCCTTCGGCGGCAACCGGGCCGCCAATATGTCACCACTTGTCTCAAGTGGAAGCGTTCGCTGCGATAACGTCCTTAATGGGGCCAAGACGCCAAGTATCGGCTGCGCAGCCAGTTCATTTCACCTCAGTCAAAATATTGCTTAATTAGACAGGTAATTCCGTGATTTATATGACGTTCGCATTGAGCCTTGCACCGCGAAAGGACCATTAAGGCCGCCGAGACCGTGCTAAGGACGTGTTCTACGACAGCGACGTGTTGCGCGAAATCGTCCGGCCATCGACACTTGTGTGCATGAATCGCAAGCACTCTGATTGCTGATTTGGTGGACTTAATCTCAATATCGTAAAAATTGAACAATCCAAGTCGGGAGCTGCGCAACCCGCACTTATCGCCAATTTTAACGCTCGGGTGCGCAAAAGTGTATATCCTGTGTAAAAAGCATATATGGAATTATGGACTCATGCTGCGTGTGGCCGAAGTCCGCTGCTTGCTCCAAACTCCGCGGCGTAATTGCTATCGTGCGAGCAGTGGCTTGTAATCAACCACGGTTTAAAAATAAGTCGCTCACTGGCTTCTTGTTCTTTTCTTAGGAGCAAATGGTTTCGCGTACACGCGTGTACACGTCTTCCGAGGCTACTCGGGTGTTTATTGCCGCCTCCCCGAGAAGGTTATTTAAAATTCATAAAGCCAACTGCAGTCTCGAACAGAACATAAGAAAACAAAACACCCCAACGCAACGTCTTGATGGAATCTTGTTTGAAGCGAAGACGTTTAGCTTGGCGATAAGGAGAATGCTACCACGGCCGCACTCCGTCTGATGACGCTAATAATGGGAATCCATCGTCCTAATGGATGAATTTAATCAAAACCATCAAAAAGTTTTCGATACACTACGAGCTTCTTCGCAGAATCGAGCGACGCTTACAAGGAGACCCTCTAATGATGCCTCTTAGATAAGACGCATTAATCTTTAGCTCTAAATTGCCTCTAAAGCTTTTTGTGACCAAATCATCCACCATCTGCTTACTACCGTCTTCTGGCTCGGCCTCCTAGCCTCTAAGATGCTAAACCTGGTCGGGAATGGTGCGTGATCGGACGAGGGGGTCTACACTTGTTCATTTGAAAATCCACTTACATGCCTGTTTCATCGGCCCTTATCAGACAAGATGTGTAAATAACTTGCAGCTATTAATTCTGAGGAGTGATAACAGCCGAGCACGTTGTTCCGAGGTGTGAAAAGATTTCTGCTCTTTCCTTCTTTTGTATATCTGAAGAAACACCTTCGTATCTCTGGACCGACTTCGGCTAAGAAGTAAGCCTATACCGGCTGTATTAAGGTGTGATCAGCACTTAGCCTGTGGGAGACAAGATTTCAAGCGATGACCTTCAGAATTATTAATGATTCCGTCGTTTGGAGGTATCAGCGATATAGCGGGTCTTAGATTTCGAGATAGATATCAAGGCAGCTAATGTCTGTATTCGACATTTATTATGGAAAATCCAGGTGAAGGAACTTTCTGCCACTGCATGTGTAATACAGCTTACATTCTGGTATTAAATGGCATTAGCTTTCTTAAATGGGACGAATTATGTTTTAATGAAAATCTTGATAATTTTGTAATTAACTTGCAATATGTGTAATTCATTTTTAACGCATGAGTTATCGTTTTTATTTGCTTTATATTTTTATTAATTCATTGTTGAATTATATATATATAAAATTTATGCTCGTGATAAATTAACAAAAAAAAAAACTTTTTGGCTTTCAAGTAACAAGAGTAATTAGAGAGAATTTAAAATAGCCTTTAAATTTTAATCTCATAAACATGGATCGTTTTTCTTTGTCGATTTACCTGTTGAGTTGTGAACTGTAAGATTTCATATTAAGATATATTTATATTTACTATTTATACATACATGTGATATTTGTTATAACTATATAATTTTTTCTAGTTCTGTAATTTAGTAACAATTCTTCAAGACTGCTTAGAGACTAGTCGCCAAAGGTGACTTAAGGAAGAAAGTTAAGTCCAATTGTAACTCTCAAAGAATTATTTTGAAACGAAAATCTAATGTAAATTCAGAGACTTGTAGAGTTTCAAACTACACTACGCGATAAAATCTCCAAACTTTAATTACGCTTACACAAATAATTTTTTTTTTTCAAATCGGTAGTTGCAATTTATCAAAAACTATAGACTTATTAACCACTTTTCTTTTTTTTTTAAATAGGAATAGGCTTAAGATCAAACGAAAATTAGTATGAAGAACAAGAAGCAGCAGAACGAGTTCGAGTCTACATCTGAAATATCTTGTAATTGTGTTCACACAATCTTGGAATTCATTAACCGTATTATAAAGTGCCCTTCGCAGTGTAATTATTTACGAAGTCTTTTATAATCTTGCGATGACAAACAGTATCCTCCTCCGTGAATGAAGCGATATGTGTACAATCACTTAAAACTCAATTTCGTTCGTTACTAAATCCTGTTGTAATTTATGTTTTGCTGTTCCACCCAGGTCGTAAGCAGATTAATAAAGAACCTGGACGCGTACACTGGAGGTAGCTGAAGTTAGCGGCGGGCACAGATTCTGCGGCCTCGTGCTAAATAACCATAAATCATATCACTTGTCGACAAGTCAATAAATTTGTTTGTTAGCCACACACAGAAACAGCAGCTGATCGATCCACGATCCTACCTGGTGGATCTGGATGCGAAAGTTGTCGAGATGTAGGAGCCACCGGGAATGATCACAAATGAATGGCACACTGATCACCGGGCTCAAGATGCTCTCTCAAGATGATCTTGGCGATCTTAGGCGATCTCCGCGAAGAAGCTCATTCGGAGGTCGCCCCAGTCCCAGGCAAGAGGGCCGGAATCAATTTGAGTTTGTTGTAATTGTGTTTCAGTGGCCAATTCAGCCCGGAGACATTGATGTAATTTATTCGCCGGCCCGCGAGGAGCAAGGTGATTAACATTAGACTCCTAATCGAAGGGGCTGCCCAGATCGAGGACTGTTTATTTTCAACGGGGGCAATTTATGGAATCAACCAGTCCTTACTGTAGGTGGAGGTGCTCACTGATCGGGCCAGAAGATAATCATGAAAGAAATCGTATTGCAATTTTTCATTTCATTTTTAGCATCTGCTTGCTTAATTTGCTCAGCCGCAGGTGTGTGTGATCTTCGCGATGCGGGGATTAATTTGATGCATGTCCTAGGATGGCTAGAAATCAATTTTCTGGTCGTTAAATGCCACCGATTGTGGCTACTGGAGTGAAAATCCCTCAAAGACATGATCAAAGCGACATCAATTGCAGAAGCAAGTGGACAAACTCGTTTTTATTAACAAATTACAATATGAGTAAAGTGATTGCTTATATTGTATCTTATAAATTTAAATGGATTTAAATGCTAATGAGCCCTCTGGTATAATTATATGAGGCAAACTTTCCACTTAGTACTTTAAATCAATCGTAATTAAAACAGTTTCCGTTTTTTTCAACAAAAAATATTATTGAAGCAAACACATGAAAAACTTTGACAATTTATATATTTGAATCCTCGAAGGGCTTTAGTCAAAGTCCTATCCCTTGCCTCCTCCGGTTAGAAGTCGTCATAATTTTTGATTTGTAGCCGAAAGTTTAAGAGAAGCAGACTAAAACCGCTGGAGACGAAACTATTAAGCGCATTTCTAACCACCCTGTCGGTCCTGTTCTATTGGTAAAAATCCCTTCGAGACAATATAATGCCGTGAACAGACATAAAGCAGGTAGGGCATCGCTGACGACATAAACAAATGGTCACACAGTACGATTCCACCGCTCTTTCGGTTGTACTGCGTATCGGTTTTAGACTGGAAACCGCACCCAAGGGACTTGACCAGTGCCATGTTTTTGGAAACCCTTTCGGTCCTAAGGTTCTCGATGCTTTAATTAGTAAATATGGCATGTTTTGTGCTGCTGCTCGGTCTATTTGCCCCCATACGTATGTGTGTGGGTACACCAGATCCGAACTAGGGATTCGACCGGGATACCGACATAGTCATAGCGCCAGCAATAAACTAGTGATGGCGATGATGATGACGGTGATGAAGCCCTTAATCTCCCATCCCACTGTAAAATTACTTAGCAGGCACTGTGCCCTGCTGTCTACCCGTTTATCCGCACTTCTCTGGTCAATCCTTAACCCCTCAGACGCTCCCCACTCAGCAATGATAATCTGATGGAAACAAATTGGGGCTTTCGAATACATACGAACGACATGCCGGCCATTCTTTGCTTTTGGACCTTCGTTCTTGTCCACTTTGCACTGGTGTCTGTGCCTGTTTCATTAATTAAAATAAATTTTAAATTTAATGTATTTGCGGTCGGTCCAAGAATAGGACCCCTAAGTCTTAATGTGTCTCACACAGGGCACCCCACCTATTTATGCCTTAATCATAATCTTCTAGGTTTTATTCGACCATAGTGGTCAGGTGCGGTCTGACTTTGTGGCTGCTCTTTGGCGCCTAATTGTGGAACATGGACACACTCAGATATTAGGTGAGATAAATTACTTGAACTTTCGAATACGAATATAGAGATCTAATGGACTTCGAGTTTTTCAGTTTTTTGAAGCAGAATTTTTAATGTGCCTTGTGTGCACATAGCCGAATTTTTCCACAAAACAAACTAAATTTGTTTAAATACTTGTCCTTATATTTCGAGCAAAGTTTCTTTTTCATAAGAGTCGCTTTTGAATACGTACTTAGATATGAAACCACATAAACGTTTTCTAAAAAAATTTTAAATATCTTACTTTTTTCGATTTCAAGTGCATCATTTCGAAGAAATTATTTACAAATTGAGTGTTATGTCGTATTTTAGGAAATTTAAGGTCACAAAATTGAAATGTTTCCCTTTGAAGTTTACTTTTAATCCTCAAAGTAGATTTCTTTTAAATTTGATTTTTCGAGATATAAAATGCAAAAATTTTGTACTTGCAATTTTAGACAGTCCCCAAATATTCAAATTTTAACATATTCAAAACGTAAAACAAAAAATTCACAAGGCCTTTTCAACCGCCAGTTATGACTATGATTATTCGATCACATCTCTACCTCTTTTATACACTTCTCTTTCGAAAGTATATAAAACAGCTTACAAGTCTAAGGTGTTGAATAAAAATTTAAAAAGTTTTAATTACGGATGGCGGAGATGTTAAAAATAGTGCAATCAAACAGAAAAAACCACTGTACAATTCCTAAATACAGATCTATTTTTGGTTTCCAAAAATTAGTGCATAAAAGAGCTATAACTGAAATAACACGATGGCTAATTAGAAAAATTCAAAAATGCAATAAATTAATCAAAATCGTTTTTTCGTCGGAGCCCACATTGCCACTTTGAGAACTTATTCCCATAAATTTTGGGAAGATGCGAAGGCTCACATTCATGCTGCAGGTATTCGAGTATAAAAAACGCAGAGATGTTGTTCAAGAATTTATAAGAACGCCTCCTTAAGAGTTTTATTTCCCCTGCCGCTGGAAGAGCATCGTCTTAACATAAGTATTAACGCAGATGAGCTCTACTAATTGGGTAACAAATCTGTCACTGCCGGAAATACTTCAAAATTCCCAAGAAAGTTTTTCTCCACCAATTTCCCACAAGAACAGTCAAATTGCTCCACTTTTTTAAATTTCTAGTTCAGATGTAATAGAATGAAATTGTTGTTGGCGAATACTTTTCTAGTAGTAATCTTATCAAGAAAAAATGATGCTGCATCTTTGGCCCGGAATGAACTCTGTCGCGATTGTAAATAATCTCGACAGGCCACTGCGAAGCCTATAAATCACCCGGGCAAGCCAGCACCACCCCAGCCCCAACGAATTTATAATAATTTGCACAGACCATTAAAATCAATTATCACAATACGAGCCATTTAATTTAAAAACATTAAAATTTATTTTCGGCCGCAAATAATTGACACGCGCTCGCTAAATGGAAATTCATTAAAAAACTCTTTTCCGCTCCGAATCGGAAATATCAAATTTATGGCGGCGAGTTTTAGTGCACGTCGATTCGCGGATCCGCGGCCCAGCGGCCACGCCGACCCACTCCAGCGACGGCCTTATCAGATGGTACAGCGGAGCTCCTCGGCGCTGATAATGGGGGGCAATCAACAAAACAAATACGCGGGGCGGTCAGTTGGCCAATTTATCGATTCGGTTAATAATTTTTTGAGCAAGCGTTATGGCGGCCGGAAAGGACCGGGCCGTCGCGTCGGTTCACATCCAGAGCCGAATTCACTTGCCGTCCACAGTCCGGGGCGTAATTAAAGTTAAACAAATGAGTCCCCATGAATTTCTGTTTAATTACCGCGCCGGCGGTGGCGGGGTGAGGCGCACCCCCCCGGCACCAAGGTATGTTATTGCAACGCACTGAGCCACTTTTTAAAGTTTAATTGAATTTCTTTTTTCCAACCTGTCAATTTTGATAAATTCGCTTAGGCTCGCCGGTTAAACACAGCTGGGAGCTAGTGCACTGGGAATGGGGAAAGTGTGCAAATTCGAATTGCGCAGTGTGCCTGCAGATTGACCAATTAAGTTTTTAAATTATTTAATATATGGCACCTGCCTTTGTACGAAATCAATGGTAGGTCTAACTACCAACCGCTGAAACAAGGAGCTGCTCAGTTGTCGTCGGCAGTACATCAAAGTTTATGGACAAGATGTTCACACTAAAAGACCACGTTCTTAAATCACAAGAAAAATTGAATTATTAACTTATTAAGAAATCATCATAACATCTAAATAGCAACATTAATTTACAATCCATTTGGATAAATGTTTTATGTAAATGGAAATAAATAAATTCTCTGTGCTTTAGTCAATAATTCAAACAATTGGGCTGACAACACATTTCCCACTTCAATACAAATTTGTCTCAATTTTTTGATATTTGTAAAGTTTTGGTACTCTTGTTTAAGAGTCGAACCGTTTATCAAAACTAACTACTTTCATAATAGGAAATAGAAATCAAAATACTGGATCAAACGAATTAAGATTAAATAGAATTCTTCTTATAAAGTAACTCATCTCTGATTGTAATGTCCTAATTTTAACCGGTATGATCGGGCTGCTTTGGAAAACTACTGCACTAAAACAAGTTCTATCATTTTTTACATTGTAAAAACAGTCTAAGCTTTTAAACAAAATTAACACAGATAGCTACCATACTTTAATTTACTCATATCGAAAAAATATCCAAAAAATTTGTCTTAAGATAAAGACATAAAAAAAATGTGTACGACATTAAGCTTAAATTTATTTTTATTTCTTTTTTCAATTTTTATAAAAAGGAATTTTGAAATAGAGACTCTGTAAAATTTTAAATTCTATAGCACCCTATGAAAAGTGTAGAGTTACAGAGTTCTAGATGGTAACCATAGGATTTGCAATTTAACCAAACCTTGTACACTGCTTCTTTTCCAAATCCCTAACCTCAAGCATGTATTGAAAATATTCATAGGACCTTCAACATCGCATTACAGAAATGGAGACGCTTCTATCACTCCGACATGCCTTGTAAAAATAAATATTTATGCTGCTACCACGAAGTACAATTAATCACGTTTTTGGAAATTTGAATTAAAACAATGTTCCTTGTTCCTTGCTCCTTGTTCCACCACATAACCTAAGACTTAACGCAACTGTAATCCAGGCCAAAAGGCCCTAAGCAAAAGTAGCCGCGGACAGTCACCTGAAGGCGCTGCAGGAGGAAGTCAAACTTTTAATCGGTTTTGTCACCGGCAGGTATTTCCATCAGTAAATTCATTGGATCCGTCGGTGACAAGACGATAGGTGGTTTGCCCAACTTACCGCCGCTGAAGACCTGCAGATCAAAGAGCCATCCAGAGTTTATGGAACGTTGTCCGCAGATTTATGTTGTTATCTGCCTTCGGTGTATGGACGTGCGCCAACGTCGAAATAACAAACGAGAACAGACCCCTTGCTCGGGGAGTTACCACCAGCACAACTTCTCTAGCTCCTCTATCCTCTATCAATTCCGGCTCCTATTTGCATAGAAATTAATTTTCTAGTTGTGTCTTAGTTACCGCAGGTCCCGATCCGCAAAGTAATTGAATTTCAATTCTCGGGGCTCCGGCTCCGAGTTGTTGATGATTTCTCAGCTCTCGGGCTGGCTGGGCCTGCCTTCGCAGGAACCCTGAAACCCTGTCAAAGGGGTTAATTAAAAATTCTGGTTCGGTGCTAAAATATCATCGTGCTGACAAGGGTTGGGAGGCCGGTATTAATCTCCGGGAGTGTACCGATGCGAACCGGGGAAGCCCTGGTAACTCTATTCCGTAATGACTCGACACTATTCAACTGATGCAGCGAGTGAGAAATTCTTCTTTCGATTTATCCAATCGATTACTTGGCGATAAAAACGTCCTTCATGCTGATAAATGATCGCACAGGAAATATTAGTCATCTCCCGAATGGGCGGATTCTACTAGAATTTTACGATTCTAAATTTTCAAGGCGCGCTCTAGATAGTTCAAAATGAGAATTTGGCTTTACTCCTGGTCTAATATCTCAGACCAATTTCAATATCGAATTGAGAATCGAAAAAAATATTTCGGTGTAAGACATTCATAGATGATACATTTTAAATATATTATCTAATTCTTTTCATATAATCTATACTATAATAATTTTACATAAGTGAACAAATGTCCGCGCAGTACCCAAAATACATTAACAAAATTCAAATAATAAATGTGATGATAGATTTTTTATAGCTCAATCTTTTATTAGGAAAATTTATTTTTAGATAAACTAAATTTTCAAATACAATAAAAAATTTATTAATTATTCCTCTTTTTTTCCCATTTTATGTCTTTTTTAGAACCTTCTTGAGGAAGGAAGGCAAAAAAAATGAAAACAACGGCGGCCCACATAAAACGTTTTAAAATAAACGTCTCATAATAAACCACTTGCGTGGTGCCACTGAGTTCCTCTACAAATCCATCCGTGACTCATTAAAAGTGTTAAGAACAATTTTATGTTAATGTCAGTAGAGTGCCTATAATTTTTGACGCCCAGGCTACGATGCATTTCAAGGGACCCGAAGGGTCCCGGTTCATCATTTTGATGTCGCTACTACTACCTCTTCTGCAATCCCGGACTATTCTCAGCTCAGTTAAGATGCAATAATTCCATTTCTTAGGTGGACGTCGTCTTCGAAGCGAATTCCAAGATTATTCACAATATCCAGACTGAGGATTGCCACCGCTGAGGGTGTACCCGTGCAACAAATTGACAACATCAATTTCGCTAAGAAGTTATGTGTCGGTGCAACCGTCGTCTTCCGTCGGGCTTTCGAGGCCAAGAAAACCATAAATCACGTGGCGAGGTGCAGTCCAACAAATCCTAATTAGACAATGCGCACACTAAAAAATCCGTCTGAACGGCGCCTCAACTTGACTCCGGTCATGAGTTGCCTCCTCGGCTTTCAGGTCCCTCCTAGCCATGAATGAATTTCTTCTTAAAGTGTTTTTTTTCTAGGGGAACAGTGATCTCCTCCCTCAAGCGGTCGGCTCTTACCTCAGGCGCTCATCGACGGATCATAATACTCTGTGCAATCCACAAAAAGTGGCTCAACCCAGGGCCAAATGTCACCCGGGCTCCTCTTACAAATTTACGAGGGTCACTCAGCATCTTCAAGGCGCACTCTTGCGTCTTGAAGACTTGTGAGTGCTCGACTCATCCACCACTTGGCCCTCGCCCGGCCTGCGGTGCAGCATTTCCAAGTAAGACACACTAATTTTTTGTGATCGCTCCTAAAATCGAAAATTTTACACATGATATCCATATGAATGCGTATCCTGTTTAGCGCCTCCTCAATCACACGCGGCCGGAGGACCGTCGTCCGTGGAGCGTCTTCGTCGTCTTCGTCTTATTTTGGCCATCAATTACACACTCAAGTATGTAAGATGACATTTAGAACACATTTTTTCTGGCCGCTTGCCGGCTTTTCGGTGCCGGGGAAATTTGATTAATTGGAGCATTTTCGTTATAAATTGGAGCAAACGAACTTGGGCCGACGCGAATGATTTACGGGAAACTGTGTGCGGGTTTTTGTTGGAAATTACACGTTTCACTGGAACCCAGTTAAGTGCCGAGATTTATTGTTACAAAAATAACAAGTTATTAAACAATTTTTCGCCAATTTGTATGTATTTTGCATTTTTTGCAGTCACACTTAAAGCAACTTCATCAATTTGGGCCTAAATGCCACTGCTGCACTTCAAATTTACACTTTGCCGTTTTTCGACAAGTCATGACGAAATTGTAGCAAACTAACATAATTAATTTAAAAAATTATGCAAATAATAATTATTTTATTATTATAAAATATAATACAATTTCATATCAAATTATTCTTTTCTTCATTTTAAAATTTCCAACATGTACAATATATTGGAAAATAAAAGTGAAACATTTTTCATACATTTTATTATAAAAATATTTTCTCTTGAATGGGTGAATCGATTTTGATGTGGTTTCATTCTTACATTTTGTATCATATTATGCAATAAACATTTCAAAATTACAATAGTGTTAAGATTTGGTGAAAAATCGTTATCTATGGATTTTTGGAATCAGTATTTTTAAATTTAGGAGAACTTTTCATATGTGAATATAGAAAAGAATAGGAATTAAGCATTTTTACCAAGAATATAGAAACTACTCTTTGCAATTATTGGACACATATAACATCTCTTCTCCTTTGCTCCAAATGTTGCAATACTTTCGTGTCCTTTTGGAAAAATGGAACTTATTTGTTTACCCGCTAAATAAAAGAAATATTACATTTGAACTTTTGTCTATTACGGACTTAGAAGATCATGTTTTATTTTTAATATTGTCAAAATTTTTAAAATTTCTTTAATGTCATCGCATATTTAATTTTTCCAATCGTTCAACTGAAACGGCTCGACTGGGATTCGAATCTCAACAGTCCAAGCATCAGGCATTAATCTATGAAAAAAATATATGCTATATAAATGAATTTCTCTAATGGGCTTCTAATTCATCCGTTTCGAATTTACATTTCCTCTTATATGAGATAAATTGGGCATGTTCCAAATCCCGAAAATTCGATATGACCACATGAAAATAAGTTAATACGTTAAATCCATATAAAGTTCAATAATGTAAAACTATTGATTTCTAGACTTATAAGGTTGGTAAATATAGTTAGGATCATTCTCTCGGAGACAATTCTAAAGCCTGTAGGGTGAAGAGCGCGAAAAAACAGTGTTTTATTCTTTGGTAATGTCGTTAATCGCTTGAAGCTGCCGTTAATGAGGTCGACAAGTGGGAATGGCCTAGAGGTAGCCGTCGAATTGCATTTCTGTTAATTGTTTTTCTGTGTTGACTGTTGACCGAATCACACGTCGTCCCGGGAGAATGCCGGGCGTGACTGTTCCACAGGGAATGATCATGTCATCCAGCAAATGGGCAATCTGTCAGTAAGCAACTGGATTTTTCAAATGTGGCCACCGAAACTGCAGTCTACAGTTGTTCGGAATTTTTCAAAGTCCGTCAAACTGGCGTGGCAGTCCTCGGCGGCGGATAGACGACGCGATTTGTCAGCGACTCGAAATTTCCCTAAGCCCCGTCTCGTGTAGCTGTCACGGGAAATTATGTCACCTCGCAATGTACCATTTTCTTTTCGAAGTGGGCTGCGTTTCGATCAGCCTCGCAATGAAGCCGGCCGCAGTGACCGTGCAGCCAATCTCGAGCGGGAACGCCTATGCGCCAATCGAACAGAAATGCGCGAGTAGGTCTAGAAAAATTGTACACATTTCTACTGGCCGCTCTGGCGACGTCCGAGGCCTGACCAGAAAGCCTCCGGACAACCGGTGGACACATGTTTCAACATACTTTGGGACCGCTCCGAGCCGCGTTACAATCGCCGGCCGTCGGAGGGCGCTGGCGGACGGGCTGCATGTCCCGGCCATGTTCGACACTGTGTTAATATTCTGTTAGCAAATTTCTTTCAAATTAACGGAAATTAGTCCGGTAGCGCATTCGCCTGTCGTCCCGCCTGAAAAATTTGCAGGCTTTTGCCAAAGTTGTGTCACCGCGCGCTGAATTGAATAATTGCATGCAACGCGGCCAGCGCTGTCCCTGCGCGAGCGTGGGAGACCCGGAGTCAGCGCGCTGGGAAAACCCCGGCTTCCAGTCCCGGCCGACGACTCCCGTTCCGCATCTTCGGATCCGTAGAGCGATTGCCAGCTAATTGTAATCGAGCTAAAAAATTCAAATCCCCCGTGAGAAGCATCTCGGTGCCAATTAAAGCGTTATAAAGTTAATATATCTCATAACTTGCTGGTTTTACAAAGTGGAACATGCTGAGCAATAATTCCAACCAGACATGAACACGACATTATGCAACTGAATTTAATTTTAGTATTCTGGCGACGGCGGTAATTTGTGACTGAAATACCACAGGTGAGTCGTTATTTCAAAGATGATTGGAAAATATTTTAATGTGCACACGGCCATTTGTCAGGCGACATTTTAACACGTCTTACATCTTGTTTCCTCTAAAAACACTAAATGCAAAAATATGCAAAGATAAATATTGTTCATGTGAAAATAAATTCAAACCAGCAAGAGTTTTCTGGCAAATGATGAACGAGATCAGACATTTATCTTGTAAGTAAAAGTATAACAGCAACATTCGTCTGACGTCATTCGAAACTAAGTGATATATTGGCAACGTCACGCATTGTAGCTATTTCCCGCTCTTATTTACTAAGGTAACTCAGCTTTTACCCTCTTATTACGAACGGAATGAAATCATGGACATATTAGCAAGTTAATTTAATTCGATGATCTGTCGTAGCTTATCACAAGTAATGTAAACTCAGGTTGACTTTAGTGCTAATTTTGCCTTATTAGTGTATATTTCTATACACGTTTATACACGTTGTTTTAGTACACTCTTACACCCCTTGTTAAAATCTTCTCAACTTGCACAATTTATATAAATTTAATATCATTCAAGGGTCACGTCTTTATTCATAGTTCTTACAAGCAAATTATTTGTAGAATTTTAGTGTGTTTGTTTGCATATCACTTGAAAACCACCGAGTGGATTTGGTTAGGATTTTCCCTGGTAAAATCTACAACACATTTTATTCTTATTACAAATTCTTATGGAATAAAAATTATAGTTGCCAGAAATACATATTTGTTCATTCTTGCTCCATTTGATTTTACTAGACTTTTAGTCTTAAGATCTCCTAAAATTATCTGCGTTTTGTTTCATCTAAATCACTTGAATATAATTCAGGTTGACCTTCTCAACATAATGCGGCCTCATATAATACGGGAGGTCTTGATTAATTCATACCTGCCTTATGAAATTGCTTAACTTATTTCTTGAATCATTTCTGCTGGTTATAACTCTCCCTTTTCCCGAATTCCATACAGTCGAAATCCTAGGCATTTATTAATGGATATAAACACAACATTTTATGTATTTGTTACGCATTAACAATAGCGAACTAGAGGGATTTTGACCTGAATCCAGACTGAATTATGGCACTTTCAGTTTCAAGTAGAAACAGTATTTTGTTAAATTTTATTTATTACTTTTAATACAGTTTCAATTAAAATAATTTCTCATTTTATTTTAATAAATAACTTTTTTGCGGTATAGACGTTCTTGTTAATTTATCAATTAAGGTAATCAATTTATAATCTTTTTTATTCTACGTATAAACGTAGTCAACAAATATTTTTTGATATTGTAGACAGTATTGTATTGTAGAAGTAAAATAGAAAGGATTTGAGTTTTACTTTCACGGTAATAGTTTAATCTTTAACAAACTAAGATTTATATCTATGCCAATAGTTTCGTTTTGATCTAGCTTATCCCAATACACATTAGTAACAAATCTATTCTGCTCTTATCTCAAAATACAACATTGATCCTTGTGAATTTGGTATCAAAGCATAATAATAAAAGATAATTGTGTGTTTTCAGTAAAATAAAAAGAAACGTTAAATCTCATAAAAACAAGGGAAAATCGCCTAAAAGGGTCACGTCAATCAATAAAACAGTTGCCCTATTTTATAGCCTACGTTGATTTTTAAAACTCTTAACGATCTCTCTTCCCATTGAGGAATCCAGGGAAAGAAAGAAATTAACACTTTCATCTTTTCACCGGCAAACCCCTAAATAACCCGGACGTCATCCAATGACACTAATTTAAGACAGTTGAAGACTTGCGGCCTCTGTCGGCCCTATAGGGACCCTTCGCTTTAACTCTGTCATCGCTTATCGCCGCCCAACAGCACTAAACGCCACGGAGAATACTGTTCTAGCAAGAATGCCGCAATAAAACGAGAAAAGATATGTGACATGATTTAAGTTATGATATGGATACCACATGATAAGATAGGAAGTAGAGTAGACCCAAGAGGTCGCGCCGAAGGTAAATAAATGTGACACCATTTTGAAGAAAACATCGCCTCAGAACCAGAAACGAACTCGTTTACAGGCGGAGTTAATGGTTCAGATCAGAGGGTTTCTAAGAACGTTCATCCGTCTAGAACAGACGCTAAATCCACGATGTCAAATCGCTTAATTGGAACTAATTAAGGTGCTAATTTCTTTTAAGGTAGTGAGGATAAAATATCCGTGTCTGCAAGAGCACACTTTGCATTAGAGGTATTAGAGGGAAAACCGCACCGCATTCTTCTCAAGTGCAACATCTTACATTTTAACAATTAGAAAAAGGAACATCTGCAAGTCCCCAGATATTAGAGTCACTCTACTCACTCGTTAACGAAACGTTTCTAGAAAAACATATCAGTGGCAGATCATGTTGCGTGACACTTTTCAAGGAGCCCTAAAACCTCATGCCCAAATATACAAGACGTGTCCTTTTTCTCGGAGTGCAACATGACGTTAAGAGGCAGTAAAACCTTTTGAGGATGTAATACGAACAACCTCTTGAGACCTGTTTGTTTGCCCTCAGCAATTTTATCGCTAGTAACCAGTATTGATCAACATTAATCGGACAGCATGTAAAACTGAGTGGTAGCATTTTAGCCCTTACAAGATTCCATTATGGCTGAGAAGTCATCCGAAAACACTTCCCGAGCTACTTAAGAAAGACAGAAAAAACTATCCGAAAATATTTTGCAGGTTTTCACTTTCGATGTGTTTCAAGGAATTCTACCCGGGGACATCTGCATGAGAACGCGGGTCAGGAAATGCATTCCTTTTCCCGAGAGACTGAGGACTGAAGTCCATTAAGCATGAGAATCTCATCACGGGAAAAGATCATCACCACTGATGACACTGGCATGTGCGACTCATTTCAGGAGTGCTCTATACCACATCATTTGAGTCGGCATCTTCTCAATTTTTGTAAAATTTATAATATAGTCGTACTTACATGAAGTTTCACCAGCTCTGGATGTTTCGATGCGAGTTTAGCTAACTCCTGATAGTCCGCTTTAGCTGCTGCTACGATCCACTTTCTGGCTTCCGGATGGGTCATCTACTTACATACATGTCTTTAAATATTAGTTACATTTCTACTCATTGTTCTCACCGTGACTTCAGGCATAGGTTTTTCTTCAGTTTCACCCGTCGTCATGATTTCTTCTTTGAGCGTCTAAAAAAAAAACAAAAATACGAAAAATGTAAGATTAGATTTTTTTTGCACGTCCATTAATAACTAGATCCAAACATTCCTCGGTCTAAGGTATCTTCTTTTAATCATCATAAAATAGTTATAGTGGTCTCAAGTCTATAAGCTTTTTTCTTCAAAATATTTAAATACGATGTGGTGTGCTTTTAAAATATGAAATTAAAATAAGTTTGTATTTAATACATAAAAAGTCAGATATTCCTTTGTTTATTGCAGACATCTTAAAATATAGCAAACTTTAGAGGAAAAATATTTGTTTTAATGTTTATTGTAACTTAGAGGAGTTTAATATCGTATACTGAGTTTTAAGGATTTAAGGAGAGAAAAAATGTCAGTCCTTGTTTTCAGTACGTCGCAAAAGCTACAACAAACAACGAAAGAATCCATTCAGTAGCCGGACGACGTACTTAAAATCTATTGGAAACTGGCACAAAAACGCGATCATTTACCAAAAATTAAAGTATCCTCCTTAATTCAATCGACATTTTGATTGGAAGTCTATGGATTTTGTGAAATATTACGCGATAATATGCATAAAAACTACATGGGATTGAAAATATTTTGGTCACACTGCTGCCAAAGTTAATATTGTATAAAAATAAACTGGTACTGTTGGTTGGTACTGTTTTTCCAAAATTTAAAAACAATTGGAAACAAATGACTTTATTCACAAGTATAACAAACTTTACCTAAATTAAATACAAGTTACGAATAAATTTAAATTAAGAAAGAAAGAAAACAGATATTATTGAAATTAATATATCAAAATGATGCGATTAAAAGTATAAACAAAGGGAAATAAACTTGTAAGTATAAACATAAATTGTATTAGAAGATAAAAAGCGGGTGAGTACTACAAGAAAAAATAAACTATTGGGAATAAAATTCGAAACAAAAGAAGGTAACAACGGTCTCTGGCATCTTCACCTGAAATACAAAAATCCACTTTCTTCTGTATGAGAAATGTATACGTAAATTATTTGTACAATTCCACAAAATTTTAAAACTGATAAAAAATTATTTATTTATTTTATATAAACTTAAAATTAAAAATTTCTTTATTTTTTTTTAAGCATTTCTACGAAATGGGCCTCATGCTGAGTAAGTGCACAAACAACAAACGCTAATCCAAACACCGCATAGACTCGATCGGTACCTCTGTCTCGAAACACGAGTCAACGCAACACCTTCTAGATACGCATCATCACAATTTCTAGAACTCAGACTGCATCGACAGAACAGAACCGACAGTTTGCTTTAGGGGATTCAAACTTTGTCTAACGTAACATTTTCATTGCGGCTTTAGTTTGCAGGTTTGCGATTAATCGGAAATAGTCTCCTTAATTTGTGTATGTTGATATTATAATTAAAAAGATGCGTTTTTAGAATGCAGCTGGCATATTTTCAGTGGAAACAGAACATTGGAAGTATGTGTGTATGTGGTCATTCTGAAAACATTCTCACATTGCCATTAAGCCGTAGACCTGCGCTTATTTTCTTATCTAAATTATGTAGAAAACTGACTGTAACAATATCAAATTAGGTTCATGAAACAAGTACGAGTGATTAAACAATACCAAAAGAATGCATCGAAAAGGTCTTTTGAAAGTTATCCGCGGTCAGGGTGATTTGGAATTTCCGTGTGATGAATTTCAACAAAAATTTTGTGCCAACAGAGAAGCACCTCGACCCAAGTGGCCAACACTTGGAGAAACAACAAAGAATCCAATTATAAGAACAAATTAATAATAATCGATCGTAGATATCAAAAATTTATATTCTGAGGCAAACAATCAATCAATCAATTTGAAGTTTGTAAATTTCCCATCTCTCCGGTCGCACAGTCAAGTGCCTCAGGTACTACACTTGCAGGTATATTGGTACCTGTTGTGGGCTGCATGAGACAGCGAAGAAGCGCAGCATCAGGACTGAATTTGGGTCCCGGCGGGGCGAAACCTCGGCGCGGTATTTTGGTCGAATTTTAATTCATGATCAGATATCATCGAAAGACAAAAAAGAGGAAAGTTTCTTAGCCCCACGGTCGCGGCCTAGCAGGATCGATAGGAGTCCGATTAAAAAATAGGACTGGCTGCCAAACCCCTTTCGATTATCTCCGGAGACGATGAAGAGAACTTCCCCGCCGTGAAAACTGGCGTTTTGACAGCGTCATGTTAGCAGTGACTTAACACATTTCCTAACACAGTGCGCTCGGTTATGTGCTGTCGTCGCAGCGGCGCGTAACAGCGAAAACACCAAAACACGGCCATACAAATCGATCGATTCCCGAAATTATTCCCCAGTGCGATCGTTTAAATTGTCTTATTAAATACGTTTTTGGTCTTTCACTGCCGAATTAGTTTTCGAACAGGCTCCCATTATCATCGATCATATTAGGCGGCGGCAGCGGTCGCGTAACGCTGCGAATGCGAGAAAGCAATCACGCGATCCTCCAATTGATTTCCAATGATTCTTCGATTTTCGGCGGTTGTGGGCCGGCCAGTTGCCTATTGCACGTCAGCTCATGTTACCAGAAAAAAGCCTGTCAGCGTTTTTGTAATCAAATTGAAAATTAACCGGTACTTTGTGTACAAGATTAAATAATGGAACTCGATGATTAGCATGCTTTTTACAAAACTCACTGCCGCTCGCTGAAGTGGACGAAGAGTGGTGAGAAGAGCGCCATCCTTGGCCACGGAAAGTTCTCGGGGATACCAAACCTCATCTATTATAATTTCAGGAACCACTCCGTTAAGGCGAACCGCGATTTTGATAATAGATAAGGAGACCAGACATTGTTACTTTACCCTTCATTAGTACTTCGATTGGAGGAAGTATTTCTAGCAGGGGAGTTTTAAGTTTTAGGAGCAACAGATCAGAGCACAGAACAGACGAATTTGCTTTGCTTTGAATAAAAAACAGCTTAACTCCTGACATACATTACGCAATAGACCCTGATTAAAAATACAACTGAGCAAAAAAAATGAAAAATTCGAAATATCTACCCCGAGAGGATTTTCATTGGATACCTTTTTACCTCTTCTCATTTACTTTGTACTTAGCCTCTAAAATGTTACAGCTAATCTTTGGCCGAAGATTTCTAGAGCCCATTTAAAATTCTTCCCTTAATGACATCATTCCTTAAAAGCCATCACAAAGTAAAAACCTTCTGATAAAAAATTGATTTTAATTCACGTGTTCACCTTTTGTAATTATCTCTTACTTTTAGTAACCAATTTTGACTTTTTATTGTTTAATCTTTTGAAGCATGGTTGTTCTCGAAATGGCTAATTGAATAGTTTTTTTTTTAATCTTTTTAGACTTACTTACGCATAATATTTTCAATATTATATATAATTTCCGAAAATTTCATTGACAAATTTTGTTTTAATAAATCTCTAAATATACCCTTTCTTTAGTACGTAATGTCACTCTAATAACAAACCGACGTCTTATAATATGAGAAACTAGTTCAAGATATAATTAAAAGAAATAAATTAATTAAAAACAAAATTTCAGAAAGATCCATGTAACTTTTCAATAAGATACTGCGGTAGATTTGTCATACTTTAAGACGAAATTTAGGAAAAATAAAAACAAATATGAGTCTTAATTTGTCGTGCTGTAATGCTCATGTTCGTTGTTCTAATTCCCCGTAAAAGTTATTTCCTGACAAAGTGGACATCAAAACATTGGATCTGATTTCTAAATTTCTAATGAACTGAACTTGTGAATTACAAGAGTATCCCTGTGAACAGGTCGAGGCCTGCGGAAATGTTAAATTAGGACCGCACGTTTCGTTGAATAAATAGAAAGGTAAAGGAGGAATTGCCTAATTATGCCCTTCGGTCACAAAAATACTTAAAAGTATAACAAGACATCGGAAGTGCCCTTGATGGTACTCGACTAATCGTGCATTGGAGATGCAGCTCGAGCGTGGGCTAACCTTTCGTCATTAAGCGCTCAACCGCAAGCACAATGTGATTCGGGAAGCGCCCCGCGGCAACAGTCGCAGTTGTCCTGGCCCAAGAGCGCTGCAAAGGATCAGAGCGGCCCTCTAAGTGCTTGTAAACCCGGCAATTCCCACCGGTGAGCACGCATGCACACGCGGATGGAAACGGGTGGCGATGGGAAAGCAGCGGGCCCTGTTGAAGATTTTTCAAAAATTCATTTAGCAACGGAGCATAAAACATTCGACACAGATTCAGTGGAGACTTGAAAAGGTAAGAGGGCTCTCGTAAATATACCATAAATTCCAGCCCTCGTTTGTACCTTTATTAGGGGGTGTACATTTTCGCCGTAATGCTCCCCGTGTAATTGGAAGGATACTCCGACAGGGCGGAAGGGTCGGGAATCTGCAAATGAACGAACAAAACACACATGTGGTTATTATTTATGTTCTCAGATAATTATAACACGTGGAGTTGTTATGCCTTTTGCCATGGGAATCAGTTGCAGTAAACGTCGTGGTGGAACATGTTTCATTAAGTCCCTTAACTTCATTAAAAAAGTTCTAATTTGGGAGCTCCGCTTTTGTTTTTCCATGTTCCTATAAGTTTTTAGACAAATCAGTCTTCTCCTCGAAGAGTCTACATAATGAGCTCTTATAAATCAGGCTTTTAGATCAATACTAACGTACTTTTACACTCTAAGCTGAAATGCCAAGACTTCCACAAATCTTTCAAAAGTTCATACCATCACTAAAGCCAGCATCTTTATCTAATTTTTTATTTATCTACACTTATATTTTTGAAAAAGGCACCTACATTTAATTTGGTAGTTGGACATTTGTTCAACTTCAGGTGTACAATACTGAAGTACTTTTCCATATAGCCAAAGTTGCCTAATCAACTTTGACTAGCATGTACGACCAGGTCATGCTACAGGCATACATTTCTTGGTTGGATGGCATTTCTAAACATTGCCGAACATGTGACAAGTGAATGGATCCATCAACAGAGGTGACGTATTTCATTCAGACGAAGGATAAACAAGCGCGCTGCACTAGAGTCCTCTTTCATAGTCTTCCATTGTCTGGAATACTATCGCAGCGGCACAAAGCCTTTACCGGTCATGTTGCCCGAAATAAAAGACGGATGCAACGTAATGTCCAGCTCCGGCGCCGAACTGCCTCCAGGTGGTTCATTACTAGATACAACCCCGGTTCCTTTGCTACAAGTAGGTAAATGTTGTCATTTTAACCTGGGCCCTGGCATCGGCCCATTTATGAACTGGGCGAGTGTATCCGCAGTACGGTGTTCGCCCCTGCACCATTGATATTCTGGAATACCTGGATACCTGGACAGAGGTAGGAAGGCCCCTCACCGGCCGCCTCTCCCTAACTTGCAACTTGTAAATTGGCTTTAGTTTCATTGTTCAAGGGAAAGAGCTTTGTTTTCGGGCTTAGGCAAAAGCGGACTATTTGTGTCTCCCTGCTTGATTTAAAATTAGTTCTTGTACGTTGGCAGTGTTTATATTGTGCCCATAAATTAGGTTTCTTTGCGTGAATACTTATGTGGATTGGCCGAACCCGTGTGCATGTACCGGACTGCATACAAAATGTCTGCCCTTCCTGGGAAGCACGCCCCCTGGAGTTACTCACTTTTGTGGCGAGGCCGACCTTTCTCTGCTTTAAAACGCAAGAGCCCTTCGCAACGTTAAACTTCGACCCTAGAGAGAGGGACCCTAGAGAGAGGGATAGAGCTAGTCCCCATTCTCCTTGGAAAAAATATCAACCAGAAGTGGATGTTCCAGCGCTAACAAAAGTTTAAATGCCCACGGGCGTCTTTGAGTTTCAAAAAAAAAAAAAATAATCCCATTATGGCAGGTGGCATGGACTAAAGGATGTGATACAACCTTTCGTCGAGTAATGCGTCCCCTAATCCTATGGAAATCCCGAGTAACCGAGAAGCAAATTTTTTTTTCCTTTTTTCGCTGAAATTTTGTTACATTCGTGGCCTTCGTGGAATTTCTCAAATAATTTCTATTAATCTTAAAGCCGCTATTTCAAATTTTAGATTTAAATATTGCTTGGCCTCTTATTTTACAATGAACTTTTAACTTTAATTAGTGAAGGGTTTCTACATACATTCTGTAAAAGTTGGTCGATGAAAAATAACTTCATAAGCAAAAGTGTTTAAACCACATTTGTTACAACACATGTTACAAATTAGACTCATTTAACATCAAAAATGAGAAAAGTAATTCATTTTAGCAGTTTCACCGAAAGTTTCTAAAGATAATTTTCTTTTGTATAATAACAAATAAAGAATAAATTTTACGTATTATAAAATTCTTTCGTTAATTTTTAAATATTACAAATAGCTACATCGAAAATATTTTCATTTTACGGTAATATTGTCCTAATTTTCGTAGTAAAAATCGAAGTTGACACAAAAAAGGATTGAATTATAAATATTTTGTAAAATTTTGAAATTAAAGGAATTAAAGAATTTGTGTAGAATTGCAACAACAACATCAATAATAAAGAATACACATCAACTAAAAAATGGGTCCAGACAAATAAGAATAGTGTCATATAACTCATGCAATGCATCTTATTAAGTTACAGTATGCTATACACTATGGCTCATAGTGTATTACACTAAAAGCCCGTTCCAAGAACATTCTAAGACAACACTGACCACTAAGTTTGATAAACTCTTCTTTGCTTCTTACTCTTTGCGACAGTTGATCAAGTTGTATTATTCTATTATTGCATAATTCAGATATTTACTTTTTACTCTGAGAGAAGTTTATAGTTTGCTTTTAATTCTATGCTACGCTTATTTCTTACGTAGCAGAGCTAGTATTGTATTACGATTACCGGCAAAGGTATATAAAAAATTCTCCGACGCCGCTTCCTTTCTTTGAGAAATGCCGTCATAAGACACTTTAGTTCCACCTACAACACAGACCTCAAATAGAAAAGAATCTAAATAAAACAACTACCGCAACTCGAATAATTCTTGAATCGCCAAGAACAAAACGAGAACTAAATGAGAGCACCTGGTGAAAAGAACGATTCCACCTGACATTGCAGAAAATCAATTGAACGAATATGTGACATATGAAACTCGCGACGTGTTAAGTAAATCAGTGCAGTAGTCATCAAATTGCACACAAAAGACCAGCCGTAGATCATCCAGTTAACCAGCTCGGAAACCGCGGATCATCGCCCTTACTTCATCATCTTCTTACGACGACCACCGCGGCATCTCACGACGTCTTGGGTGACACAAAAACGACCGACGCAAAAATCATGTCAGAACTCAGATCCGAACGGAGGTAGCGAAATAATCCGCCGTGTAACCAATTTGTTGAACATTTGTAAAAAATTAAAAGCCCAAGACGCGCACCGAGCTCTTCTAGCGATTGCGTCCAAGACGACGCAAAGATGTGAAGGGCGACTTCCCATCGGTGGCGATTGCTGGCTTGAATAATGACGACAACATCTAAATGATGCAAAATTGATCTCGGGACACGATGAGTAGCGAGCGCTCGGAGGGCTATCAGATAGGGTCCTGGAGGATAGGATCCGAAGAGCCGGTCACAGGAGCCCAAAAAACAAATTATTCAGCGCAACCTGTCCGAACCATCAGCGTTGATGACTTACCACGCAAACAGCTGTAAAATTGCCGAAATCTTGATAGAATCAGGACAAGACAGTGGCTTGTGGCCGGCAGGGAACCTGCCACTCACCAGAACAAGGTAGGAGGACCAGTGATGGGATATTATTAAAGACCGACCGAATAAAACTGAAAAAAGTACCATCGTACACGGTCGTTATGCATCACTTTTGCATTGTAAATTTAATGATGGCCATTATGTTCTACAAGTCCTTTTTTTCAAATTGAACGTGTAAATTTTAATTTTTGTGCTTGCGAAACGACTACATTTGCTCGCCTTGAGGTGCGTTCGATTCTCCATCAGTAACCCAAACACTAGCCCATGTTTCGTCGTCTCTTAAGTAAATGAAATTTAGTATAAAAAAAAATCACAACCAGAACAACATAAAAAATAGCATTGTTTATGTGGACAAACGAGATATAACCACATAACATGAAAGCATTAAAATTGCCTCAAGTCGGACGAACGTCTTATTATAAGATTATATAATTCTGAATTTCTTTTTAAGAAAAACAGATACTGTTTTTATTTTCTCGTATATTTTTTCAAAAACATGCTGCATTCTTTTAAAAATATTATGTCTGTAATTCTGATAGTCTCATCATTCATATCATAAAACACAACTGAAAAAGTAAGCCCAGACGGTAATTTGCTTCGTTCGTAAGAAAATGTTGGAAAAATACTTCACATAGTTCGGAGTGTAACTAGATAATTCGGTCATCGAGGCCAGACCTTCCACTTCTTTCAATTTTCGTCCTGCATTCATGGCTTTCCGGTCAAATGAGGGATACTTACGACACCAATAATTCTATAGGATTAGTGTCCCACCCAAAAACGTTTACTGGAAGGATACTTAAGTGCTAAGCAGCGTGCGCATGCTTCAGTCTAAGAACGAAGTACATTTCAGGAAGGACATGAATCATCCATAATTGTCTTACGCTAGTTGGAATTCATTTTCCATTTTGATGCCTTAACGATCCTCAAAGTACTTGTGACGAATAACACCAGTAATAAGTGTAAAGTGTAAGAAACTTACCTGTTTCCATTTATATCGCTCTTTTGGAATTACAATTAAGTACCACTATTCAAATCCGGATTCTATTCATGAATTTTTTAAAACCTCATTTTCTAAGCTTAAAATTAAAACTGGTTGCGAAAGACGCCAATCGAAAACTAGAGTAGAACTTGAGTGTTTAGGTTGACTTGAATTTCTACACATTTTTGGAGCATATAAGGTTATTATTTTTATTATTCTCAAGTACAGTCTGCCAGAGTCGATTCCACTTTCTGTGATTGAAAATCCTTTATTAAATAGCTTATAAAGAAAGTACGTCAAATATCAAATATTTTTCGGTTTAAGGTTCTAGGACCTTGATTCTTTGGATTAAATTTAATATACGAATTATACACTTCGAAAATGCCTATACAAAATTTTCTATTTATCAGTTTTATATTGCATAAAGAGAGTGTATTAAAAGTGAAATTTGCAGTGAACATTTTCGGGATGTTACACTTCACCACTATATCAAAAAATTTATTCTTCTAAACACTCGTTACGAAAGTTTAGATTATACAAAAAAAGTCTCTATGCGTTCTAACTGACACCCCATTATAAGTATCATGAAGCCAATTTTAGCTATCGTATGTTGATGAACTGTAGAAAAGCAATTTTATAGTTCACGGTTGACAAAATTTTCTTCATCCATGTCACAAAAGCGCATCATTCAGATCAGGGGATTTGCGGCATGAATACCGTGAAGTCGAATAAAAGTGAGGCAACCTGGACAGAAGAGGGAGTCATTAAAACAGAGTCGGTAGCGCGGAGAACGCTAGAAGGGACTCTTTGGTGTTTTGACAGAAATAGGAGCAGTTCGCGCGCACCCGTGTAGAACGTGAGAAATTTTGAGTTATGGTCCCTTTGTCGGGTGATTACCCTGACAGATCCTTGCAGCCGGGGACTCCCCGGAATGCCGACACGAAATATTCATCCCATTTTTAGTCGTTGAAATTTGATTGACACGTCGGGTGCCGCTTAAAAGACATTTTCGTGGCTTTGTGCTCCGAGTGCCTGTCGCTTTCCGAGCGCTAGAATGGACCCCGGTTCTCCTTGACTGCTCTATTGATAGCGTCGACTTCTGAACTAGTTCGCTGACACCGGCAACGATAATCCGATGATTTTCAAAAATCACGAGAAACACGAAAATCCATGTCGTCCCGTTTTGCCACCAATTTTATTGGATAACATGGGCACCGACACGGTCGTGAGTGCTCGCCTCCTCGCCTCTGTAAATATTTAAAGATTGAATAAGTTTCTTGACACTTTCGTGTCCGGCCTGATGAGTTTGTCGGGTGCCCTTATTTGTTACTGCATGCTGTTTACAAGGGACACACATTATTCCCGAAAAGTTTCATCCCGAGGAGTCAGAACGCTGGGAACACGTACAACTTGTAAAACAGGAAGAGTACACAAGTCAGTCGAAATGTAAGATATAAAAGCAGGAAGATTTGCTGGCAAGCTGTAAAATTAATGGAATTGTCGAATATTTGCTCATAAATAGCACCAGACATGCCATCATCAAAGACTTCCCACTCCCATGACAATAGGCGTGATTCGCCTAATTATTTAACAACTCATCCTCGACAAAAAATATTTGTAATTGCTTCTTTACGACTTGTGTATACATCTGGGAAAATCCGAAAATCTTCAATCTAGTAATGCATCTTGTATGTGATGTAGGAACATTACAATTTTATGGAGAATACCTCGAGAGAGAAATAGAGGTGGTCGCGTCCTAATTCCTTGCTGATTATAAAATGCAACTTTTTTCTGTATGTTTATTTGTAACATCTAGACAATAAATTTTGACTGTTTTTTTATGGGTGCCTTGATCACTCCAGGTGGATATAGTCTACTTAAGACGAAACTTTATATCCAATTGATATTTTAGAGCGCTACTGCCTACAAGTTTAAATTGCGATTGGAATCGCAGATATAACAGATTTTTTATTTAAGAAGATATTTGAACATTATCTTCAAAATTTGCAATTTTAATTAAAGTATGTCGAAACCAGCTGAAAAAATTTACTTCAAAATTTTGATTTCCATTAGATAAAGAACTAGTCCTTAAGAAGGGGTTTTCTTTTTACGATTTCATTTTCAACTTTATCACTTAAATTTATTTTAATATTTTAATGTTTTTAAAAAACAGTATTGAATTTTAATTTGGGACCACGAAAGACTGATTTATTATAAACAAATGGAAAGATGCTTTTTTAGAAAGGAATTGTAAAAATAAATCCAAAAATATTGTTTTTGCTGATCAAAATCAATGCATATAATTATTTAATAAGTTTTATTTTTGGTGATATCTAAGGGAGTCCAGAGAAATTTGACTGTAGAGGACTGAACAGACGCGTGATCTTGTAAGATTTCATTTTTTTCTGTTAGCAAGACTGTGTCCTTTTATCATAGAATTTAGAAAATAATTTTCTAGTTTTAATTTTCAGTGCTCTCATGCTCTTGTATGGTGTATTCGACAGTACGTCGACAGTCAATTTTCGTAGTCTTATAAGGTATTTACAACCACATGTTAGTTAAGGAATTCGATATGGCATGAAGCATGAGAACTAAATATTTGTAAAGCAAAATTGCCTTCTCAGGAAGTGCTGATTCGAGAAATCGAAAGGTTTCTTAAGTTCGCAAATTGGCAAAATACCAAAATAATCGTTTGACCTTCGGATGAATATTGCTCAATTGAACGTTTGCAGGTATCTGAATCTGATTATATTGAGAAATGTTCACAGTCAACTTCATTTTCCTGTCTGATTCTATTCCATTAGCCTCTGTTTGCTAATCAGTGCAACAGCCGATACTTCCTTAATTAAAAGACGATACCAGTCACCGGATAGTGTGGCAAGGTAACTTCATAATTCTCCTCAGGTCTATGGTGTCTCACCTGCGATAGTATCAGGAACGCCAAGCCCAGTTCCATTCTAAACAGTCCATAAATTCGCGCCGTTCAAAAAATAATTTCCATTTCCGAAGATGATTTAATTTTCCGCTGGCTACGTGGATCGAGGTGCAGCACTTCTCCGGCCGCGGTCCAATTGAATTAGCAGCGTCTTGCGTCTTGCGTCTTGGTAGTGCGCAAGATAATTATCGGCGTTTGTTTTGCTGACACGACGGCCGCACACCGTCTCCGTCTTGCTATGCATAACTTTCCTGGCTCGGATGATGGATGCCTTCGACCGGGATTCCTCGTGCATAATAGTTGGGAATTGAGCAAGTCTTTCGTCTTTCACTGGGATTTTCCTCTTCAGTTTTTGCCGTCTTGCCGGCTGGCCGCGCGACTCGACCTGGTGCAGTTTCGGATGCAGGCTGCGATTACCGGACTGAGTGAAACATCCAGGAGCTAGACTCTGCCTGCTACACAATGAGTCGTTTCGATGATAAGTGTTCACGGTGCACTGGATTTATTTGTGAGATTCGAAGACACAATCCGGGAGCAAAACGCATACTTTTTGTCCTATTACATTAGTCTTAGTCTAAGGTTAGAACTTCTCAAGCAGCTAACTGTTCCAGAGGTAAGACGCCCGCAGCACCTGGGACCAACTTCAACTTTTGGTTTCGCAAAAAGCCACCAGCACGGCATATTCCCTGGGCAATTAACCACTTCTGCATAAAGCCACTTAATTTAGAGCGCCGGGAGACGCATTAAATATTCGATGAATTCCGACTTAATTATAAGAATTTTATGCAAAACATTTGGAACAGTTTCGGATCGTACAAAACTGAAGAACTCCCCTCGCATCCATCACGGGACTATCGGTGCGACAGCAGTCATCGTATGCTGTGCCGGTGTTGATGACGCCTGACGCCCTGACGCCAAGGGTAAGTATCTGTGAACAGTTGACGGTGCCTCCCAAGAATCTCCAGCTGTTGCCGCCAACTTGGATATTTTGAAACTTTCCCTGATTCCCTATTCCGAGAAGTGATTACATGGGACCAGTGCGGAGTGTCAACTCAATTTTAAAGAGACGCCAGCGAGTGACGCTTTAATTTGCTTCCCTCCACACGGTCTGCATTCAGTTTGCCATTGGCATTGTACTAGATATTCCCATATTCAAGTTTCAGATCTTCTCATAGTCATCACAGGTTCATGATTTCCAATTCAACTTTTATTAATTCGTGAATTATTAATATTATTTTAAATTAGAGAGGTTTGATCTTCGAAATAAAAATTGGGCAGCTTTTCATGTTTCTGAAAAGATTTTTAAATTCATCGGCGTATAGGAAATTTCGTAGTAGTAAGGATTTTTAAGTTGTTCAAAAAGGTATTTCTGCACCTACATATATCTTAAAAAACATTCTAAGTAATCGATAATTACTAATCACTAATTATCTCGGTGGAGATAACATTTCCTATCTTTAAATTTCGAGATATGCAAAAAACTTGACTCTTAAAGTGAATATAGGTCAGATAAGAAACCTTTTAAATGAATACAAGACGTAATAGACCTTTGTATAGTATTTGACCCGAAACTGGTATATTGGCACCCATGTTAAAGTTTAAGAAAGCATTTAAAAAACGCCCATAAGTCTATAAATTCGTTGCCTCAATTCATAGCGCGGTTTCATTGTTTGGAGTCATTTCTATTCGGCATATAGTGCAAAAATAGAAACCATTCAAAGTAAATTTACCATTAAATATACTACTTGCAAGGTTTCTATACTGATAACATGATTTTTTATAGTGTCTGTTGAAGCTCCTTACTTCTATATTGGTCCATTTTTTGTTTATAAACGTTTATATGGAATAGTTGATTCGCTTGATATTCTCTTCAGTATTAATTTAGAAATCCCTACTTGAAAAACACGATAAAAAATTTGCAACATCAAGAATTCAGAAAGTGTATGATATTTTTTTCAATGATCTAAATATCTTAAATGAAAGCATGCGATCCTTTAAACGCAGCCACGCCAGATGGTTTTACCAACTGACCTCAAATGATATTTCTTTTTTTCTTCTTATTCTGCATTTAATTTTTCCTTTGTAAAAAAATATTGTTTCAACTTTATTTTGTTCCATGTATCAAGTCTTACTATTATTTTAATAATCTAAAAAACCCAAGTTCCAAAATTAGGAGTTGTGTTTTTATTTTGCTGCGTTTTATGGAGACCTCGAATTTTTAAAAATTAACTTACCTTTTGTTTTTATGTTCATTTTTTTTGTTTTTTTCTCCTTTTTTGTGTTATAATGAATTCCGAGTTTTGTTAATAAACATTGATCAAAGAAAGTAATATCTTTTATCATATCATTATCTCAAACCTCGACTTACGTTACCTTGTTGTGTCCACCTAAAACGTAATTTCGCTTATATAGATGCAGTAATATAAGCCTCAAATTCCAGTTAATTTAACTAGACTAGAAAAGTGTATAAGGAAATACTAGTACGATACAATTGAGTTCTTTCATCGATATGTTACTTTTAAAAGAAAATATAATTCTCATTGGCTTTGCTTTTTTCTCATATAATTTTATATTTGAAAATCGCAGATAAGCAAAAGTTCTACATTGGCACACTGTCTTTCGACTAGATCTTCGTTTTTGTTAAAGTAAAGGAGCTTACCGCTTCAGGCTTCTTTTTCGAAGACGGTGAGATGACCTTGGCCTCCTCTTCGGACGCCATACGATTAAACTTCCTGGTGACTTCCTTGACGTTCACTTGGTTCTCACTCTCACTTACATTGTCACTGGATATTTCAATCTTAACTTTATCCCCGGGTGAACCGATATTCTCCTTGTTTTCATCGACGGAATCATCGCGGGATATTGACCGATCACTGGCACGTTTTCGTGGCGGAACCGTGGGTGGTGGTTCGTTTTCTTCCTGAATAACACCACCACCACCCTCCGCGTTATTAATACGATTAGAATCTAACTTACTTAAAGCCACTTCGAACTCATTAATACAATCGCGGTAATTTTCTTTCGTCTCCCGTTGAAGGACGGGGATTTTCGCGGGATTCGGTGACACTTCTGGTGGTGGCTTGTAAGGGGGTGGGCGCCTCAGCGGTGAATCACTGCCTTCAGATATAATCGACGCCGCACCTGGACTCACCGGGACCTGTGAACGAATCGCCATTTCTTCTGTAGGACATTCATGCAAATACTTCTCCCTCAAAATCAGAAATTTCTCATTGTCCTCATTTTTAATTGTGGCCAATATATTTACGTATGTCTTAAATTGTTTTCTGGCTTCATCTGGAAAAGATTCAAAGCGCACGCATGAGGAAAAAAACAAATAGGAAAATTCGCAACAAGTGTTTGTTTTGACAAAACTCGCTTAGCCTAATCGTTAAGATGCAATAAACCGGCTTAAAACGACGAGGGAACTTACTTTGGGTCTGCGGGTTAGTGAGGAACTTTTTGAAATGCTTCACAAGTGAGTGATTGGTCACCCTACAATTATTTCGTAACATATAATCACGAATTTCCGCCAAAGATAACTCAGAAGGCCCGTCCATCGCGGTTATTTACACTCTTGACAATTTGTTGACACATGAAGTCATGCCCGTTGACGTAACTCCAAGCGGTGTGAAGTTGGGTTCCACGGGAATTTGCCTGTAAAACTGTGCTAATTTGAATAGCGGGAACTTTTGAATATCTTTTTAATTATTTACTAATTTATTACTTTGACTTATCAAATTCGTCACACTAAAATTGTTCGAAAAATATACTTGGAAATTTTTGCAACTAATTTTCAGTCGAGAAATCCACAACTAAAATTAAAATTAGTAAACTCTAAATAGACTTCGTTTAAAAAAAAAAAAACACATTTCTAAAGAGATAATCGTATTAATTTATTTTAAAAACACGAACCACGGAAAACCCCTTCTTTCTCATATTTCCCGTATAATGTTCTATTTTAACTCTTTTTTTTTACATAATTACTATACTATTTCTATTCTTTCTATTTCTATAAAATATTAGGCATATCAGAGTTTTAAAAATTATCAAATGACCCTCCCGTCTTCAAATTACCCATTTTTGAATTTTAAATTTACCTTAACTCTAAATATACACTCTTTTGTCTTTCTGTTATCTAGTAACACCTTTCTCCCCATATTTTGCCTCCTTGTTACTTTTCTCCCGATGTACATAAACTCTCATTACGGCACAATTGCAATTAAACAAATTACAAGTCTGCTCGCCCTATTTTGCTTGCTTAAAAGGAAATTCGCGTGCTTAAATCGAATAAACAGAAAACTCGCTTTGTAGTTCGTTTGAGGTAAGCAAGCCTTGATCATCTTTAGTTGATTGCAAAGTATAGCAGTAAATTGGCATGAAATTGATGGAAGTAAGACTTCAGATATGCACAACATTCCCGAGGACTTTTATTCTTATAAATTTATGAAGGCAGTCGTAAATATTTTGTGTGTATTATTAAACTTTTTGTGAGCATATCTATCTGTTGGCTTGTTTGTTACTTCATCATGCCAAAAATCTTAGACAAGCCTTCATGGAACCTTTGTTGGAAGACTGTAAATTCGTTTAGTATGTAGTCTATAAAGTTTTGTCTGTTTGTCTGTCCAGATAAAACAGCGGTTAAATTAAGCCACGACCAAATATATTATAAATTAATTCTTACGTCGAACATTTCTCGTAAATCGAAATAATTTAGAAAATGAAGTTTGTTCTGAAAATGGTGTAGGAAAATTTATAAATTGTTTAGGAAACCCTTGGGGATGTGAGGCTATAGGACTTAAAGTACCGCCTACGCATGTTGGATGGAATGAAAGAAAGAACTCTTCCGTACTTCTCAGGGAAAATTCGCTGCATAAAAGCACTTAGGCACCAGTGTCGAATCAGGTGTAGAGTGTAAATTGGAGTACTACTATCTAATTATTATTCTACCAGCATTTCCTACTTGTGTCCGCTAATTACTGCGCCTAACAAGAATCCCGTGTTTCCCTCAATTTATTTTCTTGCAGCCTGATTGCTACCGCACCTGCACTTCTTACTCGCCTTTCCTTGCGTTCAAATCCAGCCAGTAGAAATTCCATCGTAGATGAGACTTCTTCGCTGTCCCCGGTGCACATGGACAATGGGTCATTTCGACGAGTCGTCTGTCTCTAGGCGTCGGGGTGCCCAAATGGACTTCCTTTCAATAAGACAACAATAGACTGTCGTTAGTTGCATAATGCGAGAATATCTCCAGAGACATCCGGAGGACCGCAAAGGTCGGTGATGGATTCCCGGTTACCCGGTTCCCATACCCCCATCTGGTAACTCCGACCCGTGCTCGTCTGATGGATTAATTACACATTTCTACCTCAGTCGCAAAGGCATGTCCATAGGCTTTTCTTGGAGAACGTCTGAGACTTCCGCTTTCAGAACATGCGAAATCATTTAGGGAACATTTTGTTTCAAAGTTTTTCCTCCTCAGGTGGGCTAAATCTATAGCCGCATCTCCCCGGCCCCTGTCGCTGTTAGCCAAAAGCAGTTACTTATTGTGGGTTTAATTAGGTTGCTCGGTAGGTATGTAGAGAATGAGATGGTATAGGGTATATATGTACTCCCTCTGTAGCACAGTACGGGTGGAAAAGTTTTGTTTCAGGTTTCGGGAACCTTCCGCAGATGTGCAATTCCGTAAAAGCCGAAAACTTTCCAGCGACATGATGCAAACTTTTAACTGAGCCGAGCTTAAACTTTTTGTTTTCAACTTCGGTAAATGAAACGCCGAACAAGGTAATTTGCCTCGGAGACGCTTACGGAGTTTCCACCTTACACGTGGTATTAGCAATTAGTTTTTCTTGTCGAGTACATCCAGCTAACTCGCTCAATGTTGCGGCATGATTATTTTAGAAACCCTTCAGAGTTCATGTCGAAAGGCTTAGAACAAAAGACAAGTCGGTCCTGTCCTAATAGGCGAATGCAATCGCTCGAATTTTTGATGTAGTAGATGATGCTCGCTAGTTGAACCTTATTATAAATTGTGCAGAAAGTTACTGTGCTTCTTGCTGTCACCATATTTCTTCTGGCACCAAGGCGAAAATACACTCTACCAACTTAAATTTGTTCGACTGTAGTTATTGTGTCAGAAAGATACATCCTCCAGTTATTTAAAATACTAGAATATGTAATAGTACAACACCAATCAAAATTCATTCAATATAATTTTACTATAATACGAATTTACTTTTGTAGAAACTTTATGAAAAATCATTGAAGCTTAAAAAATTGCTCTATTTTTCTTTGTTATGTTGTAATAATGAACGACGCTTTAAATCGCTAAAAATATAAAACTTATTTTATAACAAGCTTCTTGGAAATACCAAAGCTGAGTCTGAATGTGGTTTAAGTGAGATTCCTCGAATAATTCAAGCCAAAAATTTTATCTTGCACAAATTTCTAGCATGATCCTATAAAATTTAGAATATTTCTAAATCAAAGATTATTTCCAATTAATTGAAACACCTGCTAAGCGTAGGTTGTTTCAATTGCACCCCACCTTGCAGCCCTTCATTGGCACAGTGTGCAACAAATTGAAAGGACCGTCTCCCCTGTGATGGCGCCACAGTTCACCTCATCCAATAAAATGAATTCGACTCGGAACCGGCCTCTATGGTTCCCTCCTGTCCACTTCATCTGTTTACATAAATTGCAATGCAGTCTGCACCATAGCCTCTACAGTATCCTATAGTATGAATGCACCGAGCTTGCATTTCGAGTTAAATGGGGTCCAAGACGAGAGGAAACAGTGCACCCTAATCAGAGTGGCTACCACCCCTGACCATTTAGGAATTTTCATGCATAAATTATGGACAATTGTAACCCCAAAAACAAATAAATATCGCTCGAATGTCGTGTTTAAGTGCACACAATACCGCACGAGTCTGGCATGGAGTCCTGTCCTTTACTGTCCTTCTAAACTAGCGCGTCCTCTTGCCTGGCATTCCTGGGCTAGCACGGGGGTAGGGGCGGGTCGATCTCACCACTGGTAGAGGACCAAGTTTCCGGGAACCCAGCTCAGCTAAGCGGCCAGTAAAACTAAAATCCACAAAGTGAAAAATTATAACACTAATTTGGTGTTTTGTTTCCAAAACCAATTTCAAATTGACCGAGCCTGTTTAGGCCATAGAGGGCTTTCCAGGCCCTCGAGACCGAGCAATTACCCGGCCGAAGTGAAGTGCCAGTGTCATCCGAAAGCTCCGGGGCCGTTACTGGTTATCTATGGAATATCCGGGAGCCCTCATCCGTTTCGACTCATTTAGAGAAGTTGGACATTACAAAACCACGAAAGGTAATAAAACCGGAAATGATTGCAATAATTCATCAGCCGAAAATTGGCCAATTGTTTAAATCGTCCCGGGGAGGAGATGAGCCTGGCCAGGGACTTCTATACAGAACTTGCGGGTCGATTCTGCTGATACGCCCTATAACAAATCCACATGTCATTTGTGCTGAACTCAAACCCCGGTCCGGCCGAGAGGGTTGGCTACCCAACGAAGTTAGGAGGACCCGGGCACAATGGCATTTTAGGTGGTCAGAAGCCCTTTAGTAATTATTCCGGGTGTGGGGGAGGGGTGTGTTCGAAAATTTTCAATTAAAACTCTGGCCTCCATTCAATTCTATTCAAATGAATTTTTTCACTCGTCCTGCTTTTATATGCCTTTTTCAACTGGCCCTAAACAGATGTCGAGGACGCCGCACCACCGCCGCTCCACCGCCGCGCCGCTGCAACTTTGAATGAGTAATGGAAGCCGTGCGGGCCACTGTTATTGGCGGTATCATAATTTTTTTTATCGAATTATGTGGTTATCCCTTGTGGAACAAGCCAAAAAATTGTAGACGAAAAAAATTCGCTTCTATGAGACCAATCGCCAACAGATGGCTTCACACCACAGTGGTCGCTGTTGTGGTATTCGCTTAACACCGTGTTGGACATAAATTCAGGACATTTGGAAACACTTTTAAAGTGATGCCACCGTTTGCTTGTTCTAGGCAACCTTATTCACGTTTATGGCCATCGGACTAATTAATAGTCACCCCAATAAATTTCAAATAAAACAAACGCCCACATTTTAAGTAGAACAATTCCAGGACAAAAAACTATAGTATGTAATAAAGAACGCTAAAGAATTAAATCACTTTAGAGGATCAAAATATTTTGGACACCAAAGAATATAATTCTAGTTCAAGCGATATAGTGTCTAGTTATGAGAAAAATGATATCCTTAGTTTATCTAAATTAGTTAATCACTTTTTGAGTTGATGTTGCGGAGCGTTGTAGATGAAAAATTGAAAGAGAATTAATCTAGAATTTATAGGTCCAATTTCTGTTCGTCTACTGCCTTGATGCACTTACTTTCAACCAATATGTTTCCTATTTTTACACATTCCTACTTTTTTGTTTATCTTCCCTTCACCGTGTCTAAATATGGTACTTTTACAAAGCTAACTAATAAATACAAACGCAAGACTTTCAAATCCCTTGTCCATAACTACTCCAAATGCGATGTCTCCAGCTGTTATGAGCTTAATGAGCTCTACGTAGACACAGGCCTTGTAAGGCTTATAGTAGAATTTAATTCCTCGAAATTCCTCATTACCATTAAGGACAGAACACACGTTCACAAAAGACGACATTTAACCGGATTGGCCAAAAATGAAGACTCGATAGCCGGCAGTGGTTTGCGAACGGTATTCATCTTTTCCACGGGATTTGGTCCTATTAGCAGGGACTTAATTTATGGATTTCGATTATAATACCATAGATTTGTCGCTTGCAGCTCGCTACCCACGCACACAGCCCCTGCGCCCTGCGGCGGACGGGGAGGCAGTCGTAGGCAAATATCGCCAATATGTCAGAGGACTGCACGAGATTTACCTCTTAGACCGACTCGGACAGAATGGCATTACAAAGCCCAGGTCTTATATGATTCAGGAGCGCACCCCTGTCATGTCCGGCTATCCATTCCGGGGGTTACTCTGGTGTCCGTGCATAATTTTGAGCCGCCGGAGTGACATCTCCAAAGTCTGCAGATATCTCGGCAGATTTAGGAGTGGCTGGGGCTGGGATTGGGGCAGGGATTCCGGGAGGACGGACCCAAGAAGACGACCGAAGGACCGGCCAAGAATGCGTCTGACAAACAGCAAATGGCAAGTGCAAGTGCAATTGCAATTGCATCACTTTGTGTCGGTTGCTAATAAGTGTTAATCCCAGGGACTGTTGGCCGATGCATTCATCAAAACCAAGGCCCTGCCCTGTAGGGAATCTAGGGAATCCGTGTCGATTGTCATTTTCGGAGCGCACTCGGACTCCGGGCGTGCTGTAAAACATTTCATTTGTGTCATCGTCCGTCTAGGCAGAAATTAGTCAAAATTGAAAAACAATTTCCTACAGGAGAACAGGAGGTGGCTGAGGCAGGCTGCACGTGATGCCCGGGTCCCGGCACTTGGGCTGTCCGTGCATCCAGCAGGAGGTGATGGGCCCTGGCCCTTTGAGTGATTACCCAAGGACTTCGACTTGACATTTGACACTAACCAAATGCTCGATAGGTGTGGCAGATATCACAATTGATAAATGCTCGTTGGAAATGACTAATGAGGCTCGCAGGGCTTTCTTTTCCCGCTGCACGACCTGTCTCCGGGCCGTTGCACCGAGGGCACTCTGGATGGGGGCCTACGCACGATTTCGTACAGCCTGACGTAGCGCTTACCTGTACACGCCGATAGGGTCATGATTGACCTCCGAAGGCCGTTATGAATGAGATGTCCAGCCAGATTTGGACGTGTTCCTCAATTGAATGGATGTGCTAGCCACGAGGAATTAGAAAGTTGAGATTGTCACGATAGTAAAACCCAAGATAGACATTTTTAATTCCTCTTATCGCCTTTTGATTTAGACCCAACGTAAGCAAGAAGGAAATGGTATTGTGTTACCCATGCTTCAATGGTACAAGAAATTCCATAACTAAAAAATAACAGATTAGCTAAAGATATGAACAGCTCAGACGATTTTTAGTGTTCATGTTGAAGATTTTAAATTTCTCATGAGTTTGGTAAATTTAAATTTATTAAAAAAAACATCTAAGCCAAATTTTTTCATAGCACATCTAACACAATGAAAGCTAATTTTTTCTCGTAACTCCTAAAAAGCGATGTATAAAAAAGAATATTTTCTATAACTGCTTCATATCCCAATTTCCAAATTATATTATTCATTTTAATGAATAATTTTTACACTTTGAAATGGAGTGTTCCTCAGTTCAGCACAAAAAAATCCAGAATCTTTACTCCAGGTCAACCTACATCACTTGTGTAAATTATAGTAGTATTACTTTAATGTTATTAAAGTTAGACGCTGCTAATTGATTCTAAAACATTAGATCAGTTCCATGAGACACCGGCGCGACGTACCTACGTCTAGATAATAAAAGATCAAAAGTTAACAAGGGCGACCCAAGTAACCTGCAGAGGCAATAACAAGCGAAAATTACGGAGAATAAACTGGAAGCGCTCATGAGCTTGCAGACAGCAGAAATGGCCAAAAAGAGGACGGTAAAAATCCTAAGATGTTGTCCCAGACTTAAGTAAAGTAGAGAACTGTAACAGCCGTGACAACACCCCGAAAACATTGAGACCACCAGTGTGCAACATGGAAATTAGGAAGGTAGTGAGGTAGGGCGGATATTCACGACGCACACTGAAGAAAGGTAACAAGACTTAAAGAGCAGGTCCAGAGTCTTCGCGAACCGAAGATGCATCCGCCGGCTGCGGCGGGCGCTTCGTGTAAGATCTCTTGCAGAATGGAAATGGAAGCTCCGAGTCCGGTGATGTATTTATTGCTAAAGTAATAGGAGCCTGGAAGATTTAATGTGAATATATCTTGGGATCAGAAACCATAATTCCATGTCTCCTGCTCCAAGATTAATGCAGGGCAGTAGTGAGTAGGCTCAGGGCCGAAGCCAGAGATAAACACCCGGATGGGTGCCCCTAATTCCACTCCAGGTAGGAACGCGCGTGCTGTAGGTTTGCAAGTATGCACCTACCCGGAATTTCAAATCACAAAGCTCCATGTAAGCACAAAACGCTACAATCCCACACAATCCAGCATTTGAGCTGCACCCCGAACCAACCCCCGACCGGCGTCCCGACCCGCACGGCAGGCATTAACACGGTCCATGAATCTAACCATTTTGTTGCGATTTGGAATGATATTTATAGCCGAATGATAAATGATCTGACACGGCTAATTGCAACGGAATTAGTGTTTAATTTAACATGCTCCTCGGGCCGAGATACGAGCGGCTGTGCGAAAACTCATAATTATTAATAGTAGCACCATTTCGGCTGGCTCTGGCTGTGACTGCTCCCAGAACGGGCCCACGAGCCCCACGACCTGTCTCGTGGACACGCAGATATCAAATGCTGCCCAGCCCCTTCCTGCCAATCTGTCAGGGCACTAGAGGAGAGCATCCTTCAAGGCACGCGGATTTCTAAGAATTGCCGCGACGACCAAATGTCTGCTTCAGCGGCTAGATATTTGCATAGACGAATTTTTTGGATAGCTCCTGCATACCTCCACGCCGTATTTCGCCGGCTAGCCCCCGAACGAGTTGCTGGGTGGCTGTATCAGCCGACAAGAGCTTCGACTGAAGGAAATATTAATTATAGCGACGTATGTTGAAGATGTGATGAATAGCCAATAAGAGGTGCGACCGAGCATCTTGAGAACATTTTGGCAATCGGTCTGCAGTTAATCGCCGTCCATAATTTAAGTAATAATAAACTCCTCAGATCATACTGGCATTACGTGAATCAACTGAAGGAATCCGCATCGATATTGGCAATTAAATTATGGGAACTCAATTTAATTTAATTTTAGTTCGGCACAAGATTTAGCAGTCAAGGATTTTCCATCGAATTTTAGCTCATTTTTGAAGAATTGTGTAACGAACGAAATCGATTTAAAATGATTTCTGAATTCCAGCCCTCTATTAGAAGGCCAGAAAGGGCAAAAATTTACGACGAAAATTTTGTTTCTTCTTTGAGTTAAGTACGTACGTTTAAAGATTTACTTTTAATTTTCAAAGCAAACCGTGCTTGTGGCAGAAGTCTATAAGAACGGAGAAAGATGAAATGGAGATATTTTACCGCACGAATAGCTCGATCAATAGTGTGCTTAAGTGCCTGAATCGTTTCTGGATTTTGGCAGCGTTGCATCGATCTTTAACGAACCCCAAAAAAAGTCCAATAGCGCCAAATTCGCGGCAGGCTTGGTTGGTGCTTTATTTCGACCGAAATTTCTTTTCAAAATTCGCCCTGTTTCGAGAACACAGCACTCCCTTGGAAATAAGTTTTCAATATTTCCCAACGCTGTTCAAGCGCAAATCTATTCATTTCTTACCGCCGACATATCTTACTGTGTTTTTTTCCAACTTTTTGTGTTACATGCAATTTAAAAGGAAACTAGCCGATAACCATCCTTTATATAATATACTATCTATGGTGGACATTAGTCTCTTGGACGCTTTATGTTATATTATGCAACTTTCATTGCTTTTTCTCAATTTTCCTAGTTTATGGATTCATCCGAAGCAGGTATGTTTAGACTAGACGTCTCTTTGTAGAAAGAACTACGTGCTATTAGACTATTACTATTATTTACTCCTTTCCTAATAGGAAATCTACTACCAAGTAACCAATACTGAAAATATGTATATTATGACTTTTACACAATCCGTAACTTGCAAACCTAAGAAAGTATTATTTTTACATAAATTTATCTCCTTTACGCAATTGAAAAAAAAAATTAATATTGAGCTAAATTTTCATTCATGACAAAGTAATATTATTTAAAACAACTTAATCACACGAAGGAAAATCGAATTGATTCCGTAAATAGTAATTTGCCTACTGGGATTTCACGAGCAGAAACCAAGACATGTTCTCATTTACGAATGGATGATGTGAGATTTCCCTAAAAATCTTACATATAAAAACGGATTCTATGCAATATTCCTCCTTTTTTGTATTCCTGTTGCTTTCTTCGTCGTCTCAGTGTGATCTCTAGTGATCTACGCTAAAATTATCAATTATCAATTTTCCCACAGGGTTCTAAACTGATAATTTGTTTGTAAAAACTTGCATATTGTATTTATTAAATAACTACTCCAGGTCTACTCTTTACTTTCCCCAGGACTCATTTTCAAGTGCAGCATTTGTAAAAATTAGAGTTATTTTAACTGTTTTTCCTTATCCAGTAAAATATTTATAGATAATCGCTAATTTAGAATAAAGAATTTATCAGCAGTAATTGCCATAGCAACATTTGAAAAGCGCCGTCGCCTATCAAGTATTATAATATAATCCCAGTAATCGTAAAGTCCCTGGCAGCCGGCCTTACGAAGAAGATCTAGCGCCAACAGTTAACACTATCGGTCCGAGATCTGTAGGAACTCTTAAAGCTCCTTACCAGACCTAATAGCTTAATTACGGATACCACACGGACTCCGAAACGTTTGAGGGCCGTAAAAGACCGCAAACGGCCAGCGGTCAGCCTAGAGGACCATCCTCCGAGAGCGTCCTCACCGAAGACGGTCGCCGAATGGGTTCCCAGTCTCCGCGCCGGACTGCGCCATTGCTTCATAAAAAGAGTTATGACGGGTGGTTTATTGGGCATTTATCAGTTCTGGAGACTGATTTTACGAGTCCTGTCATCAATGAGTCAAAGTTCCTTCCTGTTCGGCCCCGGGAGCGTACTTTTTATGCCCTGCCGCGCTGCTCCGCCAGCCAGGACCGTCCCACCGATAAATTGAATCATTAGTCGTTAATGAATTTACAAGTCATTTACTTCTCTGTTCCACTGTTAATAGGCGCTTTTTCCTTTTGACCGCTGTTCATCAATCTGTCGGTCAAGATTTATAGCCATTTTTTATCCGAATTATTTGCTTAATGTCATCTTTAACTGCTTAAATCTTTTAGGTCCGGCTCGCCCGTTCATTACGATTTCTACCGATTTTACATAGACTTATCGTTCCATCGCCTCTAACTGTACCAAAACGACCTTAATTAATTCGATTTTGGTTTTTTATTCTACGATTTAAGCAAATTTTGACAATTTTTCCTACTCAGATTTTTCAAAGTTAAGAGTAAATAAAATTCGCCATTTAAAAAATTTCATATATTAATTTACATAATTTTTTTGTAGTAACCCGTGTTCAGAGAAATTTAAATAAAGTCGATTTTTTTAATTAGAGAATTTTCATTACTAAATATTTAAAATATTACAACTAGGAAAATTTTGTTTTTGTCCACTAAATAAGTTCTATACAAAAGATATTATCAAAAATTTTATAGTACTTAAGAAGACGGTATTAAAAAATATGAAATAAATAAAGATGATATTTATGTCTTTTAAGTCTTTTATAGTGGTCTCTATTGCTTATTAATATCTATACCTTCTTAATTAGGCAAATATCACTGAGGAGAATGAACTAGAATTTTACCGTAGAGCTGTTAAGATGATTTAAAAAAGAATAATTTATGAGTATATAAAATTAATAACACAACTACAACATTCAATCATGAGATAAATTAGGAATGTTATGTGTGACTAGTTTTAATTTAATACATGCGATTTAAAATTTATTTGCTAAAAAAGTTCGTAATATAAGACAAATTACCAATAAACGGATTAAGACGAGTTGATTAGTTCAGAGAAATGGTAAAATTATTTCCCTTTGAACATAAAAATCTTCTAAAGTAATAAAAGTTCTACGGTTAAGAAGACTGAAGGCAAAAAACATCTTTCTTGTACTTCCCTACCTGTTTCTGCTCAAGTACCACCATTACTAAGACCTAAAATGATTTTCAATTCATCTTAGAATTTTATTGCATTAAATTTTAACTACTTATTCCACTATAAGTGACTGCATAGCTTGTTTTTAACAAATTTGCATAGGTTTGTTTAACGAGCTGTTTATTGTTAGAGTAACGTCTTCCGTTCAAGTAATTTCTGCCATCGTAGAAACCATCGTCTTTATCCCTTCGACCGTGCAAAGATTCTTTACCGCTTTCCGTGTGTCTTTTTTCAATTGGGCAAACGTTGTCAGCTTAAATGCCAACGAGCTCGTAAGCATTCGTTGCGGCGGTTGACAAGGAAACAAATTATCAATTAGCAGCAGGTAGATACGAATCAATCAATCTGCACCGTTGTCCCGCCATCGAAAGACCTCTGGGTCAAGTCAACGATCGGTTTTACCTGTTGAATTCTCTCTCAATCTTCACGTGTCGCTGAATTACATTAATTCGTCAGAGTTTTTGATGTGTCGTAGATTGGAGTTGGTGCCAGCCGCACTACAAGGCAAGGGCGCAACACGCCTCTAATCCGTCGGAGGTTCGCTACAATACTTCTTCTTCTTGTCTGGAAAGCACATACTCCAAGGAAATCCCCCCGTGACACGGGATGACATCACAATAGGGCAATGGGCACAGAGTTATTTGTAGGGTGTCAGTGTAGCTTTGTTTGTCTGACATGTCACCCAGGGGTCCTGGAAGGTTACTTTATCAAGAATTCGAAGAGAAACTTTTCACGTCCACGCAACAAAACATCGAGATCGAAAAAAAGATTTTGGGTCTATTTAACATAAGATTGAGAAGTGCGCTTGTTGTGCAATTTGTGTACTATCGAAAAAGCGTCACATTATAATCAAGAGTTTCAAATTTACCAAAACTTGGTAACAAAAATACAAAAAGAAAGATAAAAAAATACCACTTTCTTTTTACAGTCAAAAATTCTAAAGAAATGTCCATTGTCCTTGCTTTTACCGTTTATTAAATGCGTTGAAGAATTCGTAACACTCCTTTACATTCACTTATTATTACAATTTCTACTTAATAACGCTACTAATTCATTTCATAAGTCGTTTACATTTAATATATAAAATAAGGTGATTTCAAGATCCCTGGAATAGTTATCAGCTTGTAAACATTGTTGTTCTTTATTGTAGTAGAATTTAAGAATGATTCAAGCCTAATTCTTCCATAATTCTAAATCCATAGGGACATCGATTATATAATCGTCCACACCATTTGCACTCATACAACACCAAACCAAATAGATCTGATGGTACAAGAAATCCAACAGCAAAATAAAATGGAAGGACCTAAAAGTGGACGATATTTTTTGGAGTCAGTATATGTCAGCAAAATAAAACCCCTAGCTTTGAAGGCTTTTTTTTCAAAATACAAAACGCGGTATGTTCCACACTTCGGAGAATGTCTTTCCTCGATTTCTTGAAGTCCCATCATCTCACTTTAAGAGCAATTTAATTGCCGAGCTTAAAACACGAAAAAGCAAGGGGGAACAACTGGAAGTAATCATGGCCATTTTTACAACTTTGGCAAACTTCAATAAAATTGCTTGCAACGCAAAACTCATTTACAATTCGTGTTGACGGAAAGCTTGAATAAATGAGCTGTGAATTCGACAGTGGAATCGACAGGTTATCTAAGATGGTATGGATAAGAGCACGAAGGCTCGCAGACGGCCTGCACGGCGGCCCACCAGTAACGAGTCGAGCTGACTTGTGATGTTTCTCTTTGGCCGCAATTACGTCGTGTTCTGCTTATCAAGACGTAATCAGCTTGATCCCGGGACGGCGGACAATAACTGCCTCTTGAACTGCTTTCACTCAAAATCTAGCTCCTGACCTTTCCCCGGGAAAAACAAGCAACAGCACTCGGGCTCACATGCGGTGGTGCCCGGCAGAGGCAACATTAAGGCCTCATGTCCATCTCAAAATCCACCCACCCACGTGAACAGCATGGAGTCGGCCTTTAATTGTTCACAGCGGCTATCACTGATAGGCTGAGCTTTCCGCTAGGAGTCCGGCAAGGAGCGGTCATGCAAAAGAAATAGCAATAGCAACATTTTTCGTGTATTCCCGATGAATGGTACTTGGGTTCGGTACCTACGTTTACAAGCTATCTGAGTATGGGAATTCCCACCAATATCCGTCAGCGCAGACCCGAATCGAGCCGGAGCTATGGACCTATTCTGCTGTTCGACGTACACCTCTAGACCTGGAGCCTCATGGCATTGCTCAAATCCTCTTACTGTCTTTATCAAGAGCCCACTAGGCTGGGGCTCCAGTTGGCGGCAACTCGAACTGCACAGCGAGGGGCGAAGGGCGGGGGGCGGGCCGAGGCGAACAACAAACCCATGCCCATCCGAATGGGGCTCCACCACCGGAGCAGTCGGAACTGTGCTGGCGCACGGCGGCTCCGGCTGATGGTAGTGATGTTGGGGCCCATGTGGAATGTACCACTCTGCGACCCGAACTGCCTTTCTGTCGTTGCCATTTCAATAACCGAAGCACCACCACGTTCACAGCGAGCTCCATCGGAGTCCTATGTTGTGCAGCTCGGGCTCCGCCGGCGACGGGGCGCTCCGGCAGGCGGACGGAATTGGAAGTGCACAATCGCGCGCACGTCCGTGAAGCGATTTCGATTGCTTCATGTGTGCGTGTGTGGGTGCCTGATATGGGACGTTATGCGGACGACTTGTGATATCCTCGAAACGGCCCCAAAAGTATCGTAGCTCATCAGGCGAAGGCCCGCCAGCACTGGCAAGTGGCAGTTTCACCCCAAAGTGGTACTCTTGAAAAACAAACAAACATTTATTTTACCTGTATCTGGGTACGGTGCATTCCGGCCGTGTGCTGTTACGAGTCGCGCGACGAAAATCACCGTTTCTGTACTGTCACCCTCCACCGGCACGCCACCGTTCTCGCGGCGTGGCCCGTTTATTCCTCCGTTTTTGAACTTGTTGACGGTTAGAACGACTCTAACGCCATCGGACGACCGATGCTCTGATCTAAGTCGAACATTTCTGAACTAACGGTACTTTCGTGTCCCTCCGTCGAGTGCTGCCACAGTACGATTTTTGCTTATTTATCTGCACTTTGGCCAATCGCGAAGTGGAAGGAACATGCAAGTGTGCTGACTTGGAGATTTGTCGAGTGTTGACGTCCATTAGCAGGAACAAGAAGTCTTCCCGTTCATAGGGGTAGTTATTAACAGTTAAAGGTGCCGCTATCGCATTGGACCCATTGACACGATCATGCTCAAGCGGCCCATCGCCGCCCCGAGGAGACCCAGTGCTAAGTGCCAGAACCGCGAGCCAAAAATTGCCTCTTAAGACACCTCCCCCCGCTGCCCCGACACCGCCCGCTATTTTTAGTGATCCGTGCGGCTAGCTGACCGGCTAAGAGTGAACACGGGCTCCGCAGATGCCACACGGGGAGCTTCCGCGACCCACTCGAATCTCCCTCTAAGTGCGTGTCGCGATTTGTAGCCCTCTCTGTTGTTGCCAGTGCTGCCCGTGTCCGACGAACAAAAAGAAGAGCACTTTTGGGCAGCCCTGGTCCCGTGCCGCGTGACAAGTGCCGCTGTGGATGCTGCCTGAGTTTGTTGCCTGTACCATTGTTGTGTGCCAAGTGAGAAGTTGCCCGGTGTTGTGACAAAATGGACCTACCTGGTGTCAACGACGACTGGGATCATCAAGTGTCTGCCTTCCTCCCAGACATGAACAGTTGCGAGGAGGAGTTCTTCAACCCGCAAGAGGTCAGTTATTTTAGAATTTCCTATTTTAAAAAATTCGTTATAAAAACGCCAACCACAAATCCAAATTCGACAACTTATTGCTCATAGTACACAGATCCCCACAGGTTAAGTAGAAAACAAGAGCAACTAAGGGTAATTCCTTACAGTCTACCTTTACTAACTTTTCCAAAACTTAGTTAACAACCCAGAACTGAAAAGGTTTGGTGGGTAGAAGCAACGTTAATCGTCAAACTTTGCACTTGAAATCAAATATCACTTTATAGAAATATAAAAAAAATCTAGTAAGATTTTGAAATGATGTCATGTATTTAATTTATTCTTTTTTACAAGACATTTTTATGCTTGGTTTAACGATTTTAATTTAATCATCATATTCTTTTTCATACATTGAATCTAAATCTCTAAAAGTATTACAATTCACGATTTTCAAAATGCCTTAATTTTTGAAAATCAAATTAAAACTGCACTGAAAGAATTGGTACTTAGACTTGCTAAGAGTATAAGCGACTTCGTGGCATACATTTCTTTTTTCGACAAAATTGCCATTTCATTTATCGTCATACACATGCAGAATTTATATAAAATAATTTAGAAAATACTCCAAAATGTAGGGCAAATGTTTCCGAAAACGATTATGATTATAAATGTGTTCTAAAAGTAATAAAATGTTTAAAACATTGCCCAAGAAAAATATTTTTCTAATATGATTTCTTCCAGTGCTTGGAATATGGCAATATTAAAAACCATTTAAGTTATGTTGTATCTGATCTTGTTGGAGTATAAATAATAAAATAGAAAACGGCAGTTTTCAGGATATCAGTATATAAGTATGGCTAGTTTGCCAAAATAAACCATCTTTTAGTTAAGCACCTAAAGTCGCAGGTGATTTATTTTATTCTATTTATTTTTCGTCTGCAACTTCCAAAGGGCAGAGTAATCAAAGTGCTGGCGATTCTGATTCTATTCAAAATAAGAACTACAGTGAAATAATGAAAAATAATGCACTTAATTTTTGAGTCCCTTTTAATATGATTGACTTAATTACACTCATTCATCAAAAAAAAGCGTAAGACAACATTTCAATTTGTAGATTAAATTTAAATAAATGGAATTCAAAATAATCATTCAATTAACTTTCTCTGCACTTGGCTTAGCTTGTGCACTTTTTATGTAGTTTTTCTTTTTTCTCGAAATAAAAAAATTCAAATTGAATTTTTATTCAATTCAAATTTTAAGATCAAAGTAAATTTCTGTGAATTTAAGTACTCGAAGATTAGCAGAATATTTTGATGCTGTCTATAAAAAAAAGCAGAATTATCACAATACCAGGGTAGTGCCTACCGCCGGGGCAGCCGGGGCAGTCGGGGCAGTGCATCAGCGCCTCCGATCATAGGGGCCACCGATCATAGGGCCTCCCGAACAAGAAGTGTGAAAAGTCAAGGTGTGTTTTATCTGATTACAGCCGTAAAAACATTTCAAGTTTTCAGCACTACTAACAGTGACTTAGGCTTGAGCTTTTTTTGCTCGCATAAATTTACTGACTTATATTTCTTTGCACGCAAAAATTTTTACATTATAAAGGGCCCTTGGTCACTTGTTGCCCCGGGGCCTCAGAGCCTCTAGGTACAGCCCTGCAATTTACACTTATTTTGAACAGTAGTTGCGTATTTTATTATCATAATTTTGTTTTTAAAACTGTTTGCCACATTGGAAAAAAATCGGATACAAATCGGATGGCTGTAAAAAGTGCTCCGATCTTTTGGAAATTCAATCAAAAGTAAGGAAATTATGCTACCTTGCAGTTTAGATTTTTAGATAAAGAGTATAGTCTTTATTTATTGTACCTGTATTTAGATCTGCAGCTTCATTTTTTTTAAGTTAAAGGTAAATATAGGTACTTCGCCGTTTATTTTTTCTTCTAAGACACCACTTATGCTAGAGATTAGATTTTAAATAGTGCGAATGGTATGTATTTAGACAAAAAGTTTTAAATTGTACAATTTTTAACTACATCTACGTTGTATAAAATTCTATAACATAAGACTCTTACTGAACAACGCATTATTTGTGATATTTTACTTACTACTTACTACGAAAAATTTACTAAAGAAATTTTAATTTCGTTTTAAATATCAAGTGTTTATAATTTGATAAGTTTTCCGTTCCTTTTTATCATGTTTTCAGTTCCTACATCTTATAGACCTCCACGTCTAGACGTCACAAAAAAACTTAATTCTTAACCGGAATCGTCATTTTGATAAACGTATCTGGAGTCGTTGGTAAATGAAGCCGACAACAAATTACCCTCATATTTCTTACTAATTGTTATTATTTTAGAGAAAATTTATTAGCAATGTAATAAAACAAACTTTCTTTATAATATAAATCAACTTTTACTGACCAACATGCAAATATTATTTTAAATTTTAATTTTAATTTTGCAATTAGGAAAATTAGGATTTTTATTTTTTGTCGGGTTTAAATGGACCCATGATTCCGGTTAAGGGTTAAACATTTCCAGTAATCTACTTGCAAGCTTAACTGAAAACGATCACGTTTGAAATTTTCTTTAAATTAATCCATTGTTTGCTACTATCTCTATTTTGTAAGTAAGGCAATTTAATTTAATAAGTCTGGCTTGAAAACTGACTTTCATTTCATTGTTCTAAATTTAAATTGTACAGCCAGCACTCTCGCAAGTAAATAATTTATAAACAATTAATAATTTTAATTTATGTCCCTCTTAAAAATTTTGCTTCTGAGTTGTGTAAAGAGTACTTGGTTGAGTTAGTTAACGTTTAAAATTAGACGATGTGAAGTCCCAGGTAGGCGGAGAAAGCAATTTGCAACAGGCCTGTTTTATTACAAAAAGAAATTAAACTACCGTTGGTCATTGCTTTCACGCGATCTCGTGTAATGTTACACTGCAAGACAGAACTAAGTGCATAATTCTTCAATTGAGGCTACACTCAATTCGACTGCGTCCGAGCGTTAAATTAAGCCCATAAAAAATGTCAGCGACGATTACGTATTATTTTTCCAAGTATCGTGCGATGGAAAGTCCTCGCTGGCATAAATCCAAGATTAATTAAGCCTTGATTTAAAGACGGTCGAGTGATCCACGGGAACCGCGAAGATGCCCGGACTGGGAAGAGTCTCGCTCAAAGGCACTGAGGCATCTCGCGTTTTAATTGTGTAATTACCAATTCATTTGTACTTGACACATGACAGAAAGTATCTGCAGAATGTGCTTTACTAGCTCGCAGCGCTGGATGCGTGTAATGAAAAAAATAAGTAAGATAAGACCGCGCGACAGCGCGACCTCCGCCAGGGCCAGCAGTGCGAATTCGCGACTTCTTCTCGTCCGCGAGACGTACTATTTTCACCCGAGACGTGAGAATACATGGAAAGATGCTGCAATTATAATTACTTAAGGCGACGACGATTAATTGAGTGATTTATACGAGTGTCATATGGTGCAAGTGATGCTGGGTGCTTCCAAGAATCTTCTGAGGTCGGGCTCGAGAGGTGTAGACATGATGTAGGGACATAACTCAGGAACACACGCCGTTTTAGGGGTTTTAGGGGCAGTTCGCTCCCAGGGGTGGTAATTAAAGATCATCCTAACTGGCAGTTAATTTAAATTAATAGAAAAGTCATCCTTGGCGGTCCTGGGATTTCATCCTTTCCCTTCATATTTTCGCTCATTAGAGGCCTCCTGTACTAGAGGAGGGTTTCTTGCCCCCTGCTAACCAAATGCAGAGCATATTTACGCTCACAAGACTGTTGGGATAACCCTTTTTATTACGAACATATCCCTTTTTATAAAACACATTTAAATATATTAAAACGCGACGGGCCTTTGAGGCTCGCTTTCACACCCAACTGCCGGGGACCTTAAAATTGGGCTTTTTGGGTTCGGACCCATTTCATACTTTCTCTAGTTGACGAAACACCCACGGTCTTCTCTATGTGCGTACGTATGTTACATACAAGCGTACATATGTGCTCGTCATTAATATTTCCTTGTTCCGGGCGTATGCGGGCATACACCTCGTCGGCGGCGGTATTAAGGGGAGCTTTCATGTGAGTGACGTAGTCACCCACTGTACATATGTAGTACTCACCAGGAACGGTGGAAGGGAGGAAATATCAAAAACGGGCAACCCTTTTGCCAATTATGTTCCAGCAAAATGGAGCAATGTTATACGACTCCCAGAGAGTTCCTTTCATCCCCAAGGACTCTGTTCGGTGGTATTGTCGGGTTTGAGGTAACGTAAGGCCCTCCAAGAGGAGGAATTTGTGGCAACCATCCGCCATTCATTTACGTTGAGTAAGCACAGAATGAAGGTAGCTATAGTAGCTACGAACCATGCCTGGAGGGATACGGTAGTGCTTGTTATAGTTGCAAAGATGTTACGCATTTATTTTTGAATATTATGTCTTCGTTAATCCTCAAGGATTTCATGTTACTCGAGCTGAATTGTTAAATTGGGTGAGGGCGTACAAAAGGAGGAATTTTGCCGATGGCAAATTCTGTTCAAAATTTTAAAGACCTTAAGCCGGCGATGGATGGTGATGTTGTGATCACCTGAGTGTTTATACTTTCCCAAAGAAGACTGGTTTCATTAATTGGCCATGTTGGAGTATTCACACTCTTTACTTTATGACTACGGCTAAAGTTTGACTACGACTCTTCCTTGGAATTTTACTAATACCCACGAATCTAATCCCCTTCAAGTTCTATTATTTGTGATTAAAATCTAAAGAATCAGACACTTTCTAGTCATGTGCAGTCTGTATTATTGTATTATTTACTAGGACAGTAATTACACAGTGCAAAGAAAATTGATTAACATATTAAAATATAGACCGATGGCTCCTGCACGAAAGTAAACTTGTACAACTGAGCAATTCCCTGAGACAGCCTAGAATTCAAGATAATGAGAACCTCACAAGCGAACAGGCAATAAGACGAGAAAATTTATGGCTATACAAAAGGATTCTTAGCGATGACCAAAGACAGAAAGAAATGCGCATTCAGGTGCAATCAATCTTCCTTGCAGTTGTCTCTTACGTTAGTTTTGGCGCCGCTACGTTGCGGAGTGTTGGCCCAAAGTGTGGCAATCTGAAAAGAAAAAAACGAGAAAAAGGACAAAGATCTTTTATTGTATGCCCAAGAGCCGGTAAACATTTGCGGATGACGGACAACGGCTCTAAACAAATTAAGTGACATCTTTATTGCGGTCCTAAAGATGACCCCGCTAAAAGCGAAACGATTCGCTGGGAGGTCCACTTGGAAGTCGAGTAGATATTTATTGCAGGTGTAAATGGCCGACTATTTCAATTGGGCAGAAAGGTAATGAGGCACAATTTCACGAAATTACTGGTGGTGACCTAAATGAAATTTACAATTTAAAATAGGAGTAACTTTAAATTAAAAATACAAAATCCAATTCTTGGAGTGTTAGTGGAAATATTTTTTTTTCCGTTCTAATGAAATTAATTAATTAATTACTGTTTAATGTCTAAAATCATGAAATATTGTTTGTTTTGTTGAGTTTTAACAAAATCGTCCGTATAATCCCAGTTTTCCCAGTTTTCACGAATTTAATCATCCGCAAAGGGTAGTTCATTCAAAATTGATACCCAGTTTTGTATTATACACTTCCTAAATCGGTTTCCTATCTGCTGGTGATTCAAAACGATTGTAACTTTACTACAAGCACTAGCTGTGAAAAGTTACTTGAAAATTACATTTATTACGTTTATTATATATACCGCCTAATTCCAAGGAAAGTTTGTTTCATCCTGATTTACCTCTGAACCAGCCAGATCTGTACTTTCAGTTGAGTCTAAATCATGGGAACTCAGCCCATACGTTGCTCATTAGGAACCAAACTACATGTCAGGCCTAATGTGCTTTTCAGAAAATTTCTCCGCAGCTCGCCCCGTACTTCACTCTGTATTTGCTTAAAGGATCACATCTCCATTAATGGGGCATTAAATTCATATCAGCTTATCGCGCGTTCGGCGAGATTAAGAGAGCGAAGTGTCTCTGGAGCTGCGAAATCCCCAGAAAGATTTGTTTACACTCGTACTGCTTAATTAAGAGCCTCAATGGCTGGAATCACTTGCAGCAAACAGCCGGGACACGGGATCTGAGAAACCGGGGTTGATAACAAAAGAACGAGACCATGTGTGTTCCCGGCAAATCCCATTTATATCCCAGCGACAAAGTGCTCGGGGTCCTGCACTCAGTACTCGGGGCGCAAAGTGGCAAAATTCTGTTCACTACGAGGGACGTTGAGGGTCGCGAAAATGACATTTTGACATTAAAGAGATATAAAAAGGAAAAAAGGATCTGGATCTAAAACTAGGGTGGGCCGTCGAAGCACCGCCAGCACTTTCCCCGAAATTGCACAAAAACACAGGGAGAGGTTTCGCTCAGGAAAAAGTGAAAATTGCCATCACCTTCTTCGAGGGATGCCGGCAACAAATCACCGAGTTCCTGCTGGGATCTTAAGTGTTGGCTAAATAGTTTTTCAATACGTCCTAGTTTAGATAAATCAGCCTCACAGGGGATACTTGAATGGCCCTCCCGGTGTCCCTTAACCGTATCAACCGCACACTTGCTCCTGCCGTGTCCCGGGTAGTTCACTTTTTGCCGCTCCGTTTAGTCCTCGTTTCCAGAAATCCCCAGGACGCACTTTAACCGCACAGTCACTTAAAAGGACTCTGGATGCTGGAGCCGAGTAGCTAAGGGCTAGAATTGCTAGAGAGTGTATTGCTGTTGCAGTTAAAACAGTGCGCGGCATTTTATGTGAGTACTCAACCCCCGGCGGACTTGTCTTGGCGTTTTTTGCCACAACTTTAAGTCCACTGTGGAGTTGTTCGGAAGTGTAACTATACTTGTTGGTCCAGCCACTCGAGAAAAACCCCCTCATAATGACGGGGTAATCGGAGCAGCCCATTCACACTTACGATTCCTGACTTGAGCTGTCAGACCGAAGGATCAAATGGAAACGAGATGTCATCCAGAACCCTCGCACAAACCCAGAATCATTTGCAATAATTGCGACATCTGCTGCGGTGATTCGGTTACCCGCACAACTGCCTTCCCTTTAACAATTCTATTTACAAATCCGAGCAAAGAAGAGCCACTCGAGACTAAATAACAGTCAAAACAATTATATCACCTCCCAGAGGGGATCATGATTGATTGCTACGTTTTTTAGCCATTTTCGATACCTTACGTTGCTAACTGACAATGAGCGCATTATTGCCAATGAAACTATAAAAAAATGTAAGTACACTAACTTTGCTGCCAGAGCCCTAAATCCTCCATGACTATACATTTTGAATGTTTTGTGTAAGTGTCATAGGTCATTTGCCTTTGAATACGAGCGCGTCTCATCCTCTTCAGTTCACAATATACACAAAACCATTATACCGAAATAAATATCATTCATTCTCCATGTGTTATATGCGATTTAAATATCCTAATTTTTTGCTAAATTTTCTCTTATTCGAACTGCTTCACGTTTTTCCATTTCACCAAAAAGTCGGAACCATTCAACAAATTATTTAAAATGGGTTTTCAGGTTGGTTGGTTCATTTTTAAAACCGTCCTGCGTTTAATTCTTTGCGCATGTTTAATAATAAAGATTCCCCACCAACATTAAATGCAAAATTTTGATTTAGTAATAATACGTTATTTCCAATCACATTATTCTTTTATTTAGAAGTTTACGATCAATATTTTCTATTCCAAAAGTTTTCGGTCGAAAACCATTTAAATCTTTGAACAAATTTCCTAAAGTGTAATAGTTTTAATCATAAATCGATTTTCAAGGAGAGGTGATATAATGAAAAAATAAATAAAAAATAGAACTAACGAAAGTTTTTAACTTATATTTAAGACTCACCCACACATCCACTTACAATGGACATGGCGTAAAAATCCATTCAATAGTTTTGGCGACGTACACGTCGTTAATAAATGGGCAAAATTCAATCTTACTACAAAAAACAAGAACCAATTAAAAGCTGTCCATCAATTTTTGATGTAATAAGACACAGATCGAAAGATAAACAATCAAATACTGTCTATGGAAAGAACGTAGGAATTAGTGTAATGTACTTTCATAATGAAAAACCCTGGAACTGGTTGTTTTGGCTTCTATGCTAAGGGCCCCATATAAATTCGATTTTCAAAAATTAAACAATGCAAATGTGTAGACAGTTCCACCCGTGTCCACGTTAATTTTTCCGTTTGTAAAACGAATTATGTTTAATCGCCGGTTGTAGTAGGGCTTGTTCTGCTATTTAAATTTAAGGTACAAGTTACGTCTTGATTCATGTCTATCGTGGTCTCTGAATAGCCTATTTTTGTAATGCCTATAACAACCGGAAAATGCTTCGCCACCCATTTGTCCATTTCTTTCCTTTTATATTTGTTTACAGTAATTTTTCGCATTCTCCACGGCGAGCCCACGATCATGGTCATCAGTTGAAGCTAATCAATTCACATCGGGGCGCCAGAGTCGATCTGCATGACTTACCCGTCTTTCGCTGTGTGAAATGTCTTGTCCTTTCTTTAAATCCCGAATTGCCCTAGCTTAAGGCCAGCAATAAGGAGGATTATAAATCTGTTTCCAGTGTGTTTTACTTTTGTTTTGGTTCGGGCTCATTTTCCTTCTTTCATTCTTTTTTTCTGGAGAGTTAATCTGATTTCGCTGGTCATGGCCTCCTCCGACGCACAGGTATATCCAGGAGAAACTATCCGTAAAAGTCAGAAAGAGCCTCACCTTCTTTTCCCTCTTGCAGTGCACGGTTTTTTCCTTCCATTCCGTGTAACCTCTTCACTCGGACATCAGCTCCTATTGTACTGGACCAATAAATTGAAGATAATTTGTTGCCCGGCAGGAGTTTCGAGAGTGTCTGTTATCTCTCTATTGTCCGAATGTTTGTTTTTATCTATAGGCCCTTGGCCTCCATGGTTTCAAATTGATACTTCTATTTAATTTAATTTATTGTGGCGTTTAGCTGGTTGCCCTTTTTTCATTCTGCGATCAGAATTAGTGTGCCCCATGTGGAATCGCCTAGTCACCCGATGCCATGCTGTGGACGAAATTGAATAATTTTATGGTCTATTAGTGTGAATGCAAAGGTGATGACATGCTAGAAATTCGATATTACAGATATGTAAGTCCGTTGGCGTAATGTTTTTACTGTGTAATTGCACAATTGTCGTTTGTCTCTATTTTCTACGAAAATAAAAGAACGATATGTTTTTCACAACATGCAGTTTGTCGCTTAAGTCTTTTGTTTTTTCTTTGCGGCCTGATGGCTAATGGGAATATAATACTATTGTACATATGTGGCTATAGGAAAATAGCGTTCCTTACATGCTAGTAGGTGATTATATCCACTTTCAATTACTGCAGAACATACAATCAATATTTCCACGAACGAGGAATATTTGAATACGCTTCGATTATTTCCATGACTATTTCCTGTTCCGCTTTGCATTAGTATTTTTTTCTAGAATGACATGCGATAGCATCTAAGGAATGTCCTAAGTTACTTGCCGACCCGAATATTGACCCACATTTATGAAAGTTCCAGGCAGGTCAAAATGCCTGAGGACTCATTAAAGAAAGGACAACTCCACATGAAATGAGTCATATGGCATTTCTCCCTTCGTCGAAATCATTTTTTTGTGATATATCCAAGCCGCACTTCCAGTTTATACTGCATTTTTGGTATTTTAATGATTGAATACCTTTCAAACATCAGTCACCAGTCACCAACAGTTTAACGAATAAGACATTAAATTAAACGATAGAAAAATATATCACAGATTTTAAAAACGTGTTACTGGGGTTTAGCAATCTTGGGGTTGACTATTTTCATGAGAACTTTTCAATTTCAAATGGAAGTCTATACCACGTAAGGAAAATGTCTATTACTATAGATTTGACCGTGTCTCGTTTCGATTAGATTTCACAAATAGACAAAGTGGAAACTGAAGAAGTTTCCATGCTGTACTTTCTGAATCTTTAAATAAGCAAATCCAACATTGATTTGCTTGTTTCAGGTACGAATTCTTGGGACCATTAAACGCATAAGTACGAGCGTGTATGTCAGTTTTTTAGGAAAATTTATAAAATTAAATTTACTAAACACTATTTTGCCCGCAAATTTAAGGAAATCTATAAAATTAAAGAAAATTCAACTTTGTCATTTTTCATTCCTTCATTCTACTTGGTGCTTTAAGTCTGTTCGAAATGCAACAAAAATATAGTTACACAGAATTTGTCTTTCTAGAAGTTGTAAATAATATACAATATAATACATAAAGGGTTGGCCATCAGCCGGTTTCGTTTTAAAAGTGCTATAAAATAAGCACTGTTCAATATTTTCCAAAGTTTGTGGAGTTATTGAAAAGGGTAAATCCTCCGATTAGTTATAGAGTATAATTTCATTCATTTTCGATGGTTTGGACCCATATTTCATAAATTGCTCGATCTATGCTGTGCTTAATTGCCTGAGTCATTTCTGGATTGCATCGATCTTTAACGAACCCCACGAAAAAAAGTCCAATGGCGCCAAATCCACGGCAAGCCTGGTTGGTGCATTATTTCGACCAAAATTTTTTTTCCAAATTTGTAACGTCAAGATATGCTACTGTGTTTTTTCAACTTTTTGAGCGCAAAAGTCTATGTATAAATAACACACAATTCTTTATTAATGCTACAAGTTAAAGATTAATTTGTCACTATAGTCTTCCTGTAATTAACTTCTTAATGTTTTAATTGACAAATTTGTAATTTTTGGATTGTATTTTTCAAACGATATGCATCGTTTTTTTTGAGTCAGTTATTCCCCACTAAAATGCTTGCATCCAATCAGTAGAGCAATGGGTTATCCACCAGTGTGCACTCGGCTTCACTTTTAATCCATTGTACGGTTCAATTAAAGATAATAAAAAAGGCTATCAAGAAGTAAAAAGCGCGGCTTATTGTGTATGTTCACACCAGAGACAAAGAATCCATATCAGAAAAAATCCCAACGTGAGATAGCTTGGGAAAAATTTGTCATTAAACCCCGGGGCACAACACATCGAAGGACAACTGTCATGAGAGCTGCTTTCGACTAATAAATAATCGAGCCCCTGGCAATAAATCACAGTTGTAGTCCACAAAAACTAAAAAGTAGAAATAAAATAAAGGCCCCGGTCGGATCCCAGTAACAGCGGTTGGGGCCAACCTAAACCTACCAACTTTCTGCTCCGGTCTCCGGAGAAATAAAGAACAGACAAAGAAGTAACGAGAAGTCGCTGCGGTTCAGGTGAAACCCGCATGGGCTCGACTGGGACTCCTCAAAAATATGAGAAATTGCACCCAGTCTTTAATGGATTCATCACGACTCGGGTTTCAGAAAAACGCGAAAGACCCATCGTGACGGACTGACCATTAGATGACAACGGTAGCCAATTCCAGAAATTCCACTGGCCGCAGGTCCATTTATCACACGTTGCCTTAATGAAATGCAGCGATAAGGCCCGTGACGGACATAAAAGACCAAAAATTTGAGCAATTAATAAAAAATGCTTTCCATGAAAAATGCTTCCCTGGGAGAGCAAAAGGTGAACGAGACGATGATGCTCCAACCTGGATGCTGAGCTGACCACTTTTTGCGTTTGCAACTTTATGGGCGCGAAATGCTCGCTGCTGTGCCACATTATTGCTAACATTTTTCTAGTTGACAACGATTCAGTTAGCTGAGACTCTAGTCCAAACAGTCTAACCCCTTGGTAAATGGCTCCAAGGGCCGCTGTCGCACGACGGCTTCCATTAGTTTCCTCATTTGGTTAATTAAATGCTTTAAAATGGGTTTCGCTAAAAAAAATTTATTTTCTTCTAATTTGGGAAATTAATTGTAATAACGGGGTAATTAATTTTAATAACATACATTTGCACCGGCTCAGAGCAGAGTTGACAGGTCTGATACAAACAAGTGTTAATTATTGACCGGTCCGTTACACTAACTACTGCTAGTAACTTTTGTACAAGCACTGGGCAGTTTGATAAGCAACAAATTAATAATTATCACCTTCTCGTTATCGAGTTAACATAGTACAATTTTTGGATGCGGCACAGCATGGAAAATAAATACAAAACTTAAAAACTTCAGAAATATATTTGTATAATATTAAAAATTATAATTTATATCTTATTGTATTTATCACTTCCGACGTCTTATCTCAAGCGCGTTTGATAGAGAAAAATATGGCACAGGATGTAAAATAAAACAAATTTTCCGATTTCAAGTTCAATATTATCATATCTACATCTATATTTGGATGATTTTATTGAACTTCCGTATTATTTCCATTGACGCGGAAAAACAGTTAACCAACTTTTACTTTTACCAACATTTAGACCCTACTTCTCTTTTTACACACTGAGAAAATTATACAGGAGGTGATTTGGGACTGGATTTTTTAAATAGCCGTCCATTTCTCATCTACTCATTTAGGAAGAATGACCTATTGAAAGAAACATTGCATCGGAATCGGTTCAGGGATTTTTGAATTTATAGCGAACAAACGCAGTAAAACAGTCCCTTGTTCAAGATTTTGAATGGCGGAATCAATTGAACTATGCTAGGCGTTTAAAATGTGAACCTTCATAGGCCGATTGAAAGCAAGACACCAGCGATTCTGTTCATCGGACAAAATAATAGTACAAAATGTTAAAATAGTTTCGATGTAGAAAAGCTACTGTGGGCGCATAGAATAGAATAAAAATAAGAAAAAATAAATAAATAATAAGAAACTACAAATTACGCAATATTTTCATATATCGTTCCATATAAACTGCAAATTACACACAAGCATCAACGTCCATATCTCGGAAACCGAATGAGATTTAAGTTTTTAGATATCTTTTGTATACTCCTCATAATCAGATCTGTCTAAAGATAGAATTCCCTACTTTTATTAAAAGAAAAAAACAATGCAAATAGAAATAAAGTTTCTTATACAAAGATAAAAATAAAAATATAAATATTGATAAATATTTTGGTGGTTAAGGATAAACATGCTTTGACTTTCGCGTCATTTGTATGATTTATTTGCTAACTTTTTGAAAAAAAAAGAAAATCATATGAATAAGAATAATTCTAAAGTGTGTATAAAAAGAAAAGATGTTCTGTTAATGAATAAAAACACAGCGACACGTGATCAGGTAACAGAACACTGCGGTCAACCAATTTTTTACTTCAACTACTTCTCGCAAGCAACTGTTACCACCTTGACCTTACAAACAACTTAACAAGTTTTTCTAATTTAAAAGAACTTTGTTTGTTTTAGATTTGAATTTATAGCTTTAAATGAATTAATAAACTTATTTCATTAGTTAATATTACACTACTTTAAAAGTGATTTTCTAACACCAATTCTAAGATTATCACATTTTTAACAATGGTAAATTAAAAATTCAAATGCTAGTTCTTTAAATGTTAAATATGCAAAACGTTTATCATTTATTAGTTTTGTAAAGCCGAAGATTTATTAAATAATAAATTTCGGCCGAAATACATGCAGAAAACTGAAGACGTTAGATATAAATTAAAAAATGACCTGAGTTTTATGTTACACACGTTTATACACCTGGCAATAAAAAACATACGATCCTTGCAATAGACTTTGTCTTAAACTTTATGTTTCACAACTTGTCGCAAGCAAAGCTATGCCACTTAATCAATTATAAGGTGACACGATAGACTATAGTTTTGTAAGCTTTTAAGACCGTGCGAACTGCGCAGTAAGAATGAGATTCAAATACAGCAGTAGGTACTTTAAATGCCCACACAGGTGAATTAATCAAGAATTCTTAGAGTTCTCTTGACACTCGGGGACGACGTGCGTTTCCTCGGCCATTTAAGGTGGTGCCCAGTCTTTTGAAATTTATTATCGCTATTTAAACAAGACAACACTTGTCCAAAGTTAATTTCTTTCGATAATTTTTTTTATCTTCTGAGTTATTTTCTCCACCCGACACCGCAACCTCTGTCCCGGTCCAGTGTTCTCTGGATGAGCTCGCCTGAGCGGGCCGCCGACAGCGGGTATCGACAGGTAAGAACGTATGAGGTGAGTATTCCTTTTGGAAGCCGACTTATTTTCTAAGTGATTCTTGGCATTTTTAATCGGCTCTGCAGCTCCGCGGCTCGTCGTTTTATTTTTTGAAAATGAAAAAATATAGCCACGGCCCAGCTAAGTGAAAGAAATTTTATTTAATTGAATGTTTTATGTTGGCCGGCGATAGTTTATCACGGATAAGTGAGGAGTCCCTTGTTGTGGAACGATTGTCAACCGACTGACATTTTTTATTTCTGGCCGTATCTTCGATATTCTCGAAGATTATCTTTTAGTTGCTTAATTCTTGTAGCATTTATGAAAATCCAGCCAAAATTGAGATTAATTTATTCTCATATTTATTGCCGACAAATTTGTATTTTTGATTAGGCCTCTTTGTCCTATGATAGAATGAATTTTATTGAGGATGGATTTATTTGGATCACCTTTTAGAGGGTTAATCATGAAAGGGACAAATATTTAACGCAATTATATCTAATCAAGATGAACTTTTATATTTTGAATCTTAAATTAAATGGCATTTTTAGTTGATAGTGTTGCCTGAAAGAGGTATGTGTACTTATATTCAGAGAAGTCTTCTACTTTTATTGTACAAAAAGCTAGCACGTCGATAATTACCCCAATAAACGTAGCAAATAAGAAAACAACTAAGCGGAATATTTTTGTTCAAAGAATCACTTTAATTCTCTTAAGATTAAAACTATGGCAAATCGAATTAAGAAGTTGAAATTTTGAATATTTAATATAGTTACATATTTTAGTCGAACTATGTACAAACTAAAAGGAATATAAGCTCACAATTAGGACGGTTTCATATTTTTTAATAATCGTAGTCCTTTTTTGTTCTTAGAATTGATATTGTTTCTCAAAAATCGTTTATAAGTTCAACACTCATAACATTTTTTTCTTTGCACCATTACAATTTGATTTGGGAAATGTTCAAACTAAAAAATGAACCCATAAAAATTTCATGGTTTTATACAAACCATGTGGTGGTTTGGATCACTTTCTGTTTTCAAAAGCGACCACCCACTCTGCAGTGCACTCACATTTGAAGCCCTTATGTTTTGAGCCCAAAATTAACACGTTCCCACAACGTTTTCTGTGCAGTGGCTTACGCTGATCGCTGATATTGTTAGAACATGCATCAAAAGGATGGTCCAGTTCTCGTTCATTGACTTTCAAGCACATAAATCTTAAATGCCCTCAATCCGGGACAGGAGAATCGAAGCGAAATAGGACATCGTGTTCACAAATGTTGGTAACAAAGATATTTTCCTAGTCTAAGGTTGTAAAAAGGAAACCGAAGATCACTTGTTTTATATTTTCACCAAATACATGACGTCCTGTGTTTCTGTAGCATTATTTTTTGATTTCACTTCGATATCCTGCGACATAATAGGGAAAAAAATTCCGATTTTTTAATTTTTTTTGACTAGTGATAGCAATTACATACAAAAAAAGTTTTACAAATTGTCAACGCAAATTTCCCATCCTCCTCCGTTGTAATTCTCCATCTTTTTAAATTTAATACTACATTTTTATTATCAAAGATAAATGGAAAAATATATGTGATATGTACAGGGTGGGCCACGGGCTAGTTTCTTTTTAAATTGCACGTAATTTTGACACAGACAGCTCATTCTCGCTCAAAAAGTTCGGAAAAAAAAACACAGTAAGACATCTCCGCGGTACGAAATGAATAGATTTGCGCTTGAAGAACGTTGGGAGATATTGAAAATAGGGCTCCAAACCATCGAGAAAGTACTGCACAATTGGGCTGACAGGATGAGCTACTGCCAAGCCAACTGAGGCAGCCATTTGATTGAGATTATATTCCATAACTAATCGGAGGATTTACCCTTTTCAATAAATCAACAAACTTCGAAAAATATTGGACAGTGCTTATTTTAAAGCAGTTTTAAAAAGAAACCGGCTGATGGCCCATCCTTTATTACGATTAAAGCCCTCAAAGTAGAAAATGGAAAAACTTGAAAAAATAAAATACCTAACTTTATAAAAGACCTTTCTAAGTACATATTTGAATAAAAGTGAAAAAAAGGTAAAAGTAAAACACTTATGGAATTGTTATTTCTATGTACACCTAAACGCGATACGTACGTTCCTAAAAAATGCACGTGAAAGAAAATACGTGCTCCCTGAATTTCTAATCCTACAACGAATGTAACGAACGACTCATGTTTCTTGGTTTCAAGAATTCGACTTTTTTTATAATCTCATTCATTTTAGAAATCGGCGAATGGGCTTCATACTTCCTTCGCGTTCTTTTTAATAGTGGAAAACTCTTAATTGCTGCAGAATCTACGTAAATTAATGAAAATACATAATTAATAATTGTTTAGTAAAGTTTCCTCCTCTGTAGGAATTTGTATGTTCCAAATTTGTATGCATCTTTGTAGTTAAAATTATCCTAAACAATAACAAAATAAAAATTAAAATGAAAGAGCGTAAACCCTCTTGCATTCTTTGCCACAAATCCGTAATGAATGAATGGAGTGCACTATTATTAAATAAATAAATTTCTGCAGTCTATAAATAACATGGCGATTGTAGGACGCCATTATCAAACTGAGAATGATTCCACTTTTCACGTGGAGAAGACCGGGGTGTAATAATCTGAAAAGTATCGATAAGAAATTCGAAGTATTTGTAACACGTTCTGATACTCGTCAAGTAAAAGACAAAATTGATAATTGAACTGAAATTTAGCTCAGAAATGAAATCATTTTTCCTATTTATGCGTCTGAGATTTTATTTGTGTATCGAAACCTTCAGGACAACCCCCGTCGAAGTTACATAAAATTTTGTCAAAGGTTATCGCGGCAACTGGAGATGTTGAATCGTCATGCTACGCCGAGCAGCCATTGATTGAGGACGTACTCAATTTGCCGATACAGTTCACGTGCTCAATTCAAATAAAGCAGTCGTTTAAGTAAACATTGCGCCATTACAGAGCCGAATGATACCTGGCGCGAGTTCGGCTACGTGTGCCGGTGAGGGGCCCTTATCGGTTATCGGTATGATAGGAACGGCTCGTAGGTACAATTACCGATCCATAAGAAAGGAACCTTATCGGACCACTAGTTGCTATCGCGGCCAATTATGTGCAGAGGTTGACAAATCGCGACATTGCCGATATACGCGACAGTAATATTCGCATTTATCACAATCATCACTCAGCCGAAAGCGGATCTCTTTGATTTCGGTTTAATGGATAAGTGCCCTCGTCAGAATTGACGGACTTATCAGCACGCACTTTTCGTGCAAAGAAGCACTCCCCAGAAACCGATCTACGCAGCAGAGTGTAGAAATTGAACAGGTGAATAAGCAATTCTTCCAGGTGGGCGTGAATCAATCTGTCCGTACAAATGGATCTCGTGGATTTTCGGTAATGAAAGAAATTGCTGACAACTGACCATTCGCGCCCGAGTCGGTTTAATTTTATTTTCTCAGCTTGTTTGGACTCGGGCTGGTTTTATTGCTGGGGGCGTTGCCGACTGCCCGAAGAAGGGCTCTATTGGAAGCACCTATTACCGAACCTCCTCCTCGAACTGGGTAACTGTACAGAAGGACTACTCCGCCGGAGACGGTTAACGTCGGACGTTTTTCTTCTTGAAATGGCACGTTACTCTCGCAAAGAGGGAAATGTTGTGATTTTGGATTCGAGACCTCAGAGGAAATAGTTTCCTTAAATTACCAATGGCGCAATATCTGTGAGCTTTACCTTAATTTATCCCTCTAATTTAATCCATTGACGAAAAGCCGTAAAATTGGTCTTGACTACTTTGCGAGGGGTTTCCTTTACGAGACTACAAGGATTTGGTGTTTACCCACTTGATACTCAATAGGTACATTTCGAGGATGATACCTTCACTTTTTCCTTTCATTATTGTATTATTGTGCGTTAGAGGACAATAAATCTTTAGCCATTTGCTCCGCACTTAATTTCTATAAAACGTTGGGTTCTTTATGAAAATTTCTTACAGTGAACAAACACTTAAATAAAGTAAGATTAAAATTAATACTTAACTAATACTTTCTTATCTTTTAGCTGAGGTGCCCGAAAACGAACTCAAAAGGTGGTCTAAAAATGAACTTATAAGTTTTTGGTTTCGGAAAATAAAACCCCGGCCTTTCTAATTTTATTTAAGAAAGATTAATTTTATAGAAAAATGCTTAAATACTCCAAATCGTTCTCTAATCGCCCTTTTTTTATTTTAAAGAGATTAAATAGATAAAATAAAAATGAAATTGAAATTTATTTTATTACTACTGCAAGCTTTTCAAGAATTGGAATTGCAAACTCAAAAACTCATTGATTGCTATTTTCCCTAAATTGTTAAAAAGTAATTGTGTTTTATTAACTCTTTGTATAATTGCATAAACTTTTTAGTATTGAATTAAAGACGACTAAGCCCCTGCATTGTTTTTGGATGTTACTCAAATAATAAATTACAACAACGAACCGCCTTCAGTTAAAATTAAATTAGAGTTTCCACAAATTGTAAACCACCTACGACTTCAATTTTTTCCTCTAAAGTAAAATGTGCTTTTCGCCCGTAAGTAAGTTCTAGTAGTTTTAGGTGATCCTTAGAGTTGATCACTTCAAATAGTCGGTATAATCATTTAGACCGTCGTAGAAATAATTTTGAGCCCTAGCCGAGTACGAATCATTCCCCATCTTGAAAGCATGCACCCTCTAAATGTATAAGCACTTTTTAAAATGTTGGCAAATGTGCGAGAAATGCAAATAAGTTAATTTGTTCGATTCAACCGTTGGTGTCATTTTTATTAATCACTTAAATTTTATACATTTTTTGCTTATATGTAAATTTTGCGAAATAAACACATTTTGGTATTAATTTTAATATTTTTGTTCGTATCGTGTTTGTGTTTCTTTAAAGTTATATTTTGTGTGATTTTTTAGCTCTTAAAGTTTTGTTAGAATGTTCTTAAATGCGGTAATTTTGTGTAAACAGAGCCTTTTTAATTTGAACTCTTGAAGCCATTTTGATTATTCACAACAGAGGGATTTGTTTATAAAGGATAATGATTTTTATTACTTTGTTATATAACTCAAGATTTACAATACTCTCAAACAGTTTGTTGTGTTACATTACTTCCCCTATTTTTTTATTACTGACAACAATTACCAGTTTTAATTTTCATTCGTATATCCTTTTTTGCTATTTTATAATATTCCATAAGAGTCATAAACTCGTAAATATGAATAAGTATAATCGCAATTTCTATTATTTTTTTTAAAATACGAGCACCCACGACCGATGGCGATACGTCTTTCCAAAATAGTTGGCTCTTTGGTCAGCCAGGTTAATCGTGCTAAACATGACTACTTCTGTTTTTATTACTTTACAATATTTTACATTATTAAAATATTATCCCTTTCTATCCATAAACCTTTCTTAATTAACTTGCACACTATACATCTTAGACTGACGGATCCACTTAAGAACCCTTGTCCTTGGACTAGTTATAAATCTAAAATCCTCTAGAGCGTGTCTTGATTCCGTCATATTTGAACAATTGCCCTCCTCCCATTTCAATCACTTTGACGAAATCAAATTCGCCTTTTGCCCAAAATCAATTTCGTCTATGTTAACACGTTTCATTGTTCCGACAGTGTATGGTGTATATAGGAAAGGCCCTCAGTCCTTTGCATTTATCAGATGTGAATCACGAAGCGTGAGAAATGCTACACTTGTCCTCCACTTAAGCATTTCTCGTAAGCTATCCTGAATCCACTTATAGGAAGGTGAGACAGGACTAAAAGACGCACAGGATGAACAATACAGAACAGTCGGGCTGGTATATAAACGCCCCGGTACGTAAAATTGTTTCGCAGATTTAGCTACTATTGTGCACATCTGAATACTCACATAAAACTCAACGGGGACAGGACTCCTGGAGGTAGGAGGCCCACGAAGGAACCTTCCTACTTGTGACACATATACTCTCAGAGGATACAGTCCCTATGCAATATTCAATGGAGACAAAGAGGCACTCCTAAGTGTTGTTCCATGTCACCTGGAAAACATTTGGACAAGAAATCTCTTCTCTGGAGCTTTGTTACGATTTATTTATAACAAATTGCTGCCTTCTGGGATGAGTATAAAAAAAAATTTTTAGTAAAATTACTGGTGACGGTTTTAAAGCCTGTATGGGAACTCGCAACCGTTGACCGCTTATCTACTGATAAATAGCATACATTTTGAACGTGGACTGCATACTAAACAAGCTTTTACAGGGAGCCACCTGTAGATCCGGATCTTTTTATGGGATATTTTTACTTCGCTTATCATAGAAAAACAACGACAATAACACTTCTTTTCTAGACGGTGTAGTGAAAGGTAAATGATTAATAATTCATGAAAATAAGAAATTCAAGAAAAATACAATAAGGGAGTATTTTAATTGGGAAAAGTAAAAATATGCGACCTTTGCGAATCTCTTAAATGTGTGGAAATTTGTTACTTCCTTTTGTTTTTTATTGAAAGAAGCGCCAAGTAACACCTACACATAAAAATAGATAAATTTATTCTAATTTAATAAACCTAAACTCATCCCGTATTGAAAATTTTCAAAGATATCGTAGCAGATTATTTTTGATAAGTACATTATTTAGCATGGGGTAGTAAAGCTTTAAACAGGTTGGTTCAATAACTTGTTTTAAAATTACCTGTGCTAGGTGCAAACATTTAATTTTGGACGTTTTAGATTCTGCTTGCTTCCGTCGGCTGATTTAAGAACCTCTTCAAAATCTAAACTACTTCAAGTTTTTCAGTAAAAATTTTATTGTATATTCTTAGAAGTAGGCATATTTTACCATATTTCGACTTTTGCTGATAATAACAGAGATTTAACAAAAAAGGCTTGAATTATTTGAACTAAAAAAAAAGGATTAAAAAACAACATTGTAAAATAATTTCTACTAAAAGAAGAAGTTCAAACGAGAAGAAGGGAAGGAAAAAATTAAAATTCATTGAAAAAAATGTTTGAATTAAATTTCCTTATCACTCAGTGCAAAATCCAATCCGATGCATGCAAAGGGAAAAGTCAGGTAGAGGTGTAATTAAATTTTTTTTTTAAATTGCTGTTAAAGCACTATCAAGATCGAATGAAGTAACAACAAATTTGATAACTTCCGAGGAAGGAAATGCAAGTAAATAAAAGCGTCTTTTTATCTTCGGGTAGAAAAGTGTACACACGTTGGATTTTGAATATGTGAGTAAATTTAATTGTCAACAATTAGTGAGATTGGCTTTAGACGATGATGAACCGTGTGAGAGGGCAATTTGCGCCATCATTCACGCCAAATCAAGAGGCTTCCCGACCTTAATGGCTAGACTTAATTTTAAACTTTTATGAGTTCCCTTTTAATTGTACGTTGTCGAAATGCAGGTAACGTGCAGTGCACCGGCTCCGACTACATGCACAATGAACTGGCATACCCTCGCCTGTTATGCAAATTGCAATATTCTTAAGATTTTGTTACAGAAATTATTTTATAAATGAAGTGCAAATTAATTCATGAGATAATTAGTGCCTGAAGGTAATTTGCTGCTTATCTTTGTTGGAACACCGAATTAAGTAAAAGTGGGTAAAGGAAAGCCGGGGGACGGCCGGTGTGCCCGGGAAGCACGATCATTAGAGTATTTGCATATGCCCAATAATCTGAAAATAATTTCGTGAACTGAACAGGTGCTTATTCTGATGAAATTACAAATGTTGTTTTCTCTTTCAATTAATTAATGCAAACAGAGTGTTTAGCAATGTTTTAAAAAGTTGCAGACAACTGCGATCACGTCTTGCAAAATTGCACGCGTATACGATTAAAACACGACTCATCCTTTTTATGATAAACGAGACTTACAATGTAAAGCTAAATGGTGTATTGGTGCATAGTGTTGAAGAGACATTTACTACATTATTAATTATTATTGCTTATAATTTTCTTTTCACTTCAAAAAAAATTTCTTTTCAAGAGAAAGTTCACACGGAAGAAGATTTGTAATCTCAATTTAACGATTTATATTATCGCTTTTACGCACGTTTACGTAGTTGAAGTCAAAAGAAATTGCTCGCCGCTAAATTAGAAATGAGCCCTCATATTTTCAAGTAAAACAAATTTCTTAATTTAATGTTCTTACCAGCCAAGGCGAACTGGTCTGTTTAAAGAGTGTGCATAAAGCACGACTTCGTTCGCATTGTTTAACGCACATAATTATTAATTCCTCCACATATGTTGGACTATGTTTCTGGTTTAGAGTTGAATTTAACACGGAGTGCACGTTGAAGTAATTTGACAAACTTTTGAAATTATGAAATGTAAAATATTGCGCATGTATTTCTAATTTTTAATATTAATACTTCCTTTTGTTATTTTATATAATAAATTACTTACGCATTTGAAGATTTTAGATAATTTGCTTGTTATATTCCTTTCTAACACTAATTTAAACTTAAAAATTAAACTTTTTAGAGTACACTGAAAGAAATAAGCTTGCTTAAATTAAGTATTTTTCGTAGTAAAAGTACAATTATTAATATTTGTAGTTACATTGTAAAACCAAAAAAGTAGTGTAGTCAGTAATTTAAATTTTTAATCCAACCAAAATAAAATAGTGGAACAAGCACATTCATTTTAAATAAATTATAACTAGAAATCTTATTTGAAATTAATAAGGAATTCTTGTCTGACAACTACGAAAATACGAGGAAAAATAGTAGATTTACTATTAAATCATAGTACATCAACTAACTATCGTAATAGTAATGTAATTTTATAATATATAACGAAAGTTGTAAATTTTTTACAATTTTCTCTAGTTTAGCATAACCAATTTCCTTATTTGGGACAAAATCAAACAACGTTTGCAGTTGATTTGGCCAATGCTTTATACACCTTCGTACACATTTGAAAGCAGGTGCACAGATTTATTCCAAAATAAAAAACTTTTCAAAATTAATTATAGAAAAATTTTTATTTCTAAGACGACCCCTGGAATTTGCGTACGTACTGCAAAGATTAATTTATATTTAAAAACAAACTAAAGCAATAAAAAGACTCACGTAGCGTCAATAAACCTATGAATAAACAAATTTAGAGCCGCTTTAGAACTAGTTTGTATTGTGCAGCTAAAGTAGAACTTTTTTATATCGGGAGTGCTTTAGAAGCTATAACAAAAAAAAATGGTTTCCTCGTCGCGTTCACGTAGAATGGCAGCTTAAAAGCACTTATTTTTTACTGTAAGAACTTAATAAAATGTGTTCCTCATTTTCATATTAAAATATACGCATAAAAACAGCGTAAGATTGTTTATAAAAAACGAGTGAATTCCGAACACATATCCTTTCTTTCTATTAACTCACTGCCTTCAAGAAAAAAAGGAATTTACGTAAAAAATTTTGAAATATTTTATTTAAAATGCATTTTGAAGGTATTCTGTGATTTATTCTGGAATATTCTGCGAATAAAATTGGGCATATTAAACAATTCAATGTTTATTAAGACTGCTAAAAGTATAAATTTCAAAGTGTTAACATTAATGGCAAAGTTTACGTTCTTATTTGACTAATCTCATGGAAATGCGTTGTCAAATCCGAAATCCTTAGACTCAATTAGCCCTCGCTCCCTTAGTTGGAGGTCGAAATATACCGACTATTTCATTTTTTCCTTCCCATAAAACGGAATAGTACTTTATTATGATTCTGTAGAACACACTGCTGACCTCTAGTTGCTGTAAATGTGCATAGAATTACTAATCAAGCTCGAACCAAATATTTTAATTGATTTTCCGAGCTATAATACGATTTCGTTTTTAACGAGGGTCATAATTTTCTTAATTAGGGTACCTTCCCTGTACCTTCGAAACTCAGAAAATACTTATTGCTTGTAATTAAGTATTATTTATAAAAGTTTTATTGCAACATAATTATAGATAAGATAATCGTCAATCCCACACAAAACTCGTAGTAAGTAGTGAGTTCTATCCATTTGAAATTATTCGTAGTTAGTTTTTAGGTATAAATAAATAAAACTTGTCAAAAAAATTATACGCATAATCGTGTACGTTAGAAACAGGACGCATTTATTGCTGAAATCCCTCGATAAACAAATCAGAAATTGCATTTTTCACAGGATCTTTTCTTTTTAGAAAATTGATGTTTCTCTTTTAAATGCCAATTTTATTTTCCCGGCGATTGTCCTCACGTAGAATCAAAAGGTAGAACATCTCTTGCTTCTTAATTCGTCGTGAATTTTTTCCTTCAAATGTAAGTAAATTAAGAAAAAGGGCAACTACTTGTCGTCTGACTTAGTTTTTTCTTATGCTAACAATTTAAAAAATTTAACACTGGGGGGATAATTATCTCTGTTTGGCTAGTAACGGCACTTGTACTCGCATTAGCCATCTTAAAATCTACAGGGCTAATAAATGTGAAATAACCGCCGAGGATCATTCCGAAGCGGGATTCAGCCAACCCCACTAATTGCGCTTCATTAACTGGGAGAGTAACAAATCAGCCCCGGGCGGTGGAAGTGACCTCGTTATATTCCAGAAAGCCAATTGGCGCATATTTAGCAGCCCCGGAAGGAGTAATCAGCAACAAACACCAAAAGTCCGCCTCATCCCGCGCCCTGAGGAAGCCTGACCAGTTACACGGTTCGAATGTACGCCGAGAACAAAGATAAAAGCAGGCCTGTAGGAGGGCATGGAAAAAATACATATCCTGTTGTCATAAGGAGCTCCTACCTTTTATAATTCGTCGTCATTTGCTAGCCGAGGAGCAAGCCCGCAACGAACGAACCTAAGCCCATTAAAATGCTGGGAAAAAGCAAACAAATGAAAAGTAAACCCAAACGGGCAATTCGACAAAAAGAGGACCGCAGAACAACATCCCAATATTACGAATCCGACATCCTGCGGGAGGGCGGGCGGGTGACGGCGACGGGAAAAAATGAAAACACGGGCAGCAACAACACAATCCAGGACAGGAACAGAACATCAATGGGTTCAAACATAATGAAAACAACTTGTCGTAAAGCTTTGCGAAGGGACACCCCGACGACGGCGGCCAGTGCGCCGCTCCCCGTCTGCCCGGCACCGGCGGGTGCCGTGTGGCCGCATCTTAGGGCTGGCGTCCCATCCCATCCCGGCCACCCACAGAAAGCTCCACGCCCTTCCCGATCCGGCGGATTCATTCCCGTTCGCCTGTCGTTTTATTAGAGAAGTCCTGGCTGCTGCCGCAACTACGGACTTACCTTCAGTGCTGTGTTCCTCTGTTATCCCTTTTGCAAGCACAAGTAGTCGAGATCCGAGACTCGGGATCCTGTGGGACCAGGTCCCCGCGCCGCTCGCCCTGGGCGCACAGAGCGCACCGACGTCCATATTGGACAGAACACGAAGGGATATACACGAGGAACATTATCAGCACTCGAGGATTTGTCCTTTTCGCTTGTAACAAATGTCAACCATTGAGACCGCTGCCAAAGGGAAAAAATCGCCGGTGAAAGCGGCTGGAGAAAAATAAATGAAAGCAACGGCTCGCAAAACAGAATTATTGCTTCCCCCCGCCGCGGGCGAGCGCAGGAGAGCTAGCAAGGAGCCGGGAGAGCGCCGGCTGTGTTCCCGAAAATGCGCAACACAATTCCCGGTCCTGGCCCTAGTCCTGCTGGCGAAGGTGATGACGCGACCACATTTTCTTAACGAACTGAGAATCAATGGGGGACAGGCAGACTCCGAAGCTCCGCAAAGGGGCAGCAGAGTCCCGAGTGTCCCTGGTCCATTCCGACATCCTCTGTGGGAAATTTCTTAGCTCCGCACCGTCGGGGGAGGGTGTGTGTGAATATTTTCATTTTCATCTATTCCGAAAATTCAGGCGAATTTTCTCGCGAACGCTTCGTGCGCGCTTCCTCCGCATCGCACACCCCAACCGCCAGAGGGGAGCGCCATTTCAGGTGCGGCGCGAACTGTTAGCATCTACACTTCGGGGGGAACCCTGCGAAAATTTCCTACCCCGTTTTTCATGGCACTGGTGGGCGTGGCCGCTGCACATCTGCTGCGACCAAGCCACGCCTTCGCCGGCGACCAGCAATAAACAAATGAAACGCGCCCCCCGCCGTAGTGCGGGCTATTGTTGAGACGAAAGTCATTTTCGACGCCGAAACGTCACAAGGTGGGCGCTGATTGGCGGGCGATTGGTGCGCAGGCACAGTCCCCTCTCGGCGTTGCATTGATTCGAGCGTCGGTCGAGAGGCCGGGAACCGCACGGGAGTTTGGAGCGGGTGCGCGCGCGCTGGGAGAGAGTTCGTTGCCTCCTCGGCCCGTGCGAGTTTTTGCCGGCAGGCTGCCCACTCGACACGAGCAGCTGCGACGACACACGTTGCCGTCGCCGCCGCCGCCGCTGCCCGGTCGGACGGGTCTTGAGTGGAAAAACCGGTCGAAGTAGTTTGCGAGCGGGCGGCGCGGCGGCGGGGCGTTGCAGGGCTGGTGGGCTGGCCAAGCGCAGCGGCACCCATCCCTCTTTCGGCACCGCACCGATGCGGGCTGCTCTGCTCTGGTGCACGGCCCTGTCGTGCCGGGGGAGAAAAATTCTGGCCGACTCGAGCAGGCCAGAACCAAACCAGTTAACTCTCGAACGTGAAGAAGTGCGCATCGCTGGTGTACGCAGAATCTGTGCCCCGCTCTGGAGCTGTGGAACAGACCCGAAACACCCGAGACACCCGACACGACAATTTGTCACTCTCGTGCGGTTTTCGTAGCTGGCCCGCTGTTGTTGTTGTTATTGCTTTGGCCCTTCCTGGCGTTGTCGGCCGACCATCCGCAAGGGGGCGCTTGGGGGCGACCCGACACAACTCCACCAGCAGCAGTTCCGTCAAACTCGCGAACTAGAAAAGTCCTTATCTGAGATACGAACCGCTTTTTTGTCCCTTTGGATTAACGACTCAGGACTCCGGGTCCAGCAGGGCGCTCCGATAGCAGCGCTATACTACCAGGGGGTAGCAGTGCTGTGAGGGGCCTGCTTCGTTTCGGGGGTGCGCACCAGTCGCTCCCCTCCCGCCGAGCAGCCACATTCAGTACGTTCGAACTATTGGGGATTGGGATATCTCGCTAATTCGCAAAAAGAACGAACGAACGCGCTCCGGCTTTGCCATGTTTGTTTACTTTCGCATTTTTTCCTCTGCTGTGTTGTGATAGCGCGAACATATGTCGGCGAGTGTTCCTCGTGGCTGGCGAACAGTTTACAAGTGCTGTCTTACACCGTTACGATCCAGGTTTGCATAAAACGAGCCGAGCTGGACCAAGGCCCAGTCCGCGGGCCACCTCCACTGGGACTCAGATCGGGCGCGCTTCCGACCCTCCAGGGATTTATTTACGAATTGTGCGAACAACGGCCCTTGACCCTGCAGGTGTAAACACTGTGACACTCAGACACTGTTGTGAATCGAAGTGATCAAATGGTGACCGGACGCCCTGTCAGTACCTGTTACCAGGCGATGTTACCTTAGGACCAGACGATGCGCCCGCTCCTTCCAAGGATCCGCCAAGATACTAGTGCTGTGTGGTGACAGTAAATCCCGCGGCTGCAATGGAAGCTCTTTTCCGAATGTAAATAGTCCTCAAGTGCAATATTTTTATTATGTTGTTGTCCACGTACAAAGGTGTCAGTGGGTTAGATTAGTCTATCGTATCGTTTCTTGTGTATCTCATCTGTCTTACCAGAATCCCGTTAGCGGAAGAAAAACTGCATCGTGGGAACCATGGCAGCATATGCGCAATTCGGCTACACCTATCCGACGGCAAGTCAGGTGAGTTGCAACCTCTTTTGCTAGTTGGAAACTCTGAACGGGATGTTTGCTAGGTCCAAATGCTAGCGAAATCAATCTGGGATCACTTTTTAATTTGAATGCAGTTAAAGAGTCTTATCGCAGCAAACTGCAGACTGTCTACTATTAAAAGTAAGAAATGAGAGAGTTAGTATTAGATCTTAAGGTGAACTTCTACAGCTGATAGACTGCGAGGGTTCTGATGTTGGGGGATGATTGGACTCCTTTCTTCCTTCTCAGTAGCCATTTAAATCTAAAATAGATTATAGTAATAGTTTGAGAGTGAACTTCGACAATACGTTGATTTCTTATAGTTAGACCTTGGCTGAATATTTCAATCAGACTTATTACATGCATATTCTATCAGGCATTATCTGGACCATAAAAGACAAATATAGTCAAAGAAATCGGCTGCAGAAAGGAACATCTTTTCAAGTATGATATTTTCGTATGAATAACGTACACTATCTTTGTTTAAGCTTACATTTGCATGTAAAATCTCTGAAGCCCTATTCTAATTTGTAACTGATTCAAAAAATATAAAAGTCCTAAATCGTGTATATTTTGCAAATGCACAGTAGCATTGCTCCCATTAACAAAAGGAGCGGAGTAAAAATTGATCGAAATTTTCGTTGAAGTTTCATATGAGTTTAAGGGTATGCACCCAATCCTGGTTTTGCACGAAGGATTGGTTCCGTGTAGAAAATGCAATGCATCTATGGAAAAAGAGAGATATAACCATATTTTTTATGGTTTTTTCTTATAATTTTTGTTTTTTTCGATCATGTTAAATCAAGCCAAATCGTTTAAACACACAAGACACTCTTCTATCTCTTGATCTTTGTTATTAAATCAAGTAAATCGTGTAAGAAAGAAAAATAATTCGTGTTATTTCAAATTTGTGTAAAAAAGTCGTGCAAAAACAGGACAAAATATTGGTTTTATTTTGAAAAGAAAAAAAACAATTTTACAGACTATAACGAAACCAAAATGTAAAAATATAAATTGCAAAAATGGACAAATGAATTCTAATGGATTGCAGCACAATCATCCGTACATACCTGTGCATTGAAATTTTATTACCTATACCTAAAAATAATGCACAATGAAATCCGAAATTTTTTTTCAATGAAGTGCAAAAGGAAGGCTTTAATTAAACTCAAAAATCCACATTTTTCAACTCTTCGATCAAATCTAACAGGATTTGCATTAAAAACAAAAATTATAGACTCAATTGCAAGTTCAATGATTATGCTAGGAATAAATTCCTCCCTAATTAACTCTTTTAAATTTCATTTTCATTTCACTGTCTAAAAAATGCAATAAAACGACTTTTTTGACAGGCTTATTAAATTACAATGCAATATTCTGCTTTTGTGGCCTTAGTATCTCGACCTATGCACAATTTTAAAAATTAATTTTTTTGAAATGATTTTGAGATGTAATGAATTTTTGCAGATATTTTAGTTTTTTTTTTTTAATGATGTAACTAAAACCTGTGCGAATAAGCGTAGACTTGTGGCCTATGCATTCATAAAAATTTATTCAAATCAATTCGCTACGTCTTCCCTGTTTCAATTGTGTTGAAGAGATTACCTAAAAAAATGAAGAATAGGGACTTCCTTAAGGTTTTAATCTGTGAAGGAGTTCGTGGCATAACAAATTCTCAGACCCTGCACTTATCTGTTTCTCCAGAAGGTACTACCTACGTCTTACGAACTAAACTTTGATCAAGGCAGTCAGTTTGAAACGTAACATGGAAATAAATCAAATCACTTAAAAGTCACATAAGTTACATCATTTCTTAAATGTGGTTACATTCGTCTTTTTAATGTAAAAAAAAATCAATATAATTGTTTTTTATAAAATTAAATTTAAGATACGAAGAAAAATTCAAGGAAGTAAGTTATTCATTCATTTTCAGCCGCTTAATCCCGAGGAAGATTTGTAATTGCACTTGGACCGCCTATCGCGTTAAATTACGAATTTTTGTGAATGAAAAAATATTTTTCTTAAGAAATATTTCGCTGCGAAAATCAATCACATGAAGCAGGATGAAACATCAACATCAAGCCCCTGTGATTTCAAAAGCAATTTCTTCGTAAAATCAGAATGCGTTGTTTTCGATTTATGATCGTGTTCTGCCAAAATTATACTCGTGGAAAATTACTGGCTCATTTTTCTTATCATTGAAATGCGGGAAAGAAAAAAAACAATAAAATAATGATTTAATTTCCCTTATCAGAAAAAGCGATCTCATTAATTTCTGTGGGACTTGACTTAATTTCGTAGTATAAATCGGTACTAATTACGTGCAGGAAATTTATTCATTATTAACGGCTTGGTTAACAGGCGTACTTATATTTGCGAACAATTTTAATGGGTTAGATAAATATAACGAATATCGACGTACCAAGATCTCAATTTTTGATAGCGTACTAGAGGTTATAAGATCATTTTCTTTCTTGACCCTGGTCTAGCGACCTGCACTTAATGCCAGTCCTAAGCGGTCTGCGAAATAACGTACAAAAAAACACCATATGCAAAAATTAGCAGGTATAGGTAACAAATTGCTATTGCGAAATTTGGTGTTCTAATAAAAATAAATTTTATAACCTCACAAAAGATAAAGAAAAATGAGTTTAGAGTTGGCGAAAGCAAGATCTCTTTTTAAAGTTAAATTCATTTCATTTTTCAACATTCAATTTCGATTTGTAAAAAGAAGATCCAATTTTCGCAGAGTTAAAATTGAACTTTCACAAATTTAAAATTGAGTTTAGAGCTAAAGCCTGTGTTGGCATTTTTCCATTTTTACAATCGAAATATTTTGCCAAAAGGCCTAGTTGTTCATTTGTATGCAGAAAATTAATGTGCATTCGAGAGATCTTAAATGAAGTCATTACACAGACCTGCAACGTTATAAATATGCAAATCGAGTTGTTGTTCAAATTCTTCATAGATTTATTGATTAATCTGTGCGTTTTGAATAAATGAAATTCATATGAGCTTCATTCGCTGGAGGCAAGTAGATTTATCTGCCCACAGACAAAGTACGTGACATGCACAACTGAAGCTTAATTTAAAAGAATCACTGCGTAAGTAACATGCACTATTTTATTTACGTACTTCTTCAACACATGTGTTTCTAAAAGAACGCATTTTGTGTCTAATTGATTAGTTTCGCATTAATGGGTTATTTACCCTTATAAAAATTTGAAATCTCATAGTTCTGTATTGTAAAATTATGCTGTAATATTGTGAAAGTTCTATTACATAAAATTCTCAAACCGTTCTATTTGAAATTTTAAAATAAAAAATGGATTCAATAAAATATTTAAAAATTATTCTTCCTAAGGCTGATACAATTTTTACTTAAGTTGAAGCTCATATTTTTCATATATAAAATCATATCTGTCGCTACTGTGAAATTTTTTGCCTTTCTTAAAAACGATCTCCGCTGTGGGTTTATCGGAATTCGCAAAAACCTTTACACTTCCATTTTTTCTCCATTTTCACATAGTCCATAGAAATTTTTCGGACTATTTTACACTTCGTCTCGTTTAGTTTCGCATCTAAGAATGCTGTCCACATATTTTTAATCCGACCTTGTGATAACTATTAATCAGCGTTTTCATATGCAAATTAATATTGATCTTATTTTCATATTATAATATTTCAGTGGAAGCAGGAAAGGGAAGAATACGAATATTTTTTACGAACGCGTCTTTAAATAAAGTAACGAAAGTAATCTTCGATGTAAATCAAATTGGCTTTCTTATGTTTTTTATTATGTCTTTGAGTGCTGATCTGCCAAATATAACGCTGATTTTATAGAAAAAAAATTACTAGTAGAAGCATTGCTTTCTTATTAATTACAAAAGTTAATCAATTTGATTAGACATAATTTAATAAATTAAATAGCAAATATATCTTACATTTTGCTTAAATTGTATAGTGTAGTATATCAAAGCATTTTTATGTCTATAAGAGCATGAAATGTGATGTAAATGTTTAGATTTCTATGTCATAATACGCCATTTTCCACATGTGAAATATTATTTTTTGGATGATATCAAATAAACTTATGGGTAAGAACCCTTTTTTAAAAATTTTAATTTCTTAAAACATTTATAGAGAATTTCTTAGAACATTTATAAATCTATTGTACATTCCCAAATCCAAATAATTTGAAAATTTCCTTTTTACTTTAACCCAAGTCCCTAAAACTTCGTAGTAAAATATAATTAACAATTATATTAATTAATTATACACGCACAATTGTTTAAAAATATTTTAAAGTTGAGAAAAATTGCGAATTATAAAATTACAACAATTTACAATCTAAAGAAAGTCTGAAATAAATTAATTATTTACAATAAGGATTTGTACTTCCTCGAAGAAAATAGAAAGAAATGTATAACTCGGAAAATAAAAACCCGAATGCTCAATTAGCTGTGAGTGTCGACATTCGATAGTACGTACTTGTTTCTTTCCAGTGGACATGTGTAACAATCGAGTCATCGTTACTGTCCCAATGTTTGCCTAGCAATTTTACAAAGCCATGTTATTCACAAAGTTGGTCAGGCCTTGTACAAATTTAATAATTATAAAAATTAATTTCCCCAGAGAGGACGTGCTTGAGACGCTATCAGCGGAAAGTCGGAGTCTTTACATCGACTCGGCTTTGATCTTTATCAAATCAATGGCTGTGACATAATACAACCGCTTAAGTGCGCACTGTTTACCTTTTCGATGACTAGCTTCTATTTTGCGCAGAGCTGTTCAGCCTTCCGAGTCCTCCCTTATCGCGGCCGATATCTCTGTAGATAAAAGTTCAGAAGAAAACTATTGCAAATAGAAATTTTCGATAAGAGACAATATTTCGTGTCTGTGGGGCTCCCACTTATATCCAAGTTTTATACATGCACAATTCTGTCTTTTTGCATAAATCTTCTTTGTATAATTTTTATTTTTAAAATAGCCCTTCCATTTTGGCTCTTGCATTACTTTAAGACTGAATAAGTATATAATAAAAAAGGTGTGTATTGCTTAGCTTCATTATTATTTATTTAAGAATCTACACATATTCAAATTTTCATTTTTTTATTTGATTATCCCGCGAGAACCATTACAGAAACTTTGATGCGACTTTAACTATAGGCTATTTTTTGTCTCAACCAAAGATACAATACTTACTTGAAATTCCATTACAAATTTGGGCAAAGATCTTCTAATTGGGATTCAGAGAACACAATTTCGAATACCACTTTATTTAGTTAATATAGTTTTTCGCTATTTGTAATGGATTTCTAAAAAGGAGTAAGATTCTCCGTTCGACGTGTTTTGTATGACTCTATAGCAATTAATTTGACGTTGTTGCACCATTTGAATTTTTTTTCCATTCTATTCAGGACGAAATCGCGATGGCTACAAACTTTGCTTTTTTCTGTAATATTTGTTACTTAATTGTGCAACAAATAGTGAATGTGTTTTGATTGAAATTTGAACATTTGACAAGGTGAGGATAAGCATCAATTTGATCTAAAACATTTTCCGTAGCTAAAGTTCGAGGAAACTTTGAATGCATTAATCGGATTTTTTTTTCTCATGTCGAACAATAACTTCGGAACAAATTGTTCAATATTAATTAAAATCATAAGCTGTCTGGAAGATGTATCCATATCATTGTCAATTTTAATTATCTCTTTTAAATATTTGAATACGTAAGTAAACGAACTTAAATTAGAATTCTAAAAATATGAAAAAAGGTATGCTATACCTTTTGGAATTTTAACACTAAGGCAATAGGTTCGTTTTCCTAATTTGCATGTTTATGTCGCTGATTTCATGAATTCTCCAGCAAAAGATCCAAAACGAAATTCTCAATTCAGTGGTGTAAATGAATATGTACAAGAATAACGTAAGATAACAAAAATGTAATAATAATAAGGAATTTAGCTCGTTAAAATATCTTACATGTACTTCATTTTTGAATTTTTAATGTTTTTGTTCGTACATTCTTAGGGAGAATTAGTTGCCAATCAAATTCTCATCGTTTGGTTAATTGAATTCAATCAATTTCGTTTTTTATCGCTATTATTTTACGACTAACTTCCGATGAACACAGAAATGGTTTTACTAACCCAATTAAGTGATAGACAGAAGCTTCAGGATTGGATATCAGGAGTCTTAGGATTCCTTTCACTTTACTCCAAATCTACCATAATTTCCTTAATTAGGGCTAATAAAAACTGCAAACAGCTGTTAATTAATTTATCACGAAAAATAAAAAGGAAAAAAAACAGAAAACAGAAATTCTCAGCAATTCTATAAATATTCATGTGGTCAAGTAGCCAGAATGGCATCTTCAGCCATTCGAAGTTGTCAATGGACACCATTGTCTCGTCCATCACGCTCTACCTGAGGTGACTAATTCTGGTAGTGTCCCCATGTTTTTAGACGTCTTTACCGGAGCAATTCCACCACCAGCAATGCAAGCATTTATGGCATGGCAATCATTTCTTGAAGGGCTCTGCAACTGCCAGTCACAATTCCTGACTCCCATGCTAAGTAGTCATCGGCCCAAGAGGGCTAGTCTCTCGCAAGCAGTCCAGTCCAGAACAAGTAGGTACTGGACAACAAAGTCCAGCATAGTCCAGCTCCGGCTCCGGTTCCGGAGGCTTGGTACAGGGGAGATGGTCGCGGCATGTCACCGAGCATTCCCATCATGCACGGACGTAATCGGCCAGTGTCCATAAGCCGCGCTGGACGCTCCAACTTGTCAAAAGTCCGGCAGAATGATGACAACCTGATACAGTTCCCGCCGTGTACGGAGGCCGATTACGCTTTTTTCCCGGCGAAATTTGTATTGCGGACTGCGCATGCGCAAACTGATAAGCAGCCGATCGGTCGGCGCAGCCGCGAATCGAAGCGCGGACCGCCGGCCTGTGTGAACGGGACCGTCGCGGCGAAAAAGTCGACTGCGACCGAACAATTGCCCGATAGTTAGATCCGACTGTATTTGTCCAATTAATAATTCATGCCTAAGTCAGGATCTCGTTAAGTTATTTCATCATCGTGAATGGGTTTTTGCTGGCGAAAAATTGCTTGATCGACTGGGATTGGAAAAGTCCTGGCGGCCAGGCAGCAGGAAAAACGGGCGGGAGCGCTGAATGCGCGCGCATTAATATTTCTTTGGATTTGGATTGAATGTGAGATAAATGAAAAATGAAGAAGAGGGTCCGCAGAGGTGATCAGCAGGTACGGCCGAGGTGATCTCGATGGTGATATCGATGCCAGTCGATGATTGTGAAGCGCCGGCTGTGGGTTTTTGCGTGCCGCACTGGAACTCGGTTTGGTCTTTCTGTCAGGTTACGGTTATGATTTTTATGATTTACGACTTCACCGGTCATTGGCCATAGTATTGTTTGATAAACCGTGCGAGACGCACCAGACCAGTTTTTCTAGAAGACGATTTCGGAGAGGAATTTTATACTTGCGAAAAGATTGAGATCAAATATTTTGTTGCGCAGTCTGTGGATGCTCACGTACATGTCCGTATACGTGCACAGGACTCGTACTTATTACATGTAACGTGGGAGTCTTCCACGGATAATTCACTTCAAGTGTGATGAAAAAATACAATGGGTATTGTTCTGTAAACTAGACTTAGACTTTTACTCTAGACAAAGCTTTCGTTAATTTCGCAAAATATAGAAACATAAAAAGAAACACGTAACGCTTTGGACAATTTCAAAATCCATTATATCAAAAACATCATTATTTCGAAAAAAAACTAAAAAAATTAGCAATCAAAAATCAGTCGATTATATAATACAATATGGAGATTTGATCTAGAATTTACCTTTTGAGGTCTAAATATAAGACAAAATTTAATTTCAACTTTTTGATTCAGAAGATAAGAAACGTAATAATAGTCATCCTATTGAGGCGACCGTGGATTTACTTCCAAAATCGTATTGTCTCTTAATCTCCGTATTTTCTATCATGGACGAAGAGACCTAAATGGCGTCTAGAAATCTTGAGAAAAATGAACAAAAAGCCTGTGTTAAGGCCAAATCAAATACGAAAATATTAAAATTTATAAAACGTGATACATATTTTTTTTTCTTAAATATAAGAAGAAAGGAAATATAAGTTATATTAAGATAAAAATTATTTAACACAATAAATGGAATGTCCTACAAAAAATATATTAACTGAATTATATCGAAACGGTCTACATTTAAATATACAGAGCGCATCTAAAATATAACTATAAATAAAAAGAAAAATGTTCTATGCCAAAGTAATAAATTTTGAATATAAAAACCATGAGTAGATGTTAAAATTAAATGCTTCAAAAGTAATAATAAGCTTTCTAAACCGAGGAGGAAACTACGAAAAGAAAAACATTAATTATAATATAATCATACAAATTACTAATGAGATTTTATCATCATCGTATGTTTTGATAGTTTTAGTAATTAAAAAAAAAAATTCCTGGCTTTGAAAAGTTCTAATAACCTAGAAAACTTCACATACATTTACCAACAATGAAAAAATTCCAGCTATGAACGAATAAAAAAAATGTCTACATAATTCATTATATATTTTAATAATTTTTAATTCTTGCAACGAAAACTACCAGAAATTTTACACTTTTATTAATTTAAGGTTGTAGTATGCTACCTACACATGGGACACACTAAAAAACGGGTAAATTCCAAAATCGTTTTTATAGTATAACTTTAATTTAGTAGTTAAAATATTGCGTGGGTGATATTTTATAAAATGATTTCCAAATATTTGAAATTAATATTTAAAATCGAGTCCAAAACTTGAGAAATCTTGCTGTAGCGTCAGTTAAAACATAACTAAAAAATTGCCTTTTTCAATTAGTTAACGTCCGGATCGCATCTCATAAAGTATCAATTTATAAGTCGCAGACATTCGAACAAATTTAAAAGGAAAATCGCCTCAGACGTCCCCAAAAATAATCACAGAAAATGGTCAAGTTTACAGTCGCGCAAACTTGAGCATTTCCGATGTGCGAATGTGAAAGCTGCGCGATTAATCGACTGCCAAAGTTCGCGATTGAGCCAGGGGAGCGAGTTATGGTGGCGACGCTAATGAATCAATTAAGTCTCATATGCTGCGTGTGTGATGTGTGTCTTTCGAGGAAAATTAGAAAGGTATTTCCCTTATCAGATCTGAAGGAATTTTACGAAACGGCGGCATGTAGGCCATCGAAGTTATCAAATTACATCGAGTTTGAGTCTCTGTCCTTGGCGGAATGAAAGGAGGTCAATCAATCTGCGGCCGATCGAAATGGACAATCAGAGTTTGCTGGGCCAAATATTCCAAGTCTTTGCCATATTTTTCAGTTGAAATAGTCTGCCAGAGGTGAGGTTGAATCCACAGCCGTGACCACAGCGGCCAGTCGGGATGCTGGGCGACGTAAAATGTGACTTTATTAAATTTCGCTAATTGGCCGCTAAGCGTAGAGCTCCTGTTGGGGAGCAGGAATATACATAAATAATTAATAATCGTTGGCGGTGCTAATGCAGACTGACCGACGGATTTTGGGTTCTTTAAAGCGTCAACAGTCGAATTTGTAAAATTAATCAATTCCTTCATTAAAGCGAGGAGCAAAAAGGGTTCGAACGTTGACGACTGCTAGTGAATCGTGCTGCTGGCGATCGATAAGGCGGCCACAACTCTCTTCTAAATCCGAAGTCAAATAAATTCCGCCGTAAAAAAAGGCGAATAAGAAGAGCCCCGGCCGGTGTGCAGGCTGCAAGATGGGTTCGGGAGATCGACCGCAAACAGAAAAAAGCAGCCGAAGCCGAAAGTAACCCTTGCAGAAGGCAACAAATAAACAGACCGTGTCTGGTCGTCGTCGTTCTAGTCGCGGCGGTGGAGAGTGGAGAGTCCATCCGGAGGCCACTCTGGTGCTGCATTAATTCCTCGGCCGCACGGCTTCTTCATCGACTTGGAATGTCCCCGTCGCGATCCATAAAATACTTCCCCGTCCACCCTCCGTGCACGCCACCCAGGCTCTTTTTCTCTTTTGTCTTAATTATATGTAAATTATTTTGCGTGATGGCGCAATTAGTCGATTTAAATGAAATTAATTAAGGAGCCGAAGATCCCGGACTATCGCTATGTCATTATCGGTGACGGTGGTGTTCCCTCCTTGGCTCCCGATGACGACAACAGTACCGCAATATCAATGGCCTGGCAATTTTGATTCATTCGCTTTGTCAATAGCTTGGCAGGACCAGGACAGGCCGGGAACAGGAATCGCTATAAAGCAGGAGCAGCTCCCATTGGCCAAGCACTCTAAAAGCCTTGGGACGAGGTTTAATTGTCTCAGCAATTAACTGGAGGGGGAAGCAAATGAGCCTTGAGCCACGACCCTATGGGAACAGGATGGGGAGTCTTTCCACATGACTGGAGCAGGGCCCCGAGACTAATTACTTCTAATTATCATATCGGTTTTTCGGGAATTTATCCCGCATTTGAATAAACGCAGGCTTAAGACAAGGCTACGAGATTAAACGTCTGGCCGGGTCTGGTTTGGTCTGGGAGGAATTACCTGCTGCCAACAACCACTTCAAAATTCACAGCCCTGTCCGAGGGAGAACATGGCGGGACGGCTCAGCAGTGTTCTTCGCCTTGAGAGAGTCACTCGTCTCTTCCAAGGAAGGAAGGTAATTATCGATGATAATCTGCGGTAATTATGTTAATTACATCCACCATCGGTGAAGGACCGAAAACGAATTTCCCTTTAAACGCAGTCTATCGCCAACAAACAGGCCCTCCAAGGGTCGCTGCGGTCGCGAATACTTTCGTGAAAATTGCGTATCCCTTCGTCTATGCGCCGTCGTGGCAAGAAGAACCATCCAAGATTCGGGAGTTCCATCACGTCGCATCTCATCAGCGCATCGGGACAAATTTCACCGTGCGCCCTTAATAAAAATCATCTCGAAATTATGCTAATTATCGGGTATTCGTCTGGGTCCAATATGCTCCAAATTATAATCGCCACATCGAATGCTGTTCGCCGGAGCCAAATCATCTCCCCGAGCGGTTTGTGTAGCTTCTGACTGACTCCAATCGGGTTATGAAAATTCAAAGACGCCATATCGGAGCAACATCTTCAAGAATATAAAAATTCCACCCTAAAATTTATCTCTGCCGACCCGGCGCACAGGGCTATCCTTTTAATAACTGCACCGAGAAGTTCGGACAAGTTCGAAGTGCCTCTTGTGATTGCTACTGGTCAGAGTCTTCCAGCAGGGTGTACTTCCCCTTCGGCTGCATTATCTTGCATTACTGTGACCATGGCTTAAGTTCTGCATCGAGCCGAAAAACCGCCCGGCGGCCGGCCCTACCAAGGTCCAGTTTGCCTTGCGTGCGGATAATGACTGGAATTTTTTCTCGACCACTATCAACAGGAGGAAGTGTTTAGGGATGTTCAGGCACATCAGTTAGAATCCATAATTCATGTCTTTAGGACGATTTAGTGAGGTGTTAAAAGCGATTTGTACGGCTGTTACCAGTGGGCGTATCCGCTGCCCGCGATTTGCATTCAGCTCCTTAAAACCGCACTGGGCGCCGGCGGGCCCAATGGTATCAAGATTTCTGCACGGTCGCTTGAATTCCCTGCGGCTGGACTTATCGCCTTCGTATATTTCATTCGAAAGGTTAACGCATTAGACTCAGGCTAACTTATAACAATACTCAAATGTAATAACTTCGAGTATTGCATTAAGAGCAGCAAATTCTACCAATTGATTCAGGGTTTTATCAATTTGATTTAACTCTATATTTAATTAGTTATACTTGTATATGTCGTTAAACTTACTTCTAGGACTTTATCAGTGCACAATTCAAACAAAATGCAAAATACTTACTTGAATTATGTCACTTCGTCGAACAAAAAACATAATTATAATAGATGTGATAATTGTTTATCCATTTTGAATTCCATTTAATTCCATTTAATTTTTAATCTACTTCAAAGGGGATCATCTACCTTTGAGGAAGAAAGTAATTTCATGAAATATTTTATAGAAATGCATAAAGCAGATTGTTAATGCATTCATTATTGTAGTAATATTCTTGAAAATGGTCTCATGTTTCGTGTAAAAACCACATTATTTACATTGTCTTGTATCTATTAGCAGACTTGAGTGATGCATTGTAAAATTTTAAAAATTAAAACAAAAGCTGCGAAGTGGTAATGAATGCGTCCTAGTATTAGATTATAAACGTTAATGGGCAAAAATTAAGTATTATATTGTTGAGGAACAACTCATTATAAAACACTTTTAAATAGCACAATAAGCTAGTCCAATGCGGTTCCCTGACAGAACCACATAAGTTAAAAAAATTTATGTTACTCAAGGTTTATAAATATTCGTCTAAGAGACTGTGAAAAATGCGTAATCGCGTGCTAATTGCGACGTAAGACAAAAACTCGATACCCAAATCTTGGATAGCTCATTAAATTGGTATTATTATGCATATAGTTTCATTTGTTATCAGTTTTAGGATTATTCTAATTAATTTGCTCTTTTGAAGCTTATAAAATTATCACAAATAGAACAAAGATCTATGTGTAATGTGACTTCTAGAAATGAGGATGAATCTAGGTTTAAGTACTTGTGATTTTGTCTAAACATACACATACACATTTGCATATTACTTCACACCTTGTAGAACTCAAATACATAAATTTCGAAAATCTCAGTAAAATAGGAATTATTCTTGAAACAAAGAAAATTCCACAAAAACTAGTTAAAATCTAGAATATATTTGAAAATTTTGCAGGACCAAGCGATTGCATGTACAACAATTTTCATAAAAGTAGTAAGTAGTAAATTAAAGTAAACAACAGGGTTTTTCTAGTTTTTTAAATCTTTTTTTTGTTTAAATCTTCTTTTTTTAAATCTTTCACCCCGACTTATGATCGTTTATCGTAATCAATTTATTTTATTCTTATATTTAAAGTAAGGTAAACAAAACTTACTTACTGAATTTGAGTTATAAAATGATTTGATTTTTGTATAGTGTAAAACAAATATTCCCAAGTCAGGCCTAGAAGAATTGTGAGTAGGATACCGTCAGTTTGGAATGTCGAAGTATTTTGAATCTTCGAATTGCACTACCAAAAATTTGTGGAGTAAATGAATTTTTCGACCGTTTCTACCTTTCTTTTGTCTTCTAGAAAAACGTTTTTGAGTCAAAGTCTGTAGATTAATAAATCTCTGTTAGAAACAAATTCACGCCTTCATATTTAGTTCGAAATAAAATGTTAAGAATGTTCGAAAAATTTTAAACTGTGGCGATTTTCAAAAATAACCTGAAGCAGTGATTTTTAAGGGGGTGCACAAGCAAACGTTGATCAGGATGCTCCTCAGGATTTACACTTGACGCTCTTTTTATGACATAAAGTAACGAATGTTACTCGAAATAGAAAAAAATATGCCTGTCTTTCGTTTGTTAAAAGACAAAGCATGAAAAGATGTAATTTACTTAAGATTTATTCCCATGGAAGCGAAATTGAACGCTATTTTTTGCTAGCTGAATTTTAGGGATCCCATTCACCTGCCACACCGGTGAGCGCGGAGAAAATTGCGACACCCCGTCGCAGCTGAAATGACTCGCGAAAAAGGCTAACAATGGCAACAGAAGCTGCGACTAATTTCCAGAGCCCATCAAAAGGTAAACACTTCCAGTTGCGGTCCCCGTCGCTGCCAGGAGCAATCGCTAGCTGTTCTAACTCCGGCGGGGTCTAGGCGGGGCCAGGGACCCCATTCATGCGAGGAGCACAATAGCGTCCGCGGGCGAATGGTAATCAGCATAAAATTGCCAGCTTATGCGAATGCGAAATGCATAAAATCTGAAACTAGAATGCAGCGCTGCACTGCCGACGTCGCGCTCCGCAGCCCCCGTCGGCGTAGGTGGCGCGCTCGATGTGTAAATAATTGCGCTAAATGAACGAGCGATTATGATAAAATGTGTTTACCCAAAACAGGCGTACACAAACACGATTATAGATGACAATTATTGACATTATTGTCTGTCTGTCAGCTAAGCGGCTGCAGCCTGCCCTTTGGGGCGCCCATTGTGGCAAGTCGCGCCGCACAATGCCGTGCACTTTTTCCGCGCTCTGTGCCGCTGACGGTTAATTAAATGCCGCTTGACCATTTGACGGCTAACAGCAAATGTTGGCTGTCTTGGAGGATTGTCGTTTCGCAGCTCCTAATGGCCTGTCCTGTCGCGCGATGTATGTCGACAGCAGTCCTTTCTCCGCTGGACGTGCGCAGCCCCCATGGGCGGCCGAGTTCCCAGGCTATGTAAATAGCGAATTAGCCAGGTTGCGTTCGTGGGGCTGCAAAAACGGTCGCAGCCCTTCGCGGTCAACTGCCGCTGTCCTTGCTTCAGGGAAGCAAAAAGGTTGCTTCGCAGAGACCGACTGCTCCAATCAGCCCTCATCATTCACATGCCAATCAATTTGAAATTAAAATTTCCCCTGTATGGCCGGAGAACAACGCGAGAGCTGCGTCTTTACCTGAAGACATTCACCTCAGAACATTCGGGCGTGACGGAGGAGCAGGGGGGGTGTTTGTGCAATCATTGTCCACTCGCAGCGTGATGAAGTTCGAGTAAAAAAGGTTCATAAATTCATCAAGGCAAGTTGACAAATTTTTGAACAATGTCAAAAGGAAGTCGTAAATTTCAGCTAAAGTGGATTGCGACAATTGTGATGCACTTTTCCAGGGCATTAAATCATCTGGCTGCATTCCCGTCTTCATTTCCCAATTCATTGCGATTCCATTTGATTTAGGTTTCCGTAGTATTTTCTTATCTTTGCATATTCACCGCGCCGTTTCTGATAACTAGTTTTTATTGATTCACACTTCAGATACGTTCTCGAATTTATAAGTTCACATTCATCAGTTGAAAACTGAATTATTTTATTATTAACAATCACTTTCGTAATGTAAGTGACAACGAAAAATATTTTCTGATATAAAATGTAAACATGGAAAGGTTACTTACAACAAATGAACTTATCAATATTTGTTAAAAATTTGTAGTTGTCCTAATAACGAAACGATAATTTATTTAAGTAGTAGTGCGATTTTTGAGAAAGAAAAAAATAATTTATTTTTGGTCCAAGACATGGCCTTGATCTGAATACCAAATCCTGATATAGAACATTTCTTTAAAATCGACGAAAAGCTTTACTTTTTATTTCTAAAATAACATTTCTGTACCATGAAACTTATTCATTTATATTTAAGATAATTATTTTTCCCTTCTTTGTTTATTACAAACAGGAGATTTTGAATGTCCTAATTTATAAAGTAAGTTGTATAAAATAGGTTTTGATAGTAATAGAAATCTTTTTACCTCGTTCCTGAGTAAAGAAAGATAAATCCAATTGTAATAAAAATAAAAATGATATCATTCTAATTTGAATATCAGTATTTCTTTGTCATATATGAATGTCTTCAAGAATTATCAATGGATGTGCCTTCTGTTTCTTATTATTCGATTTGGACACTTAAATAAATCAAGAAATTATTTTTGAAGTCGAAATGTGAAATTTTATAAACGAAAAATCCTGACTTCGGAGAGGAAGAGGAATACAATAGCAATTTTTCGATATTCCGTTTAAATTAAAGAGAAAATAAGAAACGTTGATGTGGAAATTGTGCTTTTATTTAGCTCTGAAAATTCTTTTTTAATTCATAATTTGCATGACCACAATTTAATAGATTTCTTTCAAAACAAAAAATTCGAAAATCACATGACTGTTTTTTTATTTTTATGACGGATTCAATTATCAATTTTAAAATATTTAATTATGAAATGTTAAGTAGTTTTGTACTTATTAAAGCTTCAGTTTTGAAGAATGTTTCAGATTTTCGTTAAGAAGTCCTTACATATACATTCTTTGCCTAAAAAGTGCTGCAAAAATTCTCTTATCACTTTTAGCAGAAATATTTTTGCTCTACTTTCTATCACACCAAATTAATTTAACAACGAAGGCTGCTAATCAATAAGTGCATCAGTCCATATAAACCTATTTCCATCGTTCAAAAATGGAGATCATAGATATCAAAAATAACGCCTGACAGTTTTATCTACAAAGTTTTTTTTCGTCCCGAAACTCCAATTCCTATTCAAATATCTTTCCAAATAATCTCCATAATCTAGATTTATTTATTCGGAACTAATAAAAACTTAAGCAAAGGGTATTCCTAATTAATTATAGTTTATAAGATGAATGCAGTGTTCACAAAGTGGCTAGAAAATTAAATAAAATTCAACAATTTCAGCCATTCTATCTGTCAAATTTTATCTCTTCATTGAAAATTCATTGCGTCCGCATTATTAAATTGATTAAATATCTTAATTGTTTTTATCGCTATAAATAAATCTTAAAGTGGAAATAATACAAATCAGATTTTTGCACTTAAGGTCAGTTACTTCAAGAAATTAGTGGATGGAGACTAATTGAATTCGTTGGAAATCTAGACAACTATGTTCGAATCACTTCACAGCGATAACCTGAGTAGTTCTAGTGAAACCAAACGGCATTCTAATGAAATTGTCAAGTGACGGGGGCCAATAAATCAACGAATATCTCAGTCTCAATCTCCTCCGAAAAACAAAAGAAAAATCCCATGGATTTTCGAGCAGGTACCACCTACTCTAGGCCCACGGGCACCCCGTATATGCTTAATGACCATCATTAAGTAATTTGATATGCAGCTATTCCTCTCCGGCTTTTTACAACTGACCGATCATTGGTCTGAGGACGCGGCCGAGCGACCAGAAACAGAAACAAAACGAAAATCTTCGACTCGGACGAGGCTCGTCCGTCGTCTGGATCGGACTGGAAAAATATGAACCGATCCAGATCCAGTTCGGAAATCTGTTTTGGGGTATCGGGATTATCTGGTCGTTCTTATAAGAACTCGTGCTCGAGCAGGAGCTTCATTTTGTCGGCTAATAAAATGCGACAGTAATGGGTGGACCTGTGATAAAACTTTGACAAGGGACCTCTGTTGTGACAGCGGTGTCTGAGCTCACGTTGGGGAGCTAATGAGCCAGAAATAGATATAGGACTTATCCGCGATATGGCCGCCGCGGCCCTGAACTGACCAAAGTCTTATTGTTTGCTTTGTTTCAATTTTCAGCTACTTGTCGGCGGACAGACGACTACGGCAGCAAGTGCGCAATCGCCGATTTCAGGTGCGAACGCACCTTCGCTCAGTCCGTCCGGGGGCTCAGCAACCGGAGCACCGGCTGGCGCACTGAGCCCCGGTGCCATTTCGCAGACGTCGAATGCCCCCGGAACGGGGACTTGTTGCGAAAATGGCCGGCCAATTATGACCGATCCTGTGTCCGGTCAGACGGTCTGCTCTTGCCAGTACGACTCCGCGAGATTGGCGCTATCAAGTTACTCCAGGATACCAACGGCCGGCGTCGGCGTCTATGGGACGCCATACCCTTCAACCGAACAGAACCCCTATCCGAGCATCGGTGTGGACAGCTCAGCGTTCTACTCACCTCTTGTAAGTACCACAATTCAAAATATATCATGCTTTATAGAACTACTATTTTTAATAAGGTAAATAGTATTTAACAATATTAAACTTTGTCGAAATCTACACGAAAATATTCTATTAAACGTGTTTGAATAAAATTAAAGACAGTTTTAAAATGAGGTTCATCAATTTGATGTCGACTTAAATACTCGTATAATTTATCGTCGTTAATTAACCACTTTTTTGTTGTTTAAACTCTTACATTTTGCATTTAGCTTAGTAAAAAACTTATAGTGATATAAATTTTGTTTTTAAAGCAGTATTCATATTTTTGCTTTTATTATTGTTTCAGTGAGTTAGTATAACTTCTTGACAAATTGTAACTTGGTACTACCTGATTTAATTTTCTATTCACATTTACAATATTTAGTGTGTGTAGACCACTACTTTTGATAACTTATGACTCGATAACAATTTTTGTTCTCAATTTACCACAAGTGGAGTATTCTATATGAAGTATTGTAACACCAATAAACGAGTAAACTATTTTAAAGCAACATTTTCGAAGAAGTTGCAGGTAAAAAGTAGGGGAAGGTGAAATGTCTTATTATACGGCTAAAGGAGCCATCAAGAGTTTTATTATCGCCTTCTAATCTTATTTCAAGTGTTCTGATGAGTTGGTTGGTGTGGTTTTCGGGTGCCTTGGTGCGTGCGCACTTGGCCCTAGTGGAGCAGTCCCTCGAGACTTTCAGAGCGACCAACAAAAACAACAAAAGTATCTCAAGTGACCATCTAATCGTGTATTCATTTAGCGTCTGGACAGGATTGGTGTCATCTTTCAATTTCTGGTTCAGTCACTTCCTTCCTTCCTTCTAAAAGCGTCTAGCAAGAGGTTTTTTTATGCGAGTCATTTGTCTTCCAGTTTTAGCACTTCATCTGGAGCTTATGAAAGGCATGGGTGACCCCCACCCCGCCGCCGTATTTTTTGCCTTTTTTCTTGTGGTCGACGCTCGCGCTTGGCGACCATTATTCATTGCTACAATTTCACGTTTTCGTTGTGTGACGTAGGCTCTAAGGCCGAGCCATCATCACTTATTCAGCGCACATTTCGCCCTCTTCAAAAGGAAAAAACGTACGCGCCTTTTTCCAATGTCGTTGTCGTCACCCAGCGCGTTCCATTTTTCTCTAGTGGCGGTGGTGTTTTGTACGCCAGAAAACTTGGACACCAGCATCGCCAACACCCCCGTCCCCTCTTTTGTTCTTTGACAATTTTTTTCCGGCGAAAGTCGCGTCACTATAGATCGCCTCTGGAAAATGAAGCCATAGCCACAGCATCCAATTGCCCATGCTCCTTTCACGGAACAATGCTTCGTATTTGATCAACATATTCAGTTAAAGAATACTATTGATGCACCAAAACACTTGGTGACCGAGTTGACATCTTTTGACACAGAAATTTACTAAAAAGAATCCCTGTAAATTTGCTTATCAAAATTTTAGTATACTTAAAGCAGATTTATCGAATACCTTGCGTCATAACTCGATTCTTCGAATCACAACATAAAATGAGCTTAAATGTTCTTCTAATTGTTCTCAAAATTTATAATACCAGTAAAGACAAATATACTGTCAACATTTCTTGAGGCCGGTTTTCCAGTGTTATCTTTAAGTTATTGGAATGGCTTACAATGGGCACAAATCTCCAGAAGAATCGCTGCTGCGCTTGTAATTAGGCATTAACGCCGCAGAATCACTTGGCTGCAACACCCGCATACCAATTTATACGCGATAAATATTCGATTCTATTGCATCCACTAAATTGGAGATAAGATACGTTTGCGCAAATAAAATTTGCAAATTTATTAAAATAAAGTTCGGAAAGAAAAGAAACGAACACGTTCTTCCGCCAGTAACACAAAAGACAGCCAGAACTGATAAAAATACTCCCGAGGGCAGCAGGCCTCTACAAATTTCATTCATAAATAACCCCGCCAGAGGCGAGGATAAAATGCGTCGCAGAGAAAACAGATAAAATCCCAGACAAAGGCATCACCGGTGAAGAATTTTTACCGCAAAAAGGGTAAAATGTATTTTTAAAGTAAATAAAAATAAACGCTGAAAGTTTCCTTTTTACCCGCGCAAATTTTTTTTTCTGTTCGAGTATTTGGCCATTCCTCTGCGGTGACACTTTTTGCTTTAACATCTCTGCTCGCTTCTATAATTTCGCGATAAAAGAGAAAAGATGCAATAATGTAAACGATAATATTTCATTAGCTCTGTTCTATATGCAAATCGAGGTTTTGTGCTTGGTAAACTGAAATGAGGCCAATAAATAACAATGCTGGATTTTTCGGCTCAGTTCCTTCCAAAATCCGTACATTAATTTCCACAATAAAATTTTACTGAAATACTAAAATAGCCTTATTCGAAAACAAATGACGTGTTTACGAGTAGACAATTTTATATAGCTGCTAATAATTTTCTTTATAACAATAAAATCGAAGCCTTTTGAATTGGAAAATTTTATTATACCTGCCAGCAATGGTTTTCTCCAATCTTTCCAAAGAATATACTTTCTCATTTGCAACTGGATGAGAGAAATCAGAGATTGCTTTGAAATGTTGAATTTGTCATTAAGCTTGATATATTGACAAATTTTAGTGAACTTCTAAAGTGGACGGGCTTAGGATGTATTTCATAAAGACTTCGGACCAGCAGCTTTGGAAAATTACCAAAATTAATCGTGACGCATTAGTCCCTTTGAGCAATTTTTAATTTTAAATTTCATGCCAAAATTCTGATTTTCTTCATTTTTTCTGAAATCCTCACGCTTTAGACATTCAAATGGAAAGAGACAATTGTTTTCTTAATCTTGAAAACACAGGCTACTCAAATTCGCAGGCAACTTTGTCTTTTACTAGGACAATTTTTAAAGAAGATCTTAAGAAGTACCACAGAAATTAAAATTAAAAATGTGAATTTTTCCAATATTCAAACTAAAACTCGAGACTGTTCCTTAAAACATTTTTTTTAAATACGTATAAAAATAATTAATTCTTTTTTTCTTACATAATAAAAGTTGGTAATTTTTTCAAAACGTATTAAAATTGTGTAGTAAATATAAATCGACTGCTTTGAACTTAATCTGTAGTAGGTATGGATTTAGTGAAAGCTATTTTTGATTCACAGCTTTTATTTTGCTTAAATATGTTATCTTAAAATAATGATATTGGATTTTCTTGGAATTATTAATTTGCTAAAACTTTATGAAAAATATTCATCTGGTATTTTGCTACGACAACTTACACCACACAAGTAATAAAATTGACTCTAAAAAAGCTACCTTACCTTTCACTTTTCCAAATTGCAAACAGCAGTGTCTAATTACAGACGATAATAAATCATCTTCAAGGGCAGAATTTTCTCATGTAACAAATTCCACAAAAATAATGCCAATTCTAATCGCACATTATTTAGAACATGTGTACTTCTGCTAGCGGAAAATATGTCGTCGTCCACATGGAACACACACCTATACAGAACCTGTTCACCTGAGTGAAATTATTTTTATGGCTGTAGACAATCCCAGGTACACTACCAGCCAGCTCTTTCAGCACTGACATATGTTCGCGCTGACGGCGACTGAGATAAGGCGCTTTGTAATTGAAGCAATTTATAATTTTATGCCCGTATTAATTTCAAATTGCCATTTAAATGATCGTTAAATTGTTACTTACGGTTTATTACCGGCAACAACGTCATCTATTCCGCGTGCGTTTCGAAAGGCAGTTAGTCGCAATAAGTTTTATACCACGGCAAAAATCATTATTTGTGTATTGTTGTGGTTTAACAACATTCGATTTAATTGAATTTAACTGATTTCTATGACTTGTTTAATTTAGTGTGATTTCGCGAAAAAAAAAAAATCTGTTATCAATTTTGATATGCATCATTTGTTTTCCGATTTAATAGATACAACAAATAATGTAATAAAATTTGACAAGAGACAAATATATGTACAAATATATTTTTGTATTCCTGTTTAAATTATCGTGATACATTTAATTCATTTGACTAATTAAACGAATTAGTAGAGTTAGAAAAGTAATCAATTGGTATAATTACGCATATGTCCATTTTAAAAGCTTAATTTAAATCTTTAAATCATTTGAGCCAGGGAAATGAACGTACAGCTTAATTATAAACGACTGGCATGCATAGGTTGACATTTTAATGACTTTAGTTAAATCGTTTGTGAAAGTATAAAACGTAAATTAAAAAACAAATTAAAATTGTAATTAAAAAAAATACAAATAATTGCGTTGGACTATAAAACTTTCAAGGTTTTGATTTTTTTGGCTTATGATTTTAAGAGTAACAATCTGAATTTATTTTCTATTCTTTTCGTGTTTTTGTTACGACATCACTCAACAATTGCTAGACAGATTTCCATTATATAGAAAAATTAAAATATTTTCGAAAAATGTCGTATACATCCCAAAAAGAGAATATTACTACAATTTTGTCTATTTATGTTCTGATTGGTTTTGGTTTTGTGACCTAGGCCGGTATCATTTTGATCCAATATCTGTGAGCAAAGAAGTGTAATGAAACTTATAGAGGATATTTTGGTTTAATAACTTCTTTGTAGCCGGTAACGTGTTAAGAATGGGAATGGTACCACGTTAATAGTAAAATTTAAGAGAGAAGCTGATTGCTTTGATATTCTGGTTAGAAAATTTGGTTTATTTTTCTCTCTTCAAACCTACATTTCATAACAGATTTACTAGAGATTTCTAAAAAAAAAAAAATTGAAAAAACATAGTTGTTAACTATTTTTAACATAGTTTATAATCTCTTATTTGGAACTATAGTTTAAATGTGAGGATTAATCCGTATCAAGTAAAAGTCTAGATCTCTCCATGAATATTAACTGAGTTAAGTTGATATTTTCGCGCAACTTTTATTTTCGTAATGGAGACCTACTTAGGAGCCAATGAAGGTCGAGCTTTCTTACTTCCTACAAAGAGGCAGCGACCGATACTTGACATAAAAGAAGACTACTAAAACCAACTCGGTCTAAGCTGCGAGCATGCAATCCGTTCTTGCCAATTACGATGCACCCCACTCAGCCATGTAATAATTGGTAACCAAACACTTATGCAAAGAGTGGGGAGGACATAAGGCGATTATGGAGTCTCGAGAACTTTTGTATAATATCGAAAGGTAAGACTGGCCTTTTTAAAATCAAGTCTAAGAAAGAACCTCTCGACTGGTATTCAGCCGAATAATTTCTACAAATAACATGCTAAGTTTCAAAAATCTCTCCAGAGATTCGAGGGAATCTTGCTTGTGCCTAATGAGGGCCGAACATCGCTTAGTATAACTTTCCGAAAATTTATAAAACTAGCGAAATTTATAAAAGAGACATTCGGCGGCATCAGCTCGTGAGGTAATTGCTGTTGACACATTATGCTCGAGTGCCCCTAGTAGTAATCGGCTTAAGGCGTATAATTTGCTTAGAGTTCTCCCGTTTTATTTTGTTTTATTCATTTTCCCCCTTAAACAAGATTTAATGTGCTTAGTATTAATGTGTGTCTACCGACGCCTGAGAGCGACTCCGTCTTGAGGAAGGCGCGCGAGACACGAGGACTTAGCCGGTAACCCCCGCGCACCTTATGTAACCAGCTCGTTCACAACGCAGAGGTATAAGATTTCATGTAAAGCAATAAACATGCTTATGTTTGTTCGATGTTTACATGAAACTATATCACAATATCGTTACAGGTGTTGAACCCATTGTTGCCACCGTGCCGGGGTAAACGCTCGACTAAAATCTAACCTTTCCCATCTTCCCAAGATCGGCTGGGGGAAGATCGCAGCGCCTGTTCAGCTGCAATGTTTGATTTTACTGCTCCTTGCTAATGAAAAGTGGAAGAATTGAGGAAGGCTTAATGAATCGTTATCCCTTGTGTCTCTGTCTTGATCTTTTTAGAAAGTCCAGATCGTTAAAGAGGTAGACATTTCCTCTTCTTCGCGTGTTCGTCTTTACAGGATCAAAAGAAGATCTTTCTGCAATTCTACAAGACCAAATATTCTTAAGAGCCTCAGAACACATTTGTTTGGAGGGGAGCCGTTTGAAGCAGTACCACACAAAGATCAGTAAAATTTTCTTATGGGTCTCCGGAAGTTCGAAGCAATTATAATTTGCTTCTTATGAGGATGCTCGAAATCTCTTTCCTTCGTTAAGAGGAGGAATAGTTGGCAACAATTACTTGCACAAATAAGCCACCGAGTTGACTTATAAAAATTTTATGGCGCATAAAAATGCTGATGATGGTGGTGGCATGAATCGACGCTCGTTTGAAATCCGTGCCATCACAATTAAGAGGGCCCTAACAATCGCACAATTGCACATTCCATGCACTTCGAAGCAGTAAAATTACTATAATCACATGCAAAACGCCTCGAGGGAAGGGAGTTAAGGGATTTATGCAAATAAACACCGGTTAAAATCGAAATTAACAGAAATTTTAGCGTACACCGGTGGCGACCTGGCGGTGAAATTATTTTCATTCCCCTTGCATATCATTAGGAGCAGTGCGATTTAAAAAATCAATTTCTTTCCAACTGCCGAGGAGCAATGTATTCAATAATTATTTTTTTGCAATATTTTTCTCGTTATTAATACAATATTAATTCTATTCGCGGGCACGAAATAAAAGCAATAATTAAGCCACGTAATGCAGCACTGTCTGCCGGTGTGCAAATATAGAAATGCACGTTTCAGTGGCCGGGGCCTGGTGATGAAAGTTGGAACAAATTAAAGAGTGTTTCTGGTAGGCAGCGAAAAAATTCTATTAAAAAGATTTACGTATCAGACCGTTAATTATTAACGGCGAAAAAATGGCAATTTTAATGGCAATAGCATGGTCTGCTATGAAATGCAGTTGAAAAAAATTATATAGTTTTATTTTAGTTTTCCTTAAGGTGTTTCAAGGTGTTTTCGTGCACATTATTAACTCAATAATTTCGCGTGATCCAATAAAAAGCCAATATGCAGTGTGCACACGTAAAGCCAAAACTCCTAAAAAGCAAAATGACACACAAACTTGTTTATGTTTGTTAATGCTCAGGATCAGGTTAAGATCGTCATCGTTGTCATTTGAGATCTCTGAATGAGCAGGTAGAAAAAATGAAAAAAACGGTTGTTTGGCTCTTCCACTGCAGACTCAGAATTATAAAATATCGGAATAATATCAAAATTTTCTCGAAATTGTTTTGCGACGAACATTTTACGTTAAAAATTTATTTAGAAACAACTTTTAACAGTTTTTGAAATATCAGCGTTTCAAGGGTAAGTAAAGAGTTTAAAAAAATCACAAATTTAACAATCTCTAAAAGTAAAATCTAAGAAAAACTCAAATATTAGAATCAAAACTGCAAAAGTTCTTTATGATGAAAATTCAAAGTGCCAATCTTTGACTTCGTTTTAGTACTGATAAAAAATAATAAAACATGTAAAAATAAAATCAAAATCAAAAATAAAGCTTGAAAAAAATATCTAACAAAAATGAAAAATTCTTCACTTCTTTTAAAGCCTAATTTTTTTAAAAGAAAACTTTTTTTTATTGTTCTTCAAGTTACATTGTCTTAATTTGCAAGTATTTAATTATTATTAATTTTTTCAATTTCGATTTTGATCTAATTTTGTCATATTATAATAGTGTTAAAATTTTATTCCTCTCTTTTTTTTATTTCGTTATGTAAATAAAATTGAAATTCATGATTAAACTATCTTATGTTATTTATGTTTAGTGTTATTATAGCGTGTATTTTAAATTAAGTAATGACCTGTATTTTAATTAATGTTTTAAATTATGTTTTCATGTAAATTCAATTGCGAAAATTCCTTTGAAGTTCGTTTTGCAGTATTATGAAATATAGCCGATATCATAGCTGAACTACCTAGCGAACTATTTGAGAAAACAAAATCGAATTTGTTTTGGTTGATTATGTTTTTGGAAGTAACATACAAACAGATAAACAGACAAGTTTATAAACAAACAACAATTTTGAAAGTGGACTGTGGATATACATGGATTCATCTTCATTACATGGTTATGATCGCCTTGCCGCTTTATATGCAAAAGTGTTTATTAATAAGCGCAGAGATTTGCTGCACGTATTTGGTTATTTTAAATATATGATAATGTATGTGGAACACCATTATGTTGTACTTCCCTTTTAATTTGAAAAGCAGAGCGTCTGAGCTGGTTCTTCTATCGGTGAACTTCCAAGAATCTTTCCTTGAACCATTTAACACGATTTATTTTGCTAATGTTGCATTAATTTTTGTTAGAATAAGGAAAATATTAATAATTATGCCTATGTCGAATCTCCTCAGTTTGTCTATATTTTGCAAAATTATCTTCAATTAAGACATAATTGAGGTGCATTTAAAGGGGGCAATTTTCTATCCAGCTGCGAATAAAGTTGAGCGAGGTAAAACTCTAGCCCGATCTTGTAGCATCTTCTGCGTTTCGGTCCCGCGCCCCTGCGACAGTGACTTCAGCGCGAGATGGCCAATTCAGGCAAAAGGCGTGTTTTATGCCTTTATAAAATGTCCATACAATATAAGCTGACCACGGGAGTGCGAAAAGGCGTAATTAAGAAATGACTACAATGCTTATGTCGACGATTACTGCATGAGCACGGCTACATGAAAAATAATTAATTTTAGTTTAGCACCATTTCATACAAAATTGTTGCTCGTAAAAATTAATGCTTTATCTCGGAGGCTTCCGTCATGGGCCAATAATTTTTATCGCTCATTTTGGGCCTCGATATTGTCCAAGACTACTTGTTCTCGACAGCTCAGAAATGATTTCGGAAGTACGACATAAAGACTGGCTTTTGATTTGTAAGGTTGGAAAAATGTACGCTAAGTGGTTTCCGTTTTATATAGCGAAATAAAAACTGAGTGATCAGGAAAAAGGGAGGCAGTAAACGTCTTGCTTTTAGTGCTAGATTGCGTGCTAGACGCTATATCAAAATCCGTTAAAAGGGCTATAGAGCATTTGAGAATGTCTATTTACTCAAATAAAATTTTGATTTTTCGGCTTTGAATCCAAAACGGTCTTGAAACAATAAGAAAAACTAGCGCAGATTGCAAGCTAATTATTTATAAAACTATTCCCGTTCTATTTTAAAAAGTGTAAAATTCGAAAATTCAATGAATCTTGCTTTAGGTAATTTTTATTGACACATGTGCATGCCGTCAGTAGCTATTTTTTATAATACAACAGCAAAAATTAGCGCTCTAACGTCATTTGGTCTAAAATTATTGAAATTGAAATTGTGCCGTTTGACTAAATCCAAATTTATTTACAAGTTTTCAGCACAAGGACCTCTGTGAAGTTGTTGTGCCGTATGCGAGCGAGAAGTATGATGCATTACAAGAGAAATGCAAAAAGGAGCAACATATCCTGGCTGAAGGGGTTTGCCGGGCACAAATTATCGATCCTTCATTTAACGTGACGCTTTCAGCTCGAGTGGAAGCAGTAGCTAAGGCAAAAAATACAAAAACGTGGGGTAGAACGTTGAAAACGCTTGTTGCCTAGGGAGCTACGATTTTAGATATTTTTTGTTGATAATTTTTTTTAATTTGAAAATCGTTTTCAATTTAAATTTAATCGAAGTACAACAAACAAAAAGAGGTGCTTTCATTTAGGCTGATAATACCACCGACGAAGAGCTTATACCACTTGACACAGACATCAGATAACCGATGCAGTCCTATCACTTTTTTATGAAAGCTATTGCAATTTCTAAACAGTTTTAAATTACTAGACTTTTAAAGTATACTAGATCAATAATTGCTATTGCTTTAGAAGTTGTTTTCGGATTGGTAAAGACGCGAAGACGCCGTTAGTATCCGATTAAAAATGCTGCAACTAAAACTTAGCTAGTTAATTTTAGTGTAATCAATCAACTTCTATACCCTTTTTCGTTTCTGAAGAAAGAGGATATTTTAGAAAATTCGGGAAAGTATTAACAGGTGAAGTATTGACCAATATTTTGATTTTAATTTTCTATAAACAGTAAAATCCCACAACGGGTTGACTCCATGCTGGGAATTCAATCAGCGATACTTTCTAAAGTCCCCAATCGACAAGAAAGGAAGAATGCTATATTTTACAATAATCACCGTCCTCCGCAGACAGCTGAAAAGCGGTCTAATCACAAAGTTTACACACAACAGGTCGTTAAATTGAAATACTTCTTAATTTGTTGGATGCTGTTAGTTATTAGGCAGTAATCAACCCCGAGAGTAACTTCCAACTCGTCACCCACCTGAAAGCATGTTATTAATGCTATCGGAACGATACAAAACGAATATTTACATAAATATGTGATTTCATGGGTGAACCATCGAGCCATATGTGCGCGACTGTGGCTTGCGGCGCACCAAAAGGAAAGACTTTCGTTGTCTTTCCCGAACCCGGTTTAATTTATGTCCGTGTCGGGTCCATTTGAAAATTTTTCTAAGCATTCCCGATTTTGATAGCCATAAAACACTCGCAGATGCGCTGCGCAAAGATATGTTACCCTAGAAGACGTAAGGGTACTACTAATTATCTATTCTTTGGGAACATAAAATCCCTCAAGGTGCCAGAGAGGTTAAATTACCGATAAATTATTGACAACATCGAATTGGATCCACCATTTACCGTAAGAACAACGTAAATGGCATATAAATAATTGATTTGCCTAAAATCGCACTATAGAGGAAAATCCAGCATTCCTCATTTTTAAACAGGCACAAATTTTAAACGGATTAAAAGCTGAGAATGGCGTGTAAATTTAAATTTACAAAAGATATTCTATTCGCCTAACGACGTCCTGTTCCTAGTATAATTAGTTGCTTAGCCTAAACTTTCAGAAAAGATTAATCTCTTTTTTGGAAAAAAAAATACTACAAACTACAAAGAAAAAATGAAAAGAAAACATTAATTTTGATAATAAAATATATCTGATGTTTTACTGTTTAATTTATGGGAAAAAACAGGAATTAAAATTTTCTAAAAATTAGATGGAATATGTAAAGACAATCTTTGTTGTCGGTTCGGCAAGGGTTTTATCCTGTCGCATAAATTTTCTTATAATTTTATGTTTAACTAGTTACATTTTATCATCAAAACTACTTAACGAAAGGTGAGAATTAAGTAAAAGATAATGGAGAATTAAAAAACTAAATTAAAAATGTTTTTTAAAAATATGTTTAAAGGAAACAAGTCAAAACGCACAATGCCAAAAAAAAAATTATAGAAAATCAGTTTGTTCTAATAAGTTGGATCGTATTAACAAAAAATAATTTTTGTGCATGATTAAAGCTATGCCTTTTCCACTTTTAAAATGAGAAAAAAAAAATAAATGCAAAAAATCGAAAATTCGTATGAATACAACAATTTACACGTACATTTGTTGTTATAGGTCACCTTTACCAAAAAAAAAGCCTATCGAATTGTTTTCATGTGACGAAATAATAAACACTCAAACAAAAAAAACAGACTTTGCCCACTAGACTGTGGTTTTGTATGGTGCAAGCACAAGCACGCATAAATTCCAAAAGCAGCAAATTTTAAAAAAATGATGCAGTTTTAAAAAGTTTACGCATAAACAAATTGCACACCGTTCGAGAAAGAGCTCGTAAAAACCTGTCCAAAGAACCGCCATATGGTTCGGTAATTTGCCTTCAGCATTTTACTATAAGTGCGTATTTCTTGCAGACTGCATTGCGTTATTGCGTTATTGCGTTAACAATGCACCCGGTGCAAATTACGACGATTTCCCCTTATATTTGCAAATTAGAATATTTCATCCGCGAATACAAAAAAAAAATAAATAAAAATAAAAACAGAAAAGTAGCGGCGGCGAAAATCAGCACGATACAATTACGAAAGGGGTTGCTCATATGTGGACTCTCTTTAGCGTATTCCTCTCACGCCAAGCGACGGCATACCATCCGCGGTTTTCTTCTCTACAGGTCGTTTCTTGGTCGTTCACGGACCCGCTCACCTTAGCGAAGATACGTTAGAAACCCAGGTATCCGCGGCCGTTGCATTGCGTATCTGATGAGCGCGAGTATAACTTGCCGCCGCGGCTCTATCTCTGCACGCATGTGAATATAATCCGAGGTTGCGGTGTAGTCCGTGCATCCCGCGCTTCGCCTTCGTGCACCGGCGTTCGCAATTAATTGAAGAAATGCAATTACACCGAACAATTAACTCTTTTAATTAGTTTATTGCAAGTTTTCGTTCTCGTGCGCCAACAAGGCACCGGCGGTCTGCTCTCACTGGGAATGGGAAATAATTAACACGTTCGGATCAGGTGTAAGCAAACCGCGTGCTTTAGCCTTATTAACCAGCGCGCTTCAACAATCATTGATTTTCGCGTTAGTAAACAAATATGAGAGCCCCAGCATCTCCCACACATTTCTTATAATCTTTAATTAGATTCAGTTTGCAGCATACCGCATGCCGTATGACGGGCAGATGGGCACCTGGTACGCGATGCAGATTTCTGCGCGGACTAGATCAGGTGAAAGTTGCCATGGAACAGCCATTGCAATCGAGTTACCTTTGCAATTAATCGCCGAGGGAGGCTCAGGTAAAAAATCTAAATGGGAGTTTTCACAAAATGTTAAAAATTCATCACGCTCCCGTCCGTGCAAAGCGATTCAACGCGAGCGTGCGGTCCGGCGGCATGATTTCTAGTCCAGCGTGTGCGGTTGTTCTAACACTGTTCCAGGGCAGTAGCACTCAGCTTTCTATCGTCCGCATTTCACCTGTATCAGGTGACAAAAGCTGGACGGATGAAAAATGTACGAATATTCCTGCGAGCAATTAATTTATGCTGAAATACACTTGTTCGTGGGGTCTGATCATGAATATTTATAAAAAAACCGTCGCATTGCCCACTACCCAGCGGCCGGCCATTGTGCGACAGTATGTCCACCGTTTACAGATGTGCACCTCTGGATCACGATGACGCCGGGAGAAATTTAAATTTTTAATTATGACGCATTCAGCGACAAAACGCCGCATTCGTCGAAAACCTCTATGGGGCCTAATTTTATGGGTCTTAACCGATTACTGCGCAAGCAGTTGCTCTTTTACTGACAACCTGTAGGCATTAACGCGGCATACAGCCCTTTAAGTCATTTTAGTTTTAATGGTCACATCGCCTGTAACAGAAAAGGGGCCTATTAAGTTATTTTAACATGTTTCATGCCGCGTGTACCACTTTTGGTATAAACTGTGTCCAGCCACAGCATTTATAACCGATAATGGGAAGCATTACTAAAGAATGTATCAACATAGAACTCAAAACGTGGGCTCTACATCATCTTGTTGCAAAATTATATATAACACTTCAAATCATCTTTTGCGGGGAATAAACAACTTTCACACTTTTTTATGCAACTTTGGAAAAATTTAAATGATACTGTAAAAATAATGTTCCTATAATTCAAGAAGGAGAAAGAACTGCAAAAATTAATAAAAATATTAAAAGTATTCTAATTATATAAAAATATAAAAACAGTTTGGACGGTTTAGAATTACAGAAATGCCCTTTTGACTGAAATCTGTCAAGTTTTTGAAAAGTTGTAAGACGAAAGTAATTAATTATTTTAAAATATGATTCATAGTATTGTGATTTTGCGACAAGAAGGGATAGACTGAGTTTGCGATATTTTGGACAATTTCGTGAGTTTTTTTTTGTCATAACGGTTATACGCTATGGCCTGTATACCTGAATCTTATTCCTTTAACAAGATTTCACCTCAAAAAGTATTAGAAGCTTGGCACTTACTCTATTATCTGGTGACCTTATTTATATAATTTTAAAAGACTTTTGTATTAAATAAAGGAACTTGTACATATTTTCAAATATAATATAAGTGTATATCATAAAAATATCATGAAAGTACTACCGGCTGGAAGTCTAACACATTTCTTTATAATTCATTCCAGAGTAATCCTTACGCCCTGAAGGAAAGCGGACCAACAACCGACATGAGTGCGTGGACATCAGCAGGACTGCAGCCCACTACAGGGTACTACCCGTACGACCCGACATTAGCCGCATACGGGTGAGTAATAAAACATCCCGAGCGAGCCAACTATTTTAATCAAATTCAGCGCTACAAATCATCCACAATGCAGCCGGCTAATTCAGGCACTTTGCAGCGCAATCGAACCGCACCGCTCCAGCGGCAATTTAAAATAGCAAAAACAATCGGAACATTATTAGTGGATCAATAGGACAAAACGTGTAACAGCTACCGCCTCTGTTTTACCGGGACGTACATTTATCGTTTTTGTTCGAGCGGCCCAGGATACGGACGGTGGGTTCGGCGTGGGTCCCAGACCCCGGCACGTACCCGTATTCCACGGCTATGTCTATATCGCCTCTATCGCCATTATGCCACCGGGGAATGAGTAGGCATCGAATAAATTCATAAATCACCTCGATTAAATAATTATCGGGGGAAAGCCCGGAAAGTTGAATAATATCATAATAACGTCGTCAGTCGATCCCGCCGCTTCTATAGTTTTGCACAGAGGCAGCCATTCGTTGGATTCACCCAATGGGATCCCACTATGTGTATTTACTAGTAGGCTCAGTGGTACGCATACTTTTGATTTATGGATGATAGTCAAGCGGCCGATTCCGTCATAAATCATTATTGGCGAAATGATGTTGTGAGACGATCGCACAGAAAACTTCAGCGGTAATAAAAACGTCGATTGGTGGGTGTGATTTCTCTTTTTTCAAACTGTGATAATTTAGGCTACCATTCCATCTTCCGTGACTCCCTCATTTCAACTATTCATTTCTCATTGACAGTTTCTTTTTAAATATAATTTTTATTTTTCAATAACTTGTTCAGAAGATTTCTTCCTACCAGATAATTTTACAGTACACCATTTGTTTGTTAATTATTTTTGTAACTACCTGCTGAAATCTAGAAAGTCTTCAACCATTCAAAGGTGTTTTTGTTGGAATAAATCCATAAATAAATGTGGGAAATTTCAATTAATTGATATTGAGCTCTGTTTTGTGTGAAGCTGAAATAATTTTGTTTTTAGATTTTAATATAACAAGAGCGTTTCCTTCATGGCCAACTTAAAAGTTAGACATTTCGTTTATATGAAATAAAATAATTGAAATTAGAATATTTTAATATTTTACTCACTATTTACTCACAATCAATTTTTTCTTAATGTTCAGATTTGTGGGCATTGAAAAAATATGGGAATTAAATGCACCAGTTCCCTTTTCATTTTGCAGGGTGTATTTCCTACAAGATACTCGAAAAGTAAAAGATTTCCCAAGTATGTTCTTGTCAGGATTTAAAACAGTTAGGAAAAAAAGTAACAATAACTTTCTATGAAATTATTGGATTTCGGAAATCCACAAAGCTTATTAGGATTTAAAAAATAATAATAATTCTTAGAATTGTGCTTCATCATTTTTAAAGAAAACGTATTTAAAGCTCTTCAAAATTTTTATTATTTTAAATAATTCGTTTGAACATTGTTTTTATTATCTTAGAAATCCGTAAAGCTTAAAGTTCTTGGAAATTTGACTTGAAATATTCTTAGGATATCGTAAAATGTAAATATGAAGAAAAGTTGTGCTTAGAAAGAAAGCAAGCATTAAGTTAACTCTTAGAAGAGTTTCAATCATAATCTGCTTCAGTGACATTGGCAAAATAAATGAAAAGTCACCACTGCAACCACTGATGAAAAATCACTAGAGGTGTTTATTGTTTCAAGAGAAAATAGGTTTACTTCGCATAAAAATCAAAGCGTAAAATTTTCCTGAAAAAAAAAACGGAGATAGTTTTTGCTATGTGCGAGGCGTGCTAAGAAACGTGAATGCGACCCGTGTAGGTCTTCAGCGGCTGTAAAATGGTTATTAGGCTTCATGGCCTGTTAATGGCCAAATCAGCGAGCAAATCATGTTGCGATTAAACTGAAAAAGCAATAAGTCGGCAACCGAGTGCAAAGATTTTAGCGGAGATTGGGCAAAAACCCCCGGAAATTGCACTAAACGAACACCTTAACACCCAGGGGGAGGCGCCGCGCGCGAAATAAAAACTTATCTCGCGATAAATAACCTCTGGTTTTTTGCCTAAGGTTGCTAATAGTGCATGCTAGATCACGGATCGTGGATTTTTTCGAGCAGCCTCAGCACACTACTGGCAATTAGTTGGTCTTGGTGGTAAAAACAATTAAACATGCAAAAATTATCGAAATCCTATTAGCCACAAATATCGACACTAAAAGCCGACAATTAAGAAACACTATAGTGCGACTCATGCAATCTACCCCAGGTCCCGCGCGTGTGTGTGCCGTGACTCACAAGACTGCCACCGGGCTGACCATCATGCAATGAATCTGATTGTGGAAAAATAACACGTCTACCAGCGGTGTGCCAGTTCGCGAATGATTTTGATTTTATATAATTTAAGTAAATTTCGTTTTTGCCCGGTAGCGGGTATCTCAGGTACGAATGTGATAAACATGTAATACCAGTCGTTAGCCGCTCCGAGCGAATTTTTTTCTAGATTTCTAGACTTTTTTCCGCGCAGGCACAGCCCCAGATAGACGTCATGCATACCCGGACGTGAGGTATGGCGTATGCCGGGGTCGGCAAAACAAATAATTGCGCGGTAACAACCAGCAACAATGACCAGTAGTGGACGGTGGCCTATTCCAATGCATAATTGCTGTCCCGCTCCGGTTCTAATGGAAAGTTTAAAATCAAACTATTGTGTGTGAACATGAAATTCATTTGTTAACAACATTTCGAGCTCAGTCCGTGCGATAAGACGCCAATGTGCCCGAGGCTTTGGCATGTTGTAGTCGCATACGGCCGCGTAATAACCCATTATTAGTGGCATGAATGTCCTCCAGAAGGTTCGGCGCCAAGTCGTTATTAGCCTTTTTTGTATAATTCTTGGAGCGCCATGGCAAGGATCCGGCAGCGAGATACAAATTATGTTAAGGACATCTAAGTGGATGTTTGAAACTACCGTTCTATGCTAATAGAGTTGTCTGTACCTACTTATGTACACGGGAGCGTGAACTCCTCGCCAGTCATGCGCCATGGTTGTCTATCTTTTTAGGGCTCGGATCCCCATTCCATGTTCCATGTCTACATCTGTAGCTCAATACCGAACAGCTATGCCCGCTATGCCACGCTGTTCCTGCCCGGTTCGCCCGGTTTTGTCCGCTTCTCATATATACAAACATCTACAACACATGCGGAGCCGTAGACGTGATATTTTATCTCATCTCGGCTGCTGGAGGCCTATAAATTTATACACAGTCAAAATATTTTACATAAAATGTATCCTTCCTTACATAGTTATGTTCCATGCCGGGGGCATACACGTTTTTAGTTAAGCATTAACCTCAAAATGGCGACGAAGTAGTGTCTTTAGGTCGATGTACAACTAATCAATATCTTGTTAAATTTCCTTTAAAACTTCCACCCCCACTCCTTCACAGCCCGCCCTTCCCGCCCGTTGCCCCCGCACCGTATCAACTTTGTTGTGCGCTAATCTTAAAGGTGCTATTTATCAAAATTAATCTTAAACGGAAAGTTTTATACTCATTTTGAAGTTCACTTTGCCCATCGCCCCCGAGAACCCTACACACCATTCCCAAAAATTGTGAATATTGTTGAAAATGTGCCATAGCGGTCGCGACGAGCGACACCCAGGAGTTTCTCTGGGTGACTTTCTGGGAAGTCAGGGAGAACCAGGGAGGCCGAAAGCGGTTTGTCCGCAGAATAGGGAACGGAATTCATTTCCTAACTTTATGGGAGAATAATCTCACGTAGCACAATCAGAATGTCGTTGAACAAAATTATTAAACTTGAGAGCTTTTCCAGGAACTTAGTCGGGATTTGTATGTCGGGGTACTTACAATTTCATGCGAACCAGGAACTTCCACTTTGCGTTCTTAGCCATGATTGATGGATTTTCGATTTTTCCCTTAAATTGGCTTGTTGCTTGTGACCGCATTATGGAAGAGTAATTGTTTCTTTTAAAAGAAATGATAAAAGGCAAAATTCAATAGGTGGAAGACAATAAATTCGTTTGTAATGTTATACAGACTTATTTCATTATGCATATGTAACACCTGAAATACATACGTAAAGCTATTCCCGAAAACCTAGTAAAACTATTAATTGAATGAAATAAACTGCTAATATTAATTCAAAAATGGGTAAAAAAGAATTAGCAAGTTAAATAAACATAAACTAACTTCGGAATAAAAGCCCAACTTTCTTATATTGGAATATTTTTTCTTCTTTTATATAAAAAAGGAAATACCTTGTAAGATTTTCAATGTAAGTCATGGTCATAAAAATTACCATAAAAATTATACAATAGTGAACAAGTTTAAATAAAACTAAACGTGCTTCTTGTTAAATTAACTACGCACATAACCAAATTGCATAATTGACCTTTTTCATTATTAAATTGACATGGCGTTGTGGTAAGTAGAGCAAGAATTGACCTTACAGAGTGGCATTGAATCCAAATTCTCAAGTACACATTCTGGACTTGAATCCCGTATTGAGCGTAAGAACAAGTGGCATCAAATTACTTTTTTTGAATTTATGCAATATTTATATAAAATTTTTTAAAAAATCAATACAACTTATGTGGCATAATTATAATTTTTTAGTAATTTATGTATGTATGCTAATTTCAGAAGTAAAGATTTATATGGGGTCTATCTTTAAGATATCGATCTTAAATAAAAACGTATTGAATGATTTCTTATTTGACACTATTACCGAATGCAATAATATAGATAGGCAAATAAAACGTCTACAATTTTGTATTTTTTATTATCTTATGTAACTAAGGTCAGGTGTTATTTTCAAAAGATAATGAAAACGTGACTGAATATTTTTGTATAATGCCATTGAAAGGTAATAAATAAAACTGTAGGAACCCTTTCTGTACGCATATTTCTTTCCAAATATAAATCGTTGCGACGAAAGGTTGTTAAATCAGTTTCTTCAATAAAACAGTAATCAACGTGATAGGACGACTCATTTTTATCAAAATCATAGGACTTTATAGAGACGAACGACACCCACCGGCGGAAGGCAATAGACATAAAAGAAGACATTTCTCGCGCCTTTTTATTAGGCATATATTATATAGGTAAAAGTGCCAGGAAGTTTTCCGCTTTTTCATAAAGAAGGCCTGATTCGGGGAATCCCACACGCTTGTATATCACAGTCGAGTGCCCTTCTATTCCCCGATTTTGTCTAAACTGTAGATGGCGCTATTTAAATTTGTCAAAATGACGGGTAACGCTGATTGATACGTAACCGTCACGCAGTCTCGCATGTCGATTGAAATATATCCTTGACGTGTGATTGAGTGTGGAACTCTCGCGGATGATATGCACAAACACATGCACCATCAGGTGGGGGTTTGTTAACCGCCTGGCATGTGTGGTTTCCCTCACCTCCGCACCCATCCCTAGGCTTTTCATTCGCATCCACAACGAATATGTCAGTGTGTGGAATCGCACGGCGCGCCACTTCCATGTGTCGAGGATTGTTTGCATTCTGGAAGTATGTGGAAAAATTTCAGTAAATCAACGTTCCGATTTATGCCGGCGTGAAAGAGATAAATCACACGTTCTGAATCAATTTAATTGACATCTCTCAATCCGTAAAACCCCAGATTGTTACAGATGAACATCTATTTTCATTTCCATCAGGTAGATTGATGTCGAGGGTTTTTAGCTCGCTGTATACGGTCCGCGCGTCTGTACGTATCTATCGCTAGATCTAGATCGAATCGACATGCCCTGCTCATGTGTTCTATGTATTAATGTGGCTGATTTCCATCCAGGGGATGGTAATCGATTTCAATGCACGCTTAAGCCATTTATAGATGCCTTTCCGGGCTTTCTCAGATTCTGAGAAGGAAAACTGTTCCGCATTTGAAACGCTCAAGCACTCATCTGTAATTACTCTAATTTGAAAAATTTCTCAGGTGCTTTCTACCCTCGTCAATTTGTCTAAATTAATTCACTGTGCTCCGGCGAAAATCCAAGAAAGGTATTACTCCTTACAGCCTTAACCTCACAGGCTCCCGCTGGGTGTTGTTGGCTTTTCCCACTTCTCATTGTCGGCCTGACAAACTTTTTTTCGGAATAAATTCTTCACAAATGGCAACTGACAGATTTCACCAACGCTCCACACCAGAGGTAATTGCCTTACTAGGCTAAACGAAGGCAAAAAATCGCAACAACTTAATTTGCCACGGCCAGACTCGCGCTACAGTCGAATTGAGCAATCAGCAGAAATCGAGCGCTTGTTTACACCGTCGCATGAAATTAAAAAGTTGTTAACGCATTGTTTAATAACTTTATTATGTGGCTGTCGATTATTTGAGTCGTCACACCATGCCCCCGAACCGCTCTGTCTCACCTGCTCGGAAACAGAGCTCTGCTACCATTATCACGTTTTTCACCGTAACGTTCGACTATGCTGTAGCAACAATTAGACTTCAGAATGTGACGGAGCGTATCGCAGTACCTTGAAGGGAAACATTTTTCGCTATTCGTCTACCTTCCTGTTGTTTGCAGTAGCCACTTAGAATTGAAAATTACACCTTCCACTTAAGCAGAAATCGTCCATGCCACGCAACTTAAGGAAATTTCCCAATAAGCATAATACCAACAATAAGTACAATTGCAATGCTATGCTGTAAAACATTGGAAAATACATAACAGTGGTAATTAAGCCCTACACAAAGTAATGTGAAAACTTTCGCATTCCAAGATAAGTAGCATTTCAAGATTACAACGGATTGCAGGGTAGTAGTGATAACGAATCTATTTTATGAGCTTTGTACGCTTCAAATTAATTTTTACACTTTACATGTTTTTCGCCGTAAATATGTTTAATCTGAAAGTAATAAAATTTTCTAAGCTTAATTTAAATTGGAGTCGTTTTAGGCATTGTACGTATAAATGTATCGCATAACGCACACTTTAATCGGTATTAATTTCGATTGACCAACAAAAAATAATATAGGACCCAAAAGGGATTCTTGTGGTACTCCGAGTGTGTCTCATAAGAGATTAAAATCTAAAATAAATGCACTAAAGTTAAATAAATTTGTTTCTATTGAGTCTTGTTAAATACTTGTTTTCAAATCAAAACACTCATATTTATGTACCTACAAATAAATTCCTCTTTCATTTGAGAAAGCCTCCTATACTCCTGAATTGAATGTGCACATCATCGATGTATAATGACAGATACTTAAGGTTACATGAATTTTCATTGAAACCAGGCTAGTCCTACCGACAATCGAACGTCCTTTACAACCTGTTGTCATGTCCTCCCTTGTCTATTACCCAAATCAACAAGTTGCCAACAAGGAATAAATCTCGAAAATTTAGCCCCAAGCTCATAATGATAAAGAAATAAAATCAAAAAGGATGAAAAAGAATTGCTTACCACAGCCCACTGCAGGATCTTTGCTAAGGCATTGTTCGCTAGCCCCTACCCCTGGCTGGCTTCCTTTTAGTGCCTTCGTCCACTTCTTCAGCTTACCCTTGAGCAGCGTAAGACAGCCGTTTTCGTCTCGTAAGCACGAAGCGGCAGCAGCAGCAGTGGCGGTAATAAACGAATCGGGAAAGCGTCCTTTCCATTTTTCTTGTATTTTTTATTAGAGCACTTCTCGCTTATGTCCCGGCTTCGGGGGCCCCTTGACCCGGCATCATCGCCGCGGAGAAGGCAACAGGATTCTAACCGAGCGGAGCACTGCTCCATTTTCTGCGCTTTTCCTCCTTTTATTTCAGCGCTATCCCATTGATTGAATAAGAACGATTTCGGGAAGCGGATGATACCACCGCCAGGATCTAGGATGAGGAACAGTCTGCGTGGCCCGTGGAAGGCCGGGACCGGGAGCAGTGGGACCGTCATCACAACTAGTCGCAAGGGGCCGGATCCGGAGCACAAAAAATTCCAAACAGCGTAAGGGCGGACGGTCGACACAGAAACTGCCACAGCAATAAAACTGCTGCCGCAGAAAACGATTGAGTTAGCAGAAAATGAGAGAAAAATGGAGTAGAGGGAAATGCGAACGAATTGTATCCTTTAAGGATATTACGTTCGAAGGGAGCTGGGAGGGTGTCCCACGCGCCGCATGGAAGGAGCCATGAGGGGTGGGAGTGGCTGGCGGCTGCCTTATCTTCTAAGCGGGGATCAGCCGGGTGCCGGGATCCAAGATCCAGGATCCAGGATCCGGGACTGCAGAGTCCTAAGCCCCGAGTCCGGACGAATATTTTTGTTGATTTTACTCGCGTACTACAGCCGCGGTGGAAAGATGAATGAATCCTTGGTTATGTGGTCGATTTAAGTAGAACGGTGTTGCGGCGGAGAGTGTGGTAATGAAAAATTGCTTCTACGCCCGGCGAATTCCAGCTCGAATCCTTGTGCGACTCGTGCGGGCGTGAGGACGTAAAAGGACGTCCGCAACTCTCTCAAACTTTGTATGGGCTTCCACTCTAAGTAGATGAATTTCACATTTCCGAATTTTCCTTTTTTCTCGTCCTATGAATATACTTGTAATGGAATGTAGTCTAGTCGTCCTCTTGAACTGCTCCTGTTCTGTGTTCGTACGTTGTACGAGCAAAAGGAAATTGATGAAGATGTGGTAAATCGATTGGCTTACAATTGCACAGACATAGGCGTCACTCTACTCCGGGATATAGCCGTAGATATTCGTATAGCTGAAATTTGTAAGTGAATTTCCTTCTTATCTTCTGTGGCTTTTTTGCTCGTGAAATGATTGGGAGGAAGTTAACGTATATATTAAACATCGGTCCTTGTGCTTAGCGTGGTTTAGATTTGTACGGGCTTGGGCCATTATTGTCAACAGGAAGAATGATATTATTTTCAAGGATACACGCACATACGTACGCATAATTGAATTGCTTAAATTCGAAGAAAATTCAATCCTGGCAGTAGGTACAGCGAAAAAACAACAAATCCAATACCACAATATTTTATTATACCATCAAGCTGGCATTCTTAAGGACAGTTACTGGGGAACATTGTGTTTTTTAAACAAGAAAAGTATTCTTCTGAAATTCAATGAATTTGCGTTTATAATTACATAAGTGTATTTAGTTAAAGGGAAACGTGGCTTCAACCTGCACTTGACAATTGTTTAAGGATGAATTTCAATAGTGTTTTTTTAAATCTAGTTTTTACATTTATTACAGATTTCTTGAATTCATGAAAAAAAAATTGCAAAATCACTCAAAGGTTTTACAAAGAAATCGTATCAAATAGTCTTAATTAATTATTGAAAGATAAAAGAATACAGGGATCATGCTCTTTTAGAGCCTGTAAGTAAATGGTATCAACCCTTTAACTAAATTAAATTGGACCGACTTAATTTTGTGAAATATGGACCAGACTTTAAAATGATCATTTTTAACTTTCGTATTCAAGTGTGGATTTTACGAATGAAAAGTAAAACTATTCAAAGACAGCAATATCAGGAAATTTGTTATGAAATCTAAATAATTAGATTCGGCTCTGTGATTAATTTGTTCTACACATCGATCTTGATGTATAAAATTACATTTAAATTATGAGCGGAATAAACTTAGTATAAATGGTTTCAAACTCTTCAAAATGAACAGAAGTTTCATATTTTGAAATATTAAGTCAGATTATAGAAACACCAAGAATAAAAAGTATGCATATATGAGAGTATTTGGAAATTAAATTGATTATTTTCTAGCTTTGGATCTCTTATGAGGTAATTTTGGTTACTTTCAAAGCGCAAATGCTTTGTTTACTACCATGACTTCAATATAAAACTCACAGATTTCTTCAAAGAGGTTTATAAATCCTTTCCCAAAAAAACAAATCTTCAATTCGGAAAATATACGGAATACAAAGCACTTTGTTATACACGTGTATGTCGAAAAAATTCAATTTACTGAAATCCTCAGTAAACGATATATTTGAAAATAATACAATCGCTTAATTTTCATGTAAATGCATATGCTGAATGTAAATTTAAAACATTAATTATTTCCATAAAAATGTCGGTGTGCCAATAGGCGAACTGAACAGCGATTCTTATACAGCAAAATCGTATGCATCCGGATAATGATTTTGTGCTACTTTATTTTAAGCTGCAACAAACTGCAATTGGGGTGCACGGTGCTGTGCTACAGCAAAAAGATCATAAATTTCACGGAAAATTGAGAAACATTATCTGCGGCCGTACCGGAAAATTTTCATTTCATTCCCATATTCAATGGGATGCTTTTTGCGTGAAACTTCCTTCAATTGTTAATTTTAAACTGTTTTACCTGTTCGGTGCAGGAAAGTTTACGAGCTTCAATTCACTATCAATAAAAATTGGAAAGAACTCATAGACGGCTTTTTTGGGGGCTTCACCGCATGGTGCACAATGCGGGGATTTCTCACAAAAAGTGGCATATTGGTGGCATGCGAGTGAAAGAGTTTTCAAGGCACTATCAAGCTCAGCTTATGTAACTGCGCACGACGGTAGCTGTCTACTGTTTTATGCGCTCCGAAGACTGTATCAATGCTCTTAGGCTTACAAGACATCTAAGTAGTTATCAAGGCCATTAGTTATCTCTAAAGTATGTAAAAAATCTCGAATACAAACATAAATTTATAATTAGGACGTTTTTTCCCCAATTGGAAACAAGTGTATTATGGACGCATTAATATGCGTTTTGTAGCGTTTTGTATCATTTTCCACCTCTGCCGCCATGTATTGGACGTGAGTCCTACAAAAAGCGGAATAATTAGATCTAACAAGGTACTTTGCATAAAAATCTACTTAATCATGATAATCTCTTTTCAAAAATTGAATACTGCTAAACAAATAGACAGCGCGACATAGCATGATAGCATGATTGTTTTCTTAGACTGCCTGGACTAATTTGCATCTCCTTGCCATCAATCAAACGCGTAGAAAGGAACGATTTTTGTTTTTTATTTCAACGTTTTAATAAAAACGAGAAAACGAGAACAAGATGACACGAATAAATCTCTAATTGGAAAATTAATTGCATTCCTCTCAGACCAGTGATAATGTAATCACTGCAGGGGGTAGATGGCCACAAATAAAATTAATAATGTTCACTTGTCTCTTTGCTGGTCTCTTGTATTTTCCAAATCATAAAGAGTTTGGCACTAGCCAACTCCATTAAAGGATAGGTATCTTTAAAACTATGACTGTCTGCAAAATTTTGTCACTAAACGTAGACAAATGAAGTAATTACAAGGCACATACGAATGTGAAATCCTAATCATAAATTCTTTTTATTTCTTCGTGCAATTTTAATTAGTAGGTATTCGTTTCAAGATTTAAATTGTTACAAATTACTTGTTACTATGAAACTAACAGTGGATATGATGGTTACAAAACGTTTTTCACGGATTTTTACACAATATTTTCCACATTCGTAGCATAATTTTAAATATTCAAATATAAAAGATATTTTTTAAACGCTCTAATGCCACTTTCATGCATTAATAACTCAAACTCCCCTGCACCTGTTGGTAGGTCTTTTGTGTTCATGTAGGATGATCCGTACTATCAAATCGCGATCTTGAAGGAAGACTAACTTTTACACGCGTCGCTTTAAATCAAACAAACGTTGTTACGATAGTGAAGTTTCCAGGCGGTTACTTTAAGATGCAGTCGAGAAGAAATATTACACGCATTTGTAAAAGACAAATCGCTTGAAGATGACACTTAAAAAGTACAATAAAAGTCACTCCGCTGCTATCGCGCAATCTATTGTGCTCTAGGAGAGGAACAGACTGTAGTGTAGATCTTGTACGCCTAGTTGGCCGCACACTGGCACTGTCTAGAAACTTTTCCAGCCAACAGAAGACTTGATAAATTCCTTAGTCACGACATGACCTACTCCCAAGAAAATTATTTCCTACCTCGCCTGCAACATTTCGAAAACCTGAAGGACCCACGCCGTCACCGGCAAGGGGATAGATTTGAAGGGAACAAATTAATCGTGAGAAATTTCGTATTTATCAAGGCATATAAGAAAAATTGGTGTCGAGATAGTGCGGCCTAAACATTAGCCAGGCGCCCTGTCCACGCAATATGTACGTCAGACTCCTACGGCGATCGGTAAGACTGACTATCCGGAACATTGCCGGCACTAAGAAAATGTTAATCGCCGCTAAGTCACACGGAATTAATGTCGCCCATTTTTCTCCTCCTTTTCCAGGTATGGTGCCGGTTATGATTTGGCGGCGAGACGAAAAAACGCCACCAGAGAATCCACGGCGACACTCAAGGCGTGGCTGAACGAGCACAAAAAGAATCCTTACCCGACTAAGGGTGAAAAAATCATGCTGGCGATTATTACGAAGATGACCTTGACGCAGGTGTCCACTTGGTTCGCAAACGCTCGCAGAAGACTGAAAAAGGAGAACAAGATGACTTGGGAGCCTAAGAACAAAACAGACGACGACGATGATGCTATGGTGTCCGATGAGGAGAAGGAAAAGGACGAAATGGATTCGGACAAGACAAGAGACCACAAAGGTGAGTTGCCTACCTTTATTTTTAGTGTACTTGCTTTAAGAATCCGAATTTTGCGCATACAAAAGCACTTCCGTATCTTTACTTAGGTCTGTCGCAAGGATTTTCAGGATGTATATGTTTTGTGTTTTTTGTTTTGTTTGTTTTGTTGGGTCGTTTTCTTAAGGCTTTGGCATAAAGGCGTCGTTTTTCAAAAACAAAAACATAAATTGTCGTAAACTAAAAATCGAAAATAATTCATATTTATGTTTGCATATTTCCAAATACGCAGCAAAATAAGACATAATTGATTTTCTGGCAATATTGGATTTATTGAGGACAAAGTATAAACTAGTAATAATTTGCAAATACACTCTCTATTAGTCCCATTTCTCTTATTTGGAATATTTTGTACCTTGGAAGGTAACACATAACTGGCACAAATACCGAATTAACCTAGACATTTACAAATATATTGCTACAAATTTAATGGCAGATGGACCTTTTGTAATCGTCGTACCAGACTGGACCAAAAAAGGTGCCTTGTGGAACATCTGAAATTATACTGTGGAATGAGCAAACTTTTTTTGAACCTCAAGTTTTGTAATCTAAATTTCAAACAGAAATCTATGCATTAGCAATGAGCCCTTTTCCAAGCAATTAGCTGTGAAAATCTATCAATTGATTCGTCTCCCGGATGCCAAAAAGACCATCAAGTTCCTCCCCATTAGGGTTCCTCACGCCCCACAGAATTAGTTAAAAGGTTCGCGTGCCAAAATATCCATTTGATCCGATTAGAGGAAAGCGAGAATACCACTTGTCCCAATTTTGAATGCACCACATCACATCGCTCATTCATAGGGTTTTAGGCGACCCTCGAAAGTATCCTTGGTCGCAATCTGGATCGAGCACCCCTTCAGAATACTCAAGAAATCTCTGTGCAGGGAACAGCCGCCGGCACATCCCCTGGATATAACTTTCATTTTTCTCAGGCGTTGAAGCGTACAATCCCCTGACAAAAAGGCAACCACTGCGCCACACCAATATGTCCCAATCCAGGGCTGTAGCGTGCGCATATGTTCCCCCGTCCCGGCGCTTGTTAACTCCACGCAGGACTCTATTAGGAAACTACTCCCTTTGAGAGCTGCATGGTGCGAATGGCGTAATGAATTTCCACTAAAAGAATTAAGATGCGACCTATTTGGTAACCCTTTAGAGCTAGAATGCCGATAGGGGGCACTCCAGTCTGGCCTGCAGGGTAAAAGCCTGCTCGGAGCGTCGGTCCTTCGGGAAGGGTACACCAGGGTTTACCAAAGTCTACCTTGGCCATATAGGAGCGGAGCCGGCGAAATTTGTCTTCATTGTTGACTTCAAGTTGAGTTATTCATTCTGGAGGCAAAGAAAGGGGTTCCAGCCGCCGTCGTTTCGGGGTAACTTCCAGACTCTTGAGGGGAGCTTCGTTTTGATGAAGGGCTGTTTTGGTTGCCGTCTCATTGTCTTTAGCTGTGTTTATATGCAAAGTGCTTTATGGCACAACGGTTGGTGGATTTTGGTGAAAGTACGACTGCCGAGAGGTGGGTATAGGGAGGCCGGAGTTGCGCTCCGAGGGTTCACAGAGAAGGGGTTCGCCTTTTTAAGAGGACTTAATTGAAACTGAAAGGATGAATAATAGCGGTTCAAATAATAAATTAAGCGCAGCATCTTTTATGAATTCATTTTCCTATTATGCTGCTTAAGTTTTCCCAGCCAGGGAAAGTGTTTTATCGAAGAAAGATGACTTCATTTACACTCTGAATTGTTCCGGAGACAAAATGCTTTTAAATTTGTCCTTACCTCGTTTATTGTAGTACTTTAACCATATGTGACCTATTATTTAACGGTAACTGCCAATTTCGCATTAGGAAAATTATAAGGAGGTAGGATTTCTCTTTAAATTTGTGCGTGTGTTTTTTACCATTGTATGTCGTTAAACCATTAGTAAAAGATGTGTAGAGGTTTTGGTTCTTTTGTTATTGTTCTTTTATTGATCCAGATCTTAAAAAATATATCTCAGAGTGTATCATAATCAAAATTGGAGTGGTATGTAATCACTGCCATAAGTAATTGTGTTTATATTATTCCTAAAGGATTTAGTAACGCTTTTTTGTCCCAATCAAAACGAAGATTACCTTCTTAATATATGTTTATAACAACAACAGTCTGTTCAAGATCAGAGAACTGAATTTATAGTAGTTATAAAATTTTGTAAAGGATGCGCTGACAATAATTGTTTGCCTTTCAATTGTTGTGTTTTGTGAAATGTTACGCTAAATTCGACTCAAAGTTATTTTTCTAAACAGAGGAAGATCTATAAAAATAAAAATTATACTAAAATTAACTAGTCAAATCTGTTGGGGCGAGAAATTTTTTGAAAATTGAATAAGGAGCATTTCTTAATTTTCTCAAATTTCATTTTTCTCTTTTCTTCTGAGGAAATTCGATTTTAGTTTAGCTTTCAGGATTATTAAGATGAATTTTATTCCTTGATTACGAACGAATTTAATAGAGTCCATGGAAATACTTTAACAAAAATGCTATGAAGTCAAATGCAACTAAAATGCACTCTTATTTTTACACTTCAGTAAAAATATATGACAAAATTTAGAAATGATGAAGCGAAAAAAAACTTGAATAAAGTGGCGTCGAACTTCGTAGCATCTTTTTGTTTACGTTCGATTTGGTGTTGCATTTACCGTTACCATATAAAAGGCATTTTATACCGACGTGTAAATACCCTTAAAGAACTTCGAGTTGAGTGGTATGGTGCGTTTAAAATTTTTTAACACTAAACCTACCGAAGAAAAACTTGCATTTTGTCTACCACGTGTGGATTACACAAAAGTAGGAAAACATTTTAAAATAAAGTTATTTTCTTTAAATCCTGGAATCATTTTGACTGGCACCGTAGTTCTAGTGTTAAATACGGGCGGACCGTATGTCGATGTACGTCGTAAAATGTACCACTGCAACAACTATTCAAAATTCCAGGCTCTAGATTTTACTACACTGAATTTCCCCTGTTTATCTCACTTTAGTACTCTAGTCATGGACTTCCGAAGCGCACATGTGATATTAATATTAATTTGCTGTGATGTGAACTCATTGTAAAGTGCATTTAAAAGGTGAACATCTCTAAGTTGCTCAAGCGACTTAAAGTCGTAATCAAATCGCCACAACTGGTCAACCGCCTGCAGCGCAATTCAATAAACTCGCCCTTAAGCGCGATATAAGCGTTATCAGCAAACAATAACGACATTATCTAAACCTTGAGTGCCGCCCGTCACCCCGCGTGCCGGATATGAGCCCCCGTGGAAAGAAAATATGCTTTGTTTGTGCAGAGGCACGAGACTGTGAAATGATCCTAATCAAAACTCATACAGGCAATCAACAGCACATGTACACACGGCTCCAGTGCTCCTGCGGGGCCGTATCGCTCCGAAATACACACATCAGCGTGTCACCCCTTCGCCCCCGGGAAAGTGAAAGTCAATTCAGCGCGGGGGCGCGCGGGCGGGCGGGCGATGTGTGAAAAGCACTTTGTGACAACGGGTATAGCACGGCGAGGCAGTTAAGTTTCCCTGGAACTCGAATCACTCCGGACAAGGAAGTCCTCCTCGTCGCAGGATGGGCGAAATGATTTCGGCAGAATTTTCCCTGGTGCTTTCTTCCGACCACTTTCAAACCCCCCCCGGCGCGGTGCCCCGAGCCTTGAAAGGAAACTTTTATGCCATTGTACCCTGTTGGAGACGGGCCCGGCCGATGTCTCTTTTATTTATTTAATACTGACACGCACTCACAATCACTCAAAAGGGAAAGTTAAGGCGGCGACACTTAATAAGGTGGAGAAGTTGGGAAGCCGGGAAGACGACGGGACAGCGGGACCGCGACGGGCTCATCACCTACGCACACCGACACGAGGTGTGTGCAGGAAGCGAGAAGAGTCCTTGAATTCCGTAATGCCGTCGAGCGGTGGAAGTTGCCCTTCTGTTTTTGTCTGGCGCTTCCTTTTTATTTTCCTCCGCAGCCGAGCGATCGCTGCAGAAAGGAAGACGGAATTGTGTTGCCTAAGGAGCAGTCCTTCACGGCTGTGTTAACGTTTGTATTGACTTAGGGAAAACTTACTCTGTCGCCATCGCCAGTCATGAAGGATGACAAAATGAAATCCAGTTGCGGTGATATAAAAGTTCACAGCCTGGCTCCGAGTTTCCAACAGATGAAACGTTTTCTTCCTTTTCCTTTTTTTTATCTAGAAAATTTCCTTCCACTGTACACGGGCTTCGGAGCATTAAAGGCGATATCCTCGAATGTTTTTCTTCCGTGTTGCTTTAAAGATATGAAATTATACGTTGGTCTTATCGGGAAATTCGAAGTCGCTCCAGTTTTATTTCGCTCTAAACCAGAAGAAGACAAACTGCCCTGAACGAACTCGGAACTGTAACTATAAAAGCGACAATTAAGTATCCTGGGATTGAGGACCCTGGGCAATAATGATCGTGATAACTCTTTTTTCAGTAGGAAAAAATATAGCAAAAAATAAAATACTTAAAGTCATTTATAATCAATATTTTCCCTTAAACAAGAATTCTTCTTTAAAAATAAAAGTAATAAATATTTTATTCTAAATCTTTAAAGTTACGAAATTTGGGTTTTCTCATATTAAACAGAATTAGAGTTCAGTATGTTTGATTTCTATGAGGTATGTACCTTTTTCGACCCTTTTCCTTCTTACGCATTTTCACTTAACAGAACGTTTTAAAAGTGTTGACAATTCTTTAAACAGCTTCATAATTACAAAACGTTTTCCTTCGACCTTGACGCTTTCTTTCATTATTAATTTATTGAAACGGTTAAATTTTATTATATACACAAAATCGATAAGAATTCTTCAAAAATTTGCGATTGTAATCTATAAGCATTCTAAAACATTACTATAATAGACTATTTACAAATGTGTCCTTTGTATTTAGAATTTTCATTTTAATTAAGAAAAAGGAAGTGTTACGCAGTAGTCATGCTTTTTATTGTATGTAAAAAGGACATGAATTTGTGGGAAATTTTTTCTATAAAAATTGCGCTTGTAACTGAGAGAACACAACTGCCCGCTGTATTTTTGGTTATTGTCATTTAAAGAAAACAGAACAATTTTGACATTTAAAAGGATTTACAAATTTACTCCTTGACAAAGTCGGAATATATTCTTAGATTGATCCCTTCAAGTGTTGGGCAATTTTTCCTAATTTAATTTCAGAGATATTTAAATTTACGTAAAGTGGAAAATTCAAATTTGAGCATTTCCACAAAGTCCACAGGCATGTTAGGTATTTTGCATGAAACTTTAAGCTCAAACAAAACCACCATAACCATGGAACAGGATGTTCTATTTTAACACCCTTCTAGACACTTTGATTAAACTAAGCCGTCGGTCTGTTCTTTACAAACACTCAGAAATCTGCACATGGGATAAACATATCCAACATGCCGAGGGTGGGAGAATTTGAAATCTCAGGACGTGGCTGTAAATGTGTAATCTGAATTCATCAAATCCTTTGAATTATATACACATATCCTTATCGGTACAATTACTCCCCGCACACGTATAGACATGGAACGGTGGAGGCGCGGCGGCAGGCAGCGTCCTATCAATTCAGACTTTTCCTCGGTGCGATGTGTACATATATGCACGGCCGACGGAGTGGGGGACGGTGTGGAACGTGCGTAGTTCCACACACAACTGCCAGGGATGCTGGATGTGGGGTGGCGTGGGGCTAGTCGGGATGGCGATCGATCAATATGCATGACCCCTCTATAAACACACGAACCTCGCCTTGTGTGCATAGACTTTGCAGAATATTGAAATTTCTCTTTGCACTTTGCCTGTTCTTAAATAGTTAAATCCTATTTTAGATTCGCTGCACCACGTGAAGTCAGAGCACGATAAAGACGATGATGATGATGACTTGACAGACGATGACCGGAAGCCGGAGAACCTGGGAATGGTGGGCGGGCACGGTCACATGTCTCATCATCATCCCGCGTACCAGCACCACCATCACTCGATGCTGACCGGCTATCCGGGTATCAAAGAAGAAATGAGCGGTCCAAAAAACCAGACAAGCAGCGACTGTGGTGTTCCGATTCCAGCTACAAAGCCGAAAATCTGGAGTCTGGCAGACACAGCCGCTTGCAAAACGCCACCACCTTCAGCCCATCATCACCTGCTGGGCCATCAGCAGCAGCAATCACAGTCGCAGCATCAATCATCCCAGCTTCACCAACAGCAGCAGCCACAGCACGGCTGGATGGGAAACTATCCGCAGCATCACCAGCAATCACAGCATCACCATCAACAACCGCACCAGCAGCATCCGCACCAGCACAATCAGCTCAGTACGCACCCCCAGAATGGTGGAGGCGGTACCGGAATGATGAATATGGGCGGCCCTATGAATATGGGGGGTGGTGTGAATCAACAACACCTGCAACAGCTGCAGCAGCAGGTGTCCGGGCACAACAGTCAGCAGCAGCAGCAGTCGGCGCAGTCTCAGCAGAATTCGCAGCAGCAGCAGCATCAGCATCTCCAGCAGCACCAAATGAATATGATGAGCACCTTCGGAAATTCGGCCTACTCCCGGTACGGGGGGTTTCTAGGGGGTTCGGGCCAAATGTACCATACGAACAATATGAGCGGTGCTCATCAAAATACACCTACCACCCCTACTACAACTATCCAGCAAACGAGTACGAACGGAAACCCTACACAGCCTTCGAATCAACAGGCGCAAACGATGGGGTTTCCAGAGGTGCAAACCGATACCCCGCCTCAAACCCCACCGAATATGAAGCTGCCGAGCGTGGCGGGGGCTCTAATTACAGGTTCAACAACCCCTACGACCGGTACCTGTTATAACAGTAGCAACACCAATGGCGCTAATACCAACAACAACTCCGGTTCAGCGAACAACAGCCTGAACGGTGGCTACTCGAGCGACTCCTCGCCCAGCAGCAACGGCAGCTACGTGGGCAACTTCACCCGGATACAGGAGCACTCACCAACGAAGGACTACTCCAACCAGATGCTGGACAGTCCCCACCAGGACAACGTGGCCGCGTTTAAACCGTTCTTTAAAAGGTGACCACTTTTCCTCAGAGCCGTCTTTTTGGTTTACTGACGCTTTGCCGATGTCTTTGCAGCCAGCAGATACCCACGGGGTTTGTCTCGCCCGTCTGAACGCCCCCGCGCCCAGATCGCCCTGCTGCGTGTTGACTGTCGATGATTGTTGGAGAATACGATGCGTCTAGGTAAGTCCGCACTTTTACTTTATCAGTGTCCACCCATGCGTCGTCCGCAGTTGCCCGCAGCCGGATGTCGAGGGCCGCCCTCTGACCTTCGGACCTTTCAAAACCCGATCAAACCCCCAAAGCAAAAGCCAGGAAGCAAATTTTCTTCCCGAAAGGCATCTATCTCGAAAGCGCCGTGAGGTGCGGTGTCCCCCCCTTCCGGGTTCAAATGATCCCATCCACAAAATTACCCACTTCATTAAGCGTCCTGCCCCGCCGAGCCCTAAGTGGCAGGGTCGTTCCAACGAAGTCATCTAGAAAATTGAATAAAATAATTAAATCTCAATCAGAATCCATTAAGATTAACTGGGATCTCCGCGAGGCACCCCACGCTCTTGCGGCTGCGATTTTTCCCTGCTGCGCGCCGTCGGTCCCGAGGGTTATTCGCTCCAGCTTGGCTGCCTCACTCAGGTTGATACTTCCCAGGGATTCACTTTGACTTTAGGGAGTTGTTTATGGGACCCCGTGTTCAGGAGCTGCTCGCTAGCAGCGAAGCACCCCATCCGCTTCTGCCTTGATACTGCTGAGAGATGCGGGCGGAAGGGGCAGTGCTGGCATTTAATCATCGATTTATCGAAGCCTTTTAATCTTACCCTTAAGGGCGTGATTAGATACCCTCAAAGGAGCCCCTGCGAACCAGCCGTGGACGCACACTCGCACATGCTCCAGTATTAATGTGCTAAGTAGTAAAAGTGATTACCGTGATGGGCTTTGTTTTACGAGGGGACACACTCGATATGAGAGGTGTATTTAGTGCGGGATTTATAGCCGAATAATAACGCCAATAAGCGGTCCATGCGGAGATACCCGCCCGTCTCGTCATCTGTTTTGGGGACCAAAGGGTCTGAAGGGTCTGAAGGGTTCACTGGGGATATCCACGACTTGGTTTGTTCATTTGCCTTTTAATTTATCGCTGCTCGTGCCCAACGCAAACTCAGTTGCGCTTTTGTTTGCATTCTTTTGTTTTTCCGATATGCCGAAAGATAAATTTTTGATTTGTAAAACACACTTCAGATTGTTTGTCACTCTAGGTCTATCTACAGTGTGATTTTTGAAAGCCATGTGTATTTTGTTTTTCAACTACCACGACTCTTAAGTATGCCAGATTTGCTTTTCTTAAATTATTCTTACTATTTTAAAACTTTTTCACATCGAACAAGAACATTATGAACAAGTTTATATAAAAATAATTAAAAATGTTTAATTAAAATTCAAAGTCAACTGAAAAACTGAGAACGAAAAAATATGCTATAGGACAAATATTTTGCATAAAAACAACTTTTTTTTAATTTTCAACATATATTTTTTGGAAAAGTTTGGATAATCGAAAAAAAGTATTACAAATTTAGGAAGAAGTGACAAAAATGAAAATTACTCATAAATGTACATCAACTTGTACATAAATACCCTCAAGTCGTAAAATCTTGATCCGGATTTTTTTTCCGCCATGAATTTACTTTGTTTTTTTATTGACAAATATATCGAAACTTTTTATTACAATGGATTAATATTGTATGATGCTTTTTCTCACAAGTCTATTTTATTCTAGTAGACTTTATTTTAATTTTATATTAATAAAGTTTGTTAAGTTTTTTAATTCTTTTAAATACTCTGCACTCTGTAAATTTTGTTCTACATTTATGATTATGTAATTTTTGTGTGAATAAAAATGAAAAATTCTATTATTTCTTAAGTTAAGTACCATAAAACATGATTTGGTGTTATTCTAATTACTCAATTACAAGAAATAAGCACATGCGACAAAGACTATCAACGAGCTTTAGATCTTACGCTTGAAAAAAATGCATCAAAGTGTCTTCATTTCAACTAAAGCTTTCTAAATCTGAATTGATGCACAGGTGGGTTTAACCCTTTGCAAACATCGCCGGCCGGCCGGCAACAAGCTAGGGCGGCTATTCGCCTACACTCGTCCGCAAAGGGTTAAGATGCATATTTTGGTATTGACTTTAAATACTCTGAACACAGATGTAACCAAAATCTTATCCAATAGGCACTTTATTTGGACTCGAGAATACAAAACTACTCACACGAAGAATGTTCTATAATCTAATCTAAATGTTTGTGTGATAAAAATAATGTTTTAGCAACACCTTTCTCAGACATAAAACTTCAATAAAAATTCAATTAACACAGATAAATTACTAAATCTCTCCTCGAATATACCAAATTAACTTCCATGCAATTAATGGAAATATACTTCAAATTGTTCAATTTATTAGTGGATCTGACAAAAAGTTCAATTCCCAACACGTTGACCAGAAATTAAAATTGATTATTGACTCTTAATTCGCTGCCGAACAGATCGTCGATTCATTTAAATAAATCAAGAATGACTTCTTTTGCTCCTTCGCAGTCTCCTTGCAGAAATTTATCAAGTAACGAGTCCCGTCGAGGGATTTCTTTTTTACGCCAGACGCTGAAATTCTCCAAGGCAAAAAATTCAGGAATTGATTTAGGCTAATAAGAAGAAGAAAAGGGGAGCCGAATACGCCTTATGCACACCTCATTAGCTTTCGTGGCTCATAGGGATTGATTTGTGTTTTAGTAAGACGGCGGGTTGGCTGACTCCTTTAAAAAAACGAAAGACGTCACCCATAGACAGAACGGACTGATGACAAGAAAAACAAAAAATTAAGAAAAATTAAAAGTTCAATTCTTTGGAACAGACGAAGATGAGTCCCAGACTTTGTTCCCAGTCCCAAGCGTACACCCACGACCGGTTTGTGTCTTTTCAAATGTAGCTCTTACGTTTATGTGCCCTAGGCGCTGTTTTAATCAGTCTAATGACAAAGTAGAGGTCTGGAGACTAGCAAAATGGTCGGGACTGAAGGATTGCTAGTTACTTTGCAGGTGAAACCCAAATGCGAACCAATCAGATCTTTGCCTACATACCTCTCGCAAGTTAACATAACTGCGATTGCGCAGAGAGCTCCGAAGCAAAACAACGTGAAATAAAAGGAAGAGCTAAAAGACCATGTTCCTTGCGTTTTATTGTTCGTTTTGGATGGGATTATTTTGATTCCCGTCCGGATCGAAGCGGTGTCCGCAATGAGACCAAAGAAGACGAAAACAAATTTATCCATCATATTAAGATCTGGCTGGACCTCTTCTCGGATTACCTCACGGTCTAATGATCGGTCAGCTTTGGTCCGTGGGCTTGGCTAGCCCGGTTCTTCCTTCTTTCCAGGGAACTCGAAAACCATGAATGAACTTTCGGTAAGTTTTCATGTGGGCGTTCTGAAATTTATCTGCGAAACGGACGACGGAAACGAGGGAAAACAAAAGAACGAAAGCAGAGGCTGACTAAAAACGATCTCCAGAGACGATCCAGTCATTGATTGATCGTTCTCAGCTCGTATTTTAATTCGTAGGAATGAGGGTTCGGGAATCGGGACTATCGGACAGTTTCCCCAAATGAGGTGATGCCGCGCGGCTGAAGCAGTTTTTAGGAGATCGTCCCTTGATAACGATTTCCGGTCATCTGTTGCGTCATTGTCACCTTACCGAAGGTCCCAGAAGAAACGAAATACAACGATCGGCGCACGTTTGAAATTGATACCCTTTTCATTCAATTATGAACGAGTTTCATTTCAGTACGTCTTTTGCGGCACGCTCAGATCGCAGCCGTGCTATTCGATCTCAGGGAAAAAATCGGTTTTACTAAAGCTCATTGAAGTTATTATGCAATTGCGCAAATGGAACTGAAGTTTCAACTGCAGCCTCAGTACAATTTCAAGCTAAATTTTACGAGTTTTTGCGAGCTTTTGTGAGTTTTTTATTATAAAATTGCGAAGCCTTTAAATGGAAGCAGAAGAATGTAATCTTCTTGTCTCCATTCCCTTGGTAATATTTGATTCCAGCAAGTAGTCTAGTAATTATATTTAGGTTCATGTCGTATGAAATGCGTGTACCATCACAATGGGGTTTCAGTTTTCAGAAAATAAAGTCAGTGAATTTGCCTTGTCCTTATTTTCAATTTATCACGGATTTATTATAAAAATTGATCTTGTTTGTTTTGTAAAAAACTTGCTGATCAGGCAATGCTGCACTATATTTCGATTCTGATTCCTTTAATATTCCAACCCTAGTAGGCAGCGTTATTTATATTTTATATGTAGTTACTTTTAATAGCTACACTTTACCCATTACTAAAATTTCCCTTTTTTCTTTCAGGTCAACGGGCAGTAGCGACATACTAGAATAGTCAACTACAGTAGGCGCCAACATTTTAAAAATACGCGCAAAACTTTAATGGAGCATCAAAAGCAAAAAACAAAAACTTTAACCAATCCTTCTGGCTGCAGACAGCCGCTACAAAATGTATACGAATCCTACGACAGTAGACTTCTAAGCAAAAGCGTACGATTAAATCGCTGTAAATAGAACCAACATCCTTAGTTTGAGTTAATTATGTACAAACAGACAGAAAAACGTGCAACATGCTTCACTCGACATCAATGCAGTCGATCTTCATGAGACCCCCACGGCAATGGACTTTTTAGAACCTAAAGGACCCTTGAAAAGCCGTCAGACCGACGGGCTTAAATGAATCATTTCGGGCAATGTGCAAACTCACGCATGGAAAGTATCTAGAATAGCGCAAAATACGCGCCAGTTACGTTGCAATATAAATAAAAATCGAATGTAAGGACAACTAAGCAGTTCGGCACACTAGAAAATAAAAGGTGCAGGAACCTGTTGGGACACTTGTGTTTTTGGCAATCTAGCGATCAAAACGTTTGATTCACTCGAGTATAGGAAAGACACACACACCCTTGATTTGGAATATGGTTGCAGGGAAAATCCCTCAGCAGCTGCGCTAACCCCTGAATTTGGAGCAGTAGCAGCCGCAGCGACTAAGAACAGTGTACAGACGACGTTAGGTGTAAAAAATGTAAAAATATTCAAAGTAATGTTTACAAGCATCACGTTATGGAGCATATAAATAACAGTAAACTAGTATCTTATGTAAAGCATTTGTAATCTGTGATAATTAAAGCAAGTATAGAGAGACGTAATTTTTTAACATGCGTTCTGAGAACTCCTGGAGCAACCGTAACGATAACACGATTTGTACTTATGTAGCCACAGCTGTAACACTTCTCTTTTGTCCTAGTAAAATTTAGTTTTAATTTCACCCGTTCACATTTACTTATTTGTTTAGCAAAACTGAACATTGTAAACGCAGCAAACGTGTAATATTTTGTAAGTAAAAATGAAATCTGTTAAATCGCATTTCCGCGTGTCCTGCAATTTTCTATTTAATTTTTTTTTTTTTTTTTTGTAATATTAATCCTTTGTTTTCGGCGTACTTAGCATTAGGACAAAGTAATTTTTAGGAGATAATTTCATTTCTCGTGAATCTGTACATAGGCAGCAATCAACTGATTTCTAGAATTTCACAACCACAGCAACAAACGAGAAAATCGTAAACTTAATCATGGAGACACTCTGCTTGTTTTACCAATGGTGGATAAAATGTAATAACTGCGAAAATAAGAAGAAAAAAAATGAAAAAAAAACACAAAACAAAGCAAAAAACAGAATATTTCATGTAGGTATGCTTAGACACTTAAAATTGAATTGAAGGAAGTGCGGACAAATTAATTGAAATTCTATTAATTACAAATAATATGGAAGTTATAGTGAATAGTATTAATTAAATTATACAAAATGATGAAATTAAGTGATTTTTGTTTTATTTTTATTTCATCCCTCTACCTCCACACACCCTCGTAGTCTAAAAAATAAGAAAGAAACAAAACAAAAGAAGACGAACTACAAGAAAACAAAGAGCGTTATTTTAAAGGTGATATTTTGAATGACGTAGTAGGAAGGTCATAAAACGTGAAGGATACGAAAATAGCTCCACTGTACGAAAAAAGGCAAATGAAATCCTCTGGTTGATAAAGTAAAAAAATTGTACACAATAACAAAAAGCCACATCACGCATTAAGATAAGAATTTATTACTTTTTTTCAATAATACGAAATTTTATAGTTACAATAATTTTAAACTTAGAATTTGGCAAATCAAGTAAATACATTTTTAATATTTTCATTTTTAAAAAGTCCTAAAATTGAGGATTAAAAATTCCGTAAATTTAAACATTTTAAAAAAGACTGCATTTTAGAAATTTTGTAACTGCGAAAAGGTAAACTCCAACTCTAAATCTATAAGTTGCTATTCTTACACTTGATTGATCAAACACAATTCAAACACGAAAATATTCGTTGGCTTAGTTTTTGAAATTGTGACACGAATAGCCAAGAAAATTTCATAAAAATAGTATTAATTGGAATTAATTCAAATGCCATAGAATTGCTTAAAAAATCCATATACGTTTCTAAAAATCGAATTAAATCTTGACGCGTTAGCCTGGCCGTTGTTGGAGAGGAGTTTATTTTGAAGCAGGAAAGAGAAAGAAATAATCTAATGAGAATTTCCTGGAATTGAATGAATACCTGAGAGTTAGGTGAAATGTTTCTTCTAGCCAGTCCCAACTCCAACACGAGTTGGCATCTAGCAACTTTAGTTTACAAAGAATTCTTGCTAAGATTTTTACCGGATGGCAGAAAGTGTTTTTTCACGGCCTCTTCTTCATGTGTATCATTACATGAAACTATTGGCTTTTCTTCCGTCCTGTTTTAAATGCAGTACCAGTCTTAGAGAAACCTAAAATACTAAAATTTGCATTTGAACATAAATGGAACGTTCGTATTTAGAAAAATAAAGAAAGTGATATTGCGCTCTGCGATCTTTTTTGTTAATTTTTACTGATGCATAACTTTAGGCGTTCGATACGAGCACTTCCGATCGTTCCCATATTTGAATTGATTTTACAAATTCTCATTACGTTTCCATCAATTGCTAAAGCTTCTAAAGTAGGAACTAGCGTAGGTACGAAATTCACATTAAGTCGGCCAAGGAAAAACGTGTATTACTTTCTACAGCCCTTAGGTTACACAAATTCAATGAAAATTTAAAAAAAGGCCATTTCTATTAAATTATAATCTTTACATAATTCGATAGTTCGTATGTTAAGGAATTATAAGTAAGAGCCCGGTTGAACTTGTACGTATATAAAATTACAGAGAATAGAGAACCAAACTCGTTTCCCACAAATAAGGCTGGAAATAAAATGCACCAGTGCTATTTTACTTCTTTAAGATTCAAGAAGATTATATGTAAACCATACCATTATAGTACATGACTTCGAATGTTAAGAATACACAAAAACCCGCTTAGATAAGACCTGAAAATCATAAAAGAATTAAATATGTGACCTTACATTGTGTGAATATTGTCATACTACTCTTTAAATTAAATTACACATGAACATTTCCTGATTTATGTTTATATAAATTAATATTATTAATTCATTACTCATCTCCAGCTCAAGTTCGGATATTATTTTTTCAAAAACCAAATTGTCCTATAAAATCCCTTTAAATAATGAAAACACTATAAATTTTTGGCTCAAAATCGTAGATACCAAAAGCCAGCGCTAACGGCCTAATCAGCGAAATGATTGTTAATATGATTAATTTAAAAAGTTAGTTTAAATTTACCAGACTTAAAAAATGCAGATTTCGATAGAGTACGACGTCACAAAGAAAATTTGCTCCAATTACATAATAAGTGAAATAGCTGGAGAAATATCGAGAAAAGCAAGATGGTTTTTGATTTTAACAAATATTACCACCGTCAATAGAACAATTAAGTTGTCCTATTTTTTAAATTATACAATAAATACCGCTTAGCTGCTGTTGAAACGATCTCAAAATGTAAAACGTAAGAATTTTTTTTCAAACGGGTCACCTTTCGCGACACATCCTTTACTAAGTACGCAATTATGAAAATCTAATCTTTTATAACCGATTTATTAGCTTTTTGACCTAAGTGCTGCGGACTTATTGTGCAAACCCTTCGAATTCATACACTAGAGAGATAATTTATGGTTATAGAATTTAGAAGCACACCATTAGAATGAAATCGAGAATTTTTAAAGTAAACCCGAAATTCGCACTGTCAAGTGCAAAGTCTGTCTGCCCGTGTGTCCGTCTGTTTCTTTAAAACGCAACCCGGACGTCGGTCGGGTGTCCCCCTGAAAAATTGCATTAGCAGAAATAATAACTCATAACATTTGCTGCGGCGTGAATCGTCGAGCGAAGAGCGAGTATGAATCTGAAACGTCGCCCCTTTCTTTAATCCTCTTATGTCGTAACACCCTTTACCGCGTCTCACCCCGCGCTGGCGACGAACATTAATAAAAGTGGTCGCTGCTGACTTAATGCCCAATAATTTATCGTGGTCGGGTCAATAATTGTCAAAAACAGTGCTAATCCCATTTTTATATGCCACGCAAAGACGAGCCGGGTCCTTGAAAGTGACACGGGGACGGTGCGTGAATTTATCGCCCGAGAGCCGCTCCCGGGGGCGCGGGTGGCACTCACAATGCACAAATGCAATTCAAAACTGAATGCCTTAATGCAACGTGAACGCGCATAATTGCACGGCTCCGCGACCATAATGCAGAAATCATCCAATTTTTCCCCTGTTCTCCAATTGTGTTTCAATTTCGTCCTCTAATGGCCCGAAAGCCGGGGAGTGAGTGCAAAACGCAGAAAATTGGGGCCGTCTACCGTCTGCGGCTTGAAATTATTTATGCAAAATCGTGAGGGCAAAGAATAACCGTGTGACAGGTGGCGCCGACGTTACCTGGCCTGTCGCTGTGTTCGGCCGCGGACTACATGGGCACCAACGTTCAGTTTCGCTCAAAAGAAGTAAGATCATTGTGATCCGCAATTCCAGAATCCAGTGCACCTCATACACTTTCCTCCCGTACGGGACGAGCATAGCGAAACGACAAAGGGATCTTTTTTCTTCAAGGAAAACCACGCGCGCACGCTCTACCTGGCGGGATGTCTCACGACCTCCCGCGGGTTTCTCCGGATCTCATAACCTGTCGCGTGATCTTCTTTTGGAATGCACATTTTGTTAAACTAAGCGACACAATCAAGGACTGCTAGGCGTCGCCCCGTCCTCGTGTCCTTGCGCAAAATCATTAAAAAAAAGTTAAAACTTCTATTGAAACCTCGGCTTGAAAATGTAGAGTTTATACGTTTTCATGTTTTCTAGGAAAACAAAATTTTATAAATTTGGGTGCTTAAATCAAAACATTCCTTTCCAATTTTTGGGGGAAAAAGAAATGACTTGGTTATGCCATTTTTTCACTATTTGTGAATTTGGTCAACTTAAGACTGTAGCTCAGGGTTTTATACCACGCAGTGTAATACAAATACCAATTTAATGTAACGTACGCTTTAAAGAAAGGAGTTTTCGTTTCCCTGTTCTACTTTTAGAATTCCGTACCACGAAATCCTTATAAGACCTCTCTCGCGTCTGTCCGTCTGTCACAGCCGATTTTCTCAGAAACCATGCGACTTGGAACTTGAAATTTTGCATAGTAATGCGTCTTATTAACCCACGTACTTTGCACTGGATAAGACTAGAAAATTTTTTTCTGAATTTTATATATCATATATCATTCTTTCCATCACTTAAACATCATATTTAAAAAGATATTCTGAATTATATACCAAAAAAAAAGGTTCCCCTCTTATTTCCGAAACCACTGGACCTAAAATTTAAAGAGAATCAGGGAATATAACGCCTTACTTAAAGTTTGCAGGAAAAACACTATTAAAAATTATTGTCCCAAACGCATCATAAGTTTGTTTTATGTACATATACTTAATTATTAATTACTTAAAATGTGATGGTAATGTTTGTATGCTATATCCGTTTAGAAAAAGAGAAAAGGGGGTTTGGAGAGGTAATGCGAAAAAAATATGGTGCGGAACCCTCTGCACGCGAGTCGAACTCGCAATTAACCAGTTTTTTTCAATACTCGTCATAGAAATCAACACTTCTGGTAAAAGTGCTTAAAATATGCAAGGAATTCTTAAAGCAATCTGAAAAAGGGAAAAGGATATATTGCAGAAATATATTTTAAGTTTTTTTTTTTTATTTATAAGTTATCTAATAGACATAAGCTTTAAATCACGGCGGAGTTTAAAAGATCCCTGTTGTCTACTTATAAAAACTTGCAAATAGAATATAAAACTATTTGTTTTCATATAGCAACAAGATATTCACGGAGAAAGTGTGACAATGACTTTTTATTAAGCGATATATTTAAATTTAAAAAAATGGTGGTCTTTTAATTGCTTTTGCTCTATGTAAGAAGGACTGACTCAAAATGATCTTTGTTCGAAAAAAGACAACAGTTTAAATTAAAACTAATCACTCACTTCCACTAGCACAGCAGGCAAAACTAATGCTTTCTTTTTTATATCTAAGTATAGTCATAGATGACATTTTTAACACCACAAGGCTTTGGTAGTGTAATCTACATCATTGTGCTTTTTGTTACCTTTCGTAGACAAGGTGCAATGCAAAATAAAATATAATTATATAATTCTCCTTTAGTATTTTTATTCATGTCGTAACATAGCAATTGTTAATTAGAAAAGTGCGTTAAAAATTCTTTTACAGCATTTTACTCAGAAATAGATCAGAACAAACTTAATTTTTAAATCATCATATACTTTAACAAACAAACAACTACGACCTTCAGTCTAGTTAGTCCCGACTGAGCGACTGTAGACGGACACTTTTATATGCTTCCTATGATCACTTGCTTTGGCCTTTTATTCTACTTTGGAAACAAGATCACTGGTTTAACTTTATTTAAAAAGTGATACCATGTAATTCTAAGTAACACTGGACAAATTATTTAGTTTTAACTTCTGTAAAGTATAAAATGAATCGCAATCTTCACAAGCTATGCTATTACTGAATGCAGCCTATTTAGTAAAAAACAAACTATAGGGGTTCTTAAAAAAATTTAATGTTTGAAAATGCAATGAAGATAAAATAAGATAAAAGAAGACAGGTTTACCGCTGTGTTCTCCAAGAGAAGATCTTGAAGCCTTGGGCCCATTTGTCACACCAGTCATGATCCCATTTTTCACAGGTTTAATTGATTTAAATGTTGAGATTCACACCGGCCTGGCACTGGTTTAGAAATCGCATGGTCCATAAATCAGGCGATTTTAATAAACGTCAGGCGCATATTAATAAATGTCAAAACACAGCTGAGCCCCGTTGGCTTTCGGATAACTCAATTAAAAACTGAGGTGCACGCAACTCGGCCGATGGGCCCGGCTCCGGCGCGGAGTCGATGTCCGGCGACGAGAATGGGAGCATGCAGAACGTGGCACCTGAATGGACCGGCCAGCTTCATGCTGTGGACAATGCATAATTTCGCGTCCGTAGACGGCTCCAGGACTGAAATCCGCGGTTTCGCGGATCTTTCCTCTTTATCGGGCCCGTTCGCCCGCTCTGGACGTTTCGAGGCAACGGGATTAGGACGGAAAAGGAAGACGGGGACCGGAGTAATGAAGAGGAACTTTTTTAACGCGCACGAAGTCGAAGCGGCGTGCGGCCTATAAATTTTATATCACCGCTTGTGGTCTCACGGCATGGGCAGATGGCATGGAACTTGAGGCATTCGCAAAACTCCGAGTCTATTCAAATTCTACGTACACGTCCACACGACCTCTCGGGAATTATTCAGTTTTCCCGAAAAATATCATCCTGCGCAGCAAGTCTAAAGCGGATTTGATTTATTTCACTCTAAACTTCTGAGACAACTCTCAGGCCTTCAAGAAATAAATCTCTGCCAAATCCACATGGCTTAAAAGTCGTCTAATATCGATGAGAAGCCGCACCTAGATTCTTAGGCACCAATTAAAATTAATTAAAATAAGCTTTACTATCATTCTGGGAATTTCCAGTTTTATTCTAAAGGCCCTGATGCGCCAAAATTGTTGAGCAAAAGACGGAAAACTATAAATGCACTCTAATTGTAAGGAATTTTATGAATTACACCAAAATTGCGTGGGTTGCAGTATCTTACAATTAGCACCAATTTAATTCCCAACTGATAATTAATATCTCGTTCAATATCATGTGATGGGCGAATTATCGCCAGTAGAACAATTTATGAATGAGAAACATACGGACATTTAATACAAATATTGAAATTAATTCTGCGATTAACTTTGATCTTGGCATGGTTACGATGAAAAGTTACTACTAGTAAAAGGTAAGTCAAAAATTTGTATAGAATATTTAAAGCAGGTTAAGTGATAATTGGCCTCGCGGAATGCCTTTCGCGGCAAAATTTTACTAGTTTAAAGTAGTTATGTACCTACCTGTTGCTTTACAAATTCAAAAATAATTATATTTGCTTACATTCATTGCAAAAAAACATCAAAGCCACACAAAATGCTTTTTCTTTTCAACACCTAAAATTTTAGCTTTAGAGATGTGGAAGATACGCAGGGAGAATGCTCTCTTTCCGCACTCTAAATCGAGCTATAAATTTAAAATCATTTCATTAACAATTTTAAAAGAAAAATATTATTGAGGTCCTTAAAAAGAGGCTTTCTTTGGGGGGCTCAACTCATCCCTTTTAAAAATAAAATAAAAATATTTCATACATCTAGACTACCGGAATATCAGCACTTCACCGAGGTCAAAATTCAAGAGTAGACCTCACACCGTTTCCGAGAAAATCAGCTGTGACTAACAGACAGGCGCAAGAGTGATCTTGTAAGGGTTCCATTTTTCCTTTCGAGGCAACCTACAACTGGAACATTGCCGTTGCGATTTATTATTTACTTCAACTTTGTAGCACTTTTAGTTTCAACCCCCTTTTTTGAATTTCGCACCCCACCACCGTGGTAGTCTAATTAAGGGACATTGATCTAAATCAGTATTTTTAAATAATTGAGCAAGTGTGGATCAGCAATCGGAAGGCTCAGTTACCGTCATTGGGTGATCTTGCTACCGACAGAGATTATCTCTTGTGAGGACTATTACTCCTTAATAAGTGGCATTTGGTCGAAAACTTATACCCTAAAATGAAGAACATGTTTTTATAGTCTTACTTTTTATAATCAATATAAACCTGGGAAAATTACGAAAATATATTTATTACGTTTTTAAAACAAAAACAAATGTTTAGTTTACTATTTTAATACAAAACCTGTTTTCACACAGGATTCGAAAGCATCCCAATCACCGCTCTAAGTGAATTCCTTTATACAGACTCCCAACAGACGAAAGACTCACCTGCATTGCACCCGTACAGGTAAATCATTAAATCGCGTGTTTACCTGAGGTTCGTGTCCGAAATAGTTTGACCGAGTGGCTTTATTAAAGTTTCAATAGATGGTGCCACGAAGTACAATAAGAGCACGACAGGGCGCAGAGAAAGAAAAAACGTGGTGCCCATTGTTTGAGGTGTCGCGCCGGTAACCGCCCGATAAGCGAGCACACTTTCACAGATATCATACCTGCCCCGCTATAATAGGGAACAAGTCGTGGCCGCCATGCTACGCGGAACCCACTGCTCTGCGATACCTGCTACGCGCTCCTGGACCCACTTGCCCAGGTGAGCCGCGCTATCGCCACGCCAGGCAATTACATGAAATGTTTTGTAGATTGCTTTCTTTTAGTGCTTCCAGGCGTTCATCTCTCCCGGATTATTTACGATACAACACTATCAGACGTCGCCTTTCATTTACCTTCCAGTTTAAAAAAAAGCGTCACTTTAAATTTATAAACCGACTCCGCGAGATTCACACCTTTTTTTTATTACAGAGCTATGAAAAATAGTACTTGCTTTTTTATGTAACTTTTTGAGATTGATCCCCCAAAACAATTTTTTGAAATTTATTCACTTTAGCTTTTATTTTAGTAATACTTTAGTGTCCCGTGCAAACGCCAATAAAACCAAAATATTTCTAAGACCGACTTAGTTTTCGGGCATCCGTTTATCCTTAAGACATATTCGTAATGGTAATTAACAGGAGAAAAAAAGGAATTTGGGATTTAATAGCGCCCATAATCAGTATTGATGTCTGAGAAAAAGATCAGCATTAGAACAGAGCACTTCTTATGGGCATCCAAATCACTTTCGACCGCTTTGTTAATGAAAATGGTTTGAAAAGTTGGCGGCTTAATTCTGACAAAACAAAAGAAAACTTGGGTACAATCAAAAGCAGTTTTACTTTTCGAAATTTTGTTTAATTACTTACCGTTCCCTAAGGCCATTATAGCGCTACAAAATAGTCTTCAAGATTCTTAAAATGCACGGTCAAAGTGGCTTTGGTATTCTCATTTATCTTCTACGGTTTTCGATATTTCAGGTAAGATATTCGAAAATACTAAGCTATGAAAATAAGTCACGATATTCGTCCATTCTTGGAAGTTCAACAAAATTTCATCACTGCACAATTAAAACTTTCTACTATAAAAGGATTAGAATCACTTGAACCCCTGGATTTATTGAAGTGTTAAAATTTTTGTTAACTAAATGGTTATTTGACTTAATAAAAATTATAAAGCTTTTATTTAAACGCTGTTTTTAATAAGAAAACAAACTTTCAAGTGTAAATGTAATTACAATACAATTTTTAATAGATTAAATAATTTCTTTAATTGGATCTTACATTAAGTGAACACAGCCACTTTTTAATAATAAATTACTATAAAACACTAAAACTAAACTCTTTCGCTTTAATTAATTGTATTACATAATGGCAAAATTACAATATGAAATTAAATTCTTCATATTCAAAATTATTATTTTTAGAAATGCAGAGCTTATTAAATTAAATAGTGCCGAAGTAGCTGTCAGCTGTACGTAACAAAACATTATTTCAGTGTTGAGAAATTTGGACGAATGAAAAAGACCAGTACCACACGACATGATGCGCTATCTCAATTTAAAAGCCCTGATGTGTTTTTAAAATTGATTGATAATTACGATAATTACTGTAAGAAGCCCTCTTATGCTGGAAGGACCCATCTAAGAAGTCAAATGTTAACAAGAACCCCGCAACAAAAGGGGTTAATTCGACTAGCCGAGGGTAGATCTAGTCAAATTACCTCTTTCGTTGTAATCCATCACGGAGGTGTCAAACGCAGCCGCGGTTTCGCTGTAGGCGAATTCTGCGCCTTTCAGAAAAACTATTCAACGGCGATGTCAAGGCAACATCTGCATAGCCCCAACCCTCATTTGCCTACCCGGGGACAAATTTCGCGGAGGCAATAGTTGACACTGCTCGGAAAAATTAAATTTAAAAGCCGGGAGACTGACATCCTTATCCCGAGCCGCGACTCATCCGTCATATTTAGCGACATGGTTAAATGTGTCTGTAATACTTTCGAATGGCAGTTGCCGTGATTGATCGCCGGGCCGCTGGGTGTTCTTCTTACAGGAACATTTGTTAAACACACGTTTATTGGGCTCTGATTACACAAGACCACTGGAATCTAGCAACGCCGGTTTCTCAAACTGACTTCTTAACCTTACCTCGATTTTTTCTGCTCTGAATGCCCTTGAAAATGGGAAAATACGTCAAAAACTATTCAAAAATGCATGATACTTAAAAACCAATGTTTTAGAAGTTTCAACAAAAGATAACACGAATTTGTACCATGCAAGTGATAAATGATTTCAATAACATTTCTTCCTCATATTCCGAATACAAAAACTAAATTTGTTAAAACTGACTTCACTCTCGTTTAATATTGAAAGCAAGTAAAATATTTCACTAAATCTTGAAAGGCTCGTTAAGCTGTACCTGTAACCGCGTATATTTTGGGTTTCCTGGAAAACAATGTATCCCATCCTCTTCTTAAACATCAAGAATTAAATGAAACTATATTTTCAACTTGCATTTTATATTACCTATTTAAAAAAATTAGCTAAAGCAGATTTTTTAACTTTTATTTTACTCGGAGATCTAGCATGATCTCCGTTTTCAAATTAGTACATCTACGGACATCTAGAGAAATAAAAAATTCAAAAAGTTCCATAGTAAATCTAAGGTGATAAATCCTCATAAAAGAGACTAAAATCGAGTGAAAGGGGCTTATTCCAGCACAACCTAATTCTACTCAACTTGGGTCTATTCGATTTAAATCGTCATCAATCTGACACTGATTCAAATTTAAGGCAAAAACTATTTAAAAATAAAATAACAACTTGGAAAGAAAAGGAAACACTTACTAGAGAGCACATTTTGCTCTGCAGCCGTGCAGGTATCAAATAAGAAATTTACAACGTAGTAAAATATAACAAGAAAGTTATTTAACAAAATTATAAAAATACGTGTCTTGCACTTCCTGATCTTTTTTTTCAAAATTGCTAAATTAAAATCCGAAATATCCATTTGGCAATATATTTTTAATTTGGAATATTTCATCGGACAAAGTGGACGACCTCTTTTTTGGGAAGAAAGAAACATAAAACCAAATAAAGGCCTGCGGTATATTGCTCACAGCAGTTCTGTGATGGGATGTGCCAAAATGGTCTGACTAAAATAATAGCGAAATTTAGAGGAAAAAATCGTGTAGTCCAAACTAATGGACTGTATAAAGTTGAGGTTCCCCAGCAGTTGTTGCCCACAGACGCACCTCCGTCAACCAAATGGATCGGGAGAAGGCAAATTAATCAAACGAAGTTGCCCAAAACAAAAGACGGCTGGTAGCAACAATTCTCTAGGCTGATGTCGCGGGAAAGGCAAAGTGGCCACCGCACGGAAGTCGCCAATAAATTAACCGCTATTAAATGCCTATAAAACCTTCAGGCAATGGACAAAATGACCAGCGCCGATATTTGGCCAGGTTATCCCAACACCATCTGGCTAGGATCCCTGGTCGAACGTGTTCTTCGGTAGCTACGTCGTTTAACTTCCCAGTGACCAGCCGTGTCCTTGCTCTAGTCCGCGCCCTTTGCGCGCTAAGGGACTTCAGGAAATTTATTGGGTGCACGAATTTAACATGGGACCCCTGTGGTCAAATTGCGGCGATATACATTTCTCGATGGTCCAACATTTTTCATTTTACTTTATTGGCGACCAAACATCGTGCATACGGACCACAGTAAATTTCTCCCAAATTGTGACCGATCTCTTTGTACCCACCTGTCGCTAATTTGGCCAACATCACGAGAATTCACTGTCACTTGTGTAGCAAGTGAAAATAAAGTTATTTCTCCTAAGAGTAGTAAAATCGTGTAGAGCATTCTGCTTCACCAAGGACGTGAAAGTGTAGAAAACGATATAAACCTTCCGAGATGTCACCTTTATGGCCTGCGTTATCGAGTGCACCCGAAGCCTACAACTACTAAAGGTGACTTGAGTCGGCGGTGGCTGTAAATTCGAACGTGTTTGATAAAGGCGGAATAAAATAAACGTGAAGGCGACGCGGACGGAGAAGCCCTCCTCAGGAAGTTTAATTGCTGGCCATGTTTCGATAAAGCGTCCCCAAATTAATTTCTTAACGTGTCGTTTTATTCCGATTAAGAATTCATGAACAGCGCTCCTCGCACAGGCGACGGAACGCGCAGTGCCCACTGTCCGAACTTCGATGGTCATGTTTGGCACCTCAATATTAAACCTTCGGAGGTGGTCTTGCCCGCGCATATCGCAGCTTGAAGTAGCCACGGCTTCTTGCATACCTCGTTTACTACTCTCGTTGGCCTTTTTGGCACTGGTTCGAGCTCGAGATTCGGACACCTCCTTGGAAGGTTTCTTCGCGACTCGGAATAAAATTGCCAAAATTGCCGCGCTAATCGAATCCAGTAAGTAAAAGGAAGTTAACAAAAACAAAAAGCACTTAATGGTTAACATCATAATGCATTTTGCAGCTCACACGTTTCTATCTTCAAAGTCTTTTGACTTTCCAGAAATGAAGGAGGACGTTAAAAATGATAGCTACAATTTGAAATACTTATAAATGTATTTGTGCTACTTTATATAGAAAGATTCTAAAAATTTCGCTAAGAAGAGAACCAATAACTGACCAACTTGCACTGTGTGAAAAATGTGCATAGCGACCAAATAAAGTATCTACTAAATAATATTCTAAAAAATTATTAAAATAATGATACAGAGTATAAGTGTTTTTATATCTTTCTCGAATGTAAAATTTATTACCACAATTTGGTCACTATCGAATATGATGACCATTTCGAGATAAAGATCAGTTCAAAGTTTCAATCTTTCAGTGGACTGCAATAAATTGAGATAAAATATAAAAGCAGACTCGAACGTTCTTAAAAGCATATTAAATTATGCATAGTAAATATACCATTCAAAATATACCCTTTTGTATTTTACTAGCTGGACTATGTATCCGGAAACAATAAAAGTAGGTCGAGAGCAGCCAAGAAGGGGACAGTTTCAGAATTTATGATTCACAACAAGCAACCAGTAAAACAATAAAATCCAGATAGGAGCACGGTGGTCTCTAGGTCAATTAGACCACCGCCGAAGCTTGTCCCAGAGCGACTGTTTATTTGAAATAGAGTTGAAATGATACCCTAGACTTTTAGTTGGCTACCGCTGACGTCATTCTTCGTATTCTCCGAAGTCCGGAAAGTCCAAATTTGTCTGCTTTTAGTTTTTTTTTAACGATTATGCCAGATGAGTATAATTACATAAAAAAAGCTACATGAATTCCCATAGGTGAATTTTATTTGCTGTAGTATCCAGATTTATTTCTTTTAAATAACGAACCAGTTTTTAGATCTTTAATTTCTCTTTGTGCATTAAGAAAAATCTCGAGAATTTTGAAGTTTTCTGCTTATTTTTAACAAGTTCTTTGACTAGATTTATTACATAACTCTGAATGACTCATAAGGTTTAAAGGTTTAAAAAGAGAATTAATTAAAACACTATTTAATTTTTTATGATGAAACCCTGAATAAAGTAGCCTATATTTCAAGTTAGTCAGTGTGATAGCATATGAAAAAGTAAATATGGAGCATAAAAAGTGAAACCAATCGATTATTACCCTTTCTGGTAGCGAATTTTTCCCTCGAATTGAAAACTACGTTCATCTGTAGATGCAAATGATGGATGACATTCTAATTGCAAGACTCAGGAAGAAGGTGTTCTAACAATAGAAAGTAATTACTCATCCAATGCGCTGATGATTCTCAACAGACGCCAGCCGGCGACCATTAGAAAAAACGGCAACATGTGTAAATGACACGATACACTTTGGATGAATTTTTACTTCCTGGTATTACACTGCCTATAGCGAGTGAGATTCAGAGAAAGCATGCAAACATAAAGGAATCAGTGCTATGAAAAGAGCAGGAGCAACTCATATGGTTATTTTTGTTCCTATCTGGTGTCACAAGTTAATGTTTGAATTTTAAAATGCATATGCGCCACAATATTAAAGTCGTTATCTCGTCGTTCACACACTCCTGTGTTAACAACTATAAAAGAATAAATAAAAAGGAAGCAGAATTTAAAAATTAATTTTAAATTGTACGTACTCAGAGAATAACTTCAACTTTAAAAGAACAAAAAAGAATAAATCTGTGAGTAGTTGATAAACGCAATCAGTTCGAAAATCGAAAGGGCAAAAACCACGATGACTGTTCAAATGCTGCTGCTACAGAATTTTCCTCCAGTAAACCTGAAAAGTTCACACTTGTATCCGGTGGACACTCAAAGTACAAGGGCGCTGTCCAGTGTCCACCAGACTCAGAAGTCCATTTTGCTGGACACTTATGACCCGGCTCCATGGGGCGTCATGTTGGCAGCGGTGATGTCCCTTACAGAGCACTATTCCTCCTGCCAAGAGGTGCTCTTTGTTTCCCGGCAGAATGTTAACAAATGAACAACAAAATATCTCTGGATCTACTACTCCCTGCGCTTCGCATAATTTTAATTTATGGCCTTTGTAGTGAAATTGGATTGTCTCGTCGAGCATCTTCGACGCAGGAGCGCATAAATAACACGTTGCAGTGACTTTCGGGTTTTTTATCGCCTCCGACTAGAAATTCATGACTCCGGGAAGAATAACGACGCATTGTCACCTGAAGTCGTGAGAACGACCACGTGTTACGGCAAGTCAAACTCTGGTTACTAATTAAGAGTAGTTCTAGAAATCAACATACAAAACAATACGAGCAGTTGAATTTCGTAGAGCTCGTGTATTGTTATATGTTTTTAATGGCAAATTTAAGGACAATAAAAAATTTTAAAACACGCTACTGTAACAATAAATTCTGAAAGTTGTCTGATTTGCTAACAGCCCTGTCACGTTTAGACTTTTCTGAATAGCCGCAAAAACTAAAACTAGCATTGCTAAGGAAATACTCGTAACCTTATTCCTCAGTAGATGATTTAAAAAGATTTTTTAATTTTCAAATTAAAGTTAATCTGTTATTTTATTTTATTTCAACAATTAACTTACGTCAGTCTTTATCTTTATATTAACATTATTTTATTTCATCAAATTAATACTAGAGTGTAGGAATAATTAGCAGGTTTTTTGTTACTTTGAGATATAATGGCCTAAGAGCTGAAAAAATTAATTAGACCTGTTTTATCGCCGTGTGATAGAAGAGCTGCAAATACCGGACAGGCAAACAGGGAAGTACTTTACCCAACTTGTCAGCCAATTCGTACGTTTGTCTCATTTTTCAAACAGTGCAACATCGCCGTACATGCCCATAAAGATTGAACACGAGGACAACGGCGAACTACCTGGGAACAAGCCATTTCTAGTACTTTCGCTGATTAAAATGGGGGGAAGGTACGTTGACTAGTCGCGGTGAGCTCGGCTAAATGGCAACCGCAGCGGGATACCTGATCCACTTAATTATGTTTCATATGCCCGTACCTTGCGGCGAACTGGACTTGAACATAGAAATAGAAGTAATATAAACAAAGCGCGCCACTCTCGGAGGGTGAGCTGACAAACCGTGTTATTCCGATTGCATGAACTTAATTAACCAGCGAGTTGGTCCTCACCTGGGCTCCAAGTCCGACCAGAAGGAAATATGATTACTCCAGGTATGCACTCCTTCGGTTGGCCCCATTATGAAATTTGAGACGGCCAGGGAGAGGTTAAACATGTCATCGAGGATATTTTTCATGTCTGCGCAAATGGCGAATCAACATGAGTTTTTCATGTCGTATGGGACATTTCTGGATTCCATTCCGGTTCTCCGACTGGGCAGGGCTTTCCATGGCGGCCTCGGCTGGATTACTAGTGTTCATCAATGCGAGGTTATTCAATTTGACCATGTACCTTAATAGATTGTGCATGTCAAACATAAAGTGACTGCGGTTTTGTGCTCATAAATACGCCGGTCGGTTGCTTGCTTTTATTTGCCGGTGAACGCAGCACAAGGGGTGAACATTTCAAGGTATTGTTTTCTTGCGTCCAAGGTGCATTAAAAATACAACAATGCAGTCCATAAAGCTTCTTTCCTTTTCTTTAGTCAGTGATTTCATTCGACTGGACGTTGTAATAATGTTATTTATAAAGTTATTGGTAATTTTTTTCTGGAAAGACTCGATCCTTGAACAATTGCGTCTAAAACTGTGTTTAAATAATCACGTCAAGTTTGTTTACGATCCGGTCATTAAAGCTTTTCACACCGAAGAAAAGTGGAATATACCAAGATGTGGATTAAAGGGGATAACATACCCATAGATTGCGAAACTACTCCCAAAAACTGGAAGGATAGACAACACCAATTTTTGACTATTTAAAAAAATCTGTTGTAAGAATGTTGAGCACAAACTTGAAAATTAACGATTTTTTCAGATACGAATGTTATTTTTTCTAAATCATAGCTTATCAAAAATTGTTTATATATTATTGCAAGTTTTTAAAGATGTATCTCATAGAAGTTGTCTTTACACGAAACGCCGAAATGGTAACTTAATTCCAAAAATTAGATAGAAAAGCCTTGAGAAATTAAGATGAAACAAAGACCTAAAATCAAGGTGGGCATTGGAAATAGACATTTAATAAATTCATTCATGGAAGAGGTTTTGTTAGCTCTTTTTAACAGCACTCAACACGAATTGACTAATTTTTGTATTAGTGCCAATCAGCAACCGGGCTTAAAAGTATTAAGTTACAAATACTTCGAATAAACAAGAGAAAACTCAAGCATGATTAGTTTACTTAATCTCAGACTACATCAGGTGGAAAACAGTATGATGCCTTCCTGACAAGTTGTTACCTTGACCCATACGCCCGGGTCCAGACCGGATTTTGTCTTCGAATGCGAAGAAAAAAAAAGGGCTCTTATCAAGTTGTCTAGGAGGATTGTCTGTATCATGGCGATACCCGGTATCGCCAGGGATTCAGGATTGTTGAAATATTTTATGTCGCAGTCACTGGCGAAAATGCCAAATGGTGGTCGCAGGAGACAGTAGTCTTCATACCTCCGGCGATATCCTGCGGGTCATTTACAAGCTCACAGCAGGCGTCTCATTCATGCGGCCAGCCCATTTCAGTGGCGCCTGCGAAGATACAATCTGCGTGGAAGAGTCCTTGCTTCGACTGCATTATCTTGTTGTATTTTAATGGTTTTTTACAAGAAAATTAGAGAGACATGTTTACAACCCGATCTAAGATAGGAAAGTTCTGCAACAAGACAGGGGACGAGCTAGGAAATTTATGTCTCCTTCGAAATCGAAAGTGGCCGTTGTCTCGAATCCGATGCACTTGCTGCACTGTTGCACCGGTGAAATATCCCTGTTCGATCCAATTTAGCTATCTTCCATCACCGGGATTTAATTCCCCGTGAATATAGTGGCTATAAAGAGAACTGTGACACAATCAGTCGGCACTTCCTTTATAGTCTTGCATCGGATGGTACTGAAATCCTGCACTATCGGATATCACAAGATCCATCGGCAAATCGATCAAACGTAAAAGCCGACTCAATTAATACTCCTCCCCAATCTCTGGTATTCATTCAGGTATATGGCGCATCAGCTGAGGTGTTAGGATCAGTTCTATCGGGACGATCGATCGTTTGTCTTGGGTTGACAAACAGTCACGATGGGAAGACGGCATCGACGCCACCGCAGGCCCGACCATAAATTCTTATTCTTGATCCAGCCACAACGTGGCCTTTATCGATTCCTTCCACCGGCCTGACTCACAGAAGACCCGCGGAGACCCGCGATGGCCACTAAACCCGCCAGCGGGGAAAATCGGAGATCGGATAAATTTTTTATTTATCTGAGATTTAGGCAGAGATATGGGATCGCCTTAATGGCCAAATCTTGTCGGGAATTAACAAAACGTAAAACGACACATCAATTAGAAAATTCTCCTTTTTGGCTGCGGTTCATTGGTTGCGGCCTGAGACCCCAAGACGACGAGATGCGGCTTTCGATCGAGGGATGGGTTGCCCATTGCGGTTTGTCCTTTGCTCCTCAGGTGGAATGAAGAATGCCTTTATGCACTTGTAGTGGTCCCTCGCAAACGACTTTAAATAAGAACGACGCTGACTTAATGCACCACTACATTATTTAGCAAATGGAATTCTGGCTGTCTGCCATTTTTTTAGCAAATCCTACCTGAAAACTACATCGAGACTTTTAATTACTTCACGACAGTTATAGAGGACTCAAAGTCACGAGTACATAAAAATATTAAACTTAGCATTTAAATATAAGCACATAAAATCGGCTTCATTGATTTATTAAATCCCCGTGTTACCAGTTATTGTTGTTTTAATTGTTATTACTTAAGATCCTGAGGAATTATCGCGATACTATTGAAAATCTGTACCGATGACTGCGAAAAATGCATCGTAATAAAGTTAAGCAATTTGAAGACTGAAAATTGATCTTGTCCTTAAAAATTAGTAACATAAGATCACTGCTACAGGTACCTAAGCGTCATATAGGCAATTAAGGCATTTGCTTTCCGGCTTCTTTTACCATAGGACTAAACTGGTACATTGCTGGGGAGCGCTACTGTGAAAGGGACACGTCTTGAATGGGACAAGTGGAATTTCAAAAACACTGTTTGGTATAGTGTGGTATTTTTTCTTTTTTATTTTGGAAACAACACTACCATTTGACGTAAAATGGCGCAACGCGATTATTTTTTCGGACGGGAAAACTGAGTTTAACTTGTAAAATAAACAATTTACTCGATTAAAAGAGGGGCGCTTAGAATGTGAGTTTGGCTGAATCATATTCGCGTTTTCAGGTTACCTAGTGAAACATTTCCCTAGCCATGAACACAGCATGGAAAGTCTTGAGGACGTCCCTTTAATGACGCATAGTTTTTCAGTCACTTTAATGTTCATGAATTTGTAATTTTGCGTCGAACATAGTTTGGTTTTGATTAAAATTTTAATTCTGTTGTCGTTAATGCTAGAGATTTTTAAACTATGCTGATTATTTCCGTGTGATATTGATGTTATTTATGAAGAATTATTTAGTAGACAGGAGTAGGAAAAGAAATTTTTTTATGTTATTCTAATTTCTTAACGTCGCAATCTCGTGTTGATATAAAAGTGCAAATATTTCGTGTTTTATTTGGATGTGCAGAGACTTCTGTTTAATTCTCACTTTAGTTGGTAAGGCTTCTTATATTAGCGTGTCCCATTCAAGACCACCTCGCCATGAAATATTTTCCAGTCATTTTGTTTATATTAAAGTTTCGTTAGTTTCCTTTAATGTTTGTAAGTTTGTACGGCAATTTTACTGACGGTCAGTAAAAGTACTTTCTAAAACAAATTCTTTTTGAAGAAAATAAAAATAAACAATACTTAGAGAAAAAAACCGACGCCTTTTGTCTCTGATCAACATCGCGGCGTTTGGCTAAAAATTAATATTTTCTGTGAAATTCAATGCGCACATTCGGTAGTGTGTAAAAGATTATTCTTTCGAATTTACTTGATAATGATATGAAATAACAAATAGATAATTTGATTCACTATTTATCACATGGAATGAAAAGTAAAACTTAAACTACCGTTCAAAATAATTGAAATTTAAGCACATGTGTGTAGAATAAAGGTCTCAGCGTGCATTTTAAATTTGGATTTGTTAATTGTATCCAAGCTGGACATAGTGTTTGCATAACCCTTACTTTAACCAGAAAAAAACAAGGGCAAGTTGACCTTGTCCAATTCGTTTCCGAATAAGACAACACGAAAAAAAATTAAAAAGAACAATGTCTACTAATCCAAGCCCGTGAAATAGGAGACGTTGGCAGGGACAAATGTCAACATACTTAAAATAAGGTTAAATGAAGCAAAATTTGCATAATGGGCCCATGAATTACAGTGGAACAAGCGGAACGCGAATTCATTAGACGTCGATTCGGTGGACTCTTGCCGAACGCGGTGAATCAAATTAATCAATAATTAATCGGTTTAGCTCCCGTGTGGTTAGTTCTGTATTTTTACTTTGCGGGAAACCAAAAAAAAATATCGACGTTTATGTTCTTATCACATATTCTACTATTTAATTCTACGAAATAAAACATAACGACTTAAAGCCATTTCACCTTGCTGTAAGTTTAATTAAATCAATTAATCAAGTTTAAGTCTAGACGACTGTTCTTGTTGATTAATTTGTTCGTTAAAACGCACATACTGACTACATTTTACTTAGGAAATTACTTGAATCAAGTGAGTGAGTACTACTAGGAAATTTATAAGAAACCAGAGGACCTTGAACTCTAGAGTATCGAGGGAAAGTGATTGGAATATCAAGCATAGTATAAATAGAAAATTAAGACTCGTAATATGGGTTCTAAGTTTACTTTTGCAGTCACGTCGTTCTCCGAATAAAAATTAGACCTTCCTGTTGTCTAACTAATTTTCTCTAGATATTTTAGATATTGGATCGATTTCGATTAACTCAAAACTGTTTTAAAGTAACATAAACGCTATTTAGAAGTGAAAACCATACTGAAACATTCGTAAATAAATTTTGGTGTAATCAAATAAAATAATGAAAGATACGATACGACCGCTTTCATTGGAAAATACGAACCCTACAACCTCCTTCAATTTTATACATTCTCCCAGAGGTGCTCTGTATTTTAATAGAAATATGTAAATCTTTTTGAAGATTGTAGACTTAGACAAAACTGTGGATGGCGTCATACACCTAAGAAAATTTACCCAAGTCAAGGCAGACCGTAGACCGGAGATCGAGACACCTTTGACCGCACCTTCAGAAAAGCAATCTCAGCTCCATAAAGTCTCGTTTGCTCCAGACATATTATCAAGCCTATCAACGTCCGCAACACCAATTATCTTGTTTTTAGCACGGCTAACTCTGGAAACAGCGTCTTCGCCTTCGAGGTTTTGTCGCGACGTTAATTAGCGAATTTAACTCCTTGGCTGAAGCCTCCTTGCAATTCTTGTAATAAATATACGGACGCGGATCCTTGTTCGGTACTTGTCTTCGCGCATAAAGTCTTGCTAATTTATTTCTTCCTTGGCCACATCCCAAAGTCTAGACACAACGGCACTTTCCGAGCATCTTCTTATTATAAAAACGTGGATGTGGAAAATGAAGCAGCCCAAACGAACAGCAAAGATCAAAAGGGCATCCTCTCTACATCGACACCAGACTTAATTTATGTCTCGTCCGCGGAAGAGTTAATTTATATCGGTGCCCGCGCTCGCCATGAATCTGCACGTACCGCAAATAGGTAGAGCTTTGGAGGCAATACCCATCAAAAGGAAAGAAGGTCCATCGTCTTAAGGCTCGTAAGGGCCAAAACGAGCACCGCGAGAGGCCCCAGGTCCCTCCTATTTCATTGACGCTGCTTCGGCCAGGCCTAACGACCGGAGCATGTGATCACCGATCGCAAGACGCTGTTCTTCGTCGCAGATAGGCTGAAGGTTCCTGCGTGGTGTAGCCTGCCCGAGCGCTCATTCTGAAGTTTTAACGCCGGTTCCCCGGTGCCTTCAGTCGATGTAGACCGATGCAGATAGGGAGGATAACCGCAAAGTGGCCCCAAAACACCGGAGCACCGGAGCACAGAGTCACATTCCTCGTGGCTGCAAGATGAAGAAAAAGGCTGCAGAACAAATTCCGGCGCCTAAGACCGCGTCTTCATGTTCCTTTTTATGCACGTTCAGGTTACCTCGGCGATTCGACCAATGGAGTCGCAGCCGTCGCCGTCCTCGTCGTGAAGCACCTGAAGTGCACTTGTCATTGAAGCCCCGTTCTGGGCCCTGGGACCAATTTATAATTTGAAGACGTCTGGCTGCCCGTACAATTCTGGTTCGCGTCTCACCCGCGGGAGAAATCACATGGCACCAATCTTATTGTTGCTGGAGGCACCTTTTCCTTCTTCAAGACCTGGAGCTTCGTCTTAACGTCTCCTCGGCTCGTATATCACCCCTTATCATCGCGCAGGTACGCCTCCGTAGAGTAATAATGGAGACAGGCTGGCGGACTAACTAGCGAGCGAGCGTTTAACAAAATCATGAAATTCACTGGTCAATCTTGCAGACCTGGGAACCACTCTGGTCTCAAGGATGCTGTTCAAGAAATAAATTGATGCATTTGGGTACTCGGGGTACCAGGCCGCAAAGATGGTGACACGATGACCACGTCGCGGAACACTTTCGGCCGATAGTCATCTTGCAACTTCCATTGAACAAACTCACTCGAGAGTCTCGAGTGCTGTCAAGGTGCTCGTGGTTTGGGACACTTCCAATCGCGCAGTGCCCAAGTACCCCAAATGCAGCCGCCTGTCGTGATGGATGTTCTTAATGAAATTTCGCAGGTCGCGGCGTTAAACTCCTTTCTTCTTAAAAGTAGACAACCGCTAAGAGTTATAATATTATGCAAATGTAGCCTCCGATCGGAATCGCGACGTGGTTTCCTCCTCAGCCGTCGTTTCAATGAAGGAAGTAATCGAAGCAAACATTTCCAACCTGGAGCGAAGCAGTTCTGGCTGCCATTCGAGACCTGTGCAGAGGAAACTGTTGACAACGTCCCATAAAATAGGCGTTCGACTCAAATTATTCGTTAATTACAGAGAAAACCGCCATTTGTTATCCTTCACTTAATCTGCTAGCTTTAATTTATCGCGCCGCGGAATCTTCTACATGACGACTGGCTGCGTTAATGAATTAAGGGCAAGATGCAAAACCCAAGGATAATTTTATTGAAATGACAAACACTTTTAATGCTAAACCATGACTCACGTAAAGGGAAAGGAATAGTAAGACTTTGGTATAACTTAGCTCCGATCTGCAGCTTCGCTTGCTAAGAGAACTTAAGACAGTGAACTTTTTCATTTGTGTAATAAAGAGATATTTCCTTTTCGATTTATTTTAGACGAAATTGAACAATAACAGCATCAGCATAGCCATAAAATGCGTCTTCAGGGAAAGGTCGAGGCAGTAGGTTCCCAATATTTTCAAAATGTAGGAGTGTTTAGTCAAACAGATCTCAGGAGTCGTTCTCTGTAATCTAGAATTAATTTTTCCTAATAGTTCCGAGTTTAGTTATCATATTAAATAATTTGCAGTTGTTAATTCACGCTTCGCGTACACCTTTTTATTAAATTAAGTGTGCAAAGAAATAGCATTGGATGTAATATCTAAATTAGTCGCTAATTCTTGACCCAATTAAACACTTAACAATTAACGACGAATTAGTTCAAAATTATAGATAGAGAGTAGTAACAAAAATATGGTTTTTAATTTTGTGCCTTTATTAGAAATTTCTGAACAAAACCATAGCACATTTTATTGAAATAAAATTCTTTGTTCATCAAATGTAAATATTTTAAAACTAAGACCTATTAGAAATTTGTAATTAACTGCGTACGTGATATCTCAACTATGACAAATCCACAAAAGATTTGAAGTTGTTTGTTTTTATGTAAAATTAGCTGCGCCCACGACCTCGTTCGCGTAGACTTCGCTTTTTTCGTCTTTTTTTTTTAAAAAAAAGAAATCGGTAAAAAAACACGTCCATGGGATTGTATTTAGAAAGAAAAGAAACATTTAAAAATTATTAAAAATAAAAAAAGAATACTTAATACTTCCACGGGATTTGAATGCACAATCTTACGTGAGTCGAGTACACTTTTCGTTACGCTAAAAAATTCTTAATAGACGTGAATTTAAGTCACCCCAAAAATTGGGACAGGTGACCCTACTCATAAACTGCAACTATGCTAAATTTCATCAAAATTTGTCCAGTAGTTTTTTGATTACTGCACAGAAAAAATTGTACGCAGAGTATAATTTGATGCTTTGATTTCTATTACACTTGCCGGGAAGCAATTCTCTTTAAATTTAAAGTCCCCTTATGACCCCTTTAGGGGTTCAATTTTGAGAAATCCCTCCTTAGTGCGTCTCTACATTATAAAATAAAACTAGTGACCAAATTTCATAATTATAGCTTCAGCTGTTTCGGCCCGGCAACGATGAATCAGTCAGGACATGTTCCTTTTTACATCCGTAGATTAAAAGTAAGGAATTAAAAAGGAACACACTTTCAAATGGCCACAGTTGAAATTCCAGATTTCTAGTTTCTGCGAGAAATAATAATGCACAAAATGACGGTGGAATAATTTTTTAATTCATTTACAGAAAATTTAAAGTACCTGCCGTCTGATTTCACGCGCTCCGGTTATAAACCAAATTAAAACGGTGAAATTTTGAACTGATCCATTTTTAAATTTATAAACAATGCGTCACCGAAAGAATGAAAAGACAATTTTTCAACAAATTTATTGACCGGAACATCGCTTTAAGCGAATAAATAAAAATAAAATAAAATTAACTAAACGTTTCTAAATATAATTTTTTTAATCTGTTACTGCCCTATGCAACCTTTTGCGAAGAAAAGGATGCCTGAAATGTTGAACTTTCAATGTCGAAGGTCAGGAAAATACAAACTTGCCTCTTACTAAGGGCAAATCGCCCTTATTATTTTTTAAATAAATTCTTAAATTAAAAACGAACCACTAGGAAAAGTATGTTTCGTCCCTGAACTTAAAGAGGAGTAAAGCAAACGAAAAATTAATAAAACAAATTGTGGTATTGCGGGGTATTTAAGGCCCCCACTAAAGACTGGCTTCTAGACTTGTTTCGATAGTGAGACTAGGTGGTGCCTGCCACGTGACTAGTTGTTAATACGCCCCTTTTAAGAAACCCACTAGGTTTTATTGCCACACTTTTGCTTAATTACTCAAAATGGCGGGTGAAACGATGCTTAGGTTCTTAGGAGAACTTTAAAAACTGAGCTCTGGGATCGTTCCTGCCCTCACGACTTCAATTAAGGGTTCAAACTTCCTGGACAGATAATCCTTTCTGAGAAGTGGTAATAGCGGCAATATAAAAATTGTTTTAAAATTTTTTGGTTAATTCTTACAGTTTTTCTTTTCTCCTTACGTGGGGTGTTTTTAGTTTAGCGATTAAACCTATGGGAGCAGGTACCGTGACATACGCCCTTGACTTTCAAATGTCCCCCGAGATAAAGTCAACACCTTGGTTGTTTTCCTATGCTAGATTTTAGTCGAAATTTATTCCATTAAGGTTATATTCGACAGCCGGAAATCGGAGGAGACTTAGAAGTGTCTTAAATCTCTCCAGAATACACTTTGAAAGTTTTTTCGGTTTGTACTCAAATCAATATTAATATTTTAATATTGTTAATTAATCCGGATTTGTTTCAATCTTGCAGACCTATAAAAGTAGGAGCTGAGTTGTTTTATTTCCTTTAAAAGTAAAGTTAAATTTGGACCTAAGCAACTTCAATGCCTTTCGATTGAAGCAAGACGAAATTAAAACTGATTCTTAGCGTGTGCGTGCAAAACGTTCTTAGTCCACAGATATCAGAAATAAACCAAATGCCAAATTAGGTTACTTATTTTTTATGGTCTTTGGTGAGCCGCATCGCGTCCCCCTTAGAAAAGTATGTACGTTTATTTTCCTAAGAAAAATGCCACTCCATTGAAATACCCACTTGCCTCTAATCATGCGAAAATTGTTAATCAATGTTCAAAGTGCATGTTCGGTCCTTGTAATGTTAAAAACAGCAGAAACGGGAAAATGGACAGCGCCTAGCAAGAAAATAGGTGCACCCCCTCTCGGCTGGGGTACAGAGATCCGGAGGAGATTGAATCTGTTCCTCTAAGGCGGAGGATTGGAGCATCGCAGGTTCCCCTCTGCAGATCGATTCATCTCACTTTAAAGCCAGCATAGGTACCAAACAGGTTCTTGCGGAGGGAATCTCCCAAGCGATGCCAGCGACGCACGTAAACAGACGAGTTTTCCCGGAACCTGGCCCTGCACCAGGTCCGATTCCGCCATTTCTCCTGTTGAAATTGGAAAATAGCGGCAAAAATTCAATCGTAGCACCGTTCGAGAACCCGGCAGCCGGGAATTCGACCCGGGAAACGGCTGAAACAGTCACCGAAATCCCAAATTACCTAAGCCCCCGCAGAGCACTCAAGCGGCAAACTGCTACACTAATTAGCTGGCCAAAGGGAAGAACGAAGAAAAAGAGGCCGCGGGCAAAACGAGCTGAAAAACCAAAATAGTGTTCCTGGGGCACTCGGCTCCCCACCTCTCGTGGGGCACAGTGGGTCCAGGGCGCAGCGCCGTGAGGAGACACCCACACACCGGAAAACACTCCCCCTGCGCTGCGTGGGGTACCGATGGAAGAGTTGGCCAGCCAGTCATGCGCTGTAGTCCCGCCCCTTCCGAGATAAGAACGGCTCTCGAGTGGGCGAAGAGGCGACGCAGGTCGCCGAAAGGTGTCGTCGTTATCTCGGTTACACATCTCATCCCCTCGTTGCAACCGTTAGCCGTGGCTTTTCTTGTTCCTTACAATTTGCCACGGTTGCCATGTCGAGCGGCGAAGACATAACGCGCGGAAGTGTTCACTGCTCACCGTGCCAGGCCCCCAGGACAGAAAGGGACGGATGCGGTGACTGATGACACCTCCGTCCCATGCAAAACCCAAAATGGCTCTCCTTGTGGCGAGAAGACACGCGTAAACGGCGTAAACTCCTTAATTATCTCCCAATCTGCTTTTTTTCACAGCTCCACTGGAGCCATTCTGGCCACTTGGGTGCCACTGCTCCAAAAATTTCGCGGTCAATTGGTTGGAGGCGTTAATTGCACGCGTTGTCGACGAGCTAATTAATTTCGACACCGTTCCCAGGTGCTGAAAACTGCCCCCTGCCTTTGGGGCTGCTGCCAAGGCGTTCACGGACACGGCATGTCACTCAAAGTGACAGGGCGCGTCACGCCCTCGGGGGTATGAGACCATGTCCCACACGCACGATACGCTCTGCCATCGCGGCCAGGAAGCCCCGAAGTGCATGCAGATGGCCGCGGCACTTTATCGGGAAAAAAGCCTTAGTTTGCCATTTAGTTGGCAACCTATGCAAGGTGTTAATTCGGTGTCCAACACCAATCGCACTTGTAGCAAGCCTCTCCTCGGAGACGTCGTGCCGATTGAGGCAAGCGTAACGACGACGGCGACGTGCAGACACGGAGGGAACAGTTGCAGGGGCCTCTCCCAAGTGCATCGGCCGCCGTTGCAGCAGCCGCTGTCCCTTCCACACCGTTATGTAATGCGGTCTTCTCCTTTAACGAAGCAAAGCAGAACCGATTCGTCAAGTTGACCGCTTCCCCGCCGAACTGCTTCAACCAAGTTTTCCATGGTTTGTTTTTTATTTGCCGTCTCTTTCGGCCGCGTGTACAATTTAAGGAGAAGGGAGTTGCCAGTGCATGTGTGAGTCTCGCGTTATGTACTTTCGTTTTCCCTTCGCATATGGCAACATCGAGAACCGATTTGAACCGGGTCGACCTCGAGAAATCACTTCCTCGACGGTTCGTTCTTGCAGATGAGCCCTTTTGGGATCCGTAGCTGCCCTCCTCAGGCTGGGTGCAAGCGGAGTCCCACTGTGCTCCTTAAGTCCGCGTCAAGAAGAAGCGGAGCGGAACCCTTTTGCTCAAATTGAGTCCCGCACCCCGAGAGTTGGGCGGTGTCGGGCAGTCGATCCAAAGGGATCACTATACTTCTTTTGCGCCGAGTAAACAGGGCGCGTTGTTTCGCGCGATAAGTGGCCCGGCCGACTTCAAAGCGACAAAAGGCCGCTGCTGTTTGCTCGGCAATATCGATAAAAATGTTATCGTTCCGAAAGAGATGTTCCGGGCGACGTCCTCGGCGCAGACCGATTGTCGGCCAGACGGCGCAAATTACTGCGATCGAACAATCCCCGTATTTGCCCTGCGACGCTTATCGCTCGGTCGACACATCGCATTAATGTGTAATTAAACATTGCATTAACTGTGCGTGGAGGACGGACGCAGTCGGGCCTGGTTGTGCAAGTCCAGCCGGAGAAGTTGGGAAGGTACTTGGCAGCAAATTTCTGACTTTCTTACTAGGACTGAGCTTTAGAAGAAATCAACTCCCACGACACTTGTCTTTTGTAAAATTATTTTACAAGATTTTGTCCTACATCTCGTAAAAGAAATCGCTGGCGGCATTGTGAAAACCCTTCACGCACTCTCTTGTACGAATGTACCTCTCCAGGATGTGGATTTGGGGATTCTCTGAGACATTCAAATTGAATATCCCACAAAAAATGAGTAGTTCTTCCGCTTTCCGTTTTCTCTGGAATATTCGAAAAATTACATAAATCGTCGGTATTTCGTCGGTATGAGAGCTTCAGAAATGGTTTTAAAAGCTTTTTCGACGCTACACACCTCAGATTTGAGTGGTCTTCAACCTTCCAGAGTAGAGCGGATTAGACAAATGAACAAAATTTCCGAGAAGGCAGTCTGGAACTGTTTCCACAAATTGCGAATTCCGAATCAGAAATGCTCAGTCGCACGTTCTGTTTGAAAATTGGAATACGAAAAATCGAAAAAATGCTACGAAATCGCAATAATTAAATTAAATACTATTTTTTCTTGGATTTATAGAGAGTAATTTTATATTTCCATGAATTTCGAAAAAACAAGATTTATAAGCATTTATGCTAACTCCTTCTTAAACACATTCTAGTTCTATTTAGAATTCTGCAACAGCTTCCCTTTTGTGTAATGGATCTCTGTTGTCCATAACAATTCTTAACTCAGTAAATAAATTTCTTGGTGTATCTTTAAATACAAAGAACTACTCGCTTTAATATTGCTGCGTGGATTTTCGCTTTAACCATCTAAAAACACAAATTCGAACATTCTCGATGGAAATATGGACCCGTTTGCATTTCAAATATTGGGAATTTATTGAATACTGAAAACATTTCCACGTGCATGCACTTCACGAGTTTATTTTACACGATTTCGATTATACGCGGTCGACTTTTTGACAGCATATTTTTATTTTACGCGGTATAGTTTTGACTAGTCGCGGACGCGGCTCATACACAGTCGCCCAATTCGACTCCTACATTAGTATTCCTGTTAAGTCCTAATATAGGCGACTTTGATTTACGCGGATGTAACCCCCGCGTATAACGAGGATTTACTGTATTTTACTGTCATACAGTTTTAAAATTTCTATTTTAATTTATAGTGAACGTTTAAAGAAATTTTATTAAGTTTATTGCATTTTTTAAGTTATAGCAATTTTTGCTTTATATTCAATACTTTTAAAGTAAAATTTTCTAAATTAAGGAAATTTATCACGTAAAGTTACAAAACCAAAATTTTGTGTTTGAAAAATTAACAGATCATGTTTGATTTTTAATTTTTTTGAATTTTAAAATTATGAAAGTAGCGCAGCAACAGATTAAAGAAAATATTGACAATAAAACACTTTGGACGTGTCGTCGGTCATGATTTACGTTAAATTTGCACTTTAGTAACAGAAAAATCGATGCAAATTTTTCGTGGGGACGACGGTGTGCAAAAAAATTATATAAAATTTATGAAAACAAAGATGAAAATCTTTTCTGACTTTAAAGTAGCTAAAGGCGATCGATGCTGCTCCTAGTTATTTTCAATCAAATTAATTTTAAATGCACCATAAACCATTACTAACTTTTGTTATGTAAAATTAGTAAATTTGTGTTCATTAAAAAATTATGCTTAAATATTTGTAAGTACTATTTTTACTTGTGAAACATTAGGGAAGGAACTCACTCCACAATACAAAATTAACTTTACTAATAATAAGACCATTTTAAAATTTAATTGTACAATATTAAAGGTAAAATGTAATCTTGGAACGTTATTGCGACACTAACGAAAATAATTTGGGAAATTTTGGTTTATATGAAACAGAACAAAAATTCTAAAAAGTAAAGACATTAACTCAACACCCAGAGGGCTTTCACATGCGTCCATAGTGACAACGCTGTAACCACAAATACGCGGCTTTGTGGTATTAGCAATGCAACACACGTGAGGAATGGGCAGGCCCCTTGACTCACTTATCATAGAACCTGACAAATCCCTACGGAACTGCAACGGGTAGGAGATAAGGAATTTTTCGAAATGCATTTTATCTGTTAGCACACAACTGCAGTCGATGTTTTTAGCCTAGAACTTCTGTCGAATAGCAAGACTTCTTTTGCACGATGGGGTAACCCAAAATGGCGTTGCCTAAAATGGCAGAGCAATTTACTTTAAACGAAAGTTCTCTGCCATTTCTTTAGCTCTTCAATCAGTTCTAACTAAAATAATACCCTAAAGAAGGTAAATTAAAATGTCTAGCCTATAATTTGACTAAAATTTTACAAGTATTTTTGAAGTAGGCTTTTATTTTTAATCGTCCTCTATGAATGAACTCAAATCTCAAGTTTTTAATTTCCCTCAAGGTAAAGTTGCTTTACCAGGCGTCTTTGAAAAGTCAGTAAGTTAATCAACAATCTTCAAATATTGTGTACGATTACATGAGTCCTAAATGGGCCCCGACGGGTGCGTTGTCACAATGATTACAACAGAAAACTGAATTTAGGCAGTGATACGGGAAGTCGCAGGCACATCGCCTCACTTCCCACTTCCCCAAAATCCGCTGCGGCATGCCGTACAGAGGATTTGCGTTTATTTGTTTTGACACGCTCAAAGTTAAGTTACGTGAAACTGTTTTTTTTGGATTTTGGCAACTATTCCTATTTTCATTTGTAGTGAAGGTATCGCTTTCATAATTTTGACTTTCAGACACGTGTATTTTTCGATGTTCCGTCTATTCGTTATGAGCTATTTCGTATTTTTTCTTCTTAAACTTATCTTACTTCCTTAAAAGATTAATTTTACTTGATCGCAAATGTTCGTATTAGTCCCTTATTGATTAGGTAATTGGTACAGCATTGCGTTTAATTCGCATACGTTAAGAACATACCTGTACTTGTCAAAAGTGATGTCAAATGTAATTTGAGTAATTAATTCACTACTTTTCTTTTGTTTTTTACTTAAAAAAATGCTACGCTTACTTTGTGAGAATTTTCTCTAATCATTGTGATAATCAGGCCAGACATGCGGGTAAGGAGTCACAAAGACCTTTGTCTAAAAAATATGTAATACCTTTTTTTTCGTCGTATACAATTTTTGATCAATAAGAACACTGATAAATTAGCTTCAGATTGATACCAATGAGATACGGATCGCCTGCGACAAATTACCCTAAAATCATTTAAGAATAGAAATGGGACAACCGGCCGGGTATGTCCCCTTTAATCACACTATTCAAGTAAATTGCAATTGCCAGAAACATGGACAAATTAAATATTTATCAAGTATTAAATTAAGAGTAATTTACCTTTCGAAATCAAAATAATTTAATTAATTGATCATGTTGTTGTATGCTTAACGATAAACTTCACGGACATTGCGCAATGCTTTTGCTTTGAATTACAACGTGTTGCATCCATTTGATTGGCAAGAACTAATCATCCAATCGAAGTCGTCAAACATCTTATCTTTTCTTATTCGGAACAAGCAGTCATTCAATGGAATTACGTCGCTCAAGAGCCTACCTGAAACAGTTAATCAATCATTTAATTGTATCGTGCTGCATTCATTTGACACTTAATGGCTCTTCTTTAATTACTTTTCATTGCAATTTTAAAATGCAGGTCACATTTTGTGAATCACTGCCTATAAAATTCAAAAGAATTCGGTAACGTTCCAGAAGCTTTGCATAAAAAATGTTTACTACTACAAAAACTCAAATACAGAACAATTACTTTAAAAAATTATTAATATTTATTAATATTGAAATTATTATAGAAACTTTGCAACAGGCCAAGGAGAGACTATAAATATTAAGATCAAATGTCTCATATCATAAATATTATTTTTTTTTCCATTTCATATGGCCTAAACATTTCTTAGATGACTCTGAAGACGATCGTACGTAAGGCATTAACCCTGTTCCCAGCGACTCAATTAATCAAAATTATCAAAATGTATTTCTTTTTTCCAATAACCACCACGTTTTCAAGAAAAATACGTCAAACAAAAAATAATTCTCGATCATTTTAATATGGACGTGCGTAAAATCTACGCGGTATTATGAATATTTATGAACATGCACTCCTACACACACGCACTGAAAGAAGCGAACTTATTTAAATTGACTATTTTTCGTAATTAAAGTACAATTGCTGAAAATCGTAGTTAAATTGTGAGAGCAAAAAAATAGTGCAGTCAATTCAAACAATGACAACGTTTCTAATCCAACCAAGATAAAATAGTGGACCAAACACATTCCTCTTGAATAAGAGTCACAGTTCATCAAATTACTATCGCAGTATCGCAGTTATGCAAAATTGGAAGTTTTTTACAATTTGCTCTTGTTTAGTGCAACCAATTTGGTTGTGGTGTGACATATTTCTGTTACTATAGCATTAAATATGCACATAATCGTCTTATTTAAAGCGTATATTCTTCATTTGACTTAACCTCTGAGGCAGAATTGAATTTAAGTTCTAAGGCAAGCAGGTGTACTTGGTAGGACGGTTACATGCATAGAATGGCAGAAAAATTCAAATTGGAAAAGGTATGGTCATACCTTTGAATCGATTACCTAGAAAGAAACGGTGTCCTCCATTGCAGCACTTCCACAATGCATTCTTGCAATTGATTTGACAGAGATTTTCAGATTGTGAAAGTGTGTAACGCGAAAGCCAATTACGTAATTAGTAAAGTTCCAGACGCAATTAGAAATGTTCGATGGGAATATCGACGTGACAGTGCGGATTACAGAATCGGAATTTGAATGAAACGCGACCAGAGCGTCGATTAGGAACTTTCAGCGGGATTGATTGATAAGTTGACGTCGGTTCGTCTCTCTGCGAACCTTTCTAGGTGACAGTAATTCGCAGTAATGCCGTTACACAACTCTAGAACTGTCGATCAAGCGAAAGTTGGTCTTTACAAGTAGCCGACCAGCCTCCCCGTTTATGTCCAATCGCGAATTAGTGGCATTAGTAATCTGCAGGGCTATAATTAAGCCTTCCGTGTGCAATGCTGCCAAGTAGCTGAGCTAATAATTAATCAGAGCGGGCTAGCTCTCGGATAAGCTGCGTCGAAACGCTGCTCACTTTGATTCGACTAAGATGACGAGCCACCAGCCTTTGGGCGAGCCATGCAAATGAGCGCATCAAGGCTCGCATGGAAATCACGGCTCTTATCGTGTCGCATAAATAATCCCGCGCGACACGACCGGAGCGCGGCAGCCGCGCAGCCATCTCTAATCAAACGAACATGACAAAAACACCGCGCCCGCAAAGCCAAAGCAGAAGTCGCCGATCAATTTATAGGCGGTTCGAGTGGTAATCAGAAATCCGCGAAAACCTCAACGACAACGCGGAGAAATAGATAAAACTTGAGCTGGGCCTGTATTCGGTAGCACGACGACAATCCATACCACGTCTACCTCCCGTCGCCGAGAGCGCGGAAGTTACAACGAGCGAACAGAAGTTAGAGGAGCGGATTTATTCCACTCATTCCCCGTCAAATTAATCGACGACACGCGAGAACAACGTTGGCATCGCGGGCAAAAAGCGGACCCCGAGGGAGGCGACCGTTTTAGACAGACGGGGGATTAATAAACAAAGCGAGGTCCAATTAAGGAAAATCGAACCGCGACATCTCCCCGCCGATTGAAAGGCTCAGCCGCTGGGCCGGGGCCAGCCCGAGCAAGAGCCCACCTCCTCGCGAGCTTCTGTTGAACCGTTTCAGCGGGCGCGGAGCGGTAATGTGTCTTCTGCCGTTCACTCCCGCCCCCCTCCTGGGAAAGTGGTTTCGCTGTAAACATAGTTGAACAAGTCAACTATGCCCGGCTGCAATACTCCCGTGGGATGCCGCAGGAGGACAGAAGGATCCTTCGCAGGAATATGATGTATCCCATGTCCGGATGCTCTCGCTGGATGCACTCATGATGGTCTAGTTGTCAATTAAATTATCACCCTCCACACTCCCACTGCGCTGCCGGGCAACAACGCCAGTAGCAGCAAGGAAAGCGCCTTTTTCGCTTGTAATGCTTAACGGGAAAGAGATACACAGCAACGCTTATCGTGCCGCTACGAGCAAATGAAGAAGTGCACCGGCCCCACTGTTGGACGGGAGGGGGAGCCGTACAAAACGACTAACGGCAACGAAAAAAAACCGAATAAATTGCACATGAAGCCCCTCATACGCTTGACATTTCGTGTGTGTTACAGGAAAACATGAGCAGGCATTACATCAAATCACCAAACTACATGTGTAGTTACAAGCGTGTAAAAGCCCCCACTTATCTGCACACACTCGCGCTCCAACAGGCAGCGAGTCCCGTCGCGCGTGGTTGTGTGCCCGTGTGTGTGTGCATGGCTCCAAGAGCGGTTGTTTTTTTCCTGCTTCGGTTTCTCCGGGAGTGCAACCGCCAGCCATACCCGATACACACGGAGCCGCTACGTTGCTCCGCGCTGCTTGGAACAGAAGTCGCGCAGAACCGGTTCGCGCCAAAGGGGTGGTGACAATCTTTTCCTCGCTAGCTGGGTGGGAGCAAATAAATACGAGAAAAACTCACCGGGCCCGAGTACACGAAAAAATGGGAAACAAATAGTTCGCCGGCGTGCATAGTGCATCTCGTTCGGCAGCGCGGGCCAGCTGCCGTCTCGTTCGCTCCCGCGGCCGCGTGAAGTGGGGCTGAGATTGCATCTGGTTGAACGGCGGCGACGACGGAGAGGTACCTCTGCTCGAGGGCTCCGAACAAATAGCGAAACCAAAAAGAAACGGCAAAAACCGCTAGAGGAATGATTATTCGATTGTGTGTACATGAATTTGCGCTCGTGTGTTGTACGACATGCAACCGATTTGTTCCTCAGCCGATTCAGTGGGTGGGGGCTTAGGGTCCCGGGTTGTACCGTTGTACGTGCCGGTTGGGAATCGAGTCTCCGAAAAGCCGGTTAAAATTGCAACTACACGACGACGAGCCAGGCAGCAGTAGGCGGGGAAGCCGTCGTCATGTCATGGCAATATCCCCGAATACATGAAAAACTCCGGCTAATATCGCTTGCTGTCCCGCTCACGCCAACGGCTTCGGCCGGCCAAACGGTGCATTTGAGGTCTCATCGTTTGGCGATGATTTTTCTTCCGCTGCACACCGTTTGTTTTTTCTTCTGCTGCTGCCTATAATGTAATTTACCGATAAAAGCGGGCCATTTGTGTTGGTTAAGAGCTTTACTCGCCCGGTTCGCCCGTTTCGCTGCATACGTGTTGTTGTTTTTGTGTTGTGTCGTTTGGGAAAAAACAGCGGCCACCGTCGTCGGACCAAAAGCTTTTTATCGGTAAGCTTGGCTAGCGGGACCGGGAGCGCGGCGGGGGCATTAGCCGCGAAACACGACCGATTCGATTCGACCAATGTTTGCTGGATGTTGAGGACGCGCGCGGCTACGGCGACAGCGATTTCTCGGTACGTGTGGGGGCGAACGCAATCTCTGTGTGTGTTCGAATGTGTCGCGCGGCGGTACTGTTAACTATCGCGACTTGTTACTTGCTGCTGCCGCTTCTGCTGCCGTTTGTGCGCTTTGTTTTTTCGGGAAAGTAGCCGATGCGATCAGAGGCGGCAGAGGCGCCCCACTGGTGTTCCGCCGGCGAGCAGCAGATGTTTTGAGTCAGTTCGTTCTGCCGCCGCTGCTGGTGTTCGTCGCTGCGATACTCTACGTTCTGTGACCGGGTCGCTCACGACCAGCTGATCCCTTGTTGATTCTGCCGATGTGATTCTAAAAACTGGAAAAAAATCAAATCACATATGATTCAATTCCTATGATGATTAATTGCGCTACTCATGGTGCAGCGAACAAATAAAAAATAATAAACAAATAGAAGACAATCCGCAGTCCGTTGCATCGGCGGTGAGTGATTGGGCGGTGGCAGTGGCCCACATTTCCTCCCTCGCCGGAACAGCTGTTCCCTCCGCCGTTGCTACTGGTGGTGAAGTCAAGAAATCTGCAGCCACTGTGGTGAGTTTCGAGCACCGGTGACGACGACATCGACAACTACGAGCAACGGAGCTTTTTGCGCGAAAGGGTGCCGTTGTAATTATACTTAAGATTAATTAGTACCCCACCCCTCCCACTCGCTCTCTGTGGTGCACCCACCGCTCGCGACCAGCGTGTGAACATTAAAAATTGCGAGTGGCTCGAGTGGAAGTGTGTGTTGGGGGCTCCGTGCAGTTCACCGACAGTAACAACAATTAACAGTAATTATCGGGGCGTCCCAGGTGACATACAATTCCGCGAGGAACACCGGAGCCACCGTTGCCGTTTCCCGAAAGTTAGGACAGTTGAACCTTAGCCCCGTACCTGGTCCATCTCGATACAGTTGCGAAATTTGTTGCGCAACTTGCACGGGAGAATTGTCTTTTTCCGAACAGGGTGTTCAGCGCCGAGGCCGAAGAAGTGCTACGTGTTTTCGTTTTTATTTTTTTCAAGTGCCCCCAAGTGACTCGTGTTCCTTATGGTGTGATCTAACAGTGAATTTACTTGCAATTGAGAAGGCACGTAAGAATAACCAGAAGTGACGAGAAAATCTGTGCGAAGACGACGCGATCGAAGTGCGTGACGTGGGAGCCTGTCCTGACGTCCTTCAGTGGTTTGCGTATCACAAGCGAGTGCATTCGATTATGCCGCCAGGTGTACACAGTGTCGAACGAGCAGCTGAGTGATTGAATGACCGTGATACGCGACATGTCACATTTTTCCCTGAGAGGATCACCTAGCAATCAGGTGAGTTCAAATCGACGATTTGCCGACGGCAATTCGACTGGTGCGTTGCCGTCTGTTGATTGGGCTCTGCTTTTTACCTGACAAATTTCGGAGAGGACTCAGATCACTTTTGAGGTTGTGGAGCTCCTTGGGTTAATGACCTGCAGATCGCATCTCGCTTTAGAAAGATTTAATGTGACTAGTTGAGTTCGCACCAAGTACAAAACTGAATCTGAATTTTCAAAATGATTTTGACTTCTCAAACTGAAACTTCGTGCAATTGTTTTTTCTAATCAAAAATTATTTAGTCACCTGTTCCATGAATTATTCATTTAAAAATTAAAATATCTACCCTATTTGTTTCCGGTGGGTTTGTTAAAAATAATCATGGAAAATAAATACAATTGCACTCTTGTTTGAACTAAAATATTTTTTTTAACAACTTTACAAATATAAGATTAACTACCCTTCTAAAAACGAGGAAAAACCCATTGTAATTTTATAAATTTTAAGAAATCTATCTTTGTTGGTGTTGGTTAAAAGTGTTATATAAAAAATAATGCAGAAAAAAATTTACTCCCGGCTAAAGTATTTTAGCTGTACGGATTTAAAGTGGGATATGGAGCACATCGTTCCAATGTCCAAAGATAGATTGTTCTAAAAGTTAATACCAAGTCTGGTGACTTATTAAGACATATAATCCGTATTTAATAACCCAAAAAGATTGTGGAAATTAATGCATCGGTTAAATCGTAGCTAATCCATGAACTCCTTGAAGTTTTCAAGGTTATTTCGATAAAGTATGAAAAAAAGATAAAAGTCGTATTCTAAAACATAATAAAAAAGTAAAAAAAAAATAGAAATTAATCCGTCCAACCAGTCGTGTGATGACTTTACACAAAATGGGCTATTGTCTCGCATTTAAAGACAAACTCATATTTTCTACGTACATACACGGTTTGAATCAACATAAGAAAGTATTAAGAAACCACATTCCGTTTTTTATTTAAAAATTGCTATTATTTATGAATATTATCAAAAACAACTTATCAGAAAATTCATTTTATTCGTTTTATTGAACCGAGTTTAAAGCAGGTGACCTGTTAAACCAATTTATGTGATCCGATTTAGCTAGCGGACATTCTGCACAAGAACCATATGACGAAATTAATTGTTAGTAAAACTAGACTATGGTACGAGCTGGTTCTACTTCAAAACGATTGAACGATTTAAACATATCTACGCGAATTCTAAGACCTTGAAATTTTAAAAAATCGAAACAAGGGCAATCAGTAATTAATCTCTTTTAAATAATTATGCAATTTAATAAGTGTAACATTTAGAGAGCAGGTTAATCAGTTTTGTACGCTGAAATCAACAACGCTGTTCATAAACAAATATTTTTTCAGTACTTTAATTACTCTCCTTCTTAACAATGAAATGTTCTGTTCTTTAGACCTCACTGCGCACTTACAAATTAAAAATACTTTAAATTTGTTCTTGAACTAGAAAAACTAGAATATGTAATCATATGTGTTTAAATTAATTTATATTAATCAAATAAAAGTTAAAAGTTTTTCGTTTGCACATGACCTACTTCAATTTAATTTTAATTAAAAACAAATATAAAAGTGGAACAAATTTGTATTGGCAGTTTGTTTCCGATTAATCACTTTCTGTGATAAATTGTTAACCAATTTCCATCCGTTAATATTCAAGGTAGTGCTATAAAATTCGCGGTTATCGACTTGTTAGCTAATAAAAAATTATGAATATAAAATTTCTTGGAATCGGAAAATGCGCGATTCTTAGCAATCGATTTACATAAATTGCAAGGTGCCGCGGTTTTTATCGCTCACAGCTGCCTTGCACGCTTTTATAATTCTATAGGTTACATATTTCCTAATTAATTAATTTATAACACGATAACAATTATTTATTCAAACCCACTCAAGCTCTATTCGATTGGTCATCTTAAGTACTAGCGGCTAATTTAACCGACAAATCGAATTTATAACTTTTGTAATTCGTCCTGTATTATTGGAACCTTGACAAATTTTATTCGGTTTTAATTTTTATACTTTGTTTTTCTAAATTTGTTTCTATCCATTTGAATTAAGGGAGTATTCCTGCTAAGATAGTTAAAAACTATATTTTCACGTTGAACAGTTCTATTTTATAATTTATTTATTTTTTTTTCCCTCAATTTACACGGCGCTTTTTTACGCGGCAAATTTACTTCAATTTATGCGCCATTTTTTCTACACGGCACTTTTTATACACGGAATTCATTAACGCGATCTCATTTTACGCGATCAGATATAAATTTTCCTATAAGTTTTAAAATTAACAATTTCATAGTCAGTATACAACTCTACCCCAGATTGCTATAGTAGCAAATTATTTATCATTCCGATAGTCACATCCAAAAAACTTACGCACTTCTGTTTTCTGAAATGTTATAATTAGTTTTTTGTTAAGCTGTTTTGTTAAGCGTGAAATAAATATGTACGTATGTATTTCTAAAACTTGTACTAGCTTTTATTTCCAACATTTTATTTTATTCTTTTTTTTGAACTTACAAGCTCTATTTACGCGATTTTTATTCGCGTAGATTAAATCCACGTGGAACGGATACTCCGTGTAAATTGAGGGATGGGTGTATGTAACAGTTAATACTTCGCCCAATTTGTAGTAAAAACTGTATTAGATGTACGAAATGTTTCAAAGTAGCTAAAAATTAATGTAATCAAAAATAAAATAAATTTATTTTAAACGAGGCTTACAAAAATTATCTACTCGAAACAAAATAACGACTTGTTACAAATTTGGGTGTTCCTGTATTCTTTTATACAACCGAGCAAAAAAAGGAAAAGAAATTATTCCATGATTTTCAGTCTTATTCAGACGATGGAGATACTAATTACGAAATAAAATTTTTTTTTTTTCATTCATACCAGTTCAAATTTGTCAATTATTTTTGAGGATGGTCCAGAAATAAAATTAATTTGTGAAAGAATGTTTTTAAATTTTTCAGATTTAAAGTTTGCATGTACGTAATTTTGCATGGACGTTTGACTGTAAACCTCAAGAATTTGCTCAATTTGCGTAATTTCGGAAATATGTGCATTGTAGATGAAACCCTAAAAATACAAAATAAAAAAAAATATAGTTTTTCTAAATAGAATACCTTTTTTAAAATTCATCATGAAGTTGTAGCATCGTACGTTATGCAAATCTCTTTCTTGTTTTGCTATTTAATGCATTCAGACACAACATTTTTAATTCAAATATTAAACTCGCCTCTGTGGATTTGAGGTAGCTCAACTGGTCTACCAAACCTGAGGTTGTGGGTTCGATTCCCGTTCCGGACAACTTCTGCGTTGATTGCTTAATTCCAGCCATATTTTGTCTTCTAAGTAATTTTGCCGAAGTATATTGTTTTCCTCACTTCTAAATTGCAATTATTTAAATGTTCTGCCAGATGAGTCATAAAAAGTACGCCTCCAAATTAGCCACGGTACGTTTGTAAATCGCAAAGTGCCAAAAGCACTTAAATGCAAGGGGGCTGGGAGGTGTTAATGAATACAAAATCGCGAAATTCAAACCTGGAATTAATTCGAATAGCACTCGGCCGCGGGACGCTCCCGGGCCGCATCGGAAGAACTTTTCACTTTGATAAATGGCTGGCGTAAATTTTTGCACTGCAAACGTTCATTGTTGAATTCCTGTCCCGGAGCGTCCCCTCAACACATGCAAGTCTCCGAATTAATAAAACAAGGGCATTTGCACGCGAACATGTCTTACACAGGCCGGGTTCGTTCTCAACAGCGGCAACAACATGTAATTAATTTCCCCACTACACGACTTTAATGACTTCTGAGAAGTTCCAGCCTTTCTTACCTGTGCGGCATAGCGGGTATAGTTCAGGAGCCGCGCGGCCCAGCTCCTTGAAATATCAGCTAAGAGCCCCATCCCGTGTCCGTAAGGTCACACACATTTGCTCTTGCATGACACCGGAGAATGAATTGGATTTTTTGACGAAGGAATAAATTTTTGCTTACGCTGGTGATGGGAAGGCGTTTCACAAAATGAAGGGATTTGCGAGCAGATCCAGTAACAAGGTCCGTTTAGCCCTCCGGCTTTATGCCAAGGGCTAAAGGTAAAATTGTTGTTCAGTCGATTATTTTCCGATATAAATCCCTTGATAACAAGAAAAATCAATATTACCAAAAAAAACGGTCGGAAAAGTATTCGACTAAGGACTACAGACCTTATTCTGTTTCAGCTTTACTATATCAGTACTAACGAATATACTCGTGCATGCAAGGTCTAATGACGTCGTACAATACAACCTTAACTCTTAAAGCACCTTGTTATAATTCCATTGGAGAATCCAAAGAAGATCCCTTAAAAAAGCAATGAAGATAGTTTAAACCTTTCGAACAAGGACAATTTAGGTGAAAGAAAAACATGTGTATAAACAAAAAATCAGATTACATAATTAAATGGGAAAATAAAAAAATAAATCCATTTTCTTTATTAAGAAACGTAAAATAGTCTAAAGGAAGCGATTGCTTGCTGCATACAAACTGAACTATACTTGGGTATGGGGTTATTCTGAAGAAAATAAATTTTTTCGGTTTTCTGGAGCATAAAAAATATTTTGTTAAAATTTAACAAAGAAACTCCATGTGAACTTTTGTCTTCAAAATTTCATATTTTAAAAAATAAAAAAAAATATTTTAGAAGTGTCGGCAATTTATTTCGAAATTTTTTAACTTATGTGTGATTTAATTTGTTCGTATATTTGAGACGCGCAACTAATTAGAATCGAGTTTCGTAGAGTGGTATATCAATTATTAAAAATTAATAAATTTATGTAATATTTTTAAATATTCTATCTCAATAGCTAAATTCCTTTAATAAAAGTAAGTAATTTTATTCAATTGGCGACGTACAATTTTATTTGTTTAATTATATAAAAGGTGTTGGGTGTTTTTAGATAAACGCCTTGCGTTCTAATGCGTGCGTTCCCAGTTAAGGGCACATGTTTAATAAGAAGATTAGCAACTCGAATGTGTAATTACGCAAATAATGTGCTGGGAATCAACAAGGCTCCTAAATAACTTGGCACCCATTTCAATATAAGAGCATTGATCTGTTATTACTAGGGATTTGTAAATAAAAGTCGTATTTGTTTGTTTTGTAAATTGCAAAAGTTAATTACTTCTACTGGGATTTCTCTATTTCAAAGTTAACAGCGTTATGTGATGCTTTCAGGATATTCTTATATACCGGAGGAAACAAAGTAATTCTATTTTATGCATCTTTACACCGCATTCAGTTTCTCCTTCGATAAACAGCGCTTTCGTCATGAAAACCCCTAATCGACAATCTATCCCCAAGGATTGTCCTCCAGTTAATTTATCAGCTTCACCTGACTGACCAATTTTATACATGAATCTTTAGAATCGGATCAATCGCCTGGCGCGGTGCTCAGTAGACCGGTGTCCGTCTGTACCGGGGCTAGCTAATAAAAGCCATGTTTAAGGCACCTTTAGGCACAGTCGAGACGAAAATCTGAGCCAATTACAGAAAAACTCAGGCAGCGAAGGCATAGCAGCGCTGTTCGCCGACATTTGACACCTTCGCCTTGGATGTCCTTCCCGCTTATTTGCCAAAAGCCGGAGACAACAAGGTAATTTTAATGAACACGACAAGAGCACCTACTGCGCCCACATTACCCCGGTGCGATGTGGCCTCTTCTCCCTCGTCGCGTTTGTTTTTTAGCCATGACGACTCGGACACGGCAACTTTTGGCGCAAGCCACAGTCTTGACTTCGGAGACAAGACGCTGAAACCAGACACCTTAAATGGACGCAAATTCTAATAAAGCGGTGACACAGGCTTTTGCTGTTCTTAGCCCGATCAGTTCAAGCCCTACGAAAGCGATTATTGCACGGTCGAGCATGATTACGGCCGGCCGCTCGAAATGCTCAATTCCCGAAAAAAGGCCAAAAACCATCGTCGAAAATCTTGCACTTCGGCAATTGGTGATTAACCGAAAACTTATTCCACTCCTATGGCTGTTCAATTGCATCGACCTAAAAAAAACACAAAACGAAAAGGTCAGGTGAATGTTTCGCGCGATTTTCAGGACATCAGCAGTTTTCACCTGGAGTAGAGCGGAACTTGGCTGGTTGGATGTCGATGTCGAACACCCGTGCTACACTTCCAACATGAATAAAGCCGCCGTGTTTAATGAATGAAAATTAAAGCTGACTGCGGCATACGCACTGAGTGTGCGTAGTACGCTCGACATGCTGCAAAGGTCAAGAAAACACGACGACAGCACGTCGGTGAAAATTTGATTTTGCCCGATAAGCGCTTTCGAGTCGCTCGGTTACGAAGACGGCCACTGCAGGCCGGGAATCAGGGGACCCGTGTAATTTATGCAATTTCCTGTCCCAAGGTAACACAGAAAGAGCCCAAAGTCGAACAAAAGGAATTCGCCGCGAGAAATTAAAAAGAAACCAACAGGAAGCACGCCAAATCGCTGAGCAGTCGAATTCGCCGCAGACGCGTAGCGGTCGGAAACCAAGTGAAAAAAGTGATCAACTTTGAATGCATCAGTTGCACTTTCGAATGTGGAAAAATTCTCTTTTGAGTTCTTACGTCCAGACACGATAAAGTTTTTTTTTGTTTAAAGCGCTAACACGTTCAAATATAACCGAATTTTGAAAAATCATTCTTAAGATTCAGTGATCATTTTTATACTTTGGTACGAAAACTAGCGTTGGGCTTGACATTGGTTCAATCATTGTTTGAAGATGATGATGTCGAACACAGAAACACATCCTTAAGAAAATAATAAAATGGGGTTTTCAGTATGAGCAAGCACCGTCCAGATTAAAGGAAAGCTAGAGGAATTTATAGTAACGTGATCAAATCTCATCGACGCTTATCTTAGCTATGTAAACTACCAGAATTCATATCAGTCCTGTAGTTTTGTAAAGACTTATAGTGAGTCTCATTAAACATTTTTTAACAGTTTCGTAATATCGGAATAAGCAAACGAATTTCCAGTAATGTGCTTCAAATCTGCCTCTTCTGGTTTTTTCTTGATCATCTCAGTAATTTCTTAAAACTGCTTGAAGAAAAAATTTCTGCCTAAACGCATTTTTATTATTACTACTTTTTTTATTGGTACATGTTGGAGGACGTGATAACGAAATCTTTTATGGAGTTCCGTGTGAAAAATCTACAAATGTTTTCCTTTTTAAATTCTCGTTTTATACTCAAGTGGGGTTGTCCAAAACCTCGAATTGGAAATTAAATGAATATACTAGAATTTAATAATATGTCATTAGTACGTTTTGTTTCGCGAAAAAGAAAACGTAAACAAGTGGGCAAAAATTCCGAAAAAATCCAACTTCTAAGCAAAAAGGTGTGAGCCTAATAAAATGCAAATTGTATCTATTTGGGTCCAAAAATCTCCGAAGAAATTTAAAGCATTCGACGCGGGTCTCAATCAAACGATAAGAAGATCGATCCTTTCTTCGGCGACTATTCCCATTCATGAGTTCGCGACATTCCGCAGACTGTAAATCTTAAGAACTCCCAAAATTGGTCACTTTGTCACCTGCCAAAAAAGAGGAAACGCATCGCGCGGTCCTTTCGAGTTCTTGTGTGGTTCCCAGAGTCACCTGAGTGAACGGATTCTCAAATTCCTGTGTTAGATTAAGGCAATGCGAAGGGTATGCGTGAGGTGTGCATTGGGCAATTGGAAGGTGATACACGGGGACCCCAAAGGGAGAAGCGATCGAAGAAATCGTTTGTTCTTGTGCTGATCTTGCAATCCGCATCACTTTGCGGTGAAAATTTATGGACCGGATGTTGCTGCCGATGCAGGCAGCCGATGGATCTAAGTGGCTGGATAGCACCATAATCCATTGACACCTCTGCTGGAGGCCAGGTACCTACGATGGGTACGTGTCCACGGCATCGTGAATGAAACCACGAAATGAATGAACCATTGTCTCCTCTTCTTTGCTGCTTATCAGATTTGAGATCTTCCAAGAGGAAGGGACTACGAAATCAATTTTCCTTCTGTCGAATTTCTTTTTTTTCGGACCGAACGCTTGTTCTGGATATTATTTCAAGACCCGGGCCCGGTGGGGCTTTGCGTTGGCGTTTCCTTTAAGCGGGTGAGTATTGCCGGTTCCTTCTCCTTCGTGCCCGACCCAACTATTTTGAAGATGGCCAAAGCCCTCTGGTGGCATCTTCGCGGTGCCTGATTGTGTGATTGTCCTCACCTCTTTGTGTCGTCCTTAGTAGCTGTCTTCAAATGCCCGCTCTCGGGAAAGACCTGTCTGGCAGATGTAGATCATTCGAGTGAGTTTGAACCGAGTTTAAATACAAATAATATGCAAATCACTTCATTAGCTTGGATGAGACGAATGTGAGTAGCCAAGGTGTGGTTTATGTTAATTCGACGACACCTGTGAGGAGGAAATTCCATTAGCGACGTCTTCTCATTTTGGGCCTAGATTTTTCGGGCACCGACTGTTCAAAGAGCACTCTGAGATTTTTCAAATCTGATAGCCAACCTGGCTAAGTCTTAAGGCTCTTGCGAACATTAGTCTGAAATCTAGAATTTTGTTTATAGTCGAATTGATCTTAATGCATTCAACCTGATCTCAAAATTTTACTATATCTTTGCAGGTAAACATCACAGCCACAGAAATTCCCGGATAGCCGAAATCCAACCGCAGCTCAAGTCCGAGGACCAGTGCACTTTTTCCCATGTATCAAATATTCCGGGTACGTCTATTAAATTTTAATTTATGGCCTGGTTAACATTAATTGTTTGCCGGCCAGTCGCCATTTTTCGCCACTCGGCCGCGCTTTATCAGTCGGGGCGATGGCGGCTGAATTGTTCGGGCGCGGGGGTCACTTCAGCAGATGGATCCTATGGTCATGGAGGAGCGGTCAGAATTCCGCGATTACTCCCGGCCCAGGGCGGGAAGGAGGTTCTGTGCACCCGACCGATACCAGAGGGGCTTAGCTTTTATCGAATGTTGCTGGAGGCAATTCCAGTGCAATTTATGGCGGGTTGTTGGCTCTCGATGATGTTTTTAACCCGTGTGCTCTGTGCGCCTTTTTTACCATTTCTTCGCCAATTTATACACATCCAAGTCAACTTGCGTTTTAATTTGTGGGATTTGAGAAATGAATGATTTTCACTTGTTGGCTCGTGTACATAGGCCTGAAGGTCCGGGTTATAATCTATCCCTCGAACAATACGTAGGAGCTGGGAAATCGACATTTTATGAGCTCTCTCTCTGCTGTGCAATATTTTTGAAAATAACTACAGAAAGCATAAAAATCTCAAACACGGATGGAACGACTTATACTCGACCAGAACGCAAAGTTTAAATATAGCATTCGGGGTAATGGCCTACCTGATGGGGTATGTAACGCCTTATTTTCATGGGCAATGTGTACCTATAAGCATATTATTGTAGGCAACTTAACATTTCACTAATAATAAACAATTTTTTAAATTTAACCATTTAACCATTCTAGGCTAGGTTTAGCCTATTGCTTAATAGGGAAAATATAAAATAAAACAAAAATAATAAAAAAAAACAGAAATGAATAAAAAATATTCAACATCTAGTAGAATAAAACGCAGCTAAAAAATGTGACACATGACGTAGCATAAAAAAAGAAAATAGTGAGAGAGTTAAGTAAGTAAATAAACTTAAAAGCAGAACAATTCCGTTGTTTTTCTTGACGTAACAATCATTTAGTTCTATAAACCGGTGATAAATTATTAATAGATAAGTCTTTATATGTATCTTTTGACCGTAGTACTTTAGAAAATCGGCGCCATCGAATTTCTAATTTAACGATGTATGTCTATATTTGAATCTACTCTGCTTAGAGGAGACGTAAAAGCAGAAAAAAGTCCCTGATCCCAAAATTTGGCACTATCTTTATTTTATTTATTTTCAACGCTAACCATTCAAACATTTTCGAAAACTTTCCCTTTAAATTAGTTCATTTGAAATGTGAAACACCTAATTCACGTATTTTGGTTGCATAAATAGGTGTAATAAAAATTCATTATGTTCGGTGATCTAATGGGTCTAATGGGCGCAAGTCATGCTAGGGAGGCCAATAACAGAAAAACAATTTTGACAAATTTGAAACAATCATGTGACTGTTGAAAGAGAATGGACAAAACTCAAGTTGCATAAAAAATCAAACTTCTTGAAAGGAGCCTGAAGAAAGCAGTTTTGAGACTTTTTACAAAACAATCGATCTTAGCGATCTTTCCGTACCGGAAGAGCGAGAACGGTTCCATTGTGCTGTCAGATGAATTTGTTCATTTGGCTTGTTCAACAACGAAATTACGCTATAAAAATTAATTATACAAGAAATATGACACCCGGTCGGTCTGCTTATTTAATATCAAGTTGAAGTCAGACCCTTTGCGATCAAGCGGCCAGGCGGTCGTCTTCCCGGCTACCACGATCAAATGAAGATAACATCTCCTCCGAGAAGGAGGACAGAATAAAATTAATTACCTTTATTACCCTTTCCCTCTCACTGTTCGAATTACCGAAAGTGGGTCCAAGTCGGCATCTATGCCTAGACCAAAAGGGTGAAGTGACGTAGTCGATTGCGACTACCTGTGTAAACGGTGCACCTGTGTGCGAGTAGGCCCGAACAGAATTTAATGCGCATGAAATGTAAGACGATATCCAAACAATCAGCCCGATAATGATCTTAAGCAGTCCTAAATAACATTATAAAACACTCACCGGGGCGGGCAGGGCTCCGGAGAATATCTACGAAAGCACGCTGAAGAAGACACGCCGTGCCCTAGCCCGGGCGCATGGAAGCAAACCGAGAGTTGAAGAAGTTGAAGAAATTGACGAAACGCTGAGGAATTCAATTAAACGCTCATTCACACTCGAATATTCAGCGAGTCATTGAGGGAAATGAAAATAAGAAGGCCGCAAATGAGCTCTGACAAGTCTCCTGAAGAAGTCACGGCGGCCGGTGGGCGCGTTGGCGGTTGGAGCACGGCACCGTCTTGGACGACGGCCCTAGAGCCGTGCGCGCAGGTATTCCACAGCGGAGCGGAGTGCGCGAGCAGATAATCAGGAATTCAGCTCGAATTAATGAAACATCTGTCGTTATTTCGGTGAAAGAAATTTTAATTGTGTGACGGCCGTTGTTTTTGGTCACTTACTTTGAATTCGGTTAATGGTGGGCCGCGAAGGTTCGCTTTCATCTCACGGCGGCCCTTTTGGCTGTGCCCAGGAGCACTGTGTTGCGAAGACCGCCAAGAAGGCCAGCACACCATTACGATTCCTGTCACATTTCGGCGTAATTTCCACTGGTTGGCACTCTTCCACGTTTCACCCACCGCAGCCACAGGTCCGATCGATCCAATCGATCTGGGAATATTCCGGCTAATCAGGACCGATTTGTAATTCCACCGAATTTTGATAGTCGATGATCCGATGATAATACGGCAGCGTGGAACGGATTCCCACCGTAACCGAGACGAAGAAGTCGCGTCGTCGTGGGCAGAAGACGGTCAAGATGTTTGTTTTCCCGGCCTTATCAGTCCACTTTTCTCATTAACGGGCCCGCGACGGTCAAGGTACGTTGAGTAGGCCTAAGTGGGAAAGAAATACGGCCGCGGTGCGCGCACACGAAGGCTTGATGCGCCGGCATTGATATTCTAATAACCGGATAATGGCATAATTAGGCAGGTGTAAACAGCTCCGCGGCCGATCATTTCTCTTTCTTAGAAAGCAATAGAAGTCTCGGCCGGAGGCGATCGAGTCGTTCGAGGAAAGTTTCTGTCTTCCCTTAAAGAGCAGCTCGTCAAACCCAAGACACCATACAACAATGTCTTCGTCTGTCTGACACGAAAAGAAAAGCGGCATGCAGTGCCAGCGTAATTGAGACGCTTTGGTTTTATTGACATGTTAGCTCCGCAGACAGAATCCATAAAATCAGAAATTATGTGAAAAGTGAGTCAATTTAGACATGGTGCTGTAAAAGCACCTTTGCTAGCTCGACATAAGTCGAGGGAATTTTTCTTGGCTGTGGGAAATGCCAACTTGCTGCACGGCGGGAGAACAAGTCCAGCTGCTTGCGCATAGTTCAAATTGCCAAATACTTTGGTGAATTCCTCGAGCTAGTTGCTCAGTCGAGGCAGTTAAAATTTTATAACCGTTTTTGACATCGTGTAGTATCATTACCTGGAAACATTTAGTTCACTACGTTAATCATATCGGTTTCGTGTTCGGACACCAGCAGTTTACTGATTTTTATTGCGCATGATATGTCTTGTTATTGCATCGTTGATTTTAATTCGATCGAAACAATTGCTACTGCTTATTTCGAGGATTAACAGAATTACGTACACCGTTTTGATGCAAGTGATAATGGTATAATTCTACTGCTAGATAAGTATGAATCTTATATTCTGTGCTAATATTGGTTCATCGAAAAATCCTCGAACAGAATCAATTTATATTTTGGTTTTGATATGGGTTCCCTTTATCACAGAATTCTAGTCAATTATAATTTCTCTACAAGGGGAATGAGACCGCGAGAAAGGTAGGTTGAACATATTTTTGTTGAAAATCTCGGTATGATAGTCATAACATAATGGGAGGAAACAATAGCCACTAGTTTTAAGCCAACGCAAGAAATATCAAGCTGCTCCACTTCCGTAGGTTAACGCAGTAACGGAGGTTAGATGGTGTCTTGTAGCTCTTGATGAAATAAGTCTTGGATCTTGACAGAGCCAACTTGAGCTATCGAGACAGTCGAGGATTTCTAACTATAACTCATGCGAATTTCATACTCAACAGAACTAAGAAGTGTTCTTTTTGGCTCTATTTAGTGTGACTAGTTGGGGAGTGATCATTGTAGTATCAAACAAATTATTACAATGAAGTTCTTTACCTAAATTTTATAGTCGAAGTTTAGGATTTTAAAACATTTCTCTTCGATTTAAAAAAGGGATTTTATCTGTAGATCTCGAAATCCATAAATATTTTGTTAAAATATAGAAAAAAAAATTTGCACGTTCCACTCTAGACTATAAGTTTTCAAAAAATTAATTTTTCAGCACAAAAAAATAAATAAAGAGATCCGTTTGCCATTCTTTTATTAAAAATGTGAAAGTTTTTACTTAGAATTCGAAGTAAACCTGGGGAGTCTTCCAAAACCTTGGGGAATTCTTAAAAAATTGAAGTAACGTGCTGAAGGGAATAAAATACAACAAAACTGTAGGGTAGTTATTTTTAAAAAAACCAATCACGACCCAAATGAGGTGCGAGGATCGAAAAATGAAAAATTAAAAGGCATTCGAACACTGGTTTAGAAAGTCATTGATACACAAAAGCCAGAGCGTCCTTTCGCCTGGGGGATCATTTTTACATTTTCATCGACGATCTTTGCCTCCTCATCGGAATATCCTTGATCCCAGGAATCGGACATCCACAAGTAGGCAGCCAGAGCTCTCGTGCATTCAAGTCACCAACTGACCAAAGACCGGTTGGCTTTTACGGGCCGCCGTAATGACCTCGTCTTATTCTTAAAGACATTTTTGTTGTTGCTGCTGCCGTGATGCTGTTCATCTCCTCCTGGGCACAGCGCGGTGATGTTGTCCGTTTGTTGTATGAAGTAGCTGATTACATTATTAATTTAGTTTCTTGTACAATCATTAATCATAACACATGCACGCATACTCGTGCTGGCCTGAATGCGAAAGAAAAACACCGCTCGAGAGGGACTACATGGCCATGGGGCATTGGGGCTCGTTCAGAAGCAAATTCCTGGGAATCATTTCCACTCGTGTCACTCTTGAGCTGTACACTCGCCGACGACTATGTTTCTTAAGACTTGAGGCCTCTACGTCTGTCTCTGGCCGCAATGAAAATATCTTGCGCATGACGGTACCTTCGCGGCTTCTTAGGATTACGGGGAAACGCTTAGAAATGTTTTCTCTCGCTTTCCTCCGTATCTCCAGACCGTCTGGGACTTCCATCATCATCATCATCATCAGGTTTGACTGATGAATTCGATGCCTGTTTCGCTATTCCTTAGACTCCAGAGTCATATTAGGTGAACAATCCTATGGCACGGGAATCTCAAGAATCTTGATGCTGACGAGTGTCCATCGAGGTCTACTGCGCACACATTAGCCCAAAGCAAACTTCTTAAGATGTCGAGAAAGCACAAGAGAGTGCGTCCGAAAATCCCGGCCAACTGGACGCCACCGGCGGCGGCGGGAGTGTTTTGACCCCTTGATCAAGTGCAAGGTAAGGCACATCATCTGGACATAATTAAGTCATAAATGTCGGGGGTACCACTTGGAATTCCAAGAGCCACTTAGCAGCGCGGAGGTGCCCGCGAGTCGACCCAATTTGGCGTTCGGGTCTAATAAAATACCACATAAAAGATTACATGCTATCGCATTAACATCTCGGATATCGCTGGCTGGGACTAACTGGAGACAAAGAAAGAGCCCCGGGCCAGAAAACTTCTGTAAAACGGTTGAGCAGTAAAGTGAAAAAATTTTACGACTTTTGTTTGAATTTCGTTTGGTTATGTCGCCCCAGGCCCGGGGGCATCGCCATCTATCGCATCGACTCCTACTCGCGGAACCAAATGTGCTGCTACTAATTAGTCCGTTCCCATAAAATCTTGAAATCTCTTCGCGGTCAACCTCGCGGCTAATTATGTGACTCCATGCCCAACGGCCGCTGACAACTTCAATTACAGCTAGCGCGAGGAAAGCTGATCGTAAAAGAGATCTCGGATTTGATCTGTAAAAGCTATCGCGTTTTGCGTCTAGAAATGCATGTCCAGCCACCTTGGTCACTTCGTAGGGAGCTAGCTATTCATTAATCGACGCGTTTCGTTCTGTCGTAAAATTCACTCCTTTCCAGTTGGCCTTTTTTCGAGAGAACGACTAGAATTTGAATAATTCTCAGAACCCTGCAATACATCAGTCGTTAGTGGCTTATCAGATCTCTTGATTTTGGCTCACAGCTGACTCCCACACACCTAAACGAGATTAACCCACCTTTTGCGACGACGCGGCGTGATTAGTGATTCGATTAAACTCGTTAAGATGTCGAATTAAGTATCACCTTATTTAAGAATCTATATTTGTTTTTGTGTAATGGAAAAGAATTTTTTTTTCAGGCGTTAGTCCTACGACTTTTGAAAATTAAATTCCAAACTATCGTTCCATATAAATGCATACTAAAAAATAGTAAAGTACTGTAAAAATAGTGGATAAAATATAAGAAAGATAATTTCCAGCGATTCAAAAATGGAAAAAATGAAACAAAAACTCGCAATATAATATCACATCTAAAAAATAAAACAAATTACGTCGTATCCTCGTTCTAAACACTTTATTTCCCTTTACTTTTATGAATGATCACATATTTCGTTGGTTTCCCTTCGACGTCTTTGCAAAAATACTATAGTACCGACTTGTACTCAGTACTCGTCTTGCGCAGTTTAGGTCTTACGACGCAGAAGTAGATCTGTTTGAAGTCAGTAATTCCAGAGAATTCACCAAAATATCTTTTTATAAATCTTAACGTAGAGCTGGTCTTCAACGCTATAAAGTTTATATGTTCAATAAAATTAAGTTTAGTATCTGGAAATATTCCGAAGAATAAAGAATTTTCTAAGATGAAATAGATGAACCAAGATCAAGATTGTGTCAAGATCACTTTAAACCGAATAGCAACTACGAATGTTCGTTATATTTTATTGATGTTGGTATACTTAAAATAAAGAGAATGGGTCCGAGGTGACTACCTTGTGGAATATCAAATATGGCTAAGGAGTTTTTGTAAAACGGAAGTCAGAAATAAACGTTGAGTATTTTATTAATGTGCAAAGTGATTTTCACTTTTCAAGGACGATTATTTAAACAAATTTTTGGTATAAATCACTTGATTGGAGATTTTTATGAATGCAATAGTTAGAAACAAAAATTTTATTGCATCTTCCGTTTCCTTAGTTTTATAAAGCCATTTATACTCTTTTTAAGTTTAAAGTATCAAATACATATTAAGGTTCTCTTTCTCCTGAATATTCACTGACGCTACTTGAGAGTTGTTTTTAGAAAAATAAAATGTTAACACACATGTTTTCTTTCGAAATGAAAAAAATGTCGAATCGAAAATGGAATTTCATTTCACGCATTTTGAATTAAAGAGTGTTAATTTAATGCCGACAGGAAATCGGGACACATTTGCAAGAACAGCTGCAAAATTGAAATTTAGCAAGATTCGATTAGCCCGTTTTATTCGAATGGTAAAAGGTCACGGTCCGACCACCTTGACCCTGAACTGCCCATCGATTACTTAAGGCTCCGATTTGATTCAAAGTTGCAAAGCGTAGAGGACTCACATTACGCAGTTTGATTCTCCCGCGACGTGTACCCGGTTCCCATTGACCGCCGACGAGTGCGGCGGGGCGCGGCAACGACCGTACGAAGCAAGTTATTTACAACAGCGACTTCCTCCCATAAAATGTTCCGTCGATTTCCGCTAACAGCCGAATTATACGCAACCTGTGCAGCGTCCAGACGGCATAAAAGTGCAATTAAACGGCCGGCAACACGACAAAACGAACAACATCAAACACACAACGAATTTACATTCTAATGCGGCAACTTAATGACATAAATCATGAGGCCCATACTCACTACCGTTGGGCAGCAAGGCGGAGGCGGCGGTGCGCATGTCCGCAAGGGTTAGAGACGGACATGTCCTCTTTGTTTGGGTCCCGTCCCGACTCCCAGCTCGGCACCGCGCACTCGATCAAAGAGAACTGGCGACTTTTAATGACGTTGTGAACAAGAAATATCCCAATCACCCAATTTTTCACCGATCGCCGAATAGCCCTCTGCGCATGTCAATTGCGTCGTCTTTGGGCCGGAGGAGCTGCGCCGCCGCGGTGTTCCTGCGTGAGCGACTGACTGACTCACCTAGGGCCACCTATACGGTCACCTATGGCTGTTAATCATAAGCGCGGCACATACCGCTGCATAGAAGTCCATAGTTCACCGAGTTATTGTGACCGGCAGAAACATGTGTTTTAACGACAACTTGTGATGCGCGATCACGTTCGTCCGACTGGGCCGCCACGGCTCTACGTGCGGCCAGTTGCGTTGCCCGTGAGTCAGTTCGGGGAATCCGAGGAATAAGAAGTCACTGGGAGGCACCGCGGGCGACTAGAATGGCAACTTCCGGCAATTAGCACGACATGGACTCCGTGGACTTTGCACTCGATCCCGGGACGTGTCGCTGCGTGTCCGAGTGCACACGCCATCTTGTGGCCGTTACAGGCCGCGAGCAGCGCCATGATCGCGCTGTCCAAAGGCAATTCACTACTCTCCTGGATGGGGTCGCTTTCCTTCCGATTCGATGCTGACCGAACCTTAGGGAACCTTTACGAGATCTGCTCTTCAGTCAACCTCTAATGTGTTTGCGAAGTGTTTGTCTGTGTGTGTTTATTTTTTTGCCGGATTACCGATCTTTCCCCTAGGTCGGATCTGGATGTTGAGTGGAACGGAGCGCGAATCATTTGTTTGGCATCGATCGAACCCCTTTTCGATCCAGGTCAGGCGATCCGAAGGAATCGGATATGGGCGCGCAAACACATTGAGCCTAATGCGTTTGTGACGCACACAGTCGCGGACTTCGTCCGGTGTAACCGTCATGCGCGGCTCCAATGAGGTATGAAAAATATGCGCAATGTTAATTCTGGGCGAGTGAGACACCTCATACACACCTGGGAGCGGATGCTCGAATTGTTTGACTTTCGGCTCAGCCCGGCTCGATGTGTTTGAGCGGGGTTGACCAAACTGAGGAATGAAATCGACTAGAAAATGGACAAATAATCGGCGTTGGCTTTGTCTTCGATCAATGGCACTTAGCGGCGCTCGATGGGATTTTGTAGGAAGTACGGCAAACATGTGTCATCGGTCACGGCTGATGAAGTGTTGACTTTTCTTGCTTTTGCTTTCCGAGCTGAAACGTGTTGACCAGGCGGCGAATCATAGACCGAACACTGCAAATAGCTGTGTTATCCCACGAATCAACAACACTAGCGGTGTATCGCAAAATATGTCAACTGTTCCACAAACGATCAAATCAAATGTTTGCGGTCAAAGTAGGCAAATGTGTTAACAGCTCTTAAGGAACCAATCTTCAAACTTTGAAACAGAATGCATTCAGATTTAACATTCAACATAAACTTCACCTAAATCGCTAGGTCACAAAGGCGTGCTTTTGTGTTGTGGTAATTAATCCGTACTCTATGAACATAACAAACTCCTACCGCCTACTACAAACAAACAAGATTTCTAGAAAACTGATTCGAACGTTTAGCTGACCTGTTTAGTCTCAATGCTCCACAGCATCAAGTGTTGAACTAGTAGTTTAAATAATTTGGAACAATATAAACGAAAATAAATTGAAGAAGAAGTGTCTTTATTCAGTAGAAAGCCTAAACCAGTATGAATAAAATATTCAGATATTCTTCTAAGTTTTTTCTGTACTCAAATTGAGGATACACGAGATTGAGATTTTTAGGACAATTGCAATAAATTACAAAATTGTTCGTCAACATTTTTTGGTGAATATGCAGCTCATTCCATACATTTATTATATGTTATAATTTCAACAACCCAATGGTTCTTGAAGGTACACGTTCCCAAGCATGGGTCCTCCCATCTGTACTTTGTTAGGGGCATTGGTAGAAGCAGTTTATTATGCGTGCTCTTCGAAAATATTTTTCCATGTCGAGTTCCGTAACATTTGACCGAATCAACTAGGTAAGTCCCTTGTAAGGTGGAACATTAGACCTAGAGGTTGGGAAGTTCATAAATAACAATTTTGTGAAAAAAAGCACTTTAAAATTCAAAACAAGACATCTCTTCGAGATCGCCGACTCATGGAGGGCTCTGTTGTCCGTAAAATATCGATGTTTTGGATTTCATGAAAAAACGCGAGAAGAGCAAATCGATGTCCTCGGCCAGTCCGGGGTCCATTTAATTCGGCTGCTTATTTTCGTCAATTTTTGTTGGTCAACCGACGGCAGCGGGTTCCCGCGGGTCTCTGCGACACGCAACACGGAGCGGTCCCCGAAACCCTGACGATGGAACGGCTCGAACTGTTTGATCTCTTGTGGGATGCTTTTGCTTGTGGTCGTCTTATTTGTCGCCCAGATTAGACATCCGTCTCCGTCGCGCCGCTGCGCCTCTACCTGTCGCTAATTAATTCCCCGGCAAAATGCAGAACAAGCCTCATCCTGTGACTGTCACTCGGGTGAGGTGACAATATTTTCTCATTTCGATAATTCTCGCCGGACAAGGCCAATTTCGAGAACATGCTTTCGGCGGAGGCCGCTGTTTGGACACAGCCGATGTATGAATGAAATTTTTATTGGAAACTCGTTAATCCTATTATGCGAATAACTCAATAACAACAACACATGTCAGCGCGGGCCATTTGAAGGCGACCTCGCAGCACCTCCATTCTGTTCGTCGAGGCGGAAGGTGCGGGGGCGCAGCGGCGGGTGCGGACCTGGGAACGTACCCGTCGAGCTGACGAGTTGACAGGCATTAATGTGACGAGTGTGTCGCAGGCTACCGTCGTTGACCGTCGCGCTGAATAGGGCCTCGGCCGCATACAAACGACTGCTGAATAGGGCAAATGTAAATCCCGAAAACTCATTACACGGCGGACAAATGGCGGCCCGGCCCAGGAACCTTCGGCGCTGGCCCTTTTCACGTCCAGATCTAATTTACGCATTTGCTCATTTCACCCCGGATGCCTTTCGTCGTCGAATAAGTGTCCCCAATTTGTAATTATCCGCGAGAGGTACGTGTCGCAGTTCGCTGTCAATGGACGGTGATTGAGACTTCAAAAATTTGAGATGCCTGTTGACACCTTAAAAGGCTTTGAGGAAGTGGAAATCTTAGGAAATTAGTTTTGTTCACATCCCGCTGATCCGATTATGGATTTGTTTAGTAAGGCCATTTCAAGCGATTCAGAGCGATTCAGAGCTGCCCTCGCAGTGAGGAAGTGTTTTGGGCCCAGTTTAGTGACCTCTTTGTGTTTGGGCTGCCAATCACGACAATAAGGCGATTTCAGTGTTCACCTTATTTTGCAGCCAGGTAAGCACTTGATAGCATTATCGGGGATCGACATGAATTTTCCACCGCGTCCATCACTGATTTTGTGCTACAAAGATTTGTCAGAGGACCGTTAAATATGACGTATCTACTTCAGTCCGATTTTCTATATAAACAAATCTCGCCACGGTTTGAACAGATATATTTTGTTAAATAGTACAAGGTATATTTTGCCATCCGCAATTTCGAATAAAGATAGCCCGTCTCCCGAAGATTACTCAAGTAATAAATCATCAAGATGATACCTAGTTTACTCCTAGGCCACACTATACAATGGTGAAAATAGTCGTTAAAGTCAAAGAATTTGAAAACTTGGCGTACAATTTATCTGTACAAAAATCGGCATATATCTACATACAGATCAGTCCAAAACGGACATTCGACGGCAGTACTTGGATTCAATTAAAATCCACTTTAGATAATTCCACATTTTGAAATTTCTCAAAAATAAAAAATTATTCAATTGGCTTTTTTTGTTTGAACCAAATTCTCAAGCGAGTTCGTGTCAATTGATAGAATTAAATCGATTATTTCGAATGATATGTAATTATATAGATTTAGACGTTTGGAAATAGAAGATAATTTAAAAACTGGCATTTTCACTAAACCCTCCTTGTGGCTAAATTATCATTAGAAAAACAATTAATAGCTACTTAAAATAAATCGCCTCCAAAAATTACAATAAAAACGTATATAAACGATAAAGCCCTCACAAAGGGCTCATAGGCTCCTAGGACCCGCACTTAGCACACTACCTAAATTAAATGTCACAGTGAAAATTTTAAAAATTGTGACGCACACATTTAGGAAAACCGTTGGCACTTTTTTAAAAAACACCTGAAGCTGCGGACGGAGCCCATATCAGGCTGCAGCTAACACTCCGCAGAATAGCGTGTGTCTCAGGAAACATTGTATCACTCGCCTCGGGCGAAACTAGAGAAAGATTTCCCGGAGAGGCCGATAATTAAAGTGCAGTACATTTCACTTAACATGTTAACATGTTGCGCCTGCGGATGGATACAATTAAGAGACACGGATCGCGCAGGTTCACATATTAAATGCACCAGTGCCGCGATTTCATTAGCGAAATCTGCCAGCCTGACGAGGAATGTCAATCAAAAGTTGGACGACGCGCGGCCCATTGTTGACGACGGCCGTTTTAATTGCAGCCACAGTCTTAATGAATGACTCGCAAGAGGAGAAGCATCAGGTGAAACACCAGGTCATGTCTAGCCGACTCACACAAGTCGCTAATTACACGAGTAACTTGTGTTAACCGGCACGCTCATTTGTACCGGGACTTAGACGCTGTTCACGTCTGATCATTGGACACGTAAAAGTTGAGCGGGAAAAGTTCGTGGGTTCAGAAAGGTCTTATGGGTTGCAAGAGTAATAAAGTGGCCGGGTCCGTAGAGCCCATAAAGGCATAATTGCCGTTATGTACTAAAGAAAAACAAAGTGTCGTTCGACTTGAAGGGACAATCGCATTGGTGGCGCAGAAAGGTAACGCTGATCCCTTTATCCGTCCAGCCGGAACAGCTGTAAATGTAAATGCGCTGACAATGCCCATGCAGGGCTGCACGTCCTCAAAGTAAACAGAGCCCTTTCATAGGCCTGCTCAAAGGACGCAAATCCATGACATCATAAATTATCGATAATCACATTCTGTTGTGACACCAGGTCGCATGCACACAATAAAAACTCCTAACTGCAGTCGAATGGGAGAGAGCAGTCACCAGTCCACTTCCGGTGTCCTAGAAGAGTCCTGGAGGTGTACAGGAGCGGCCCTGTTCCCGGGTCCCGGTTCCCAAGCCGTGCCCTCATCGAAATCCCCGTGGTGATCCAATTGAAGGAAACCGCAAGGCGTATCGAGAGACAACGAGATTATACCAAACAGAATGTTCGCTTCAAAAAACTCTCGTCGTGCGTGCGTGTGTGTGCGCTCGTAATTGCTGTTTGTTTGCCTTGATCCACAGGCGCAGTCCCGTGAAATCTCCGCAAATATTTGCCGACCGCAGAAAGCGCATAAAATTTCTGTGTATCCCGCAGGACCGAAGGGAAGGCCGCTCTTTTATCTTGTTCCCTCGATTTATTTAAACCTTGTTCACAGGCTCCTCGCGGCGGTTGTATCCTTTACTTAATCTTGTTGTCACTCTGATTGATGGAAGCCGGTCAGGACGCGAGTTACCCATTTGATTTATATTCCCGAAAAATGCTCGAAAAGATCCGTGGAGCTTCGTTCCGTGTGCTCCAGAACAAATTTCTTTTAGAATTAAGGGGATACCTTAACTTTTTTAATTTATTCATTCGATTCGAGTGGAACAGAGCTTAAAGTTGCAGAATCTGCAAAAGACGAAAATCTTTTTCAAGGCTTTTTTTTTCCAAGAGTTTATTTTTCCAGTTACCATTTAAAGGGAAAATAAAATTAAAAGGAAAAATACTTTAAACCGGGTTTCAAATTAAATTTCGTCTAAGAATGGTGGAGTAATTTTTGTAGCGGAATTAAATCATCTATAAAAACAACTAGTAGCTTAGCTGGCAAAAGAAGATTTCTCCGGTTATCAAACAAATAAGGCGACAAATTCTTATGAATTATACTTGAAGCCGTTTTATGAACTTCGAGTTAGATACGCAGATAACCCCCGAATAACACGGTAGCTAGGTTCCTAGACAATGCCGTGTTGTGTGAAACCGTGTTATATGAGACCCAGAGCAAGTACAACAAAAGAGGGTTTAGGTTCCGGAACCTTTCTAAAAGAAAATAGTTTTTTCAAATTCATTCAAGGATATTCGTTCTTATTAAATTATATTAACACTTCTGAATCACAAAACTTTTCATTCCATTTCCTTCCTTATCACTGCGCGGTTGAAACGAACGTAAACGTTTTTTCGTTTGAATGATTCACCTTTAAAAAATCTGCAGATTTCCTGGTATGGAGATTTTGCAACTTGTGTGTCCATAGTGCGTAATTTAGATTTTTTAATATGTACATGATGTGCAATAAGTACCGTGTTATTCGAGGACTTTCGCACTTTTATTTCCGTGTTAGAATGAAACCGGATTGCAGGTTGCCGTGTTGTAGGAGGCTCACCTGTACATAACAAATACTAGACTCGTAAAATGTTATCTACCCCTTAAAGATGCAAGTAAGACACTTGCCGCTGAATCTTTTGTCTGTAAAAGTGGAAATTTTAAAGTAGAGGGAAAACTATTACTTAATTTAGCTTAATTTCATAAATTACTAGAAAATCGCAAGTCGGAGAACATGCCTTATCGACCGAGCTTCTACAAATCATAAAACACTCGTTCTCCTGGGTCCTTTTAGATTTTAGGTAACTTATTTTACTCACAAAAGTAAGCATAGTGTACTTCCTTTTATTTAAAAATACACATCAATATCATAGTTTTTTTAACGATCAGACTTTTAAATTAAGGTGGAGCTCTCATAAGTGCTGTGATTGAGTTTCTTCCTTAACAAACACGGCTCATATTAACGCATACAGCGTGCATATGTTTAGAAGGCTTTAAAACGCTATTAGCTTTTAATGCGCCGTACTTAAAATTGTAATAAAAAAGTGGCATTAATTTCGATCACACATGGAAGGACATACAATCAAACAACTTCGACTTTATCAAAAACACCATGTTGTTTTAATAGTATAATAAATCAAAGCGCCAATTAGACCAAGTGTGTGATATTTTGACATACACCTGGAATGTGAATGTATATTATATAATTTCCCTAACAGGATGTTCATCAGTTTTATTGGTTGATTAACCCTAGCCTAGGAAATTTTTCCAAACACCTGTTCGCACTAAATTATAAATATTTTATCTCTAAGAATATTAAAATGTGTATGTTGAGTGTGTTCGTCACGTGAGGAAAGCACACGATGTGTGTTTCGATGTTAACATTTCTTTTCTCAGACATTTCCACTACCGGATCACCTTGGCGAGTCTACAAAATCGTTAACTGTATTATAGCCGCCAAATAACCCATGTAAGCTATAAAATGGAGAACAATATTCCACTAAATGAAAATATGCAGCGGCTTGATGTTTTACGGCAGCATATTTCCATTTTCAATAGGAATCTAGCCAAGTTAATTGCCTTTGTTATTATCATATTAAATGAGTGATGGTGTTCCCGTCACGGAAGCGGCAACATCCTAGCGGATGGTTACGGCTGGTTCAAAGAAGCATAAAAACGACACTTGGAGCACAATAAATGCGGCCAATTTCAAAATATTGACTTGAATGGGGGATTTTAGAGCTGCATCTTTACCACGGAAAGACCAATAAATCTGCCTTGTTATATCGGTAGATTTTTACTATGGAATACACGATATGTGTAAAAAGTTGCAAAATGCTGTCGCAAACTGTTTAAACTGTTGCAAAATTCACAAAAAACACTTTAACACTTTAACACTTTTACATGAAACACCTTGGCCTAAATAACAACAAAAATTACAACATGCAAAAATGGAAGGAAAGTATAAAACGTGCTCGTTGGATGATATCGTCGTTTCATTACTACTAGTGTTTAAAATACGTTAGAATATGATAGACTCTAAGGTGCTAAAAATAAAAGGCATAATTTGCAAGAAAGTTCCGTTTGATTATTTTATAGCTTCAATATTTAATCAATCCCAATATTTTTCTCTTTCTTAAAAGTGTCAAATTAAATTTTTGTTATGTTGATGAGGTAGGAAAAAAGATTTTATATCTTTTTTTGTATTCTCTGTAGTGTTAATTATCACTAGGTAGCATAACATAAAAAACAAGAAAAGAACTAAATTAAATTCAACGACTAGCAGAAGTTGATAACGAAATTCATTATCAAATAACGCACATAAGCTGTACAATCTTTGAGATTTAGGATGTTAAATTTTTTCCATTCAGGAATTCTATTGCTTTGGTTCTGTTTTTTTTGCTCACTAAAATGAGCCAAAGACGGAAATGAGCTAAGATTTTGACCTGGAAAGGCTAAAAGTAGTAAACGAATTTGTTTTAGCTTGCCCTCAAAGATATTTTGATAGTAATTCTCAAGTCCTGGAATATTTTTTAACCATTGTATAAACTTGTAGTTTATATTTTATTGTTTTATAAAAATAGTTCGGAACAAAAAATTGGAAAATTTTTATATACAAATTTTCTTTACTGATGTTAAACTAAGTGAACTTTTAACTTTGAAGTAGAAAACTGGAAAAATCTCTATTTAAAAATCGTTTGAATGAATTGTTTTGTCCAAGCCTTGAAAAATTGCGGATTGTTTTTTTATGTAACTTCATTGAATTAGCCTTTTTAAAATTATAATTTTCTAATATAAAACAAAAGTACTTTAATTATTAATGCTGTGTTATATGAAGACGGCTTTGCAAAAAACAGAACCAATTTCATTTGCCTAAACTTTGACTTAAATTTTTGAAATGTGTAAAGAAATTATCTTTTCGTAGCACTTTTTTGAATACGAGGCAATATCAATTTTTTTTCTTACATATTTGCTTTTTATTTATTAAAAAATAATCTATCATTTTTCGCCCAATTTTTTCTACTTCTAATTAATTTCTTCAAAACAGCAAAGTCCTGTAGCTTTACAGCAGAAAAAGATAGCCACTCTTTTAATTCTAAGGCATGAGGCCCATGTTGTTGGATTAATAAGACACGTTCTATTTCTATTTTTATCACGCTACTTGTGGCATGAAAATTTCCTTTGGTTTTCCACTCTCATCACTAGGGCTTTCGAAAATGTTTTCATTGGGCAGTTTTATCATAAGCAGAGAATTTCCGTACAATTGACGATCAGTTACACCATTTGAAATCCTCATAAGTGACAATTACGGTAAATCAGAGGGGTCTCCGCTATTTTATTGCGGCGATAACTCAGCAAATGATGCAGTGGATGCTCCTGTCAGAGGCTCACACGCCGTTAATGTGCTGAATTATGGCCGTTTGAAAAATACGGTGCTCGCCGATCGCCGCTGCACGAAACATCGCCGGAGCGGTCGGCATTCAAATTGTCGACTCCAATTGAGAACGCCGCGGAGACAAATGGCTCGCCCTGCTCGTTACAATGATCGCGATAATTGGCCTGATTGAGATTGAGTGGAAAGTTCGGCTCAGAATGCGTGCGCCGATCGCGACTGACAGCCCCCGTGATCGCCCGCTACATGTGTTCACCTCGATCGATCCGCTACATTTGTCCCTCGACACGTCGTCGCCGGGCCGCGACCGCTCGAGCCGCGATGGCGGTCTAATTCAGTGCACCGCCGCGCAGCCAGCATGAATTTGTTTCGCTTTAGGAAATCGAATCGCTTAAATGACTTGCGCTTGCTCGTTAACAACTCGCGATCGACCGACCTCCATCAATCCGGGTGACACTTTTCTGTGTAATTATTAATTCTGACGCCGCCATTTTTTCATGGCCGCGCCCGATTAGGAGTTCATCACGTCCCCGCCGTGCCGATGGTGTCACCAGTGTCACTACTCGAAAGCAATTAGAGCATGGCACCTCCGACCCGCGCGGGCCCTCCTGCTGCAACGGGACAATGCGCTCCTTACATAACGGTGAGGATTTATTTATTAAGCTGCCCGGGACGCGCTGGGACCGGACCGTCGTAATTGAACTGAGTAACTGTCAAATTGAGTAATCGTCTGACATTTATTGTGCTCTGGTGTGCCCATATGATTGCCACCGAACGCGGAACCCTAGCGGACCCCTGCCAGGGTCCCGAGGACGGGGTTCGCACCGAGCGCTCTGAGGACAGATGTTTATTGGTTTCGAAAATATATAAAAGTTATGCCCTCTGCACCGTAAGCCCTGCATCGTCGATGGTATTGGCGCAGGCACTCCGCCTCCCTTCTGTTTAGCACCTTCGGTCCCGGATCCGGAAAATCGGCTCTTCCATGTTTGATCAATACGGGAAGCACGCGGATCCAGCACTCGTGTGACACGCATAGATACATCTGCATAAGGCAATAAAAATCTGGCTTTAATGAAAACAAGGACACTTTGTAATACGCCGATTCCGTCAGATAACATCGTCTGGCCGTGATATATCTGGTCGCGGAGGTGCCGTTAATGTCAGGCGCATTTAGGCGTTCGCCAACACTTCTCAGCCTGCTCCCTTGTCACCGTTTATTCGACATTTGTCGACAATAATGGCATTAAGCACGCAATAAACTATAACCGAATAGAGTCACAAATTCGGCACACTAGAAATTGAATTTGTTGTCTACGGTGTCGTCGTAATGAACCGAATTTCGGTCGGTGTGCTGGGTTGCCCCACCACTTGTTCGTGCTCTTTTGTTAACGGCACCGGAAAAGGAGGCACCTCCCTTTCCTGATTAGGTACTTTCTGGAAGTGTCTTTCCGATTTCGCTCGGTCTCAGTCTACTCTCCGTGGAACTAAATATGACTGGGCTAATGGGAATTACTGCTAGTGACGAAAAGCGGTTTCTTGAACTAGTTTTCCAGCCGTTACGAAATATGTAGGCGATGTTACATAAATAAAGGCACAGGTAGACACTAAACTTCTATTAGATTCATTAGATTGGTTATTTAGGAAGAAAGATCGTGCTAGAATCGGCAAATCGAATACACTTTTTAGTACTGAAACAACTTTGGGACAACGCCCAACACACTATTAAAATTCACGATCTAATTTAAAGACCTATTCGCGAATAACCGAAAACGAAATCATATTAAAATTTTTGTAATTTTTTGCAGAATTTAAGTCTGACATTTTCATTGTTGTTAAATTTCTAATAGTGTAGTTTTGAGTCCGCTCAAAAAAAGGGTGTATTTAGAACATTTTTCTCAGCGGCTGGAATGTCTCTTTCCAAATCTCCTTGAATTGTCTAAACGTAGAATAGTAAAAAACCGTGCAAAAGTTTGTGGTTCTCTTAGATATTTATGAAAAAAGTGTGCAACATTTTCAATTATCGATTACAGGAAGATGGTTTTCGGGTTTTTCAGATGAAAGTAATTACAGACGTCGAAAAGTAATACTCAGTTTATGCAGATATCTATCGAAAACCACATTTGGGATAGGAAGAACACACGCTCAATAAATCGTCGGATGGCTGCAGTTTTTTGTCTTCAAATATGAAAGAGCACATATAAAATATAGGGAATAGTTGTCTAATGTGAGATATTCTATACTTTTGTTATTTTACCATTCTACCATCATGATTTGACTTAATATTTTTTGGCCATTTCGCCAAAGGTCGTGAAATTCAAACAAAAATTTCTTATCATTTTAAGCGTTATTTACATAAAGAGATTTCACTTGAAAATGATTTCCTTTCATTTTGTTGAGGCACCGAGGGGTCTGACCCATCATCTAGTTCGATCTGTTTCTGTAACTAAACAAGTTTTATATCGGAAATTCCCCCGCTTCTCCCCAATTCCATGTTAAGGAGAACTTTTCTTTCTCATTCTGAAATAGCTGGATCAAGTGACCCCATGTGTGCTGTGAAACCAAATCTTGAACTACCAAAGCAATTCAAATTAATTCACACGCGATCGCAGTAAGAGAGCAAAGTATTATCATAAAATAAATAAACAAAGAATCAAAATCCAAATAAAGAATGACAAAGGTTTCGACGTGAATGGTGGTCGGACCGCGCGGACATTAATTTCGAAAGAATGCTCTAGCATCGACGGTATTTTTGTTAACTACCCCTGCGTAGCATTTAGACGAATAATTAGAAGTGTTTAAGAGCAGCCAATTCAGTAAATCCTCACAATCCAAACAATTCGTAAAAGTGCAGCACAAATGGACGCTCGGGTGCCGACCGCAATGGTCAAGTTCCTAAATAAATTTTTTAAATTGAAAAGGGCCTCTTCTGGTGTTCCTGGCCGCACCGGACAATGGACAGACCGGGTGGGAGCCCTGTGATTCATTATATCGTCCAGAAAGCAATTTCGCGCTGTAATTGGTCCTAGGCGCACAAAGGCGGCGGCGTCCGGCAGAAAACATCTCAATTTGTCGCATTTTATCGAAATTTCCAGTCTCGAAAATATTTGTGCTCATTGTCCGTTCGGGATGCATGGGAACTCCGGGGAACTCGTTAGTGGTGGACAATCGTCAAAAAGGCAACAAAGGGCCTGGAAGGGAGCACAGCAGGATGTCCTCGAGGAACAACAACACGTCCGGAAAGAGCAACTGCTAATCAGATTAGCGGCCTTAAAGCGCTGAGTCCTGCCTGGGCCCGACCAGCCGATTTGAATTTGGTGCAAGGGCAGAGGGCGCTTGCTCCTCTGTTCCCGGTCGCTGCAAGACCGGCTCGGTCACAAACTGGTCTCGATGCACATCGGCGAAAAATGAGAAGTAAAAAGTGCACAGCGACGACAATGTCGGTAGAAGCGTGTTCCCGATTCCCTCGGGAGAGGCAGTGAGACGCCGAAATTAGCCCTTTTCTGCATTATCGCCGAAGACGACACCGGGCCCAAGGAGAACCCGATTCGCGCCGGTGTCGCTGCTTTCCAGTTCCAGTTTATCGCACGGCGAGGTCCTTCTAATCGGCTTAAGCGTTCGCTATTGATGCGTTTGAGCGCACCTAATCGCGTTGTCACTCGAATTATTGCAGCGACAAAGGACCCGGGAAAAGTCCGAAAAAAGGACAGAAGAGAGGAAAATTATTATGAGGGACAATCCTCGGAAAAATCGGTCCGCGGCGCTTTATGTACTCGAAAGTTTGTTCTTATCGCCGCCGCCCCCTCCCCCGCCGGCCCAATGGCCCATGTTTTTTGTTCTGCGGCTCGCAGCAGCAGCGACATTTGTACGACAGCGGTTTTAAGCGGTCGCTCGCGTGTAGATGTGTGTCGCTGCATTATCCTTTTCCAGCCCACGGCCCTGCCATTTGTCCTTAATAAGGATTTTTCTTGTTGACGCTAGTTTAACAGACCGTAAATTTTTCCAGAGGGGATTTCCCGAGCACATTCTTCTTCATCCCCCTGGCGACGCTGCCGTTGCTGTTGGTCAAAGCCACGCCCTTTTCGCTATTTTAGCTCGACATCAAATAAGACGAGCAGCAGAATAATACAAAAAAGAAAAAAAAGGAACACCACAAAGGGAAGAAAAAAGCAAAGGGGGTGAAAAAAGAAAACAAACGCCGGGAAAAAAGTTTCTGGTTGTTCGCCAAACAAATCTGCTCTTGTCCTTTTTTCCGCAATTTCTGATCCCTTTTCGTGTCGGTGCCGGGCGAGGTGCGGTGGTAGTTGTGCGGCCGGGTATGTGTGTGCGTGGATGGGTGTTTGGCCGCGGGAGCGAGCTTCTTCTTTTTCTTCCCGAACCGAATTAACAACCCTGACAACATCCTCAGAATTACTGGGAGCGGGACGCAATAAGAAGCGGGGCGGATCGGGCGTAAGGTGAGGACCCCTTTAATCAACACCGCGAAAGGGACAGATTACCTCCGGCCGTAAAAACTCATTTTTGTACATAGGTGGGTCGCCCCCGCCCCACCCCTTGCGCATCGAGTGTTCTCCTCGTCGTTGAGTTCGACTCGCGCCAGCCCCCGTCGTCGCGCTCCATGTGAAAACCAATGCTCGCGGTAACACCACGCTGCCCCTCTCGAGCGCTCATTCGCTCCGCAGTCGAACCGGTTGCCTTTTTTCTCCTCTGGCCGCCTTTCTTTTTCTCTCTTTTACGGTTTATTTTCGAAATAAAACAGCACACCACCACCATCTCACCACCACCAAGAACCAACCCGGTAGAAGCGCTCTGCTGATTGCTGCATGTGCCCTTTGCCTTGCCCGCGCTCCGGGTCTTGTAAAAGTTTGTATTGTGAGCTGTGCTGTCGCAGCGGGCTTTCCCTCCTGTTTACCGCTGCTCGGAGGCTCCTCCGCCGCTGAATTTGTCAGCCGATGTTCTACCCGTGTTAGTCTGCCTTTGACTGCTACGCAGGTTGTTTCGTGGTGTTCTGTTCGATGTTGTGCGGGGTGGCCGTCGCTACTGCTGCCAGCTAAGACGTGTGTGCCCAGTGCAAGCCCGGTGTCGCCGCCACCCGCGCGTGCAAACGCCGCTGACAACGGTCCATTTGCCGCAATCGAAGTGCGTAAACTGCCCAGTGTCGTGACCACAAGCTAATCGGTTTTTGCGTGGCCCCTCCACGTTCTCTACCCTAATCCCGCTCGCCATCACCACCGCTGATTTTCCGGCGGCGGTTTCGGACGACGTCTCATGAAATGTGTCCCAGTGACTCCTTTGCGGTCGTGCTTTGTGCCCTCTAATCGAGAAAAGGACCAGGACTCAGAAGCTAGAACGCCTGTCATGCCGCGGTGCTCGTGATAGTCGCCTAGTGAGACATGGACTTTAGTGACAATAGTGATTTTCTTAGAGTTTCTTTAAGAACTTGGTTAATTTCGTAGTGCATGGTAAATACCATTGTTTTATACCTCTGAATTTACGGTTAGCAGGGTCTGCGATTTATCCACCTGACGTTTGTAATGTTTGTGAGCATGCTTGTTGCGTACCAGTGATTTTTCGGAGATGGTCGTCTTATCATCATCGGAAAAGGTGGTGCAGCGATGCATACCAATTCAAATCTAGGCTAACGATGAGAAGTAACGATTTTCTTGCGTCAACACCGTGAATTACGAAAAACAAAGCAGTTTAGTATAGGACAAAGGAACTAATAAAAAACAAACTAATCATCCTTGTAATAGTAGCTTTGGAAGGCCCCCAGACCTTCGTTAGAAAGCGTACTCGCTTGCAAAGAGCACACAAGAAAAAAAATGCTTTTACTAAAAGGAGTTGAAGATTGCTTTTAAAGAATTAACTTTAAGAACACTTATGAGATCAGTTTGCTTTCACGGCACGAAATTTCCGTAATATTCCACATTTCTGCAAGTAGAGAGTTGCTAAATTCACACCGAAAACGAGTTATGTCCCATGAAAACAAAGTTTAGTATCCCTAGCTGAATCAGATAAAAGTGAAAGTATGAAAGCAACACCTGAACTCGTTTATATTTACAACTCTAGATGAATGGATTCGGTTTTTCAACCAGCCTTTTTAAGAAAATGCTATTCATATTTATTGGAAGTTCTATTCTTGTTTTATACTTGCGGATCTTCTGGGAGAATTGTTTTTACTAGGGACTACTAATGACATAAATTTATGACTATGGCCTCACAATGTCCTGATTAACTTGTGACAAGTCGCGAAAGTTATGAAATTCTGAACTGTTAAATAATACACGAAAAAACATAAACAAATGTTTTAAATATTGCAATAGCTAGTTCATTTTTTGTTATTTTAAAGGATTCTGCCACTAGACAACTATCTTAAGATATCAGATTTGCCAATTTCAGACTTTAGAGCTCAATGAGCTCACGAAAAATGTGAGGTCCCAGTTGGGAATCTTTTGGATTTGACCAAACGAACATTTCTCAATAATTCCAGTGTGCTATTGCTTTGCTAAACTATCTAAAACTATTCCTACTTTGCACAGTGGCTGGAGTATAATCTATTTAAGATTCTCAGCAAGTGTAAACCTTAAGTTAGTGAGCTCTCATGGTTTAATAAGATTTATTAGTACTTTTTAAAAACACAAGCCCATCTGGCTCGAAAATGCTTATAGATTGAATACTTTTTTGGCGATCTATACCTTTTTAAAATTAGTTCATGACCTTCGTGATAACCAAGTTTTGTTGCAAACTACTCTCTAGTGTTTTATTAATTCATAAATCCACTTTTCGATAGTGCACTTTTCGCTGTTTGTTATGTTATCATTTTTTTATTTACACAATTTTTACTCCCGAAGAAAACAAATATTCCTTCCATTGAGGGCATAATGGTTCTCTTTATATTTTTAGGTTACAATAGTAAAGTCAAAAGAATAAAAAAGAAAATATTAGTGTTGTTTTCCTTCGTATGTAGAAGTCGAAGTCGAAGACCGATTTCGGCATTCTGTGCTCTTGATAGACACCCGTTTTCGATGAAATTTGAGATTTTGTGATAATTTGCTGACAAGGTTTTGTAATCAGCGTGTTCGAAAGTCGATACATTCTATCGATTAGGATGAATATTGTTTCTTAAAGAGATCTTGAATGTCATATTTTTTATACATACCGAGATTTTCAAGGAATTGCTCTTTGTAGACATAAGAATGTATTGTTTGACTTTAGAAGCATTTAACATCGATGACATTCTTCTACGAAGATTTATTTTCAAAACGATGTAAATTATGAATTAATTTGAAATTTGTAGGACGCTACTTATCGATCAAATCTTAATAATGAAATTCAAATATAAATTGCTAACTCGTTGCATATTTTGTTGGACTGTCTGAGTTCCGATCAGTTGCGTGTCAAGTTAATAAAATTAATCTTTCACACGATTAAACGCAAATATGTTATATATTAATATTTTTTAATTAATTTACGTATACCTGGTTTTAGCCTTGAAAGTTGGGTAGTAATATCAACAGTTGGTTGTACGTCGAGTGTACACAATTCATTTAAAAGTTGCAAATTAAAACTCTTTTTTAATTAAATTTGGAAAAATAATCAAAAAATCGCTTTTCAATTCCGACTACGTATAAGATTATTTTTATTTTAGTTATTGTGATTAAAATTATTGCTTACATTTAAAAGCAGGTAGCTGTTTTTTCAGTCACATGTCGAGCCCACGTTTCAGTTTAATCAATTAACCTTTATTAAAAATTTGGGTTCTTGTGGCCTTTTGTTGCTTGGCGTTATTCACTATTATTGTACAATTTACTAGAATTCTAATTGTTAATTTAGCAAAACATGCTCAGAAAAACTCTGTCATTATTTTAAAAAGTTGTTTTACATCGAAAAATTGTTTTTAAGACTTGTTCAAAACTCATTCTGGCTGTAGGTAGAAATCTATACTTTCGTAAATATTTAAACAACTGTTTTCTGGTTCTGTTGCAGCAAGTAAATAATTTTAATAAAATAAAGTTACGCTGTTATCTACAATTTACCATTCGCTTGAAAAATTCAGAATAGTTTCACTGGATGTTTGTTTTGTTGCAAAACAATATCGGATTTATTGACAAATGGCATTAACATGCATTTGCAAGATGTCACACGTTGCCAGAAATCTTTTTAGTAACTTACCTGAGTGCAGATTTATTTAAAAACGATTTTGATTTGGTTTAAAATATTCTGCACTAATGTTTAAAAAAATTTCTAGTGTTCGATCTAGCGGAACGTTTGTTACTTCGTCCATAACACTAATTAATATATGTACAAAAAATGTGTACTTTAAAAAATCCTTAATTGCATTGCTCTGGGAGCACCTACACAAAAAAGATTTGTAGTTAGAATGTCTAAAGAGACGTGATTGACGAAATTACATGATTGAAAAGTTGGGTGTTTTTTGGAAACAAAATTTACAAGAAGTAAAGGAAAAGTTCTGAGTTTCTTGTTTTGTTTTATGACCCAATACTTATAAAAATAAGTATAAACTATTTGCATAAACATATTTCCTAATGTAAAGATTTACGGAAGGCGCTTCCACGGTTGGCAGCATTCTAGATGCCTGGATGTTCTGAAAATAGAAATTCGAAATGTATTAGAATCTTAATAAATCTCGTTATGGTGTGAACTAAGATCGTCCACAAAGAATTGTTAATTAACCTAATGGCGTCCTCTGAAACTTTAAATTTCGATTTTCAACGATGGTTTTTTGTAATTTGTTCGTCCAAAAACAAGAATAATGATCGTAATTCACGCGAAAACCATAAGAGTTTTGTGAATATTTATGTGGAATTCTTGAAAATCTTGCCAACCGGTTCAAAAAGCATGGCAACGGAAAAAATTGTTATAGGTTTTTTTTTAAGTTTAAAGATTAGTAAATTTTCAAGGGATGATCTTACTTTTAATCAGCAATGCCAGGACCATAAAGGGGCTCTTCCTCGTTCTGTTGGTGCGCTGCCTCTCTTAAAATAAGTCATAAAGCAAAAGTCGATTTTTTCACCCACGAAACCAGAATACCTCCTTAAGTGGACATTTGCCAAGTATGAGAGAGTTAAATTTTAATTATCTTCTTTTAAATCTACCTCAATCTTTAAGTACTCGTAAAGTCAACGTTCTTTGCATCGTGTTTTCGATCAAGCATGGAACACCGGACCATTAGCGCAGTAGTCCTGTGCATTAATCATCGATCTCTGAATACTCCGGTGATTGCATTAAACGATTTGAATAAAATTTTTAATATACTTTTGTAAACATAACCAATCCAATTATATTTAAGTGAAATGCTCTGCTTTTTTTGGAAATTTCAATATCGTGTCTTTTATTATTGCTTTAATTTTTTGCAACATCCTCATAAACTTTTTATTTAATTTACGATCTCTTCTCAGGTGACAGTCTGCACAAATTTCTTTTCTATTTTCTTTTTTCGGACTAAATGTTTCTCTAAATTATGTATAATTAATTTATCTTTTCCCTCTGATTAAGTTAGTCGATTTTTTGATGCTTTTGCATTGTAATTTAGATGGCAGGAAATGGAGGAAAACATAAAATGTTTAACATTATTATTCAGAAATATCTCTTGAGTTTGTGGGCTTTTCGACTTGTCCACATTTAAATATTCATATTATAAATCATTGGGAGGGTTCATGTAAAACGTTATTGCAGGGTTATTGTTAGTATAATTAAAATGAGCGAATAAAAAAACAGCAAATAAAGTTCCAAGAAGAAAATATATATCTCTGTATTACGTTAAATTATCTATAATAATTTAAATTCAGTAGTAATACCGTAGAACAAAAAATAGATTAAGGTTGCTAAATCCGTCGTCCCGCCAAGAGGTTTTCCGAAAATATAAAAAGCCACAACAAAAACGAGTTCGAGTTACACAGCAAAAGGTCCCGAAAAATTGAAAGATCGCTGCTGGCGAGAGAACACATTTAACGCCGCCGAATTCGTGTAATTGTCGAGTTGCCTGTACCACACCTAAAATCATGCCGGAGCTTGCCCAGGTTGTTTTGTTAACAATAAGCCAAACCCCCTTTTCTTGAAACCTGAGATAAGGCCAGCGCGCACAGAAACACCTCTCTCGCTTTTTGTCTGCAGCGCCGAGCGGGGATCGAGTGCCTTGAGAAATCGCTAAGAGCCATTAATTGATTACAGCCATACCTGGTTAACTGATTACATCAAATCTGTGTAGCTTTCTAGCGTAACCGTGTCGTTAGCACACGGTTCTGCCGCGGATCTGGTCGCCGGTTCGCTCCGGTACCTGGATCGATATTTGCTAGAAATCACTCGCGCCGAGATTTGTTGTCGGACAAACAGATTTGATTGAGCCCCCTCGACTCTGTCGTCTTGGCGAAAACAGAAACGCAGCGTGCGGATAAATAAAAAAGCGGACGCAGATAGGGAACACGTTTCTGTGGCCGGGCGAGTTTTGATCTCGCGCAGGTAAGTGCGCGACGTGAAGCAGTCGCATGAGCGTCTAATCGTCGCGCGCACCCGCACGGTCCGCCCGAGTCGCGGACTTGCCAGTGACACGTTAGTCCGCCGCGCTCGCGCTGATAACATCGAACCTGATATCACACTCGCTGATACCTATGAGTGTTCCAGTCAGACTTGTCAAAACGAACATGCCCGGCGGTGCCTTTGATGCGATCGACGAATTTATTTATTCTTTTTTTTTTTTTTGCATATATAGTTTTAGTCTCGAATTGTTGTGCTCTTGTTGCAACTCGTGTCGATTTCCAACCCGTCTCTTATGTGTGTTTTATCTGTTGCAGAACACCGTTTCATCGAGTCCCCCCTCGCCACCCGCTGTCGTGCCAGTTACAATGGCTGTAACGTCGACTGTGCCACCTGGAGCCCGGAGCGCCTCGCCGTGCACAGCGCCCTACGGGCAGCCCAACTCGCGATGTTGTGATACAGGACGCACTATCTTCACCGACCCAGTGACCGGCCAGTCGCTGTGCTCGTGTCAGTATGACCTCCTGAACTACCCCCGGCTGGCGGCTGGTGCTGGGATCGTCGCCGCTGGGCCTGGCGGAGTTCCTCTGGGAGTCTATCCGGAAGGAATGGCCGCTTACCTATCAGGCATGGGGGCTGAACAGCCACCTTTTTACCCAAATCCGGTAAGTACTATACATTCTACTAATATCAAACAATCATGTACAATTTATCCCCGTCCGTTATCACCTCCGCGTAGTTAACATAGAGGTGTTTTTCAACAGGCGTAGATTTATTAGATGTCCCCATCAATCGTCAGTATTTTTGAATAGGTTGATTTTAATTTAGAGAACAAAAGTGATATTGGTGGTATTAAACACATGACACGTGTAAAAGCGTAACATAATGCAGCATATTTGCACAGCACTTACAGTGCTCATGTAGTCTTTCAAAAGTGGGATATTCCGAAATGTTGAAAACAAGATTATCTCGAATCATGAAATATGGAGCAATTAGAAACGTACGTAATTAATAGAAAATGAAATTAAATGAGTTGCGTTCTATGTTACCTTGGCAAATGACTGGGACTTCACCTAGGAAAACATACTTATCTCAGTGCTAGTCTAATATAAAGAGATAATACCTTGCAGATTTTTTTTATAATTTTTCTTATATAATTCTGATATATTTTGAACGTTGAAAACATCAAAGGCGACAAATCGTTTCGACACAAGTGTTATTTAAATAATTGCTTTTTTTGACCGTGCTTTTCTCAAAAAGTATGGGGAAGTATGAGTCCCTATTACTTGTGCATGCGAACGTGTACGATTCACAAAACTAACCTCTTTTATAGTAATAATTTTGTTAACCCATCTTTAGCCATCCTTTGCGCGATAGCAATTTTGAACTTTATGTACATCCATTCATTCGAAAAAGTCAAACTGTTTGTAATTCTAATTTCGATTACAGCTATGGATTGAAACTGAGTAATCTCTTAAATATCAACTTCAAATTCAGGAGAAAAGTAAAGGTGATCCTAAGATCGAAACCTACGGAACACCATAGAGTAGTCAACATAGTTGATATAGTTATATATAGGATATTGTGAACTTGCGTACGTAGGTACGTCATTAATGCCTTTACGATTTGCACTGCGTGGTGGATGTGTGTATGGTCTTTACACTTCCTCGGAGTACGCGAGTGTCGAGGTCCATTCACGACAGGGCAACGGCTTAATGACGTCGTTAATCCGACTTTCATTCATAACTGCACAAACCGGGAAAACGATGCATAAAATGGGTAAAATATGAGTGGTGGAATTTGTTCGGGCGGCCACCATCGTCGATAATGTGTGCACCCATTAATCCTTCCTGTGCCTTTGACTTTTGTGCTCTCGGACTCGTGCAGACGACGTGCACTCTGCGCGCACTGCGCATTGCACTTATTGTGCACGTCGTGGCCGCGGGTCTTGTTTTGTCTTGCCCGGTGCCCGTTCGACCGGGGCCGTCCACAATGCCCGGCCCGAACTCCCAGCGGAGTGCCCTAAAGGCGAAACAAAGTGGAATGTCAAAATCTTGCGACATAAATAGCATAAGGATAAGGTTGGCTTGTCCACTGGTCTCGGCGACCAAAGAATGATAAAAGACGTAAAATAAGCACAAAATGTCCACGGAGGAATCCGCCGAAGATGACAACAGATATAAATCGTCAGGGGATATGATGTTGGCTTTGATGTCATATTTTATGCCCGGCTCGACAAATGGATAGACCTTCAGGGGTGGCCAGCGGAGTTGGTCTGGCCATGCTTGCGAATGCCCTTTCCGCCTTTTCCACCTTGAATGGCGAAAAAGCGACCAAGAAAACGGCTGAATAGCGCACGCGTGAGACTCGATGTCTTTTGTAAGCTAATTGGCGGACATTTGTGCATAAAATAACTCAATGGGCCACACAATCCGCGCCATTCCATGTCTCAGGCAAGGATCAGGATTTTCCGGGGGAATTTGAAATATAAACAAATTGGAGTCGCTGCCGCCGCACGGCACTCGGGGTGATTGCGTGCAATTACTGCAAATTGCATCCGGGATAGAATGCAGCGTTGAACGCATCGCGTCGCAACCGTGGGCATTCGCCTGCTTCACCGGTGAATTTATTGAAATTCCCGACTGTTCCAGGTTTTTGTCCCCGTGCTGTTCTTTCAACAAAAGTGCTTTTCAAAGAGAAGCATGGCTATTGCATGGAAATTCGATTGGTTGTTTATTGATCCTGTCTATTAATAGACATCATGCATGTTAGACCTGCAATAGATTTTGAAGCAACATCATACAAAGGTCGTCATAACAAGCAAAAGCTGTTAGTATTATCATCTTTTAACCGATATTTTTGATATAAATAATTTAAATAAACGCTAATGTTCAGAGAAAATTGTATCTGAAGTATGAAAACCTTAGGTTTATTAGGCCCTAATTTTGAATTGTGGTTGTAAAATTGGAAAAAAAACTTTAACCATTGCATGTTTTCCTTGCTTGTAATTTCTTCGGTAATTAGTAAAATTCTTTGAATATGGTTTAAACGTATTCTTTATATTATAATTAAAGTATGCGTTTCCATGTAAACCATTTTATTGTTTTGTATATTTGTACTCTTTGTAATCCGAAATTGTTCAACAAATAGAGTTAAAAGTATAACAAATTTAATAATACTACTTGCATATATCAATGTAATAAATCAATCTACAAATAAGTGACAACGTTTAGAATAAGTTTAAGCAGTTTTGTCCTTTGGTGTCATTGGTATTGAACACACATCCACATTAAGAAAGATTGAAATTGAAATGCAAAATGTAAAATACAAATGTTTCCCAAGGTGGGTATTTTTTTCTAAAGTGCGAATTAAGGGGCTAGGTCAAACTAAAATATTTTAATTATTTGTAATAACATCAATAAATTACTATGAAAAATTTAAATGAAACAATGGCTTGGTTTTTTTTCAATATGGCATTGTTAATTAAAGCAGTTAGTAATGTGAAAATGTGTAATCAGTTTTACTTACTCTTCAATAATGAAGAGTGCACGCAACAACCTTGTCGACATTAGCGTTCATTGCACAAGATTCATTTTTCATTCTTAATTATTAAAAGCAATTTATAATGAATTAGTTTTTAATAAGAAATATATTTAACTTCGCTTGCACCTCGATAGCCTTTATTGTTATCTCCCACGTGGATGAAAGACCTTATTTCACATTCGGAAGACGCAGTCAATCTGAGTGGTAACATGTTGTGAAATATGCAACGATATTTCGCGTCTTTTATGAGATTCGAATGCAGCACTGTTCTTGAGCGGTGTTGATTCTAAAGAAGCTACAAAAAAAGACCGATCAATTTCCAATTCTTGTTAACTGTCACCGTCTAATCAGCGCTCGTTTAAAAATTGCACAGACCTCTCGGGCGTTGTTTGTGCTGAGCGTGTAGTGAATAGTGTCCGGCGGGATGCAAAAAACGCATATTCATAAATTCCTATCACGCGAACCTATTAAACTTAGCATTAACAAGTGAATACCAGGCCAATAGATAATCGCCGGACAAGAAAACAGAAGCACAGAACACAGGAAACCTTACAAGCGAGGTGTAGGTACCTGTCGGGGAGAGAGCCTCCTCGGAGAAGAACCACAGGTATCCGCAGGTATGTTCACCAGCGTGCGCATATAGACATCAGCATGCCGTAAACCAAATGCCACTTCGCACTTAGCAGGCATGAAAGATGCATCGGAAAAAAAACGCCATCTGATGCACCAGTCGTTCAGGGAGTCGCGGAAAAAATGGCAAAAAGTTGCGGCGATTTCGCGATGCTGCCGGAGGATGGGATCCGCCATCGAGCAACTTCTGGTTTCCAGGCTCCGGCTGGTGTGAACCGCCCTAAGAGTGACTGCATACTTGAGCGGGCTAGCGCTGCGGACAATGCGCCTGACAATGGCCATCGTATAATTATGCAGTGTGTGCAGCAAGTGTTAACTAGCATAATAAAAACCCGCTTTGAATTCTGAACACACCCGTCCTCAGAACTGCACTCTCTTATATAAGCGGGGTCGCCTCCTGCTCGGTCGTGGCCGCTTTTTCTAGCGATTCGAAGTCGCTTCGGCCTGGGGACTGGTTTGGTCTAGAGAGATACAACACTATCGACGGAATGTCGCTCTACACGGATAAAAATTGATTTGTGGCGTTTTTTTGATGGAAGCTTTTAACGAAAATCGAAAACGGCCGACTGTTCTTAATTTGTAGCCCAAAAAAGCGCAGATCGCCAAGTCTAGAGAAGAAGCCGTAAAAGCAAACTAAAGGTGAACAAGTCGTTCGTCTCCGTCACGACGGACGTCTTCTATGGTCACCGGGCTGCAGCACGATTGATATGCGACAGTCCCGACAGAATGCAGAGACCACTCATTATCTCCTACAAAAGTTGTTTTACGACTGCGCACAGTGGCTTACGTGCGATAGGTGTTTTTATGCGTTTATTTAATTATCTATTTACGTTTCATATAATTAGCATAAAACACATTTATGGACCCAGAGAAAAATATGCTCCGCTTTGGAATTATATACGAAATTTATGGACCTCTGTAGACAACTCTTTTTACAGCTATTTAATTGAGGTGTATCGACGACAGTAGTCTATTTTGACTGCAACATTCGATTGGAAATAAAACTGTTTATTTCTTAATTTTTCTCGCGTTACACGCGTCTGTTTGGAATTTTAAACCTGGCCGGGTTTGGCATTTGCATTACTTTGTAAACTGTGGAAATAGGTGATTTATTCGGAGAACTTTCTTTTCGTTTGCCAACCGATCGTAGATCAATGTCGTCGTTAAATTCCAATACAAGTCGAATTTTGGTTCAACGTAGGCATAATGAAGTATTACTTAAAATACGATAAAAAACACGGCGTTCGTTGAGATAGGCATTGAAAAATGTGCGATTATTTTAATTTGGTTTTACCATAATTGTGAGCGAATTTAAATTGAGACTATTCCAGGTACAAATACGAACGAAGTGATTAAAGTTAGCTCCAGAAAAATTTTTAAGAGTTTGCTGCGTTGAGAATTATTTTCATGAGATAACAAGGAAGCAAAAGTACATCGGAATCGTGAATTCAACCTCAAAAATTTGAAATTATATTCAGCAAAAAGAAAACGATTTATCGCATTATTTCAAAGTTAGAATTCAAAGCAAAAGGTTACACAAGAAAAAGATTTGCTAGAAATTGTTTCATATACTGGTGAATCAAATTTTAACACATACTCCTTTGTCCTGAAGATTTTCTTATTCCTGAGGTTCAAAGGCATCGTGTCTGCTGACAATAAATTAAAATTAGCTGAACTTTTTAGACAAACATCGTTAAAGGTAATCTATAAAAAATAGTTTAGAAAGAATGTATTCTATAATATAAAATTACAATAAACGCACTAATTGAAAGCAAAAAGCCATAAGAGGGAAATGTCTGTAAACAAATTAAAGATTTCAAACATTATTTTGCACTGCTGGTTTGTTCTTAAATAAATTAATTTGTAGAGAACTTTTTAGTTTCTGTTGCATATGAACTATCCTATAAAATTACTTGTAGCCCTTACCGATCTTCGAAGCCTGATCTTCGAATCGTTGTTTTTGCCACCGTCTAAGTCGCAAAGTGTCGGCTGGAATCAGAAAATTAGAAAAATATTACAACAGATTATTGAAAAGTGGACATTTAATTACTTTTCTAATTGATCTTAATATGCCATTTTTTTAGTGCAGGAAAAAAAATTGAATGAAAAAAGTAAAGAGGAATTTGCGTCGTAGAGAGATACTACGGCGCTGAATTCGACAATAATCAACAAATCATTTCGAAGAACTCTCAAAGCATACGTTAGAAAATTTTTTTTAATAAATCAAGAATTTTGAGGCTCAAGAATGACAAATGAGCCATTCGACACCGTGGGGTGTGAGTCTTGTTCTGCCACTGTCGTGCTAATGAAAAAAGACACCTAAGGCAGTTTTCCTGGTCTCATACGGAACCGAACAATGTTAGGAGAGACAAAGCGAGTTTCCAGAAACAGCGAAAAACCATGAAATGTCGAAAAGTTCAAACGTGTTATCAGACGTTTGCGTTGCCATAGCAAATGATTAATTAACGCTTGGAAAATTAATTAACGTCGCATGTTCGAACAAATTTTTCCTCGTCACCAAGAGTAATATTGGTGCGTGGTAGGATCTGGGCAGAGGGGAGTTGCAGAACAGCTGCGGGGGCACCCACTTTTGCAGCGATATAGGCCTACTTAAATGCTGGTGACATTTTCAGTGAGAATTTACACTGCTCAACGGGGGAGGGACGCGGGATTTGAGCAGCAGAGTCGCGCCGCTATGGACCAAAGTTCACGATAAATTGCTTTCGGTGGAGTACATGCTCACACGGCCAGAACAAAGTCGAAGTCGAGCAGTTCAAGACACGATTAAGACTAGACGTTGACTGCTTTTCCTTTCTGTCTAATTAAGTGGGAAATTGAGTCCAGCCTTAATGGACAGGTCGCGAATATGATAAGGGACAGAAACGGGTTGGCCCCGAGTGTGCCGGTGCAACGTGGGCGAGGCCCGACAATTATGAAAGCATGACATTGAACAAATTGGCCAGTCGCGACGCCAATTTTCACCTGAGAGTGGAAGTGACAACGTTTTTTTTTTTTAACTGACCGTTTCTTGAGAAAACCTAATTAGCACCTCATGTCATAATTTGTTAATAAATGAGAACCGCCTCAGAGTTGGATTTATCTTTTCAAAGTTGTTAAATTGGTGCAGCGGACTAAACGTCATCAACCCAAGTTGATCTATTACTACTTACAGAACGAATGTATTAATATCTTTAAACGGTAGGCCTCAGAAATTCATTTAATTAGGTAGATCATACCTCAGAGATGTTCACTTAGGACACGTGCCTCTTTATTTACTAAATGAAATAAAATGATTATTTCTTCCACCCTTTTATTTATCTTGAAGGATTTTAAATTAGCTTCAAATCGTTTCTTCTGGATCTCCATCTGCCTACTTATTGCTATTGATCCCTAACAACATCTCCAGAATTTATAATGGAGGTAAACCAGGATCTATGTAAAACTATGCCCTAACGACGCTTCCATTTGTCGCATCAAGACGATACGTACCTGAGTTATTGTAAATTAAACCACCGATTTATAATAAATCGATGTAAATTGCTTCATTTACGTGAGTACTGTTATAGTGTGAATTTACAGATTTACTACATAAAATTATCAATTTCCATTTACATACAAGTAAATTACCCACTTAGCAAAACTCTTTAAAGCGATATTCTGAAAAACTAACAAAAAGTCTCAGCCCTTGTCCTAGGTCGCTATCAGCCAAGAAAATGGCAGTTTCAATTTCCCCAAGTCGTTCCACATTCGCGCAGCTGCCATAAAAGTTAATTTTCCTGAAATAACCTTTGGAACAGAAGGAAAAATCCACCCTTTCCTGCGCCTCCCGTAAAGCGCCAAAAAAGGATCCGTGCTGGAGCAAATGAAACATTTTATGCAAAATGTTTAGAGCTCCATCGACGAGTGTCGGGGCGAGGACAACTACAGCGGAAAACACGGGTTCAAACGCACAGCCAGGATGGGGCAGCGGAGGGGTTTGAGGTATGGAATCCGAGTGAAATGTTACTTCCAGCATCCCATGTGGCATGTTTTCCAGTTCGAAGATTTTCTTTTTTAGCTTGTTGCTCTGGCCGTTGTTGTCGTTGTTGCTGGTGTCCTACTCAAAAAGTCGCAGCCAACACGGCAAAATCTGGTAGATAAACGTGTACGCCTGTGTCACAGCTACGCCAAACCGAATGGAAGACCATGGGTATACTCCGTGGCGAGGCAGGGACGCCATGTCCTAAATACGAGAAAATACCCCAAAGCCATTTGCACTGACATCCCTTTTCGATGGGCCCTAAGTCTGCCGCTGTCCCTCCGCCAACCCGGTCGGTCCTTTGCGGGGGCCTGCAAACCGCCGGTGTTCTGTGCGGTTAGTAGATTTGATTGTGCCGAGGTTTTCCAGGGTTTATCCCTGTTCCAAACTAACCTAACACATGTATGGGTTGTTGGAGCTATGATGACGTTAATGCTGCACAACATTCTAACGATATACGTGCAAGGAACAACGCCTGCCGGATAGTGCACCATAAAATAGTGAACTGTTTCGGGCCCTCATGGGAGTCCCGACAACGGAACCAAAGTGTGATGTCTTCCCTTGCAAAATCCAGGCACCCAAATGAAGATTTCATGCGGTGCGAATGGCTACACCAGTCCCAGATACGTCCGGGAGCGGTCGACGCTCTGGATCTTAGTGCTAACTTGCAAGAGCAGGAAGCCGCGGGGAGTCCCGGATTCCGTTTCTGTCCTGACCGATATCTAGCAGCGGTTGGCGCAAGGAGAAGGAGCGTAGAACGCTTATGGCGTCAGTTAGTCATAGTGTGTCCAATGGAATTGGCCGTGGCCCCCAAATGACATGTTTTAAGAGGTGACACTGGTTTATGTAAAACACACAACACCCGTGTCGGTTGCACCAAGCTATCCTTCCTGCAGTGCACAGTGGCCGGCCGGGATAGCCGGGATGGCCGGGCTAGGCGGGTAGTCGAAATGACATCGAATGACTCAAAAATTTGTGACTACATGGCATAGGTTGGGTATCGGAGTCTGAGGACATTTTAGTAGCTTATCATGTACCAGCGAAATGAAGTTAAATGAGGACACATGTACTGCTGGTGTAGCTTCTGGTCAGAAGAGGGTTGTTTCTGTCCAGTCTGTCTGTTGCAAATATGGCCAAACCCATGGTCGACTGTGTTTTGCGTAATTAAATCAAATTGCCGATGGCAATGGTGTTAACTCCGTACGTGCTGTTCATTTTAAGGGCACGTTTTTGCCATATATTGGCATATTTGTGGTTCTGTCACTTTTTTTGTTTACATCTCCCGGGGACAACTAAAGTGTTTTAAAGGTGTTTAGTCATATGTACGAGGATTTTTAACACTTTGAAAAGCTTGCTTTAAAGTGGACGTTAGTAACGCGGAGTTTTGGTTGCATTTATACGTACATCGTTTAAAACAGCTTCGGTTTTTGAGCAACCTTAAAATAAAAAAATATTGTTCTATGTTTTCTAGGACGCATTTAGATCATAAAGGCATTGAAAAATTGACACTGATTGGCTTGGAATGTTTTAGCGTGTTCCAAAACAAAACAAGTGTGCGTTAAAAGTACCTTTTCAAAATGTGTAACATAAACAAAGAATGTACGAGTGTGTATGTTGACTTATATTTTGAAAAAAAAAGTTCGACAAATATTACCCGTGGACATTTTTATGCAACTTCTTTTAACAGCGTGAGTACGTTTCATAAACTACTGTGGTTGAATACTCAAAATTTTACAACTGTAATTGTCTTAAATATTTCTATAGAGCTTAAGATCAATTCTGGTCTGCAATATTGTGAAATTTTAGTTAGAAATCAGAGTTAAAAACTACGTATTAAGCAAAGAGCGCAGGATTAGGGTCAAGGTGGGAATCAAATCCACAACCTCTGCAATGGCGGTCAAGTTGCATTACTACTAATCCTCTGATCAAAGTTTAGTGTTTAAAAACAGAGTGACTCAATCTTAGCTGAGTTGTTTTCATATATGCATTTCGTTGAATTTTCACCTACGCAGCAGTTGCGCAACTTCTCGTGCGATATTTCTGGATTGATTATTTAGATTTTATCCTGAGATCAGTTTTAAAATTTTAAGGTCTTTTTAATGCCACTTGCTACTGTAAGATCAAAAGTTTCTTAGGATTTTGAGAATCAATTTGGGTTTTTTTTGCCGTTCCAAAACCTGTCCTTTGTGTGTGCAACGTTCCTTTTTGGTACGCATTTAATTGACTCTTCTTGGAACTGGGCCTCATAATGGAAAGACCAGTTTACTGATGATCCGCGAATTAATAAACAAGGGATTAACGAGATTAGAGCTGTACTGCCGTTAGGTTGCGACACATCCGACGAATATTACGTACCTGCCACTGCATCGGTAAACATGGCAGCTGCTCTATCGCGCCGCGTAATCTCGCCAAAGACCACACACTTGGCGGCGCGCAGATAAGCCGCGAACAATAAAGTCAGCAAATAACCGGCGATAGCTGTCAAAATAACGGACCGACTATTTGTTTCTCCGTATTAATTATGGACTCTCGATTTCCGACGCTGGTGTGGGTCGCGAACAGGCCCCACACCACTACTACCGCGCCGACTCCGATAATAAAAGCCCTGGACTAAAGGGTAATTAAGTGCCGCGCGGTCCGGTCGCCGAGGTTCGAACCGCCATAAAACGCACTTAATGCCGGTATTGAGCCGCGGCGTTGCGCGGTGTTACCGCGGCGGCAAGGAAGTAGTGCGTGCGGAGCTCGGCGAGCGCCTCGTCGCAGCATCAGCGACGCGACCGGACCGGCGACTTTTTGCTTTTGCGCCGCGTTTTATTGCAATATTAATTGCGGTCATAATGTCAGCAAGTTTCCGAGGATTTATGAAACAGAGCTCTATGGTCGGATTATATTAGAAGTGATAAGGGAATCAATTTTAAGCGCTTCCCGAGCAAATTGAAACAGACCCGGGAGCATGATAAGCATTTTTTTCGGCGAACGTTAGTCATTCGCGGTTCCAGCGGAACTAAAACTATTCAAAACACGACTTGTCACGTCTACCAGGAAGCAAACAGAATTACTTACAACCAACAAAATGTGGCTGTAGGAGAAATGTACGGCGTATTTTGGTCGTCTCAAGGAAACGGCCTATTTGTTTCGCGTAATGTTATTATTATTTATTGATTACCGACAAAATATGGAGAAAGCTAGAACGAATATACCTCCAGAAGAAAATCTAGTTTTTTGCGCTTATATCATGTACACATTTAAAAAAAAATCAAGAGCTATAAGTTAGAATTGTATAATTTATAGATATTAATGTCTTTATTTATTTTTGCATATGCCTATAAACACAAAGTTCAAAGTTATTTAAGATTAGTGGTATTTTTTAAATTTTATTTTCTCTGTTGTGATTTTAAACTCTTCCTTATAATCATTTTTTGATAGTGTTTTTTAATTTCTTTCATTTGCTCTATTGTTTATTTTTACCAAATTATTCATTTAAATATCTCTTATACTTTCGTCCCTCAATTTACGCGTAGTATCCGTTCCACGTGGATTTAATCTACGCGAATCAAAATCGCGTAAATAGAGTTTGTAAGTTCAAAAAGTAGTAAAAGTTTTATAAATACATACGTACATATTTATTTCACGTAGCTTAACAAAAAACTAATTACAACATTTCAAAAAACAGAAGTGCGTAAGTTTGTTGGATGTGACTATCGGAATGATAAATAATTTGCTACTATAGCAATCTGGGGTAGAGTTGTATACTGACTATGAAATTGTTAATTTTAAAACTTATAGGAAAATTTATATCTGATCGCGTAAAATGAGATCGCGTTAATGAATTCCGTGTATAAAAGTGCCGCGTAAAAAATGCGCCGCGTAAATTGGCGGACGGGTCTATAATACTTTTTTGCTGTGTCTTGTAATAACAAAAGTCACCAGGAACATTGTGCCTTAGTAGTGCCTATAATAAAATTATATTTTAATTCATGCGAAATTAATTTAATGAGAAATGTTTAGATCAACGTGTCAATTCTATTGTATCGATCTTCCCAGCATGTCTTACATCTTGAGTAGACATTCTGAAACTTTCAAAACGTCGATTTAATTTTCTAACTTTTTCTGTATCACATGCAAACAGCCATACAAGAAAGCATAGTTGGTATTACGGTCGGGTCTCGAAGTTAGTCAAAATGGATTTATCTTTTTTTGGTTGGATTATTGATCTGACTTGGCTGCTTTTTCATGAAAACATCCACGGGGAAAATCACATTAAACACAGAGAAAAGCTTTGCCAAGTGTTTTTCTGCTTTCGATCGTAATTCCTTAACAATGGTGTTTTCAGAATCAGAGAAAAATCATATTTTTAGGGAAGAATTTGATAAGGAGAAATTAAAAATTAAAAATAAACCAGTTTTATTATTTTAGAAAAGCCCTTTGTTTAAGCAAATTTCTTGAAATAATTTTGAAATAGAATTTTGTTTTTATCAAAAAGAAAAAAAATCTAAAAATTGGACAATTAGGGGCATGTCTTTAATTTTTTTTAATAGAATGGCTTAGCAGTAGGTTAATTTTTATGTTTAAACAATTTTCCCACCTCCATTGAAATGATCAACTGAGCTGAAAAAATCGCGCCACTTTCGAATGGGTTTTAAAGCAGTCATAAAATCTTTACGACGCTGAGACTGAGACCCTTAATTAAGTCAGATACAACAATGGGTCTGCTAATGCAACTGTGATATTATGCGATATTAACAAAGTGCGCCTTCTCTCAAAAAAGTCGAGTGTGTGTTGTCGTCGAAATTTTCATATTTCCATTGTCCATTTAACTGAAATGTTTCGGAACGGAACCAGTTTCTCGAGGCGATTTTCGTCGTTGCGGCCGCCGCAGCGGCTCGCCTCGCGCCCGCTGGACCCATCAGTGGTGGCTTGTCATTAAAAATAATTAACATGTTGTTTAACGCAGAAAAAGCTCGTCAATAAATTAATGGATAAAAACACTTGCCAGCGAAATAATTTATGTCGAAATGATTGTCGACAATTATCGCGGTTACTTAAGTGATTAAAGTTGACGATGAGCGCGGGGTAGGGGCCCGGCGCGGGGGCCGCTGTTTGCTCCCAAATGAGATCAAGGATCAAAGGCGCACGTAGACGTGTTGATAAAAATTGTTTTATTATTTTCTTTTTTATTTGTTCGCGCTGCTATTGATAAGATGGCATTTTTAACGCTTGTCGATTTTCATTTTCAGGCCGGACTTGACCTCAAGGAGAACCTCGTTGCCGGTGCAGCGTCTTGGCCTTACGCGCCGGTGTACCACCCGTACGACGCAGCCTTCGCGGGCTACCCCTTCAATAGGTAAGTGCTCCTTTGAGTGGATTGCGCGTGATTAATTGCATCAAATGTGCGCATATAACTGTCAAAGGCGGTATTAATGCGTCGACTCCGATTCGGCGACAGGAGAATGACTTCAGTAGGTATGCCCGAAATAGAGCCTCCATCTATGGAAGGCCACTCAGGGAAATCGCTGACGTCTGAGTGACGCCTAATCTCGAGTCGTTGATTTATACGGGCGCGAGGAGGGCGCGCTATTTTCGGCCGTTCAAATTCCGCGAATCGGCTCCTCAGAACACCTAAATTTGAATACAATTACGGCAGCTATGTAAGCTGGTGCTGTGGCCGCCATGAAAAACAAAACTGCCGAAAATACTTGCACTCAAATTACTCATTTCCACCGCAAATCAATATGTGACGCACGTGGCTTGTTCGCACTGGTCGTATTGCATGCGTATAAATCGCGCGTCTTGCCGGCGGGCGGGGCGCGGCCGTCGTCAGGTGCTATTTGCCAAATGAATCCTATGCAATTTTATTACGAATTTCCTCCTTCTGCACGTACAGTCCGGCCAGACGACGACGACGTCCCGCGCGCCGGTACGGGCTGCATTCGCCTTATCTTGGCGCGTTGTCTCCTTATTGAAATTGGCGAGTTGCGCATTGCGTGCATGCAAATTTCGTATGCGCGGGCCGATCGCCGATAGCGGCTGCTTACAAAGGTTTAATGGAATTTTGTTAATTGTTAAATTGTGTTTATTTAGTTGTCCTTAAGGCGCTCGCGATTAAGTCCGTGCGCACGGGTATGCGTGCCCAAACGGCCGTCTGTCTAGAAATCCCCTTAGTTAAAAAAGTCCTACCGACCAGACGACTTGCCATGCAATAAATATCACATATCACGCATTTATTAATATCTGGGATTCAGATGACATTGATCGTTCATTTTTTATTGATTTCACTTTATTCTATTCCCGTGAAGTCAATGTTCGCATTTGTTATTGAAAAGTTACAACTATTTAACAGAAGGCATTTTATGGGCCTTTGTGCGTAAGATCAGCGGATCGTCAACTATGCTTTTGCCTTGCGAAAGCAAAAGTCACATTGCGTAGTCGTGTTAGTTTTTCTAAAAAGTTTAAAATGACCTTTTAAAAAGGAAGTAGTAGAACAAGAGATCGGAAAATCTTTAAGTTAAAATTATTTTCAATAATTCTTTGACAATTCATGTCACACCTCCTTAGTGCTTGGTGCTAGCATGCGCTATAAAATAATTATGGGTTTGTTACTGTGGGCTGAAGTTACTTAACGAATTATTTTCATACCAAGACTAATCAGAAAGGACTCCAAAGGTTTTAGTACATGTTGGTATTTTTTTTTTAATAAAACGTAACTAGTTTATTTAAATGTGTTACTGTTCGGTCAAAGGTAATAGGAAGTGTTGATGATTATCGACGAATTGATAAATTGAGACAGTTCAAGAATCTCAGTATAATAGAAAAATTTTCGCTTTTCTGAGTATATGGGATTAGTAGTTGTAAAAATGAGTATACATTTTATCACTTGAAACCTCTGGTTTACAATTCTAAATAGGACCTATTAAAAATCCTTTCCTCTTTCTTTTGCGACCTGACCCCTGGAGCCCTATCAGCGGTCCAAACTATCACCGTAGATATCGTGCCGTGCTAAAAATTAGATAAACGTTGGTTTTCTGCTACTCAGCAACAAAACTGACACTGTTTAAACACAGTGCATCACACATGAGTTGTGCTTCTGTTTTGTTTATCCCCGAAAGGGGGGTAAACAGCTTACAGCGAGAAATGTGATTATTTACAAAAGTTCCCGTCACGGTGCACAAGAGCGGTGTATCGCCTATTTGTAAATAATGAAATTACGGAAAAAGCCACTTATTCGGGCACGTCCCCTCCTAATGAGACTAATCAAAGATTCACGAGTACACATCCATCCATTCGAGAAATCGCTTTTCCATCCGAGTACACCTCCAAGTGTTGCAAAAATTCCTTGCTTCCCCTTTTATTTACAGTGCCCTCCATCTCCCATTGTAAGGGCCGTTGCAATTACATTATCGAAGAGCTAGCTGGAAATTACAGCGGTTAGGATTCGTTTGTTACACGCCGGGCGGAGGGAAAAATTAAGAGCAAAATCCTGTTTTGTTTTTCCAGACCTCCACCGCGCGACGAGCGAATTCCATAATGGATGTGTCAATTACAACGCCAGTCCCATCCGATACGACTTACGTAAATTATACTTTTCGGTTTCAGACTGAGCAGAACCGATCCCATCGTGTCGATTTTTCTACAACTGTTCACTTTTGTCACGCCGAATGCGTCTCGCGTTCGAGTGGCAGGAAACGGCTGCGAAACTCCTTGGGAGCCAACTTAGCAGTTCCCGAAATTCCCGGACCAAACGTTCTAGCGTCCTTCGCTTGTTCGACACGGTCGACATTTCAACGCCTCTATTACACGGGGCGACAAGCGGTGTCGTGGCCTGCGAGGAATATGTAAAAATTCATTTTCGAGAAATTTTGACGTCTGTAAAGTGCCAGAAATGATCATGAAAAATGATAGCGCGTGAAGAGATGGACCACACCGAAGGGAGGAAGATGTTGCGATGACTAGAGATACAAATTGGAAGTATTTTGGGACAGGCTCAGTATGCCAGCAGAAACACGTCGGATATTGTTTCACTAATGTGAAGGGCGGAAACAATATCTGAAGTGTTCGGGCTGCGTAGATGACGTGCTGATTGAGCTTCTTGGGAAGAGTGTGGGTGGTTTGTTTGAAAAAGTGTTGCAGACAACACTTGAACGAAGGACCCTCAACTATAAGGACGTATTGTAAATCATTAAGATATTCTAAATTGCTTTTCACCATAGGATACGTGAAAACTCTCAATCTAAGAGCTATAAACTACATGCTGGTTATAAAGTAACTTCTAGACTGAATTACTTTCGGAAGACACACAAAATTGTTAGTAAATTTTTATTGGTTCTGGATTCATTTCTGCCTAGAGTAAAGGAACGAAGAAATGCTTGATCAGGGGAAATATTCAGTCTTGGGCCAAAAGGCTACCAAAGTGTAAAATAGTTTTAAAAAAGCTAGAATTACGGAGAAGGTTACGAATATGTAAAAGAAAGTTGAGTCTGATGTTGTTGTTTTTTGTGATCTGATTTAAAGTCAAAATTGTCGTTTTAATTAATTCTGAAATTGTTGTTAATCATTGATATACCCGTGAAAAAGGAAAAGTCTGAACATTTTAGATGAAAGTAATAACCTTTTGTGTCTAATCAAATTGAGAACACTAGAACACTAATTCGTTTCTATTTTTTAAATCTTGATTAAGTTTTATATAAACAGTAACTTTAGTTATTTTTTGTTCTATTTCGTTGTTTGTATTATGTCTGTAATTAAAAACAATGTAACGTTAACAACAATATAATTTTCTAATAAGTGCCTACGCAGAGGATCAGATTATCAAGAAATTTTTCACTAGAATTATTAAATTCACATTCAAGATTACGTTTCAATAATCGTGAGTAGTTCTGACATGCGCACAGCTTACAAATAAAGTAAAAATTCTTGAGTCTGAATCGCGTTTCCTTTTTCGCCTTTTCTGATCAGTTAATTGCTACAAAATCTCGGCGTGAGATTTGCATCCGTCCTTCGTAAGATACACATGGAAGCTCATAACTAGACTGTAATCCAAGTTACTCCACTTGAGCTTCTAGACCCTGTTTCACTTGCATTGTACTTTATGTAAATGCGTGTGTTCCCACGCAAGGCGCAGTGAAGGCAAGAACGCCTGGAAATGCCGCAAAACAAGCTTACGCTCATTTGATAGCAATCTTAATCGGGATTGAAAAGCAGTCATTTAGCACACCGAGGCGTACAAATAAAATTGTGTACCTTTTCGACGTGTCAGATATCTAAGTGCGATTTTCATCATGACAACGACGACAAGAACAGCGTCGTCGGGGACGTCTTGTTACCAGAAGAGACCTTTCTAGCAATATTTGCTGCTTTGAAGACGACAATCGTCACTTTTGCCATTCGCTAGCGCTGCGGTATGGCGGTTTAGCAATTAATCACACACTCAACATTGTAGAGAGGAAAGTAGAGATCTTTTGGTAGCAGGTGTAGATTGGAGTCGAATTACATTGGAATAGCTGTTTTTTGTTTTTTCAATATTCTGTCGAATCGCCTGAACGAGGTCATTATGGTGCCCAAAGTTTGGCGTTCCCAAAACAACTGAATGCCTTTCAATTGAAATTAATTGATTTCCTCGACAAAATACCTGGGACAAATTTATTTAATTTATTCCGAGATCGTCGCGCGTATTAAACGTATTAAGCCGGTCGCTTCCCCATAAAATTGAGCCGCTGCAGACGATCGCAGAAAGTGTCTTAAAAGAGCGATCACCGAAGAATTAACAAGTGCTCGGAATACTTTTATAGAAGACAAAGTGCGCGAGCGGCCATTTTTGGCTTAATAAATGACCCCGTGCGGCTGCGCACCCGGATCACACGGCTTGCAGGTCTGACTCTCTGCTCGGACTTGGCTCACCATTAAGTCGCGGGGAATAAATTGACGTCACGGACGCAAAGGACATTTCTTTGATTTGTCCGCGATGATCGCTCACCTCATCGATCGATCCCTGGTCGTTTTATAAATATTTCAGCTGCGGCGGTTAAAGGCGCGTATTTGCAAATCAGTGCTTCTTGCGTTTTGCCTTCGGTCTTCTTGCGAAGACCTGGGCTGGATTTGTTTCTCTTGTTTAATGTTTAACTGAATTATGGCGTCGCATGACATGTTTATGACGTCTGAAACGTGCAATTAATTTAAGGCGTTAAAGGTGCTGACAACGGTGACGGTCGATTAAACTCCTTTGGTTTATGTTCGCCTGAAGACAATATCAGCTTCCTGTCACGCTTCTTGAATTTTTGGCCGCATTTGAGTGACATGAATAATGGCCTGACTCAGGGGTCCCGTATATGTCCGGTGGTGACACTTGTTCGTTGTGTTCTCTTTGGCCGCTAAAACAATCGATTCGAATCAGCCGCCACCTTTTCGGGGAAATGGATATTCGGCTACGTGATCTTGAGGAAAGATTCTTCGCAGCCCAAATGCACGCACGGTGTCCGCGGTCCGTGCCCACCTACCCCGCGGATTACCGGGACGAGCGGTGCTTTTAACACGACTTTTGCGCTAATATAAATATTGATTGAATGCAAATGCCCGCGTGCTTTTATTATTCAATAACCCTCGCCGCGTCGGGCCGGGAAACTATTTTCCATTAAACAGTCATTCTGCCAGGCAGCGAACACTTGTCCCGATCAGAATACCGCGGCCCGGCCCAAGATGGAAGTGGCCTGGTCTATTGATTGACTTCGAACCGAACTGTGCAATGGTTGCGATTTGCAGGTGGGCGGCTGGCAGTCGGCGAGCTGCTCGCCAGAGTCCAGGTGCTGAAATCAATTTGTTTTCCTCCCTCAGGTGTTAATAGTTCAATATGGGACACCTACACGGAGTGTTCATGATTTAACCTTTCATGTTGGGAATTTATAATCTCCGCATGACTCTTTTCGTAATTCTACCTTCGTTCCCGGCTCCTATCGACTCCTATCACTTTCTAATCAGAATTTCTGTAACGTTTAACTTAACATTGTTGCAATCATTACCAAATTTAAATATTGTTTCAGTTATTCTGTGTACAGGGTTTCTGGTACTAGTAGTACTAGTTGCTAATTAGTCTAACTTAATCCATATATACAAAGTCTCGAAAACTCCTAGCTCCTTGTAGAAGGAGAACTGGTGACTTAAGTTTTTCTCGGCAGACGATCAAAGTTAGTTGGGTATAGTATGCCGAAATTGTTTTGTTGTGTGTGAAATCCATTTGTTTTTATGTTATTTCATTATTACAAATTCTATTACGCGGATTTTCAAACGCATACTTTTCGCCGTTAGATTACTCTTGGACAAGTACAAAAAATATATTCCTGATTATATTCCAAACGTTAGATAGGAAGGGAGTGGTTAGGAAAAACATTAAAAGTAACTCTAGATTTTTGTAGACATCTGCATCAAATGTACCCACTGCTGTTCATCATTTGACTTTTGTGGCAAATTTTGCACTTTATCTTTACGGGACCAAGGTTATTAAAAAACGAGCGGCAATTTAGGACATGATGGGCAGCACCGCCTGACCACTTAAACTCATTTAACGTGCTGTTTGTGGTTACTGAAATTGCCCCTATAAAGCTGGCTTGTTGCGTTTGTCCCGCAATTTTCCAGTGTGTTCCGGGCGGATGGCGGGAAAGATTATATAAAAACGGACTGTTCATGCCGCACAAATACATCAACGTCCCAGAATAGGTGGGTGGGAGGTGGGCAGTGCGGCGAAAAATGTACATGATCAGCGCGTGGACAGTCCAGCCTCCAGTCCATTCGACCAGGTTTCGTCAATAGCCGAACTGTCGATATACAAGCCCATTCGGCCGCATAATACGCCGCTCGCGGGATGCGTCGTTGGCACGGTCGCTGGCAGGGTCGCCGGCCGGCCGAGTAGTGGAAAATATTAAAAAACCACAAATTGAAGTAGCGGCTATCGTTAAACGACCAATTTCTGGCCTAAGCGCGGCATTTTTCGCGTACCCGGCCACCCGCGCCCGCCGAAACACAATTAAAATTTCACAAATATCCGCGTTCCGCGTTCATGGGGGTGCGCGCAAATAGCGGCACAAAACCACCGACGATATTAATAAATTTCGTTGGGGCTCGGGACGGGACAGGCGGAGGAGTCCTGGAGGTGTGGGCGAAAAGAAAAATTTTCGGAGTTTGATAATTTATAGCCGGGGCTCTTTCCAGGCCCGACAAGGCGCTCCGCCCCTCTAATAACCGCAGAGTTTTCCTATTTTTTATTCGAGCACAAGAAAATGGTCGGAAAATCGATTTAGGAAGCAATGATGCCGGAAAAGCGTTCAAACGCTAGCAAACTTTTTCTATTTGGGCCTGTCTGCGAGTGTTGAGATAAAAAGCCGGAAAACTGCTGAATCGGCGGAATTAGTTGCGTTGGGGTCTGAGGCGCGGTGGGTGGGCCATTTTTTAAGTTGGCTTCGGCACTGGTTTATTTCCGCTGAATGCGGGAAAGTCTTATCATCGGGGCGGGAGCATGTAGAAAAATTGTTATTATCTACTTTGGTGTTTATCGGTCTAATCGCTTGATTAAAATTTTCTCTCTGCCATTTTTTTACAGCTATGGAATGGACTTGAATGGGGCTCGAAGGAAAAATGCGACCCGCGAGACGACATCCACGCTCAAAGCCTGGCTGAACGAGCACAAGAAGAATCCCTACCCGACCAAGGGCGAGAAGATAATGCTGGCGATCATTACCAAAATGACCCTGACACAAGTGTCGACGTGGTTCGCGAACGCCCGACGAAGACTGAAAAAGGAGAACAAGATGACGTGGGAGCCCAGGAACCGCGTTGACGATGACGATGCGAACGTGGACGATGATGACCACAAGAGTAACGACGAAAAGGATATATTAGGTGAGTCTGCAGTGAAAAATATAATAAAATTTAGTAGATAGTATGCAGAAATCAGAATCAGTCTTAGTCATTAATAAATTAAGATTTACTACTTAACCGGTCCCAAAAAAACGCAGGCATGGTCAAAAAAAGGTGTTGAATGAAATTTTATACTATGCCATTTTACAAGATTTAAAATGAAATATGTATACTATGCTTACATTTGGAAAAGTTAGAATAGTGTTGTTCATTTTAGCAGCCCCCTTGGGAAGTGCAGCTGATACTTTGAAAGGGTATTCAGTGCCTTTCTACTTCACTTAGTACGTTGATTTTACTCGCATCCGCGTTCAGGATTGACCCCAAGTATCACTCAATATGTTAATTCTGTGTTTTAATACTACGTTTAGCTTCGATCGGCGGTAGGATGACACAAATAATTTTTAATGTATGTTTGTGCGTAAAAAGTTCGATATTTGAGCATTAGTTGAAATTTAAGAAACTAATAATGATGATTTGTTGAAGCGTTTAAAATTTTCTTTAAATATTTTACAAATTATAACGAAGGTCTATAGTATTTACTTTTGTCTTTTTTTTTGCAGACGCTAAGGACTCAGGTATCGGTTCGACAGAGGACAGTGATAGACCACAAAATCGGCTGGACATACTCGACAGGCCAGAAGGGAACAGTGAATGGTCGGAGTCCCGGCCAGGTAGTGGTAATGGTTCACCTGACATTTATGACCGTCCCGGAGGCGGACATCCCTTAATCCACCCAGCTGCCTTGCACCATCTTCGACCACCAGCGGGCTCGCCACCGGAAAGCAGTCACCCCCACACCTCGGGCGGCAGCACCAATTCCAATGTTATAAACAAGCCCCGGATATGGTCGCTAGCCGACATGGCCAGCAAGGAGACCAAGGACAGTTCGAGCGAAGGAGTTTCGCCTCCGACCAGCCTTTACCCCCATGCGCAGCACTCCTCCCCTGGCAAAATCCTGTCTCCCCTAGCGGGGCGGATGCCCAATTACCCACCTTACGCGCGGCCGGAGCTCTACCGCGGCTTCTATGGACCGGCAGCCGCTCACCTGACGGGACCACCATCGGAGTTTTTGGACCATCACCAAAGATCGTTCGGAGCCAGTTTGGCACACAACGGCCTAGGCATGAACCCGCTTCTCTGGAAGGCCGCCGTCAGTGGAGGCGCTCCGCCTTTCACGCCGCTTAGTCTTACAACGAATAATCACCAAACCGCGCCTCCCGCGGGAGCCTCACCGTCAGCCTCTAGTACGTCGTCGTCCATGGGGGGTGAACAGCAGCCATCTAACTCGCAACCTTCGCTACCTTCCCAAGGCCCCATTTCGGGAAACTCGACGTCATCGTCGTCCTCGGAGAAACTGTCGCCGGGAACCAGTGCAGCGACCACAGGAAAACCATGACCACTAACCGCCTTCAGTGTGGTGACGCAAGAGAAACCGACCCTGAGGCCCTAAACTGCAACGATCCCAGTCACCTGCGGTGGCGTTCTGCTTTTATTTCGAGATTCAACAATCAAGTTTGATGATCGGCAGTGACGTCGCGGTGTAGTGCAAATTCGCGAGACCAGTGCGCGAGCGCGTGTCGTGCTGGACCACAAATGTGACTTGACGTGACTTTTTGAAAAAAAGGGACAAATTCGATGAAAATCTTTTGGACAATAATTTACATGTGATTTATTTGTATTTTAAAAGTAACATGAGGTAATTTTAAAAATCTAAACAAAACCTTTTAAAAAAATGAAGCTATCAATCGACTTAGAGGAAACGAAGGCGGTTTTCTAGACAAATCGAGGTAAATAGGCATGTTAAACAATTACTTTAGTTTCCCAGTTAAACTGTTCCATATTCCTCGCCATTTTTCGTTACTTATCTTATTCTATTGCAAAATTATTGTTTTTTATGTTTTTACACACCACAGTTTCATCCGTCGACACAATATTGAGATTTGATTTAAACCAACGTCCAGTGAATGGTTGCTCTGATAGTCCGTGAAACATTACAAAAATTATCGAAGGAAATTTAAGGTTTTTCAAAATTTATTTTTGGTTTTATATAAAACCAAAATTTAAAGTCTACAATAAAAAATAAAACAAAAGCTTTTGATATAATTTTATATGAATTTTTATTTCATCATCGTTTACTAGAATCCTAATTAGTAAATTTTCCGAAATAACATACTTTAGTACATACAGATGATTCGATTGAAAATCAGAACGACTAAAATATTTTTGAATTTCACAAAGGCAAAGTAGACAATGGACTGTAAAGAAGACACAGGAAAATCATCACCCGGCCTCTTTTAGACGCCATTCCCTGGACTGGACCCTAGACACTGTACACTAAAGATACAGTTTTCAATGTCTATTAGGTTTTTGCATATAGTTAAAAATGGAAAACTGAAATTTCGTTAAGGCCTCCGATTAGAGTGAATTTTTCCATACCTGGGAGATTAGATTAGACAAGCGTTGTTAATGTACATTTCTGTTCAAGTTAGTTTTGTTTTTTTTTTGTACATAGTAGGCTAAGTCATGTATATTCATAACTAATTTGTAAGAAAACAGTGAACACCCAGAGAAGAAACAATAAGTGGAATTTGATAGAGCAAAGAGAAAAAACGGTCTTTTATTTATTTACTCATATACAGGAGATGCAAACATGTTCTGGTTCCCCATAGGCAGTGTCCTTAACACCTGCTAATTAGCCTAAATTGTATAAACAGGTGAATCGTAACAAATATATTTTATTGAAGCGAAAGTGTTTACCGGAAGCGAGCGAGAAGAGGAAGAAGTGAAACAAGCATCTGAGGAATTAAGCACACAGAACCATAAGCTTAAAAATCTGTAAATATTTATAAATAAAACATAGGCAAATCAGTGTTACGAAGAAACTAATAAAACCCAAAAAAAAAAAAATAAATAAATAAATAAAAAATACAAAGCGCCTGTGTTGGCAACTGTGAGCAACTTGAGTTCGAGACCCTATTAGTTTTTACCACTGGCATGCAGCGAAGGACCTGACCAGGCGACGACATATCATCCGCTTCCGTTTTAACCTACAGGACGACAATGGCGGCCGGAGCTGATCCTAGTTCTCACTTAATTTAAGCGTATACTTTGTTCCTCTTTGAATGTAATTTATTTGTTTAGTTTAAGTCGATCAAGATGATGAGAGAACGTCGTTGAAGCCAATGTATAAAGAAAACATCGCACATAAAATTTTAAATTTATGTCATGTGGTATTATTATGATTATGATTATCATTACGCAAAATCAGCTAACTAAGCATAAAGTGGTCGATAAAGTGTATATTTAAATAAAGATTTAATGTTAAGGTTAGAACAACACAAAGGAAAACAACCAGGTACTATGTTGAATACTGAAAAGAAAACAAAACATTAGTTGCAATAAAAACTATTCCATAATAAAAAAAAATTATAAAAATAAAACACGAGTGTGTTTCATTTACTTACAACGTTCCCAGTGTCACAATCTTTTCTCCGAATACAAGTCCAAAATTCAGGTATTCAGGTGTTTGTTAGTTACGGAAAATCTACTGAACCCTGAATAGTTCTACTTGATATTTTCCAGACAGGTGAGTATACTTCAAAAGTTTGGATCACAGCTCGGCAGAAGTTCTTCATTTGAGAATTTTAAAATTGATTTTGTTTGCAAAGACGTTGGATATAGAAATTTTCTCCTTTTCAATTTTGTTTTTTGAAAATACACAGCGGAGAAAGTGTTCTGTCGCATGAGTGGATACGAAATTATTTTCATTGTATTGTCCTAGGAAAGTCCAATAGGAACTAAGGGCCGATTGTTTTCCTATTTTTAATAAATGAGATTTTTAAGCGATCCAAGCAGAGCAGAATCGTTTCCTAGAACTCGGTACTTTGCGATGGCAGATTTTACTACGCGTTTTCAAATCATTTATTCAAAGGTTTAAATATCTTGGTCTGATTCTTTAATTATTCGGTTTTAATTTTCCCCTAGGGAATAATATAATATAACAATAATCCCTAAGTCATTTTGAAAATTTGTTTTTTTTAAAATAACTATAGTAAAATACATTTTGATTTTTCTCCTATGTCTTCTCCTCATGAAAATGTTTTCTCAGGTTTTCCAATAAAGACCGTTTTTAAGTTTCTCATCAAACAAACAATTAATGTTTAATTTCCATAATTAGCGCTTTCGCCTTGGTGTCTGCATCAAGTATGAAGTTCTAGAATCTGGTGCTAACCTGATGCGGTTTCAGCACCACGTTCTACTACTTGCTTGTATCGTGCGTAGGCAGGTTTAAAAAGTCTGAAGCATGCACATTAAACAAAGAAACAACATCTACAAAAACACGGTGTAAGTTTTCATTTTGCAGAATGTACTCCTGGTTAGATCAAAAGGCGGGCTCCTAGTATTGTTTTTCCTTATTGTGGTCATCGTGTGTCGAGAAATATGTTTGAAAAATGTTGCAGAATAATTTGTCTGATGTTATTTCGAAAAAAGCGGCATTTTCAGAAGATCTTAGTAGCAGGTTTAACTCGTTGTGTATCTTTAAGCAGGTATAACGAATTCACTTCACTCTTAAATAGGCATCACCTAAAGCAAGAAAAGAAATAGTTTTTCGAAGCCAACAAATGTAAATGTAAATTCTCATATACTCAGCAAAATTTAGTGGGTCATATGTGACTTCTATCAAGTTCTCAATTAGCATTGCCATCTAATTTAAAAATTTTATTGGAGTAAAGAGTAACATTATGGAAATTGGTAACAAATCTATAATAATACTCCTATCCTATTTTTTAAATAGCATGATTAATTTTTCGACCAGAACAATGGTAGTACGTCTTTTGTACCGCAGTTTTCGCATTTAACAAAGTTACTTTAAGATGGACGTAAGATCATTAAAAGTAAAAAGTTATTTGAAAGTGATAAAAAATTATTTTTCCCATTGAATAAAAGTCAGGCTTGACATTAATGTGATACGGCAAAAAATATTTTAAATCAAAAATAAATCACTTTAACTAAGGCTCCTGAAAGAACGTCCTTTCGCTTTTAATAAGCCATTTAATGGTCTGAAGGAGTTGTTTTAATGGCGTCCACTATTAATTCCCTGCGACCATCCGTTCAAAGGCACAGAATTTTCGCAAAGATTTTATTGCAATTATCAAGTGCAGATCGGGTCGGCCGCGGCCGATCGTGAGATGGATATAGTCCATAAATCGAGCCATGTCCTATACGTATGTAGCTGTGACCAAAAAACTGCATTGCGAAATTAATGACATTATTGATCGCATAAAACATAACAAGACAAGAGACCTAAATCGAAAACAGCGATGTCTACAAGTTTGATCGGAAAGGCTTCACAAGATCGCTTGTTCCCGAGCCTTACGGCTCTGCGGCACAAGGCTGATCGGAACATTATAAGAATAACACAAACATAACATATGTCATGTTCGCTTTAGAATCGTACAGCTGAAAAAACAGCGAAATGATTAAAAAGAAACGGAATGCTGTTGTACGCTAAACGTCCAGACTATATGTTTCTGGCGCATACAACATAACAACGACATATGTGCGCATGCTCAAGCGAATTATTGACATCGAAAAATTTATGTTCTCCTTTAATCACCGACAATTCTGATTGATTATGCATTCATAATTTCATATGCGATTTTTATGATCCAGACCGGCAGGAACATCATCATCAAACGGCGACATACTTGGCTGGTCGGTACCCGAGTGATGGGGCTCCTTCGTCATTTCTCTTTTCGGCTACTTTTTCGCTTTGGTATATTTTACGGCCGCAAGACAAGTTGACAACAAGAGGAATAATATGATAATCGAAAACGCCCATAGTTTTGCCGTTTTTGCTGCACTTAGTCCGCAGCAAGAACGTGTAGTCAGCTGGGGCTCCTATTAACATCATCATCATCATCATCGTTCAACTTCAGGTGACACAAATTCGCGACTACTGTATCTAAAACGTGTCAAGTCTACACAGTTCTGAGATTTTTTATTTGCCTATAAAAAGTTCTACAAAGTTTTTTCGATGGTAAATAATCGCCTTGGAGAAATAAATTGTAGAATTAGGAAGCATATCCATAACTATAGATTTTGGAATTATAATTTAGAAGATAATGATTCCGTTGACAGATGAAGTTGTTTTTTACGAGCCAATTCTTTTTAGCATTATTTTTTTGTTTTAAATTTTAACGATACATGACGTTAATTACCACAGTTTGCAAAATGGCTTGTAAGTTGTCTTACTTGTAAATAGTTTCAGGAACCAATTGGGTGTGGACAATTAAAAAATTTTAAATTAAATAGGATTTTCGGAATGCTGATACATTTTTCAAAAAGGCTGTAGAAAGTTTTTTAGTCTATATCTCATTTATTTTAATGTCGTGTGCTTTCAGAATATTTTTAAAAAAAATACTTATTTTAATCTACATAATTGGAAAATATTGACTTTCTCGACCTAATTGCAAATAATTCTTTTAATTTTAGCTTTTGTATTTCTTTCTTTTGGTATATTAAATGACCCATGTAAAATCAAATATTAAGAGTTCTATAGTTCCAAATTAAAGTGGATGGTAAAACTCCAGATAGCGTTTCTAGAGAAGAGTGTGATTTTGTTTTTAATATAAAAGGAGTTTTGATACGTAAGATCACAGGGAATAATGACTTGCTTTATGTTGTTTATAATTAATTAAGTGTTTCATAATTAAAAGTATAATTTTATAACATAACTTTTTAGAATGTAGTTTTCGTCAGAGATCGCGTACAGTGGGACCATAAGTCAAAACATGTCATGTAACAAATTGTTTAGTTAGTCATACCGCGTTATACGCATATGCTTATTGTAACCTCAGTAAGCTAAGTTTTGATATGTTTAATTTTATTTTTCGCACAAATTGGAATGTAAGAATAAAAAAAGAAAAAAGAAATCATCACTCGCATTCGATTTTCATAATAATTTCATTTTTTGTTTGTTTAATGACTAAGTTCGCTTTATTAAAAATTATTCCTTGATCAAAACATTTTATCTCATGCTAATGCTACAGCCGGAAATTGCACTAAACTCATGCTTTTACACATGCTCCGAAAATAGAAATAATCTCAAAGTCATAAATCAAAACTCTTGAGAATTTCGCTCTCGGTTAACCGGGTTAGTGTCAGACATTGGTTTTAATAAAGACATCAAAATACGAATTACTTTTGACATGGATGAGCGGTGATGCCCAAGAAATAATGATCCCCAGGGCTGCGTTACTTCCACATCCCCCAGATGGGATGTACACAAAACAGAGGAACACGGGATTAACAAAAACGGCGGAGCGTTTACCGAGAAAAACCGCTCGAGGCCAGAAATAAACACCTAATTGAGGAAGATCATCTCTTCATCATCAGCGCCACACTGCCTGACAAGATCAGTAGATCGCGGTATCTGCGCAGTCGTGTGTATTCGCGGATAAATTCGTTTGGGATAGATCTGCGAGATGTCCCGCCTTTGATCTCTCGCTACTTGACGGCAATTAAACTAGAAAAAAGGGCGATCTGTGGCGAGTCGAGGAGGTGATCTGATAGAACGACTTTTCATCTTTCTTTCTACCGCAGGGGTTCTAACGCGGCCCAGTCAACGTGTTTCGATTTTTATTGCGGCGACAAAATCCCACTTTGCATGTTGGGCAGATGTTGATTTTGTCCGCGGGTACCGACGATCTCATTCGCTGACTGATTAATATGAATTCAGTTCAGATCGTACAGACCTTTTGAGCAGCCGCAGCCAAGACAGCACAAAAACTTGGCTACATGTGACAAGCCGGAAAATTTAGTGATTTTCCATTTAAAAGAAGCAGGAGATATGTGTCAACGAGCTCCTGATTATTTCTCCAAAGATCACAGTATTCGATTATGATTTATATTGAAATTCTTTGATCTCCGATTTATATTGGTTTTCTCTGAAGAAGAGTGATCGACGCAATAACGCTCGTTGACGACCAACATCCTGGGTAGGACACCTCTAGATTTCATCGTGTAGCAAGGTTATCCTGCTATTTCTGTTCGGGATTACTAAGAATCCACTTCCAAAATCCAGAAAAAAAACTAAATGTTAGTCTCTCGATTGCCACGGCTTATCTTCCATGAACCGCTAAATCTTATCGACAATCTAGCGACTAATTAACATGCGCAGCTTTTAGCTGTTTAGATAATTGAACAAGTATTGCTAGAGCATATATTACCATAAAAGCGCAGTTATTCAGATTCAAGCAAATATTGTTACGAATGTAGATGACAGCTGACCGTGGACTTACATTCCGCGTTAATGGGAAACCCATTAATATTGATGCCGCCGGCGGAGTAGGAATTCCACTTAAACAAGCCTTTTATTAATTAATAAGCGTTAAAAAGCTTGTAACATAATACATTTGGTATGTTTGTTACTTTTAGCTGTTTCGAAATTAGATAAAATTTTAAGTTTATCTATCCAGAATGGAGCACGGATCACTTTTGACTTGTAATAATGTTCGTTTAATTTAATTGGCTTTTCACGGTTCATTTAGCGAAAATATAATTCCAAAGTTTAATGTAACATGTCTACAGAAATCCGTTTTGACATTCTTTCAATTAAAAACACAAAATCAGTTCCTCTTTGCTTCAATTTAAATGGAAAATTTTGTAAAAAATACTATGGAGAAGAATTGAACAGGTAGATAATTCCAATTTGACAATAAACCTTTTACAAATTTCGTTATTTTTTTCAAATCACGTATTGCATTATTATTTTAAATAAGTTTTATTATACACTTTAATGGCATTAACATATAAAGTACTCTTCTGAGTGTCGAATTGGTGGAGCATGGTTTACGAATTTCATGCTATTACTTTCAAGTATTTTTCCTGTATTGATGCTTGCTTTTAAGCTCATGGCTTTGCAAAACAGAATCAAAACAGAACTTATTTACACTTATTTCACAACGCACAACAAAGCAACAATTTTATGCCTTTTATTCATCCAAAACATGACTTGGGGGTTACTTTAAATTAACTATAAAAGTAAATGTAACCATTTATAGCATTTTTATTTATCTCTTTGATTGTAGTAAACTCTGCTGAACGGATTTAGATAAATAGGAGCAATATGATAACGAATTATTCAGGGCGAGATGTGACCTGTATCCGGCTCGTATCTGGTGGTCTATACCTGGCCGAATTGAAAGGTCGTAAGTAAAGAATTTATTCGTGTGTAATTTATTTTAATATTTTATAATTTTCTAAATACTTAATATACAAAATTATTTACTTATTACATGACGCTTGTTCTGTAATTTATTAAAACATATTCAATATTTTTAAAACTCATCTAGACATCTAGTATTAGCTTGATCTGGATTTTATATTTAGGTAAATATTTTTTGGGTCATGTAAAATGTGCAGAAATCATCGCGTTCCCATTTGGTCTATTGGACTTAACAAGTTTTAAGGATAGTCTGATATTATTTTAAAAATTATTTTAATCATTTAAGTTAGGGTCCACAATTACGCGTGTGCTAAAAGATACTTAAGACATTTTTTTGGCATTAAGAAAACAAAAAAAAAAATCAAATAATTGCTATATCCTAAAATATGCAATTTAAAAGCTAAATTGAAATAAATTTTTCCCAAAAAAATAAATTTAAAATAAATCGCTCTAATGGAAGTTTGTTTGGATAAGTTTACCATTGAAAATTTGTTGAGAACACATCTTGAGTCTAAAAGTTATTGGTAAAACCTGGTCAAATTAATTAAGTACTTTGGCGTAACTTGATACGCCTCGTCTTCGTTCCGAAAAAGCCTGAAGATCTGACAAATATCTGAGAAATATACGATGGTGCTGCCCGTAAATAGAAGGAAACATTCTAATATTGGATAAGCATCTACAGCATCAGCACTAGTCAAATCGGTCGTCTTACTAAAGCGGGAAGACTTCTGTTCCCGGATCGCGCCCAGTACATCACGGCGTAATGGCCGTTCCGAGGCGTTCGAATTGTCTAGTTGCGTGAAATCGATCCCACACCCATTTGTTGTAGGAAGCAGATGTTTACCACCTCCGTGCCATCCGTGGCTGCATAAAAATTACCACGCAGAGACATAACAATTTATTCCTGAAATAATTAAACACCAAAATATGTGATCATTATCGCCATCATCTGATCATCTTAAAGACGATCATTTGTATTCAGGCGCGAGATCGCGTCTCCGGGGAACAGATCTCGCCGCGATAGAGATGAGGATCTTGACGGAGGGAATCTTAAGACGTGTCATTAACTTATAGTTAATGTAATGATCGTCACGATCACCTCCCGGGGCTCCGTTGGATCGTGGGGAGTTATTCAATCTGCACAGCATGAGTGGCTGAGATCGGACACCTAAGGTGACAGGGAGGATGAAAACTTGTCAAAAAAATTATTGATATTCACAACTTTGAATATTTTGGGGCTGTCTAGTGCCGATGAGCACATAAAGGCGGGATCTTCGTCCGGGCAATGAGCGCGCCGCGACAAAGGTGCTGCAGGGTACTTGGAGAGCTTCTTAGAGTTTGTTTGTTTGCTTCGAGATCGTGTAATCCGATACGAGAATCACTGGCTTGTTCAGCGCTCCTAATTGAATTTAAATGAGTTTTGGAGAATGACTGAGCACGCTGGCGTAATATGTCCACGGGCAGCGTTCGAATATAAATTACAAGGGTTTACGGGTTTTCGTATCCGCTCGATTTGTCATTCGCGTTTCAGCTACTTGTGGTTTTCTTGTTGTATCATCTGTTGCTCACGGGTCTGCAGCTTGGACCTGTTCTTTTACTCGCCTTCGTTCAACTTCAGATTTAAGCTGAGAACTCGAGAATTTTGCTTAGTCGCTTTTCGTCGGGATGCAAAGCAAGCACGTCGAACTGGACACGTTGACTCGCATTGTTCTTATAAGTCATCAATCAGAGATCAATAAATGTGCAGAGCTGTCATAAATTAAGTCGAAAAACTTTGGGACGCTTCTGAGCCGTGCTCGACTGCCTCGAATTATGTTGTATTTATGACAAATATTCTCCCTGCACCACGATACCGACGCGATTCGCATGCCGGACATATACGGCGCGGATATTGTCAAAAGGAATGCCAAAATTCGAGCCCGCCATAAATTTTATATGGGCCCAGTGTTTGTCGAATGAAATGTTGCAAGTATTTAGAATTTCTGCAATTTCATGCTTCAGTTTTGTTACCATTTTAGAAACTGCTTCTTTGCTAGAAGCCCTGCGATCCTGATCAATTAGCGAATCGCTCGTTAATTCAACTCTGCGGATGCAAGTCACGATCACCGCACGATGAATTTTTCAGTTAATAACTTCTTCATAAATAAGACATCATAAATGTGACATTTTGGATTCGATGTCCAAAAAGGAACTTATTAGAACGATCCGAGGGAGTTTTTTACCCGCTTCAGGTCGAGATACCAAAGATGATGAGTAATTTATGAGAAGATACTCCCGACTGCATCCGTCGAGCATTTTTGGACTGCAGGGACGATGATGAATGGCAGTTTCTGGCGGTTTTTCATTGTTCAACTGTTTCAATTTGTAAGCGGAACCCAATAACATGCTATCAATATAATGAAGAGCACCGTAGCAGCTTTTAATTGTATCATGTTACCAAAGTAAATCACATTTATTGTGATTTCGTTCAAATCCTTGATAAAAAAAATGCTTGTATTGTCGAAACAGTCCAGAATTTCATTCGGTAATTGGAATGGTAATATCGTTGGCCGTAGAACATACATTTTTGAAATGGTTTGATAGACTTTGACAATCCATAATTTGATAAAGTGTATTAAAAAATAACAAAATTTTCTGGAAGCAATATTAGCCTTTAAATGGTGTTCATTTTCACCTAAAAACGTTTCTCTATGAATAGATCTCTACTTAAAAGTACTTTTCTAGTGAGAGCGATGTTAACTTTTATTTGTTCTTTAATGGACACCTTGAATTTAGTGATCACTAAGAGCTTCTTTTATAGCGTGCTAAACAGAAAAAATAAGATTTTTATTTGTCTGTGATGTTTTCATGCATTCGTATCGCTACTATTTGGTAATTTTTTTAAAAAAACCTCTCATTTTCAAACTTGCCTAGGCAATAAAAAATATCTTTGCATTTATTTACATAACTTACTAGTTTTGTTTTTTGTATTTTCTGAAAAACAAAAAAATTGTTAAAGTGGAAATAAGTCCTAAATGAGGACATTTAGTGTTTCTTTTAGCTTTTGTCAACAGATAGGACCCACCAGTTTGATCGGCAAGATAAAAATTCCTGATATGGAACCACTCGAAAACAGCAGGTACCAATCACCAAGACGTGTACCTTAAATTTTTGCAAAAAGAGACAACTGCAACCGGATGGACCTACAGCTGAGAGTCGTCGATCGTCGGCTGATGACAATAAACGCAACCTAATTTGAATAAAGAATTCCGCATCGTTGGCACCTTGGTTCACACCAACCTTTGGGACTAGATCTCGGAGGTGCGAGTCCCATTGATAAATCTCCCTGCTACAGGGCCTTTCTTTTATTGGAGTCGCGCGTTTCGGATAATTTATAAATTCGGTAGCTTCGGTATGCGGGCTCATTGCTGTCCCACAGTCGCGGCCTCTAATTTTGCCTCGAAAAGAGCACTAAAAGAACAAAGCGAAATTTATGTGCAATTCTAGCCATCTTTTACAATCGCGTCGTAGAGGCTGTTGGTGCTCGCTCCGAATTCTTTTCACCGGCCGTTTACCGTTCGCGATCGTGTCCAACAAAGCCCGTGTTAGGTCGCCGGTGGTGGGAACCGAGTTTCAAAAAATCAGAATTGTCGCGGCGTTGATTAATTGGGCTTTTGTGTCTATACCTGCGCTTGCGGTCATTCACGCTCACCTTCCCTGTCAGCGCGGCTCAATCCGCGGCGGAGGACGAGGTGCTTCGGTGTAGCACATGTGTGCTTCGTGTTGTTCGCTTTGTGGTGTTAAATTAAATCGGCGACGAAATAAATTAAATTTTAATTGGAAAGATATGATTCTGGTTTGATTTGAGCGGGAATCCACCCACCTCTTGGTCGAACAACTTGTTAACGCGTCGACGATGCCTGCTCCAGCTTCGAGACGGTTTTCGCAGGCCCGGGAGTATTCGTCCGACGTGTGTTCTTCGGTTCGTTTACTTTGTTGCCTCTACCTCTTCTTTACCTTGTTAAGGAAAGTGTCGCCGTTACAAGCCCGATAAGAACACATCTCTTGTGTCAACATGCACCTTTCGAATTTTCCTCGCAGCGCACAAAATGATTAAGTCCGGTGATGCGAGCGCAGAGGAATTAGTTCCGGGTAAAGAGCTTTCTACCTTTTATCTCGATTTTGCACTTATGGACTCTACAACGCGTTATGATACTACTCTTTAATTGCATGCTTACGTTGTTTGAAACCCTTCTAGGAAGCAGTATAAACTAATAATTTTTAATCGGTAGTATATGAGAGCAGGAATATTAGCAAAACCCTGTAGACACTTTTAGTGAGAACTGAGCATGGTCAATTAAGGATCACTAAGTGTCTCGAACCATTTCCTCTCGATCTGTAATCCAAATATTTCTTTTGTAATACTTGAATAAAAATTATATAAATTTGCCTTTTTTAGTTTTTAAATGATCCAAACAAAACTCTACGCGAATTTTCTAATTTAATATAATATTTCATGTGTAGAGACAGCTAAGTATAAATAAAAAAATTAACCAACAAAAATATTCATAGAAGTAAAATGGAATTAAACCAAAAGAAACAAGGCAACCTTTAACACATTGAACAAATGCAACAGCATGTACTATGGACGTAAAGTTGTCCAAAGGTCGTAATTTCTCCAGAAGCAAAATAAAACGCGCTGCTCTGTTCCTAATGGAAATTTGAGTACTACGCCTTAATTTGTAAATAAGTACGAGTATTTGGGTTGGGATCTAATGAGCTCCTTAGAAAAAAGTCTGCAGGCATGTAATTGTGGAAATTTACATAGAAAACCAGGTGGTCCCCAGATGAAATAGTTCTAGCCTTTTGGAACGTGTGAAAGGAGCCCAAGGCCATTAACCAAACAACCCATGAAAACTAAGCACAACGGACATAACCCTCAACTTCATTAGGTGGCCACTCTGAGTCGCTGACAATGGGAGCCCTCGCATATGATTTCTTTCCTGCTAATCCTAACAACCGGCAAATGGCTTTCAAAACAGAGGAGTTATATCGATTCGAAAGAGCCACTGTATTAGCTCCAATCGTTCAGGTAATCAATCAGAGCGAAGTAAACCTGGTCAGAATGAGCAAGCGACTTGACTACGAGCGCGCAGGTACAGCGGAGATTCCGCCGTCGACCAACAACTCGAACAAAACAGGAACGACCATCTAGCTCGAAAAAATGTGATAAATTGAATATCAGTTCTCCAATTAATCATTAGAGGCTCCATTGAGTTAGTCCCCATTGAGGGGCCGCGGATCATGCGCTTGGAAAACGCTGCTTTTGTCATAAATTCAAATTAAAAGTCGATCAGGGGCTCAATAGCCGTGAGAATGACACCGACCTGCGGGCAAATACCCGCCGGTCTCACCATACGCGATTCGCCTTAAAAGGCCAGAGTTGCTTTTTGAGTTTTTGAGTCGAACCGGGCAAGGCTGCGACCGTAAATGCTCGCCGATTGATAGCCATTAATCAAAACACTATCACTCCACGGGGATTTGATTGGGTTTTAATTAGCAGTAGGTAACCGTGATTCGGTTACCTCGGAGGAGTCCTTTTCACACCCCACTTCATTTGGGATTCAGGTCGAGAGCCGCGGATATCCTGAGACCTTAATAGGACAATCTTCCGTCGTGATAATATTTATAGCAAGCTCGGACATTTATTTACCTTACACCACGTGATTTATGGGCTACTAAGCCCCGAGACATGTACACACGTCAGCTCCATAACAACAAATGGCAGCTAAGCCACAAAGAACAGAAGACGTCCAACACTCCATGTCCGGGCTGAATACCAATGAAAAAGGTAAAGAACATCTCCGCCTGAACCAGACCCAAGTTCTCGATTCCCGATTTACCGATTCCCGGTCCCGAAGGAGAGGCCACAGCCCGGAATTATTCAAATCGAAGTCTGATGTCAATACAGGAGCACAATTGCAGATGGCCTGAGTGATTCCTCCCCTTTGGTGTTCTCTAGAAAAATGCATGCAGCGGGGCCGTCATTGATTTTACCATTTTATCCACTTGTCGTCCAATATCGAAGACCTTTTTTAGCCTTAGCTACATTTCTTCGTTTCTGTTTGAAGTACATCCCTTGCCGTGTTCCTTCGCTGAATGTGTCACTGGGAGTTTTAATTTCCATTTTCTAGTATTAAGCTTTACTTCCAAGGCGCAGTCGGAACAAATTATGGACAGCGGTTTTAATCCTTTATTTTCAGTCATTTTCATATTGCATCCTTTGTACGTTCCACAGTTCCAATTTCCACACAAAATGTGGTACTACTTATAAGATCTTTAAAATTCAATAGCACCAACGAATGAACTAAAATTTTTAACATTTCTTTGACACTTGCTTTGCTACCTTATTTAGTACCTTTTAGGAAATTTATTTTAATAAGCAGAAAATTGGTAATCAGATAATTTTAAAACTTCCGGAATTTTCTTTTCACATCCCTACAGCTTAAAAAGAACACATGCTAATTGATATTTGTGATCTAATTTTGTCCTAAGTTTAAAAAGTAATAATGTAAGGGTATATAAAAAAATGAAGATTGTGATTGTCTTCCTTAAAATTGTATATTAAAAAAAAGGGTTAAAATTAGCTTTTAAAACTTTTATTAGCTTCATAGAGGGAAATGAAAATTTTAGTTGAAGTAGTTGAATCAGGCTTTTTCTCAGTTATATCCAAGAATCTTTAAAAATAAACTACACAATTATGCAAAAATGTTCAAAGTTAGCTTAGCTGTCATTTGTACACAACGCATTCTGGTTTTCAATGTAAAATAAATAATACGAATTTTATTTGGAATAGTTTGAATATCTGTTTGCTATTTTTAATGCTTTTTATCAAAACCAACTCTAGTGTTTAAGCTCCAAAATATGAACATTTCTAACGTAGGAGTGAAAAGCAATATCCTTCTGTCCGCGGTAGTATATCTCTATGAACATATAACCGAATTTTATTAGGGTTGGACTAGACGATCTGCATTTCCTTTGAGTTAGTTGTTGTACCACTTTTGAAATATTCTGAAAATATAGCATTAAAATGCTACTATTACTATCATACTCGCTGACTACAGCTTTCAGGAGATCGGATACGTTTTTAACATAACTGCTAATTACATTCACCCAATATTACTTTGATTTAAAGGAATTGTGATCAAATCTTCAAGATAAATTAACGAATTTCTTATTGCCCTTTAATTCTCTGGTCGCTTCTGGGGCTCTAAAAGAACGCTTCTTTGATAAAATTTTACGATCCACAAAAATGCGATGAAACACCTTTACAACTTTATGGCTGTATATCAGCGCTACACAAAAGTGCTCACATTTAGCTTGATATCTAAATTCATTAAGACGTTTGCCTCCGCCGTCGAGTGCATTAGCTTCCACTTGAGAAATTAATTATAAACCATTTTGAGAAGTGAATTTGTGCCGGTGTGAACCGGGCGCGACCCGAGGCGGAACATTCAAAAGTCAAAAAGAACAATTACGGAGAAATGCAAATCTCAGCGAATTGCTAATTTCGAGCGAAAGCACCGCGATTTCGGCAAAAATTGGCGTGATCGTAAAATTTAATATCCACGCCGTATGTACGACACTTGTACGTAAGCCACCCTTTTCCTTCGACACGGGCTCATTAAAAGGGCCGCTCCGTGAGGCTCCGTTGCCGCTGCCGGGCGGCACCCTGCGCTCTTGAACCCTTCGGCATTCGTTCATCGAAGGTTCGTTCTGATTTCCTTACGTCTGTTAATTGCTACGACAATAGTTGCGGGGTGCGGTGGGCCGGCGGGCCAAAGGGTTCAATCCCAGACACACACGCGCCCCACCCACCCGGCTGTATTTTTGTTATTGTTATCGCTGTACCTCGTGTTGTTGTTATTCAAATTGTTGACACAGGCAGCACAAGGCGAACATCTGGGGCTCACACGTGGTAGGTGTAAATTGAACACTTCGGTACAGGGCCGGGCAAGGAGACAGTAGTGTAGCTTACATGACGCGGTACAGCGAGCGCCTCCGGGGTTGGGGCGCCGCCACCTTGAGTTTATTACTTGTGAACAAGCGAGTTATTTAGTGGAGCTCATTAGAAGCAGAAATTGAAGGCGAATTGTGCCGCTCGTAGGTGTGATTAGCAGTTGTGTGCCGCATTGGCAAAGGGTTGACATCTCCGGGCACGAACGGTGTAAGCGTCGCTGTTATTGTACTTCGTACATTAATTAACAGGAGTAACAATAACCTGAGACGGAGGTCCCAAAATGCCTCCCCCGGACTCACAGAGCGCCCTTAAATGTTGCACCAAAAATTTGTAATACTTTGTAATGAGATTACTCCTCTGCAATGTTCTTGTTCCGTAAGACGAAGGTTCAAAAGTACCTGCCCATTCAGAATGATACCAGGTACATAAAGATTCGTAAAAGTAGGTTTAGGAATCACAAAGCGATAAAAATACACACTGTGCGTATGGAAAGGAATTTTTAGTACAGTGCTCAAGTTTTGGTCCTATTCAAAATTTCAATTACAAAATAAAATTGTAAAAACATGTTAAAATCCAAAGGTGACCAATACTATGATAGACTTTCAAAAATAAATGTCAAATATAAAAAATCTTGCAAATTGAATTTTATTTTATTAATTTAAATTTAATTTTAAATTTTGTGTTTATTCATGCCAATTGGATTTGAATTACGTTTTTGATCAGGAGGTACACTTTTGAAGTACGGAATATATTTCGATTTTTTTAGACATAAATAACTAGGACTCATTAATTTAGCCGCCGACGATTTTCATTTTTAACTTATAATTTTATATGAACATATGAAAAATGAACGTTTCTTTCTTTTTAAAATCCAAAGATTTAGTTTAAAACTTCGATTAAGTATTTCATAAATTACTAAACTAACAAAGTTTTTTGTTTTATTGATTTAAAATAAATGCGATTCAAGAACACTGTGGTCAGTTTTGATTCTTTTCTATATTCAATTCTTAAATGGGTTGAAAATTTGTAAATACTTGACAAGAATGTCTCAAAGACAACAAATCGTGCATAACAACTGCGCCAGAATCTGCATAAAATTTTTCTTGTAGGCGATATTGTTGCAGGCAGCCTGATATATGGGGAATTAACCGAAATAAATGACCTCACCCATGTGCAAGAAGTGATCACTTAACATGATCTTCACCCACGCAAAACACGCTCGTTCCGGACAACAATAATGCATGGTTGTAAAACAAATTATTATCACGCAAAAAATTTATGTAAGCAGAGGAATTTTTGTCACTGGATGTGTGGATGGTGGCGCGAAGACCCAGTCAATCTGGAGACTCTTCGACGCAAGCCCACACACCCAGTTAAGAGGATGAAGATGAGCCATCCCCAGGCGAGCGCTTCCTCATCATCTTAAGCCAATAAATTGAATGTTGGCCTCTTTTAAATAGACCATGTCCCCGGAGAATGGTCGGTACCACATACCACCCGGTGTTTGATTTGGTCCAACCGAGGCAGTCTCCCGAAATGGCTGGCCTGGCCGTACAGGGGCATTATACGAAACCCATAAGTAACCCGATTATAGTTTACGTGGCACCTAAACTGGAGACGCTCCGAGAAAAAATGAGTCCCCTGCGAACAAATTTGTTAAGCTACTGGTTTTAAGGACTCATGGCAACAAGAAGATGCCGTAAAATACAGAGACCCTACCTGACCGTTATTGTGACACAAACCTAATCTTCAGTACACCCTCGGTTCTGATCAGGCAATAAATTCCTTCGTAATGATTACACAAGCGCTGATCGTTGAATTTATTTAGATGCGTCCCCATTCGGAGATAATCCCCATCCGAACCCATGTCAATATAATGGTCCCATATCAGATCGGACCTGTACAATACCAACATCGGTATGATCTGTTGCGACAGCGAATTAAGGTATGGCCACAGTTCTGCTCGCTCGAAGGGAACCCGATTACGAATAATCCGTTTCTAAAAGATGTTTTCAGAAATTATTCTTTATAGCTTCATTTAACGCGATTGACATTCTCATTTAACTAAAGAGCATTGCCTTTTAAAAAGGGATTTTGTTTTATAGCAAGGATGTTTTCGATGAAAATTATCATATCAATCTTTTCGAACCAATTGCTTGAAATATTTTATTGCGATGAAAGTTATGGTTTTTAATTTATTTTTAATTATTTTTATTCATCTTTATGGCTGCGTATGTGATCACGTTGTAGTAGAGATCGTCGTCATTGAGCTGCTTCCAATAGTGCGCACTTGGGAAAGAAAGATGGGAAAGAACTGATACCTGTAAATATTTTTACATCTGATTATTGCAAAACAAATTTATATATACGGGTCAGCGTTGTTTGAATCCATGCCACACATGGGATACTTTAGCATAGTAAGACACACTAATCTATAATATAAAGTTTTGCAAAGATCAAAATTTGCTTAACAAAAGAAAATCAAAAATTAAAAATAAGTCAATTGAAATTTTCGAATTCGACAGCGCATTTGATAAAAATTATAAAAACTTTGATTATTTGTGAATGAAAATACCCAGGAAGATGTCGGACATAGATTTTTTCTTATATTTTCTTAAGCTGCACTGAAGGTCGCTCTTGTGAAAACAAAATAACATAGACTAGAATGAGGAGGTGATTTAGATTGGATGCATTTAAAGTCAAGCATAAGCGCGTAATGGCAGGAGACGAGAGATGTGAAATGAAAGGAAATGCGAGACGCCGAAGAGAAGATTTCCATTCCGTCTTGATGAGATTATCGATCAACAGCAAAGAGGATTCAGAGTCGGAGGATGCGACTATTCCTCATCAAGTCCTTGATGCTCATCCACATGGGTTCACAATTCATGCAAATGTCATTGCATGCCTCAAGGAGCTATTCTGTTAAAAGAAGACCGTTAAGATATGGAAATACCGTCTTAGGTCTTGGCTGATAGACATTCAAATAGCTTCCATCTCCCATCCGAGAGGCACCCAAATGAAAGTGAAGTCAAGCGCAGCTCCGTTTCGCCTTTTTAGCGATTCGGCCAATATCAGAGCTTCATTTTTTCAACCGCAATTGAGCCACCAACGAATTTTGGGTTGTAGGTGATGTGTCCGGGGGCTGATCAAGACAGTTGGCATTCCACCAAGACGCCCGAAATCCATGCTCGAGCGCGGCGATGAGATGCGCTCCTGTAGGACAATATAATTTCCACTCAGTACAAACATTGGGAACCCTCGGGACGAGCACCCTCGTTTGCTGTAACTACAGCCGTCATCCGCGCACCCCACCTCCGCTATGAACATTTTCATTTTGGCAACTTTTTTAACGGCTCTGCAATTCTGGAAGTCGCAAATAGAATCTTTGGGTTTATGAAGACACTTAGCCGGGGATTTCGCCTTCGAAGACTTTTTCTGGCACTTGCCGGGTATGGGCGGTCGGGGATGAGTTCCGCAATTACTGGGGAACAGTTGGCATGCTATATTTGTGCACATCCCGAACCCGGGGGTAGGAAGGTGGTGCTAATGAATATTTCATTTGTTGGATGAAGTCTTAGCCGGATGAGTGAAATCTCCAAGTGTTTAGCTTCCACCGGAGGGTGAAACGTGAAAGCGTGCTGAAGTGGCGAGGGTTCCGAAGCCAAATGTAAATTGTAAATGTGATCCAGTGGTTAGATTGGCTGTCGAGGGTTTGTTAGGGTAAGGATTCAACAAAATTATTTCGAATTACTTTTATGTAGGAGCCATTTGTGGGAATTGCTGCTATCGCCGATAGCCCCTTAAATTCCAGAAGATTACATTTTTGAGATAAATTGAGTTCGGACACTCTGGCTGAGGTATAGACACTTCTTGGACTAAGACTGAAATATAGCACTGATTAAGGGGCCATTCCGCGCATAAAATATTGTTGCTTGACATTGTGGAGTAAAACTAAGCTGGAAGTAATTTCAACGTAGCATCCGACTAAATTCTGAGAGTGCGTAATAAACTTTTAAAAGGAGATGTAATTAAATGTATGCCAGATACTTCATTTCACTTTTTATTTAAGGTGGTAAAACGGGCATTTATTTTATAAAACTATAGAACAAGGATAAACAGGTTAAAACTAAAACAAACAAACAGCTACGGTGTCTCATTTTCTGGCCTACATACCCGCGGTCTTACAATAAATCTACTGAAACCTTTGTTTTTATTAAATCAGTGGGATAGTTCCGCAACTGTGGTAGAATATTCATACATAGTACTAATTCATTTCTCTTGGTTTAGCCGTAGTCTGAAGAAGCGTAAGAAGATAGATATGCTTAAAAAGTAACATTTTTCCATGGACATTACGTAAGTTTTCAAACGGTAAAATTTTAAGGAAAAATGTGTGCAGGATGGTTATCAATAATACTGAAGTAACCTTGAATTCAAGAGTACAACAAATTGCGATGTTAAGCGGTTAAGACAATTTTGAAAATTTCATTCGGCCGCAATTTTAAAACAAACGAGCCTTCCGGCGCATAAAACATTGTCGTACAGAAACACCGCAAAGGGTTCTCGACAGGACCCGCGGTCGCGCAGGTCATAATTCAAATCGTTGTCAGATTTCTGGGATAATATTTTCGTTGTGCTGAAAAGATGTAGCCAGAGCCGGGGGAAGACCACATGACAAAGGTCTCATAAGTCGCCGATTAATGATAAATTCCTTTTTATTCGCTACGTCTTATAATTTTGTATTGAGCTGCAAGAACAAGTCGCGGAGCCGAACAAAGGCAGGAACTTCCCAGGAGGTCGGCCATTTGTTTCGTCGGAGAGCATGCCGATTTTTCCAGAATTAAATCGCAGCATACGGAGTGCATTTTGATTTTATGCTTGCACGTTTCTGTTTGTAACTGTCGGAACATATCCGTGTCATGTTCTGCGGTCATTTCGTCCGCGTTCAGATCTGACGACAATGCCCGTCGAACGTGAACTCGCCGGAGATATTCAAATAAGAGGCCGTGCTTTGGTGGCTGGGCTTATCGGGCTTCGCGGAAGCCAAATTAATTACGGGAGCCCAATCAGAAATTAATTACCTACAAATTATAGCACAATTTCGCTGAGTGGCTGAGGATTCAGTCGTCGCCGTCAGACGCCCATCGTGTAAGGCCTTGTTCAGGCTGATGGGTCCTTCACACTCCATTACGACGCCTTCAATTATTCACATGTAGCCCGGACGAACTTCGTTAACCGAAGTCAAATCCTTGCTAAGCCCCGAATGACAAATGAAATGGCCCCGTCTTTATCCGAAATCTGAGTACAATGCGCTGACAAAAACGTAATGGAGATCCAATTACTTAAAACGTCGCTGGTAGCAAGAAATTAGCATATTCCTTAAGTCTGAGGGGCAACATCGTAGTAATAATCCTTGCCCGGCCTTGTTGTCCCTCGTGACGGCTCATATGTGTCACCAGGCCTATTCACGACGAATTAAATCCCCCCGGCCGATGACGCAGCCCGGATAAAGTGCGCCCATGCAGGACCACATATGAATATAAATCATGAACAAGGAGGACATCAGCCGGAATCCGCACTTTCAATCAAATTAATATGATGAAGTCGGGCTTATGCGGGATGCTTTCTACCATTTCTCCATAAACAGAGGATTTGGAAAAAGCGTGTGGTGTTAGCCTGGCTGCCATGTCAAGAACATTAATCTAATTGAGAACTCGGTCCGGACTCGGGAGCATGGAAGTACTAAAAGCCTTGTGCACTACATTGTGGATCTGGTCGAATCTAATCACCCATGTGTTGATGCTCTGAAGAACTTGGGAGTTCGGAGCATGTGAGCACATCATCTTGCACTTAGGAGGTGCTATCGGTACATGTGTATAGGACCACCATGGTGGGCTGTTCTGGAATGTCCGAGCAGTGTTCCGGCGGAGATATCCCATTCGGAGTGCTAACCACTATCATAGTATCCTTATTCTTCTGGCTGCACCCTTGCGGGGCGCAAGAACCGTACGGCTGACGTCAACAGACCAAGGAAGTTTGGGGCGCCTTCTGTTCTAAAATTGAGGTACAGGAGGTTTTGTTAAACATTTTGGTACAAGCCAACGAACATGGCTTTAGTCAGTTCATATTGGGGTTATGTTCTCCATCGGAGGAGTTGTTCCACAGTAGGTAGTGCACCTTCTCCTTAGCCCGTGCCTTCCTCGTAGCTGTAGGAGCGTACGTGCTCACTAGCCTTAGGAAATGGACAAGTTTTTCTTGTTTGATGGTATTCCATTGAGAAATTTTCAACGATGCTCGAGATTTCGTGTTTGGAAAATACTTTATAAAGCCCCAACATCTGTCCAGGGGGGAAATATTCTGGGCTTGCATCAAGATGGGGGAAATAATAATGAACCCGTGCTGGGCTGGACCGTTGTTGTCGGCGCTGGAAGATAAGGCAACTTCAAGTTTAGAAAAGAATTTACATGTAAATTGTTCTTTTGGCAGAATGTTGATAGCATCAATTTGAAAAGGCTGCAGATCGGAAAATGCATAGAACAAATCTTAATGAATATTCTCAGATTAACGACATTAAGGTTGAAATGATGCTCTTTCCACGATGATGGGTACATTTGAGTTCTTTTAGGGTCTTTGGGGTGAATAATGGAGATAATGAAAAAACAGGAAAAGGGTGTTTTAAAATAATCCTATTTTTTCTTATTATATATATACAAACATCACTATTGAAGAATTTCATTACTAATATAAAACTAATTGAATTAAATTTTCTGTGCATATGTTTCTATGACTTTCCAAACATTCGATTTTAAATATTTTAAATATTTTCAATATTTTTTCATTTAATATTAAACCTTGAAATATGGAGATCTTTTGAGATTTTGAAACTTGGATTAAGTATAAATATTTTAAATTTCAAACCAATAACGACAGATCAGATTCAAGTTTTTGGAAATTATTACTACGAAACTCCAGTGCTTTACGAAACTCTGATTAAAAACAAATATGTTAAAATTCGAGAAAACAGACGTATAATTTCATTTATCTGATTGATTCATAAAACTTTCCGTTATATATTCATTTAAAATTATCTCAGCTGGCCATCTGCAGAGGTCATTCTATTACGCATCAATTAAGAGCCCACAATTGAAGCATCTTTCGAAGTATTTTGACTACTGCAATTCACACTGGCCAACCCCTGGAAATAGTAACCATAAAATGACCAAGTAAGTGTCCATCATCGTGGCTAGAACTAAATAGCCTCTAACAATTCAATTTCCTCTCTATTGTAGTCGGTCAATGGTGGTAGTGGAAAAGTATGCAAAGGAATCGAATGTAACAACAAGAGGATACGACAAACTGGAGAACACCCTGCCAGATATTAAAAACGAACACTGATAAATGGACCCCGGGGCTGGGAAGGACTGACTGGTAAGGATTGTGTGAGTTCCTTCGCCCTACGGGTGGTCCGCAGAATGACAAATGTGCCCATTATTGAATTTCTGGCCCTTTGGTGGTTCCAGAACCCTTCGAACGGTCCCCGATTCTCCAAGGCGACCCATGTTTATCCTCAATTGAAACTGTAACGAAAACAAATCAATTGTTGGTAGAGTCCTTTACATCCTCCTGATAGAGGTGATCCTCCTCCTTCAGTTATCACCGGACACGGGCAAACAGATGTTGCCTTGTTGACGGTCGATTCAAAAATGTCTCAGTAAAGAAGTAGCAAAGAGTACAATAGCGTCACTAATGCATTTTATAGCGATTTAATAATAGGATTGGATTCTGGCTGGCGGATTTTAGGGATACCGGGGAACACTTACTCCAGGGTGTGGTGGTCCTCAGTTGCCCCGTGATGGCGAAGTACGCCCTGTCTTGGATCTGCGAAAAGGGCCCGATCCCTGGAAGGCGTAATCAGTCAAATTAAAATTCGGATTATCCGACAGCAAGTCATATAGTCACGCAGGGGTCTGATACGAGTCCTTTCGTGCCAGCAATGCCAACACGGCGGCAAACAGGTTCAACAATGCCACAAGCAGCACTAAAAAGGATACACAGCGGTGGGATTTTTAAGGCGTGTAAACGAATTTATGCCGTCGGTGGTTTTGTTGTGAGCTTAAGAACATGAATTAATTAAAAGAAGAAGGGGTCTTCAAGGGAGCGACGTCAGAAAACAACCGAATTGGATTTAGTATACTCATAATCCGCTTGAGGTCCTATATCGTGGCTGTCTGTCTGTCGGGCAACATGACTGATTAGGAGCGTTCATGTTCATTTCCACCTTAAAGGTGTTTACATAAAAATTTGAGAACACTGTAGATTACCCACCGAGGTCGGGCCTGTTTGCCCGAAAAAAATGTGCGGCTTGTCCAGGTGAGGCCGGCAAAATGCCCAAATGCAAATCATTGCATATTATTGCCCTCTGTGCCGGAGGACATGAACATGGACGCGATAGCCGATTCCGGCTTTTAAAAACAAACCAGCAAACATCTGTACTAGAACACTGGATCTGGATGTGCGCTAATCTGAAACACATGTTAGCGATTAAATAACTCAAAACCGCACAAAATTTCCCACTGCCCGGTAAACCCTGGGTAAAACTGCATGTTTAACACTTTTATAGCGTAGTTCGTCGCATAATCTTTATTAAAAGTAAACAGGCTTTAATGAGTCCCGCTAAAAATAGACAAAGCGGGCATTTGCATAATTGGGATTTTTGACACCTTAAACGCATTTGAATAATGAAATTAGATAACAAAGGGTGGGCGAGGGACACTAGTTTGTGGTAAATAGGCAAATCCCTTAAGGCAGCCAGGAGTCAGACGAACAGTGGTTCCTCGGATTATAATTAAAATATGAAGCCGGATTAGGCAAATCTTCTATACTGATGTGAGCAGGATAATTGTAAACAAGGTAGGCGGCTTACCCAGCAGGAGTCTTCCACTAATACGCCTGAAACTGGCCGTACCATAAACAAATCGTTCACAAAAGTAAATTCCATAGTCTTCTCGATATGTAATTTTTTCGACTGAATTTTTACCTGTTTACGCTTTAATACAAAACTCTTAATTCAAATACCTTACATATTTCTTGTACCTTTGTCATTAAAAATTTGGTGAGCGTTAAAATTCGAATATCACATAATTTAACTTTTAAAAAATCATATTTCAATTGATACTTTAAAAATTTCGGCGATAGTTTTATACGGAACTATTATTTTGTTTAAATATGTAAATTGTAGAAGGTTGTAAAGAATGCCCAAATATTCCAGGCATTAAAAAGATTAAATTTGAAGGTTAATTGTGAAAAAATTTTTAAGTTACATTTAATTTATTTGTCGAGCAGAGTAAAATTTTAGAACTGTTTAATTATTTTCTTCTAATTAATTTGTAGATTTGCTACTATTAATTTCAGAAAGGGAGCGTACTCAAAACTGTTCCTAAATTAGATTGAATATCCCTCATTAATAATTAAATTTTGTCTGAAACTTTTAAGTCATAGCTTATGTTGTTTTAGATTTCATATAAAAGCATATGCCTTTTAAGGAAGAGGGTATTTTTGTTATTTTTATCTCTTTAATATGCAGGTATGGACATTAGTAAGTAAAATATTTAGCAAAATTGAAAATGAGTAACTATAACTTTATAAATTTGCGAAAATAATGAATATGGGTGAAGGTTTTTTTTATAAATTTATTTAAAATAATTTCGCGTTGAAGTTAGTAAAATTGACAATGTTATAGTGCTGTTAGGAGGAGAATAATTGCATGTAGGTATGAAATATGCACTCCAAACTTTAATTCTGTGTTCTTCGGAAACTACTTCGATAACTAGGAAATAAAGTGCTCGATCGAAGGAACTTTCCAAAGAATATTTTGGAATCGTAATGTATTTTGATTTAAATGCAAAAATTATAGTTTATAATAGTTTATCTGTATTCTGTGAATATCGGCTACACATCTGAGATCAGTATTTCCCATACTGCAAGCCTGCACATAAAATACTGGGTTTGATAGAGACTCTTCCACTTCTACTGGTTTTCTCCAATAAATTCATCATCCCATCAAAAGCAGATGTCTTAATTGAAATTGACTTCGTAACTTTTCCCGCCGTGTTAACTTCCATGTCTGATGCGTATTGTAAATATTTTTGCGAGGAGTTCTATTTTTTTTTTGTTGGCAGATATCGTGGCGTGCTTCCTTTCAGATGTCTTCGAAGTGTTTTCAAATATTGTGCCAGACGAGTTCCGTTCACGTCTCACTCAGCTAACCGAAATGAAATGAGCCATTGATACAGAAAACCTAATGGCGACCCGCTGGGCTATTCATGTTCAGTCCTCATTTCTCTCTGTAAATTACACCACACCGGGACAATGTTAATAAGTCATCCGCCAAGACGCTAAGACGCTATGGGTCCGCTGTGCCATTTGCTTTGTTGCAGTTTTCTGAAAACGTGAACAAGACCCACATGCCATTAGTATGCAAGTAATGTGCCTTTGCACATCGGGTGGTGTATCTTCTGCGACCAAGAAAAATAAGGTCCATTGAAGTCGGTCGTCTCCTCCAGGGAGTTTTTCTAACACTCGGCTAAGTACCTTCTTGGCTATAGTCGTGCACAAGGACCACCGATGTAGCCGTCCTTTCTTGTTCGTACATTTGTTTGTATTTAATGTTGATCACATTGTGCTGTCATCCTCTCCTCTTCCTCACCGCACTTTTATTTATGTTTTATGGTATACCTCTCGCAGCAGCTTCCTCTACCGGTCCTCCTGGGAATCGCACACAGCATCCTTAAAGACTTCCACCCGTTACATAATGGGCAAGATTAATAAGGATGTCCTAAGCTAGCTCATCTATAACGATTAGGGACCATCGGCTTCATTTCCGTACACATGTAGTGATTGACTCGAATCTTTCTGGGTTTTGCCAGTATCCGCAGATAAATTATGATATTATGACCCTTGGACATATTGGTTCTCCAAGTGGACACTTAGCTCAACATATCCTACAGTTTGCTTAGCCTTCAATCGGCAGGGGAGGAGCATCAGAAAAAAGGAATAACTTCCGCTCCCTCTTGTTTGCAATCTTTTCTTTCATTCGGTAATATCTCTAATTCGTTTCTGGAAATGATAAAAAATAATATAAACAAACGCAACGAAGGTCTGCTTGCAAACTGCTCAAGTAGAAAAAATACAAATGTGTGTCCGGATCATATTTAACCCTGAGACTTGGGTTCAATTCCCGATCTTCTGATCATCAAGGGACCTATGTCTGAAATAATTGTTTATTTAGTACTAGAATGCGTTATAGGCACAATGTTGGTTATCTTCACTCCAAAAAATTATTGGAATCGGACTACATCAAAAGATCAAAGCCGTCACTCTTCGGACCTCAGCTGACCATTCGAAGATAGTTCTAATTTGTGTGTTTAGATTAGTTTTTTTTAATATGATTTATTGTTATGCTTCTTTAGCCCTTTACTATTAATTAATAACACTCTTGATGATACTGTAGATAGTTGGCGCCATGTTATCTTTTGTTTTGATAGTCTTTTTATTTTTTATATTGAAGTTTTCCAACAGTTTCGTTGTATATTTGAGTTGTTATTATCAACTGACCCAATTGACTGGCGCGGCGTGAGAATATCGGCTTTATTTGGGTTGAATTTCGTAATAGAATTTTTATTCTTTAACGTAACGAAAAGGAAATGATTTGAGTCATCTTTTTTATTTTGAATGGGAACTTTTTCTCTCGAAATATTAGCGATTTCCAAAAAATTGCATCGGGATTTTGAAAAGACCTTTACTTGTTAAGAAATATCGAATTTTATAGAAAAAGTTTCGAAAGAGAATTGCTGTATTTCACGTTATTGTAGAAAAGCTAGAATATTTTGAGATAATTTTGAGTTTTTTGTGAATATTTTAATTTAATGTTGTTCACGTCTGACGGACATAGTCTGTCCGATTAAAATTCCCAATGTAATGAAATCTGTGTATTGAATACATGCTAAAAGAAAATTGAATTGTCAGTCTATTTCCAATTGATAATTCTACTGGAGAGGTGCTACACATTCTAAACATTTTCCCATTGTTTAGCTCCCCATCGATCGAATTCTTCTTACATTACATTAAATCATGCACACATACGTCCATGCGTCTATCTATTCCATACAGAAGGGTCAGCGGTGGCATGTGAATATCAAGAATACTTCCTTGTAATAAAAATCGGCCGGCAATCTTACGCATTATTGGCGAAGATGAAAAAATTCCATCCATCGGGGTATGCATCAATTTCTTCCGACTTCGGCTCCACAACTGCCGCCCGCTCCACAGACCCACTTCTCACAACTGCCATTGAGGAGTGGAAAATAGTAATGTAAAATATCCTTAAATCTGTAAAGTCTGGAGACCTGCACTGTTTCATAAACTCGATGAGTTCTGCTGCTGGGGAATAAAATTTATGGAGCAGACGGCACGTGCTGGAAATTGTTTCTCCCATGGAAATTTTACAATTTTCGCATTTATAGGAAATTTATTAAGTGCCAAACAACACGACAGCTATTTCGATATGCTTACAAAGTTCTACACACCCCGGCTAGCTGGCAGGACTTAGCCGGCTCGGGGAGCAGTCTGCATAGAAATTTGCTCGTCTAGTGTTCCAGGCGGCAAGTACATGTCGACGGCGGGTTTACCGGCTCCTACATTTCCACGGCGAAATGTAGAAACGTCGTGTTTCTCGCCGTCCCGTGACTTTTCGTACCGATGCTCGCCACTGAAACACTTTCCGTTCGTCCTAAGTTTTCCAGGATTTTCTTTCGCTTTTTGCCTCTTTTATGCTTTTCCTGTTACAATCAGCAGCAACGGCGTGTCGGTGAGAATTTATGGTCCTGCGCCAGCAATAAACGAACCCACTCGCCGTCGCCGAGAAAGGGGTCTATAGGACCTTCTCTGGTCCGGAAGGGTGTATCAGCAGTCCAAGGGTGATTTAATTTTATTTTTATGTTTCGCCGAAAGTGCAATAATTTTAAATTATTGAATTGAAGAAGCCGCGCAATCCGGCCCTACTCACACCGAATCCGTTCGGATCCTTCCGGAGGATTTGTGGTCCATTGGTTCTGGAAGTTTCACTAACCGCAATTGCACAGGATTCCGAAAGCAATCCAAGGAGGCGATGCATGCTAGCCTAGAAAGATTTATGCCTTTACATGTGTAACCACAGCAATTCGCGTAGACCCAGTCGGGGTAAAATTAAGATTCTATATTTATTACGTTTTTAATTTAAATTTGATTCAGTTTTCAACGATTGGCTCACGGCCATAAAGTGAGAGGAATGAAGAACTTCTAATTTGAATTCATTTGAATGGAGGTGTACCTTGGGAAAGAATATACAGGGTTTAATTTTTTACTGGAAAAGAAAAAAAATTTAATAATATTAATTTTTTCTTTATAAAGTTTTTTCTCTGTATGACAAGTACTTATTTTCGGAGTTGTTATTTAGAATACTCGAAATTTTGTAGATTCTTGATGTGTTGACCTTAAGGTCCTTTATCGTATTGGTTTATTTCATTTGCATCGTCTTATTTCCTACAATGTCTCAAAAACGTAATAAAATTTTACGTGCAATTAAAGTTTACATGATACCAAAGAAAATATTATATATTATATAACAAAAAAAAATTTATTGGCAAATTATTTGCTTTTTGTTTTTTCAGATGGGAATTTTAAAACCCTAAAAATAAAATTTCGGCTCTGACTTAAAAGAAGAAAGAATTTAATCGTTTAGATCAAATGTTCCAAATTTCATAGAAGCGATATTTTTCGCTCATAATTTGTTGATTTATTCATTTTTCTGAATAAAATAATTTTATCGAAGTGAATCGAATAAAACGAAAAATAAAAATAATAGTAGCAATTTCTAAAATTCGTATAAATTATGTATTCTACGTCGGTGGTATTTTGTTCCACTTTTCAATGTGAATTTAAATTAATATAAATTATGGTTGAATTTAGTAAATTTTACTTGGCGTTTGGCTTTAAGGCCTTGTGGGCATAGCATACAAAATTAATAAGGAGGAATTTCTGTCTCAAGAGCTTATTCGTGAAATGCCCTGGGAACATTTCTTGAAAGCTTATAATTTATTGTATTCATCCTGTCCGGACTTCCGAAATATTAAAAATGTTTACAGGTTTTTTTAAAGACCTAAGGTATGTCAACTGTTAACAAACTTGCTACATTTATTGTCCTTGTCAATTAACTAAATAAATTTACATAGATGTAGACCAGTTTTTGCTAGGGAGAAATTTCACCTTTGTCACATTTCTCACCTTTTTATCTGATGAGTAGGTAATTCATGGAGGAATTTATTTACGCGCTTAATTGACGCAAGCGGACGGCTGAAATATACGCACAGTTTTGTCGTTAAGATGATTATGAAGACAATGCATCGTTTGCAGGGAGATTGTTTAGAGGAACCTGGACGGGGTCGTTAATGCAGACGATTGACGTGTGGAATGCGTACAAATGTTGATCTACGAAATTGGTTGCGTAATTGCGCGCGAAATCACAACTCAGCCGTAGCCGCTTGCGTCAAAGGGCGACTCGAGCAGCAGATCGGCAGCCATTGGAAGAACAGGCCAAAAATTCTTTCGAATCGTTTTCGGCGAAATCTCCCGGCTGTGGCGACCGGGCCACTTTCGCATTCAGAGTGGCGAAGCATAGTTCAGGCGCTACATGGGTGACGTGAACCCAGACGAACCATAAATTAAAAATGTGAGGAGATTACAGAAATCACGGCAAATGGCCGTAAATCAAGCGATGCAAATCGGCGGGGATGGCGCCAGACCACCCCGCCGCTCGTTAATTGTTTGGCTACCTTCGTGTAAGCCGCCGCGCGATCACATGCGAATTCAATTGTTCTCGATCGCGAAGATTTCCTGTTGTGCCGCGCTCGCGGCTCGGCGCAGGCTGGCGCACCGCGCAGTTCGGCACTGCTCACAGGCACGCCGCACCGCCGCCGTAACAATGCGCTGTGGAAATCAGGCGAGGAGTCGTGGAGTCAGTCATGTCACCACGAGACCGCCAGTGCCCGTCCGGAAACTATGCCCGCTCGGAACTGCTTGAGCAGAACCCGGTCTTGTCAGCGACGGGTATATTGTTTTCCAATTTATGTCGCAATTCTGACGGAACACATAATTCTTTATGTTAATTGGATGCTGATTGCGTTATTGAGTCGGTTCTTGCGAGCTCCCGAGGAAACCTTTGCGAGTCGTGCCAATTTAGCCCGGCTGACTGTGCTTGAAAAAATCACAGCCAGTCAGGTCGGAATCAGCCTGGATTCGCGATCACGACGACGAAAGCAACTCCCACGTTGACACGGTCGTCTTGCCGCCCGGAGACCACGACGGTGGTGGAACAGCCACCCAGCCGGCGCATGTTCTCAAGTAACAACATAATTCCATGTGCGTTATGTGCTCCTTAATTGCACCCGGTTCTAAGGTTCTAAAAATATTTAGTCGACCGAGTGTCGCATGTCTTCCGAGTGGACATTCAATTCCGGCAGGTTTTCCAAGAACTAGATTTTCCCACGGCGAATATCACTACAAGCTCGCCGGCCCCGTCCTTCTATTTGTAACTAGCCGCGGTATCATAACGTACGAGTGTTGTTTTTTGAGCTCCTCAGCGCTTTTCCAGCTCGCCACATGGTCGAAGTAAACAAACCGGGAGATGTCTGGAAACGCGATCCCAACATAATCAGGCCCGTCTAGAACGCGAAAATAATGCAAGCATTCTTCGTCACTTTTTGTGTTGAACCACGGCGGTTTTGCATTACGATGTTAAATTCAATTCCTCGCCGTGGCGGCCCAACCGTACCTTCGGCAACAATCTACTCCAGAGATTTATCAGAGCTAATTTGAAAGGCGTTGGAATGATTATATTTCCTGCTGAGACCTCACAGGAGCGCTTAAAAGACGGCGTACGATTTCATTATCCCGAACTTCCCATAAACGAGTTAATTTTCGAGTTAGAGATGAATTATGTTAGGAAACTGAACACCACAATGATTCAAATTTTGCAATTCTATTTTATAGTTCATTCTTAATATAAAAACTGCCGGAATTAACAATGAACCCTAACCAGAACTAAACAAAAAGGTTTAATTTATTGTATTTCTATTGTCCGCCTGTTACAGGTTAGGTTACAAACATTTTTGCGGAATTCCAAAATCTTCTCTGTCCCATACTGCTGTAGATAAAAGAATATTTCATTAAAATGCCGAAAGAAAGAAATGTTTATTAAATTGGGCTTGTAAAAATACTTACGATAGGTAAGTATTAGATAGAACTTTCCAAGATCGCAAGATTTAGAAAATAAAATAAAATATCCTTATATAATTATTAGGAACACAAATATTATGAAAATTTTTTTCAATAGTTATAAATTAACCAAATGCAAGGAAGTCTGGTTTTCAAAATTAATTTTTCAAATTTTCGAATTTCGAATTGCTTTCGAGTTAATTGTTTAGTAGTGCATGCTCGGAAAAAGCTAAAGACTAAGAGAGGCAAGAAGATAAAGTTAGAATTTTTTTATTGTTGACAGACATCTCTAAAACACTTTCCCTACGTCCCATTATCAGGTGCTTTGATCATTTGCTAATTTCAGTAACAACATTTCTTCACCTAACACATTCACACTGTAAGTGTCTAATGATTGTAACATAATGGAAGATATCTCTTCCTGTTACACGAAAACGGTTTCAATTGCTCTGATTAACGATAAATGTTTTTTTGTGTTTTCAAAAACCTCTCAAATGTTTCGAAAATCTCTTCGCGCCCAGGTCATTCAGAGGAGCAAAACCAGGCCATCGGTCAGCAATAAATCTTCCGCGAAAACGGCGCATAGTTCTGTTTTATTCAGTTGTCAGGTAAAATGTCCAAAGTACCTAATTATCGAGGCCATATCGCGTAAACCGATCTGAGATTGCGGCTGTTTTCGTCAGTTGGAAGTGCGTGTTTCTGAACTATTTATCAAAGGTCTCTGAGGCGTTTCAAAATATGCGCACGGAAGTTCCCATTCGCGCAGCTCCTCGGGCCTAACAGTGTCTTAAGTTGTCGGCGCAACAACAGTTAGTTATGCAAATCAACGCGGATCATTTTGGGCAAATACAAATATTTAATGAGTACGTGTACATTTCAAAACAATTAATTAACATTTCTTTTTTGTGTAGTGCTGCCCGCTCGGTCCGCATTATCGTCGCTAGCACAACAAATGGCCTGCCCGCCGGAACAAAGTGGCCGACGTGTCGCCCCGACGTGCAATCTTCGAGATCTGGCGGCGATCCGCGGCTCTAACACTTGTCCATTTGCATAATAACAGCCCAGAGAGCGTATCTTGGCCGGCGGTAATTCCAGGCCTGCCCGCTTCCCGGCCAGAAAAATCATCTACTCTTCAGGTGGTGTCATTGCCTTATCGTAAGCCAAGTGAAGCACTGTCAGATCTCCTGCACGTGGGAACTCATCCGCAATCACCGGATATGTTTATTTTGCATATTAAGCCCCCAAACAATTAACGGGCTGTTATGCAAGCTGTTAATCCAAGCGACCATCAGACAGGATAGTTACCTACTTTGGTAGGCTTTTCAACAATTTCTTCAACATTGATCTCTAATTGTTAATTTAAAATTTATTACATCTTTTGGGAACCCCCCATTTCTATTTTTCTTTGCTAAATCCTTCAGAACAGAGTCTTTATTTTCAATTCCAATATTCCCTAGCTTTAACCAGATTAGCCTATCATAGAGTTTCGATAGACCCACCCCAGGACTGGAGTAGGAGACTAAACCTATTGATCACAATGTGATTATTTTGGTTTGGTTAATTGAAAAGAACAATCTTAAAACTAATTTTCTTTTCAACTGCATATACAAAATTTTACCTAGTAAATTGAATTTAGTAATGGTAATAGAATGGTCTCTGCGTTATTCATAACCCGGTTTAAGTCAGCGTCGTGTTAGTGCCAGAATAATCATAAATATATTTTGTATTCAATTTGACTCAAGTAAAATATAACGCAATTTAAGCCTACACGATATACTGAAATAAGTTTTAAAAGTTTCAAAAGGACTAATATTACCTTCAGACCTATAATAAAACAAAACCAGAGGTAAGAATAAAACACATTTTTCTGTATGAACCTACTAAACAAAAATTGAACCAAGAAATTGATTTCCTATCTTTTCTTTGTCGAAAATGCAATTAGCCTAGCAAGAGCCAAGTAATAGTGTCTCGAGCACTGTGTGCTCCTTAACTCTTTCTGAAAGGCGCAATCAGGCTAACCAAACCCCGCCCTCTGGAACTAATTTGAAGGCAATATTCGCTCCCCAAAACGTTCCCCTAGCAAGAACTCTAGAGCAAACAATGAAGCGCTAATAGGCGACATGGCAAGACAATAGACAGCGATAAATTAGACACCGCATTGCATACATTCTTAAGATTCACGTACGATCTGAATGTTCATTAAATTGCCGCGATACTCACACGTAGCGCATACACGTGGATGTGTGGTCTCTGTTTTATTCCATGCCTTCTAACAAGAAGGATTTGGATAAGATTTGAATATTAAATGAATTCAAATTCTTCTCTGGAGTGTTTATTATAGTTTTAATAAGTACAAACAACAAAAGTTGTTTCAACATTAACATTTGGAGTATAGTTCAGAAGAAATTCGCCTAATAAATAAATCGATAAAATTCTAAAATAAATCACTTGCAACTTGAGTCGGATTAATTTAAGAGAAATAAAACTTCGATTTGTCTCCACGCAGTCCACGGTCTTTCGACGTAGGCAAACACCCGTGTTGTATTCGTGCCGAAAGCTGTCACAGCGACCTCCATTCCACTCTAAACACATATTTCACCTTGGAAAGCAATGCATATTCCTCTCAAGCACACTGGACGTCAATAATAATATTTCTTCCTTAGGCCGATAACAAAATGCCGTTCGATTCATGGGTCGGCAATCCCCTTTTACCCATCTGTCGTATCGATGATGTCAGGGAATTCAATTGTAGAAAAATCGGATACGTCCTTTGGGCATGTGAGATTGACATGACAAGCAGCCCGAGAGTAAGTCTGCTAGATATTTTGGGGGGATATGATGAACCGAATCCCCAGGAAATTCTCCACGGACCGATCAAATAGGGTAGCATCCACAAAAAAGTGAAAAATCTGCGAATATCGATGAATAAAAAATTTGACACTTTGAGAAATTTATGTCAGACCAGCCGAAAGGGGCCACTTTTTAAGGTACACAACGAGACCTTAGTCCCTTTCGACCGCCTTTTTTGTGAAATTGTGTTTAAACAATATAAGGATTTTTGAAAATAGTCACACTTTAGCCTGTTAGGGGGTTACATGCCACATTGTTTTCTTATTACAGAAAATATGAAAAAATCTTATTAGAGTTTCATATACGAGTATTTTGTTATTTCTATAAAAATTTGATAGAATTTTGTCATGGTAAAAAAAAAACCATATAACACAGCAAATATTTAAACTGGCTCACTTGTAATCATTGCTCTTAAACTAGAATTAGAATTAACATCCCATACCATCACGTTTCTATTATTTTACTATTCCACTACCCTTAAGGTTCCAGAATCTCTCAACTGGGAATTGAACGTGTAACTTCTGTGTTATAATCTGTACTCTGCCCTTTAGACCATGGTATTTCTAACAATTAGTTATGAAATACTGACACCTTCATCCAAGTAAATTTATAACTAAGGGAGATTCAGACATTTATAAGAGAATATCTAGGCGAACTAAAAGACTGCTATCTGTCAGACTTTCTGTTTGAAAGCATATTTTTCTTTGTTTAAAGAATTATATCTTATTCTCGCTATTGAAATTTTTTATTTAAAAAAGTAACACACGTTTGAATTCTCTTTGAATATTTTTCGAACGAAGGGAAATAAATTTTTCGGTATATTGTCGAAAAGGAGTATATTCTAATTTATCTTTTCTTTTGCTCAAGAAATTTGGTCACGCAGAAGTACTTCTTCTAAAGGAGGATATCAAGTAAGTCCAATTCGCACCTATTGACGAAAAAGAATGCGGTACGCGCCCATTTCTATCCGGCCAAATGGAACACCCTGCAAATCGGCTTAAAATTCAAACTTGAGCAACAGACGTGAATGGCCGAGCCCTTCGAGTACATCTTCCTAATACGATTTTCATGATTTGTGGTTTTCAATTTTCCTTTATCACACGTAGGGTCATAAAAGGAATTGCGTTAGTCACAGTAAATGTGCCCCATCTGAGAGAAAGGATCCGGCCAAAGGTTCGCAAAGTCAAATTCTAATCCAATTTGAAGAACCGTAACACATCAGTGAAAGAAATCTGTTTCCTTGCTGGAGCACGACTACAGGATCCTTACAAACAACTAATAAAAACGTCACAACATCAGACACAATAAAGATCTCAGCTTAAGATTTTCGAAGGAAATATAAGAAAAGAAGCGAAAAAGGGCGCAGTTGATGTCCCGATAAGTCCTTAAAAAAGGAGCAGCAAACTGCCATGGTCCGTAAGATAGAAGAAGGGACATCACACAAAAGAACTAAATCGGATCAAAGTCACAACGAACATATTGATTTCTGCCGGACAGCTTTCTTCTTTATCGCATCAGAGAGGTTCACACGTTTGCTGTGTAGCGTGTGTTCCCGGAAAAATCCCCTCAGACTTTGTACAAAAAGGACTAAAATGGACAAAGTCCTCCTCTTTCGCTCCTGGATTGGTAAAATGGAAGCTCTGATGAAAGCAATATCCTCGCCGGACTCCGTCCCACTGGACATGCATTATACGAGTAATAGCTATAAAAAAACGGGTATAGCAGATATTTCCATGTCAATGATGAGTTTAATGGAAGCGAGAGAAATAATTGATAAGGTATGGTATTGGACTCTGCCAAAGAAACCCTTAAAAGCATTTTGACAGCCAATTCAGACCTTCGCTTTAATTTAATTGCCTTTCTTATTTTACGTGGAAAAGGGTCAGTTTTTTACGTTATCGTATAAAATGACCTTTGTTAAGAATCATTCTATAAAACAAGGAAACTAATTTGTATTTGCATATATGATTTAAACAAGGCAAGTCAAGTTTGCGACAAATTTGAATAAGAATTCTTTGATTTATCTCAGTGAAAAAAATTTTCTTTTCGATTAATGTTATTCGAATTAATCATTCTTCCTAAAGTATGGTGTTGGTTTCCAGTCTGCTAATGGTTTAGAAGTATTACCTAAATTAATTGCAGTATCCATTTAAAGAAAATAAAATGAAATCAAACGTTTAAATGATGCTGTTATTTTAAATCACATATTTTGAAAAATTTATAATTTTTACCTTTCTAGATCTTAACTTTTGAAAAAAAAATAAATTTCTAACAATTTTTATACTTAACAAATCGCACTAACATTATTACTAAAAACAAATTAATCTCGCTGTATGTTCCACTAGTTCGTTAATATGACAAAAACCGAGGTAATATAATGCGTAATTAAAGCATAGTAATAGACAATTACTGGACATGATTAAAAGAACCCCAACCCCTTTCGATATGATAATAAACACTTTATTTCACAAGATTGGTATCAGCCCTTTACATTTTTTATTCTAAAATCATTGTAATTCCGGCGATGTCACCCCTAGATACGCGCATATACTCGTATATATGTATAAAGCTACCATGATGGCTGTAATTTTTAAGGGCGATAAATGAAACAATTGGAATTCCTGGGTAAATAAAATATAGGAATAGTTCCTCATAAAAGACCCTGCCCTTCACTGGATTCGCCCTTAAATGGGGTTAAGCATTAGTAAACGTATATTTAGGGCTGGATTTTCGCACGCATAGTTCGAATGTCGTGAATACATATAAATGCAAATAATGGCCAACTAGTTTGTTATTTACATATACCTTGAGCACTCTGCATTGTGACATTGTGTACTCTTCCCTACGGGCTTTATGAACCTCATGAAAACGAAAATCTCCCTCTCCACTTCAGTTAACCAAAGTAATTTTCAAGACATAAAGACCACCGAACTTATCACTCCGAAATTATTTTTTGTGATTTCATTCCTCCTTTCACATGACACAATTGCGTAACACAAAAGATTCGAAGAAAAACCAAAAATGAGTTGACTATTTCAGCAGACCTTAGCAGCCAGAAGTGTATTTTTGTAGGTGTCACTTCTGTAAACATCGATTATCCTTTTAGGATAAGATTTCGAAGGCCTATTCACGGAGAAATCTCTTCGTTTTGGTTTCTTAGTCCTTTTTTAATTTATTTTACGAGGTCGTCTTAAGAGTGTTTTTATGTTGTCACTCTCGCTTTCCTCGACTGTTGTCAAACCTTCCATATAAGCGTTAGTTTTATTCTTTGTCCGCTTCGTCGTAAGTTGGACTGTGTTGAGGAGGGCACGTTACAGGCTCACGATATTTTGAATAAACATGCTGTAATTCATTTTTCCATTGCTTTGTGGGGTAAAATGAGAAAAAGTTATTTTTGGGATGATGTAATGCATTTGACAGAGAAAACTCCCTGCTTCAGTTCATCCGTAAAATTACATTTCCGTGCTGTATGCTCGTTCAATCCATTTTAATTTGGTGTTAAAATATGTAAGAAATAAATTCCGTTTTCGACACTTAGGTACAAATGGTTTTTCAAGAGGTGCTGAGGTATATTTCTTAAAGCAGAGATTTTGTGTGTTATTTAATTTAACAGGATTTTTTAGGTGCACTTATTTGCTCAGCAGTTTCAAGGATACAACTTTTTGAAAATTTGGATTTTCTGAAAAGTTAAATTAGTCAGATGATAGTTAACAAAGTTGTAGATTGTGATTGGTGTTTAAAATATTAATTAGAACTATGCGCGTGTCTGAAACAAGAGGTCAGAATTCGTAGATTAGACTAATAAAGATTAAGAGATTACATATCGATTAGAGAAAATTGAGTTGTTTCTTTCTTAATATACAATTTTAACATACACTAGAGCAAATCACAAGACCTGAGATACTTTACCATTTTGATCGCCTTGTCGAAGAATACAATACGCTACATTTGTAATAAATGAACCTTTCTGAAGGTGCAGGTGAGTCTGTTAAAGTATGATAAAAATCAATATTAAGATTACTTAAATATCCCATTCAAAATTATACTACTTTGTTTTCTGCTCAGCTTAGCATGTAAAATAGCATTACATTTTTTATACCTTATAAGAAGACAACAAAGATCCAGAGCGCTACCTGAGCTGGGCACTTGCCGCAATGGAACTTTCCAGTCTGGGAATAATCCCTTTGATTCGGTCACAATTTTTTCATGCGTAAGAAAGGATTTTCTTATTTTAAATTCGATCGGAATTAAGAAGAAAATGGTCCTGTTGATAGAAAAATAAGTACAAAAGTAAATTGAATGTAGAACTTAAATTGGTTTTTGGATAAAAAATTTAAAATCTTCTCATGTATACCGGCGCAAATAGATTTTTATAAATTAAGAATATTACGGGCCCCTATGGAGTTGTATAACGTCCTATTACTTATTAGTAGTAAAAATTAGAGCACATTCAGTTAATTGAGTAATATTTCTAAAGGATTTATCATCCGAACAAATTTAATCTTAGGAATTAGGGCGCAGTGCATTCCTTTTGGGATAAATGCAAAATTAAATTTTTAGTAAGAAAAAGTCCACGATAAAACACAAATATAAAAATATTTCTTACTTTTCAATTTTGTTAATCGTAAGATTTGTCGTTTATTTGACTCTTTGTAATCAAAACACAATTGATAAGAAAATTCTTTTATTGAATCAGGAATAAAGTGAGAAAAGTCACTATCATAACATGAAATGAATCATTAGAAGCAAGGTTTACTCTGGCAGGTAGGAGTGTTTTCATTAAATCACCTGGTCTCCATTCGTTCATTTCGTTCGAGCAGAATTGAGAATTTATGAGTTCCATGTCTCTGGATCTTTAGAATTTTTGCTTCTTATCTGTTGTTCAAAAGAACTCCCCGACTGTGGCCCTCCGGACGACCCTTCACTTTTCAAAGTGTAGCAAACATTGAATTGGATTTTCGGACCGGAAGTGTTATCTTTGCGCCATCTGAGAGGGTCATTTAATGGTTATTGATGCCATCATTTATAACGTTGTCCCTATCCTAAAGATGCGTGTGGTAAGAGTTCGCTACCCACACTTGGCCGGCTCCTTCGCGCCGACATTCGGTAGCTCTCGTAATTGGATTATCACATACAATGGACGGGAACAGATGAACAAGAGAAAACAGAAATCGAGTGGATCTCTATCTTTAGGACGAGGTCGAACAAAGCCCGGACCCTCCTTAAAAGAAAAAAATGGGACAGCATTGGCTGCAGCAGCTCGAGGATAAAAAATGATTAAAGCGAGACACAATACGTCTCCTCTTCTCAAGGAGATAAATCGATCTCCCAAGTCATTTCACACCTACTTGGATCTATTTGGAACCTATTTTACGATAACTGCTACTGTTCGTGTTCATTGTTGACCCGCCCGCCTCCGGGTGTTGTGAATTGTATGCAAATTAGCTCCTAACAATGTTTTCCTTCCAAAAGGGCCCACGGCAACTCTCTAAGGACACACGGTAGCTGTTGAGCTGGTGCCGAACTATGCGGCGGTAATTTACACTACAATTGTATCCTTTTTCCAATTTAATTGAATCACTTTGTGGGCTCCATTACTAGCTTGATGGGGCACCATTAATTTCGACTAAGATAAGGGTTGATGGAGGACACCCAGGTGGTAAAATTAAACAAGCGAAAATTGTACTTCCAGGTGTGAGATGGGGCTTGTTTTATGTTTCTATTAAAAATTTTACTAGCCTTCAGAAGCAGTTCTATTGTAGTCCCTTTTCTTACGTATAGTTCGACTTTAAGCCATGGTTCAGGAACTGAAATTTAGTGTAATATTCGATATAACTACGCATTGTTTTTCATGTATATCGTTGTAGGTCGTTAACAATTTGGTGCCTTTATTAACATACAAATATCTAAAAGCTTCCAAATTCGTATATTGATTAATATTGAAAACGATTTATCATATGAACTTGTTCCTGAATTTTTTTTGTTTCTAAACATGTTTAATATTTTGTTTTTTATCACTCAATGTTGCAGAATTGCATTATAAAACTCGATCTTGTTTCGTTACCTTAGGAATTTAAGTGTTACTGAGTTAACAACATAATGGCTAAACTATGATTTTGCTATAGTAAGTTATGTTGCAATTTAATCCTTAATCTATCTAATCAACGTTAAAAGCATCTGGTTCTAAGTGAATTATATTGAAATGAATGTTTGTCAGTCAACAATTGAGTGGTATTACAAATATATGGAGTTAAATTTCATAACTCTAAGCACTGACATTGCACATTATTTTCGCCCTCTAGAAAAGGTAACCTTTGTTCTACATTGGAGCCATGTAAGAACCTACAGGGCAGCATTATACACACACGAAATGAATAAAAATCCCATTTGACACTCCCGGTGAAATTTCTTCAGTTGAAACTTTATTGTTGACAATTTCTCGCTAACGACAAATTTTTCTTCATGCGGCACAAAGGACTGACACAAAGTCCCTCGACGCCCCCATAAAAGCGGTTCGTTTGATATCTAAATCCACAATCTTGGGTGGTGCACGTCCCAGGAAAATGAACGCATCCTCCCTTCCACACACACAGGCGCCCCGACACACAATGGAGAGTCATGAAAAGGGAAAAAATTTGAACTCCGAAGGATACAATTATGGCAACCATCCACCCTTAAGTCGACCCATAGAGGAACATGCAACAAACTTGCTCTACTAGAGTGTCTACACGAGAGTTTTCTAGTCGAACAAAGCCTTCTCGATGCCACCCAGACCACATGTGGAGAATCTTTTGATACGTTTTCCGTTCGTCTATATCGACACGTTTTTGTGTGCCGTCATACTTGGAACTTGGACTTTCAATGGCGTCGTGACGGGATGTGGGTGGGAGGTTCTCGAGAAGGGCGGAAGTAGACCGGGAGCGGAATAGGGACGCCTTGCGATACCTCGATTCGAGCGCCCTCCTACGGCTGTGCGTAGCGAGAACAGATTGGCTCTTCGTGAAAGAAGGCTTTCGGTAGTTAACAAGTTTCCCATTGTTTGCCGATGGGTTGGCGCTGGAGGTCATCGATATTCCAGCTCCTTTTGTCGCCCCCTGCGTCTACATATCGATGGTTTCAGGATACATGGTAAAGGGCCTATTTGGCAACAAAGTAAAATTGCTTTGTACCACAAAAGCTTCCTTTTTTGTGTTCCTTATTGTCTGGCCCTTGTTCGGCTCCTCCATGTTGTTGCTGTTGAAGATTCCTCCAAAGGGTGGTGGATTGCGGATGGTGGCATCGAACATATCGGGAGTGCAGGGATGTTGTTATTGCCGAAACAAACTTTCTTGTCAGAATTTGTTTTTGTTGTTGAGGCTCTTGTTACCTTCTCGTCCCCTGATTTTTCGACCATTTCGTTCTGTCGTTCGCATTCTTTATTAAGACTGCCATATCCTTAGTGACTTGGAAAAACTTTCTAACCCTTGTTTGATTGCTATTGATTTCTTAACTTCTCGTCCAGTTCTAAAGACGCAATGAAAGTCGTCATTAGTTTTCTTATAAAAAATTACGAAAAGGGTCGTCTACTGAAATGGAACAACAAATAAATTATTTTGTTAAGATTTTTTTATCTTTTAGTTGAAACGAAAAAAAATAAAATAAAATGTAAAACTGTATGTTAGAGTTGGACAGTATTAATCTACATGCATGTGTAAATATTTAGTCAGTTAGGTAAAGTATGTAGAAGAAATGAAGTTATAATAATTATCTCCAAAGACCCTTAGTCAAATCTTTCCGGTTATCTTGTTTCTGAAGCAGGATGACCGACTATTATAAAAAACTTAGGGTTTAGTTTGAAAATATTATTTGTCCTGTTATCTTATATACAGTGACCCTGCAGATACAATTATTAATGGAAGTCCCTTCTAGTCTAATAAATCATTTAAGAACGTTAGATTTTCTTTAGAAGATTATAAATAATAAATAAACATGTCCGAAGCCAGGTAAAACCTAAGAAGTCCGAAAACGTAAATAATTAATAATACTTTCTACAGATGAGGTTGCTGTTCAAGAAATCTGAAAGATTGACCATAGTGGGCTGAAATTTTAGAAATCTTTAAATTAATTTCATAGAAAAGTTACTATGAACATGACTTATTCAAGAGAGTGGCTCAACTGAGACAAGATGAGTTTCGTGAAAACGGTTTGATTCCTAAGACCCTCATTCCCACTGGCAATTTGAAAGCTACTTTTGAAATATTAGAGGGATATTCTGACCTTTCAAAGTAAGCACTTCTGTTTTCTTAAAGGAAAGGAATTAAGAAAACAATACATAGTGTCACTAACGAGATAGAAAGATTAAAGAAATAAATATGAAGTAATTATATTCTTTACAAACATGGAAAATCAATCAAATAATATTGTTTTCCAAATATTATAAACATCTTTATATTAAGCTATCTTTAGTTTATCCCTATCACACATCATCCAAAAAAAGAAAATTTATCTATCACCTTGATCCAGTTTTGTGACGTTAATGCGTTTGCCATTTCTGGATACATCACATCCCCTTCCAATGGCACTCTGAATAAGGGTGGTAACTTTATGGCCAAAATGATATGTTGCGTCAAATTGTGATAAGATAACAAGCTGGAAAATTGAATCGGGGGAAGTATCTGATTAGAGTTAATTTGGTTATCTGGCTCAACCCTAGGCAACACTATCCGGTACTTTTTGATCCATTGCATCCGGAGGGTAAATCTCTGGTCGTACGTAAGGGATGATGACTGTACGGTACGGTGGAAAATCAAATCGAGGACATACAATGTAAGTGCTGACTTAGGCAGAGGGGTACTCGCTTTTAGGAAAACGTTTCAATTTAATTAAGACCTAATGATAATTTGAAAAATAAGTTATGGTTGTTAATTGAAAATGTTGGATTTGTGTCTTTTCATAGTCATGAAAGTAATTATAAGACAGTACTCTTTGGTATTTAACGTATTTAGATTAGGTACTATGTTAATGTATTTGGTTCCCTAGGTATTAAATGCATCCGGTTTTAAAATATGCTTTGCATAATAATATAGTTGGAAAAAAATAAGTTTTAGCTGCAGTGTAAGCTTTCGGTACTGCCTTGTACTCACCACTACTACACGCTCCCTGCGAAGAATTTGTTATCATGATAATGCAGCTGAACATGACTAATATTAAGAACTTTGTTTTTGTTTTGTTGAAAAACTCCTTTACCTCGCGAGGTGCATTCCATTTCCGATTTTATTTACTAGGTAAACTATCAAGGTGGTGGTTTTATTTTTATTTGTTTACACTCCTGAACGGATTGTGCCCTAGCCTAGCGGGTTGAAGGAGTGCTCGAACTTGACTTCTGGCACCTGGCTAGTCAGTAGTGACCATTCGAAATATTTTCGCTTTGCAAGATAATCATAAAATTTTCTGACGGGGACCTCTGAAGACAAGGAATTATCTGGCTGCTGGTAAGTGTAAAACTTTATTCCGTTGCACGGTATTCGAAATGTATGTTGAAAGCAGTAACGCGATCAGATTAGAAGTGGAAATCGGCTTCCAACTGCGATCCACAAGAACATTTTATGTAGATTCATGTTATGATTTCGCAAACAGATCTCTTCATGTTCAGTTATGCTCAGTGGGAACCCTAAGTGCATCAGACAAAATACCTGCGTGCAAGTTCACAGAACACAACAAGATCCCGGAGCAACTACAAGAGGAGCAATGTAGCGAACAAGAGAGAAACCAAGCAGAAAGGTCTTAGGTCACACGGTACTTGTTTCCCTTGTATAATGTCTTATCGCAGCAGCAAGAAATTTCAGCTGATCGATAAGACTGGCCCCAAGGAGGCGACAGGCCGGGATTCGATCTATCGCCGCCTCGGCCTAATGTCCCTGTATCAATGGCCGAATCTTAATGATGCCCTGTTTCACTATCAATCAGTGGTAAACGATATCCTGACAGGCAAGGATTATGTCCAGGAATTTCTCGGTCGGGGATTATGCGGCTCGAACGACATGTAGCCGGGGCTTTAACGAACCTCTTCTGGTTTTTGTTATGAACGACAAAACATCGAAATGCAATAAACAGCGTTTCGGTTCAATTGTGTTGAGTTATTCCCTCCTCAGGCGATATCTGCGGCGCCATCTAGACCTCTTCCGATGCGACATCGTCACGAGGAACAATAGAATAACCACGTGAAGATGTCGCTCGTCGCAATTATAGGTACCCAGACTCCGGAGCCACTTTTTTTGCCAACCTGGAGACGCTGTTCCATCGATATCGAACCGATAGTTGGCCTGATCATAAATTGTTCCCCGTGACCTTTGCAGCAACCGACTGAACGCGGCAGTGGCAGCGCGACGGTGGGAGGCGTGCAGAGCGCGGTGGATAGATTGCTCAAATCTAGTGACAAATTACCTTTCCGCGAAAATTCAAATTCGAGGGCTTAAGAAAACCATGGGAATGTTTGAGCGCGGTAATTGAAAATTTCACATAATAACCTCCAGCGCGTCGATCAGCGGCAGCAATTTCCAAATCTTTCAATTAAGCAGAACCTCGGCGAGGCGTGTTTGACTAGCGATAACACCGGCAAGCACACACCTCTCCCGCAGGAACAGAGTCCCGGCGGCGATGAGGCGGTACTGCGCTGCTGCTCGTATCCCGATGACATTGAATGAAAAGTGTTCACACAAAATTATTCCATCAGATGAAAAAGCGGCATCCTCGTAATAGGAATAAAATCTCCGAGGATGAAATTTGAATATCAGGACAAATAATCAGACTGACGAGGGTGGTTTTATGCGAGCCGGGCTGTCCTCCCACATCTCGATTCTGTTCCCGGATCCCGGCGGCAGGGCCTGTGTTCCTCGACGATTAGCAAATAAAAACACACCCCTATTCCGCTCTGGAGCGAAAAAATCTCCCCTTTAATTAAAAATCCTTTCAGCACACTTTTTCACTTTGTCTGCTGGCACGATGACTCGAGACCCGGGATTGGAATGCTCGGGATGGTACCCCGGACCCCGGACATAATTTTTACAGTCGGGGTGGCTGTCTAAGCAGCAGCCAGGGGCGGGACGAGGCGTACGAAATTTCCTGCGAATGATCTGAATAACTTCATAATGTAATACCATCCGTCTGCAGCTTATGCCACGCTACATCCAGCCGGGAGTTGATATCCAAACACATCCATTGGGGGATACAAGCAATACCTCGCTTCAATCATTGTCAGCTTTCGGATCTGCAGGGGAGACAGAGCAGCCCTCGCTCCGCGCCGGGTATTTCAATTTTAGAGTTATCTCCTGAAGATATTCCTGCATAATGTTATGGCAAATGCGATCCTCAGCGCTGTTTCCTGCACTAGCAATAAGTGGGAATGTGTGTATTTGTGCCGATAAATTGTTTCGGCTTAAAATGGCTCAAACGGTGTAGTTTGTCCAACAAAAATACGGACGACAATTTTTCTTTGATTCAGAGGAGATAAATTTGTTTTCCGACAATAGGTAAGGAGAATTTCTAGATTATGTCTTTATCTGTTTGTCTATTCGACACTTACTGTCCTATTTAATAATTTAGTACTTTTTCTTTATTTCTTCTTTTAGTGTTTCCAATCAAGAGAAATAAAACGTATATAAAATCCCTTTTTGTTTGTTTTATACATTGAAAATGATGTGTGCACAAACATTTTAGTAAATAAAACAAATAAAGGAAAACTAATGTAAATTGAAATTGTATAATTCTTACACTAAAGAAAGGGCTAAAAGGACTAAAGGACTACTAAAAGTGTCTCAGAGTTATCATATTGTGGCTATTAAAAATACTATCAGAAGTCCTTTAAGTTATTAATTTTAAACGAGCATATAACACGTTTTAAAGCTAAAAAGGTAAGCAATATAAAAATATAATTCTCATTTTTAATGTAAAAATTAATTTTAAAAACTGCAAAAAGGTACTTTTATGTAATCTGTCTAATTCAAGCTTGCTTGGCTTTTTTACTTTTAAATTAAGAAATTCTGCAGAAAAAATATTCAATACTCATAAGGTAAATCGATTAAAAGAATTAAAAAATGAATTTTACAAATTTAATAGATTAGTGTCGTAGTTATGTAATTATATTTATATTTAAATATCGACCTTTTTTAAATATATAAAATGTATTTCCTTCACTTTTTGAGTAAAACTTTAAAATAAGTTTTTATATCAAATATACCTGTACCTGCAATACTACAAGTTTTTCCGAAATTTTAGCTTTACTATTTTCGAATATACACACATAAATTTAAACCTTCCCAAGCTTATTATTGGAATACACGTGAATTAGAAAGTTGTAGTCTGTTACCTCTAGTCTACAAAAATTCAATTCAGCGTAAAGTACGGGTGAACGAAAGATCCTATAAGAGTTCAGTTCTGCTTTTATGAGATAAAGAAGCCTAGAAGGAAATCAGAAATCTATCTCGAAGCCTAGATTGCATATTTATGTTTAGAATTTTAACTGTTGATAGTTGATCTTGATACTTCGTTTAATAAAACTACTATAAATACTTCGATTATTTAGGCGACAATATTATTAAAGGCATTCGTAGCATGATTCTAAATGACCATTTCCCTATCAGTTGACCCCAGTCGCCCAGACGTTCTCTGTTAAATAAGTAGCGGTGGATTTGCCAGAGACAAATCTATCCATACACAAAAGGATTCGTTTGAAAATTATGTTTAATGTCTTCATCCGCGCGGGACGAAATATAAGATAAAGTGCACGCAAACATCTTCAGCTGCTGCAGCCGAACTTATCTTGTGGCTTCTCGTTTACATCGGTGCCCATAGTGTTCGGCGCAGTTAACAATGCAGAACCGCGGATATGGGAGCAGCAGCCACGTTATATTCTATGAGCGGCCTACCAATTTCTGCAAGAAAATTTATAGGATGCGATCGGCCGTAGGCATGGAACGACTGTTTCTAGCTCTAAAATTAGACGCTGCATGACCACCGCGCACAGATCACAGAGATAAATTGTCGGCTGGTCGATATTTATACTTATACTTTTGGAGTTCGGGAGTTCGATGCGTTTTGTCGGGTCTGTATTTTAGACTGCATCGACAAAGGAGCCATCGATTGCACTTGCACCGCCAACACACGTGTGTTTTATGTTTTGACTGATTGCTTGCGTCTTCTCACCTTGGCGAGGGGCTATCGATTTATTATGCATTCGGGTGCATCACGAGCGCTTTGAATAAATCGTGGACAAATCTTGTGGAACACACTTTTTAAGTAAAGTTCCTTGTTCGAGCTGGCCCTTCCGCCTCCCCGTAATGAATCGCTGTCGGCGGCACTTCGCTTTTTGGAAGCGCGCAGCGCGGACAGACCTAGGACCAGACATCAGCGTCATTAATAAACTTTTGTGACAACAAGAAACATCACTGGATCATAAATTATGCCCCCGGAGTCCTGGAGGCAGCCGTAACTAAGGAGGAGTTTAATTTTTGTTTGTTGCCAGCGATGCTGGCTTTTGAATTAGCAGCAACACGCGCTAATTCGTTACGCAGATATCTTAGGCTAAAGCCGTGCAAGAAACATCCGAAGAAATGTTTTTGACTTGTTAGTGATCCTTGCGTACGCTTTCTTGTTCAGCGGAACAACATCCGAAGGACACGTGCCTCCTTAAGCACATGTTACAACCTCCAGTAGCTGCAAGCGATGTTTCATAATTTATGGTATCCTAGATTATCCCCTTTTTGACGCTCCAAGGGGAAAACCAACAATGGACATAAGCTTGATTCGTCAGGGGTACTTTAGGCAATGGTGAAAATGTTGTGGGTTCAAAAAGGCACCCTGCAGATTTTTATTCTTCCTAGTGTCACAGGGTCTCGGATCTCGGTTCATTATCATAAACAAATAAACTCATTGTTGTTGCGGAAAATTACTGCCAAAGTTGTAATTAAATGAGGACTTGTATAAACCATTCTAAACTTAATTTCTGCACTTTTCCGGGATTTGTACAGAAGTTAGAATAATGTGAAATGTAGAGTTTGATGTACTTTTGACAAAACTTAAATAATCTTTTCTTTCAATTCTTTAAAAAATAAGATATAATTAATTTACTGATAGTGACATAGAATGGAAGTGGCAGAAGATTTCTGAAACTTAGTTGGCTTTCAAAAACAGTATTTCATGACATATTATTAAGAAAGTAAAGTAATATAAAACAGCGTTATGTTTGTAATATGTGTACCTTATATTTTCCAAAGGTATTCCAGTCAAAAAAGGAGTAATAAAAAATAAGGTAAAGGAATTTTTATTACCCATATTACTTCATATACCCCAAATTTATTAAGCATTGTTATGTTGCCCTGTAATCAAACTGAGTTTAGAAAAAGAAACATAGACATATTTATCTCTGAAACTCATAAAATGTGCAATGTGCAACACCAACACTAGCCTTATCGACAAAATTTATTTCTCTAGCACCTCGTAAAGAATAGCTTCCTTATTGGCGTCATCTGCAAGAACAGTCGAATGAAGCGCGGATCGACGAGGTATTTCTGGCTAGCCACCGTAGGTAAACACACATTTTAATCTAATTAAGAAGCTGATTATCTAGACGACAGGCATCTGTTTGATTATGTCACACCCGAGGTGGAAAATTGAGGTCTGCAAGCGCAGAACACATAAAGTCGGCGAAGTCGGCGATAACTGAAAACACAAATGTTTGACTCGAACTAAGGCGTCCCAGGTCCCAATCCCAGCGTTCGCTTGGCTGGTGGTTTCTAGATTGGCATCAGTCAAATGACGCCATCCCGAAGACCCAGCGCTGTAGCGTGCTAACCTCAGGAGGCAGATAGGGAAGGTGTAGGTGACAGTCAACCTATAAATATTTATTACTTCTCCGTTCATTAGCGGAGCACTCACGGGTCTATTTGGGCTAGGAGCAACTGCGACAACCCAGACAATTTCTAAGATGCAGAGATCAAAGTCAGGGAACCCAAAGACAACGAAAAATTAAAAAAAGGAAGAAAAGGTGTCGGTGTCAATTTTAAGCCTTCAATCGTCGCTTGATGGCTGCTTGCCATTTCCATCCTCCGACTCTCGCCTGCATCCCGGTCCAGGCTTGCTAGAACGGAGATACCATGTTAAGCGTTTTTGCTCGTTTTCTGTCACTTTGTTCACTTAACTAGATATTAACACGAAATCTGATAAGGATATTTATCCTGTCTCTCGATTTGACTATTTTTATCCAGTGTGTCACCGTTCCGTTGCAAGGAACCATTTGAAGGCGGGAATGGGACGTCTGCCGCACGGCACTTCGCCTTTAATTGATTATGATATCTGGGCTGAAGGTTGAAGAGCAGATGGTGCAACCCGCAAGTCGCTGCAGGGCACCAATAGCGACAACGGCTGCGCTCTGCTGCATTTGCGCTCCTCAACGGAAATATCTTAATAAGATGTTACAAAATGTGGGGGGTGGCTGCATGGAACTTGCTCTTTAATTTCGACACACTAGTGTAAGACTTTATAGGCTCATTACTTGCCAAAACATTACGGAATATTACCTTTTGCAGAGTTTAAATGATTACAGCTTTTCGCAGACAACATCAACTCTTTAATTAGAAGCATGTTACACGTTGTATTTCATCAGATCCTGGCTAATATTAATAGTGCTGGTGTGAACTTATCGTTTGTTTGTGCCAATCAAACAGAGGATTTCGTTGTTCAGACAAGAGACAGAGTAAACGCAATATGAAGAAAATTTTTCAAAATTGATATCAAAAATGCTTTTCTAAATTAATATGAATTTTTCCATTGAAAAACTTGATTTACTGAATTAATGAAAAATAGCAATAGCGTTCAATAACCCACAACTATTTTGATGTGCTCTTTCATTTCATTTTGTAATTAAGTTCTAGAGCGCAACGTGCAGCATGATAATGAGAGAAATTTCAAGCTTAATTTAACTTGCTATAAAATTAAAATTATGGTGGCCTTTTGCGACGTGAAAGATTTAAAAGTTCCATTATGTTTCTGCAGAATGTATGTAAATCCATTACAAGTGGTATATTAATTTTTAACCAAGCGACTGAAAAAGTATTCCAGTTATAGTTTACCATAATTAGTACTGTGCGAACATCGCACAATAAGATTTAGATTTATCATCAGTTAGACTCCACAATTCCAGGAATTCTTTTGTGATTTCACAAATAGCTTAGGTTAATTAGAACACCGCCGGCGCGTCTCACTAGGAGCAATGAGATTTTCTTAATGATCCATTTGACACTTGGCTGTCAAAGCACCTCGCCCTTTGGAATAATCCCCACAAGATACGCTTAAGTACTGTGCATCACATTTTCCTGTCAATCACAGGGCTCTTGAACCCTTAGACCTCTTCGAGCAGTTTGACGAAAGGATGCCCGTGCCCCTCGAAGTGTTCTGGGTGAGCAATAAAATTTCCACGGAAAATCATTACCAGCCCGTTCGTTGGAATGCGAGTGTCCGGAGGATGTTTACCGAGAAATTACCCCCTCTACTTGATGGACATAAACCTCAATTTTATGAGGTATTTGCTAAAAGAAACGCATAAACTTGCCGAGTGTTTGTTTTCTAATTCAGTTCTAGTTTCTGTCCCATGAAGTTTTCATTACTAAGTATTTTTGCAGCACAGGGTGGACTAGACTCTTTCCGTTTATGTCCGTCTGGACAAAGGGCGCAAATATTACATTTTGTAGCCGAGATTTATTGAGACAAAACTTTTCCGTATATTACCGCGCTTTGGCCGTCCCGGTCCGGAACTAGTGCGGACCCAAAGCTCCTCCTCCACTATCTTCGGTTATGAGAAAAACGTGAGGCCTTGTATCCCAACTATTTATTGCCCTCGTAAAATGTTATAAGCATTCCTGGCATTCAATTTGGCAGTAAAATTTTACGGCATTTCTGTTGTAATAGGAAAACACTATTTCACCAAGGACAAGCAGAAAGGTCGTATGTGTTTATCTGCCCGCTCTTCAATGACTTTCTCGCGGAATAATTAAAGATCTAGGCTTGAGAGCCCAAAGAATAATCTCCATTATCGTACTGGCCGGATATCGGGTCCATTAATCCTAAATAGAACTTCATCTTCAGATGCTCTGGCGAGATTAAGCGCCTGCAGGCCGAATTAAACGACCGACCAATAAAGCCATAAATAAATAAAACAAATTACACCCGAGAACATTGCCAAAAAACTACCACGGACAAATGCTATAAATTTGTCGCCATAAGCCCTCCACAACCCGAAACGTAGTCATATTTGTCCGCTCTAGAATCGGCGGGACCGGGTTGCAGTCAAGAAATTATTATAAATTGCCTCATATCCTCCCTACATCCCATCCCGCCGAGTGCTTTGAAAAGGTATTAGACTGCGAAAAATTAAATACACTCGCGCACCCCTGTTCCGAATTAGCATAATTATCACATTATCGCCAGAATCCTGCTAGAATATCTCCTGATGGTCTTTGAAGATGGAGAATTTACTCGGCCTGCAAAAGCAACGATATTTAAAATCGACTGTTTCAAAAGTGGTCCTGGCACTGCCTTACAGGCTATAAATTTCGCTACTGTAGAATAAAAGTTTCTAATGATGATTGCAGCACACGTAATTCAGGTGACCTTTCAAATATTTTAACATCGTCAATTCTATAAGGAACAGTTTAAATTGAAGTAGCGGGTGAGTGCTTCTTCTATAGATTCTTTAAGAAGAACTCTTACGCATTTTCCGAATTTAATGGTTATTTTATTTCAGCATTATAGGAGTATCTTACTAAAAGGACGAGGATATAACAAAGTGGGGACAAATGCTTTAATATCTGCAATCCTCCAATTGGTTTTGGTATTAAACATATTAGAAAGTTAAAAACGGCTAAGCTACAACCATTATTATAAATAGTTTTACAAACAAAATGTTAGTATAAGTATTAAATTTCTATATAATTTGATTTGATATTTTGTCTACATATACTTGAAAATGTCTATTTTAATAATAAAATCCATTAAAAAAAGCAGTTTTCCAACTTAGCGAAATGAATGTGCAGTTTCCTCCCAATAAGCTCCATTGACCTCTCCATATCATAAACTTCTTGATTCACCGTGGTATCTACTTAAAGGACCGGCCATAGTCAGTTTCTTCTTGATCAATTCTTTGTTCCTTGTTATTCTTGGCGTTATAATAAAATTACTTAATAGGAAATTAATTAGCGTGCATATACTTCTGACTGGGTTTATGACGAATCATTCCATCCACGGTTTATGGGTTTCAATAAATTGCCGATCTAGCAAACAAACGCTTTACTGACACTGCCAGAATGGGCCGGTTTTCCTAGGTCTGCTCGCAATCGAAAAGCAGATGTAGCACTACTGGGTCCAGATCGTGTAAACATTTTATCAGGGGATCGTTCACTGGACGAATAAACCACCAATGACCACTAAAATTAAAAGTGGACACATAAAACCACCCCGGCGAAAGTGAGCCTAGTGAGGGGCACTTAGGCCACTTGTGAACGAAGACCCTGTCATCGCGAGTCTCTAAGACAGTCCGACGAACCCGTCGGGCTGTGACGGTAATTACGAGGAGTCCTTGACGTCTGCATTTTTCCAACGTCTCAACTCCAACGCACCAAGGAACACGACTGCCGGAGTTAAGAGTCGCTCATCCGAGGCGTTAAGTGTTAACTGCCTTAAGTGGGCATCTCGTAAAAACTCCAAACAAACAAACAAACAAACGGGCGGAGCACGGGACGCGGCCGCCAGCTCGCCATAAACAGATAATTAAGGAACTCACATATGAGCAGCGTCCCGGATGAGTGTGTATAATCAAACGTTCATAAAGTTAAGGATTTATTTGACAAGAACCGATGATGGGCTGCAATTAATCTTAATTATACCCGCGTCTTAAGAGTATGCGAGATTAAGACACTGGAGGCTTTGTGCACTGAAGATGTCAGCTCAGAAGAATGAGAGAGCGCCAAATTGATTACGAGAAAAATTCCAATAATTTCGCAGCGAATTTTTGAGGAAGGAAAGTATTTCTTAATGTTAAAAAAACTAAAATTACCCACACACAATGCCACAATCGACTTTGGTTCTTATTGATCTTGTCTAATATTATATTTACTAAAATTTATTAAACCTAATTTTATCTGAATGATTGATGCGAATTCGTTGGAATCTTATTTATTAAAAGCGATATATTTGTTTATAGTTATGGAAATATAAATAACAAACATTTTTCAAAATTAAAATTAACTTGGCACAAAATAAATCCAATATAATCAAACACTTGTTTATCGACAGCTGTTAAAAAAAATATTCATGAGTTTCCTTTTTTAAAAGTTATTTAGGTCGTCTGAAATCCTTACCATTAGGTTTGAGTTCGAAATTAAGGAGAACTACTTTTCAAACTATCACAAAATACACTAGGAAGAAATAAATTTGGTTTGCTCTAATCATATTGGAAATCTAGTTCTGTTTCGCAGTCCGTGGGGATGTAAATTCGATTAAATTACTAAGATTTTTAACTAAGCTTTTATAAAGTAACGTACTTTTGAACCAACATGAGTATTCAATTATTTAAACTAAAGGCAAAGAATATCTCATCTGCGTATTAAACAAAGGAATTTACTTTTATTAAAATAGTTTTCTTGCACAATAATTTAGCACAGTAAGTTTTTCGCCATTACTAAATATTTTATTAATCAGACATATGTAAATTATGAATAAAAGTCATAAAAACTATACACTCTTTCTACATTCTTTAATTTTGAAGACCATGTAGTCATTTAGAATATTTACTTTTAAGTTATGCCAGCAGGATAAACGTCGGACATTTCAATTATTAATACTAGTCCAACATTTTCGGCAGTTTCAATTTATAAAATATTAATTTTTTTGTTTTGTTAATAATAATATTAATCTTTTTCCGAGATATTAGAACACAAGTATAATAGCTAAGTAGTAATATTTCAATCAATCAGACTTACTAAATATTTCGCTAAAATAATTTTTAAAGGTAGGTGAAAGTATTTTTTTCCTTCCAACAGAGATCAATGCTTTCATAATGGCGCATCAACCACTTTCCAAAGGCGAACTTCCTGAAGGCGACCGACAGGAGTAAATCTCCATTCAGATTCAATGACATGACGAAAGTCATCTAAGAATAAGAAGAATAATTGTGGTGGCCAGCAGCCAGCGGTCGCAGGGGCGACCCCAATTTGCGCGCTAATCTCTTCTAATTTTGACAAAATCCTGTCGACGCCCCGGCCCAACTGAGCAAACACGGACCCCGCATAAAAGTCAAACAAATTGTAATTTTCCCTTTAGCCGGATTCCATTTTTATCATTCGCATTAAATTTTTCCTCAAAAGTTTAAGTTTCCAAAAGAGGATTTTGGCTTAAGCCCAAGTCAGTTTAATTCAGATTTGTGTTGCATAAAAAGCTCGGACCAGAACAAACTGAAATGAAAAGCCGGCGCCGTTATTGCTCTTTTTCTATGATATTTTTCCGTTTTTGTATTATTTTCGCCGAGCCATCAAATATAATCCGTGGCGATACAATTTGTATGTAAATTTTTTGCATTTCGCCGGCTTGATGGAGCGGTTCCCACACCGCGGACACTAAGCCGTGATGAATTATTTTACGCGATCCGATTGTCTGGCCAAGTGTATGCGGACGCATCAAGGATTTTGCGTGACTACTCATTATTCAGGCCAGCCAGGGGGAGAGATGACTTAATTTTATGAACTTCGGGATAAATCTGTTTTTGGATTCATAATAAACCCTGAAATTGGAAACCCGCCCCCGGTCGAGGCTCCATCGACACCGAAGAAGTCATGATTTTTCTACGGTAATCGGCTCTGGCAATTGTTTGCTCTGTTCCAACATGGGAATTACCGCCGAAGGGGCTTCAATTGTCATGTAACCGAGGTAATTTTATTATGAATGCTCGAGCCAACCGCAGGTATGTCACGCATAAAGCCGGCAAAAGCGTAAACGGGAGCCGTATAATGTTTCATGCGCTAGTTTTAATTGGATTTGAGAGTGTCAGCACCTGGCTTTACTCCACTAACAACTAGCTTGACGGAATATGACAAAATTCATTCTGCGCACGAATTCTGTTTTATTGAAATTATTGAATCACGACTTTCTATGTTCAAATTTTAAATTGGATTGACGACAAACAACTACTACCTGTAAGTGGTTTAGCCTGTGCACTTGAACAAAGTCAAATGGAAGGGTATTTGGGAAATTGTTTCTCATTTTGTTCTATTTTTGAGTTTTACCAAGGTTAACTACAAACATAAAAAAGCACAAATTTAATTTGTTTATGTGTTCAGACACAACGCAGCCACTTAACTTTTTACCTAGAGCAAGGACATCAGAACCTACCTGTAGAATACGAGACCAAAACACATTTTCTTAAAATTAAATATGGGGGGCTATGTTCATTTGAACAGTTTATAAATTATATGATTTTATGACTATGTACATACACGTAGACATCAACTTTAAGCTGTGACACTGCTTCCAGAAAATTTTGTCTGTTGCGCTATTGTGCGAATTATGGTGAGATTTTTTATCTATCTTCATATACAAGTAGGATCCTTTCTGAAACTACTGCAAATTATAATTCTAAAATTATTTTAAAAATAATGAATTTTATTTCTGTCGATTTCTAGAAAAAGAAGGATACTGCCCGCTGTTATGAAGTTTCAGTGTAGTACTTCTATGCATATATTTAATAAAAGAACAGTTACTGAAAACAGCGAACACCAAATTAAAAATTTTATATTAAAAAAACAATAATTGCAATATTTCTTATCACAATTTTCTTGAATATCGATTTCTACGAGGTTTAAAAACTTTCTCCTTTTTATATTTCATTTCTACCAACCCACAAAGAAATTTTTGTCGAGACACAAAACAAAAGTCACCCTGTTCTGTAGAAAAAAGCTAGGGCGGCATTATTTAACTGGAATAGTACCTATAAATTAAAACCACACATTATCATTAATTATAGGATAAAAAGAAAGCGGTCCGAAATGAATAGAGCGAAACCTGCGTCCTAGAGGCAATAATTATTTTCTTTCTGCGATCCCACTTTTACCCCCCGAATTGTCGGGAACGTGGGACATAATGTTCCTCTTGACTAGGCAGGTCTTATGCAGAAAACCAGAAAATTTACTAAACCACACCCTCTGGCTAAGAAACAGGCGAAAATAAAAATTTATAGCCAACTTACAAGGGAGCGCCTGATAATGACCATTAAATTCGACTGAGGGAACAGACACTTAAAACAGGAGGACTTTGTCGAATTCTAAAGGACCAATTGCAGGCAAGCGGGAGCAAAATGTGCGCGGAGAATATATCGCGACTACGCCATGGCTTCAACTAAACTTATTCCAAATGTTAAATTAGACTAATTACTGCACTATCTAATGTTATTTAATTTAATATCGCTCTTGGAAATCACGGAAGGGATAGATAATAAAATATTGAATATGGTAGTTGTATGGTAGTTTAAATTTTTGTAATCTGACGAAGAGTTTGACAATAAAACTGAATGTTATCGATTAAGGGAACAAATCATTTTTAGAGCTCTCCAAATTAGAAAATGTGTAAACTAAAGCCATTTTTTAATTCAATTCGGGCTAATTTTAGGATTTGACTTGAATTTAACCTAAATATTTTAAAATCCATTTGTTTAACTGATTCTTTTCTATTCTATTGGATCGATTATCGACACGGATGGACACTGGTCTACCGCACAAACAAGCTTCATGATAACGTTTAAACTTAATGTTTCTAATTCAAGTTCAACTTGGCTAATATTTTTTCTTTACAGCTATTCAGGTCTGCTTCAAGACCGGATTCATAAATCAAAAATCGTCAAAAATTGTCGTTATTTAGAACAATTAAGAGGAAAAATAATGATGTAGCAATAAAAAATATTGTAAACTTGATTTCACTTTGCCGATTCTTAATTTTATACTTAAAATAATTAATAATACCTTATACTTAAATAAGGTAAAATACAGGGTAAAAAAACAATTGCAGTTTTAAAAAAAGTTAAGTGACAAATGCAGCGTTGCGTTGAACATAATTTTATTATACTCCCAAATTAAATAGAGAATTCCAATAAAATTTTCACATATGCCTTATATAATCGATTCATATATGAGGCAGTTTTGTTAAAGGCTTCCCTGATATTTCGTAGCATCACCTGACCACACCGAGGCACAACGATGCAGCCAGAAGAGCATCCCGTGCATGCACAGGAGCGTTTATGTAGGCCGCGCGGAACAATTTATTTCAATTAAATCGCTTTGTTCGAGATTTTCTGCGGATACATAATATCAGCGAGCGAGCCAGGTACGGTGTGTGCAAAGCCATTGATAAAAAGGTGTTAGAATTTTAATTTACACTTCCCGGAGCAGTTGCGGTACGAAATAAAATTAATAAATGGAAAGTGTGTATGATCAGTTCGCAGAACAGCACCGCACTCCGCCGCGCCGCCAGCGAGAGTAGCAAAGAACGCAATAAAGGGGAACAAAATTAAATCTTGTAGATCAGAGGTGAACACGAACGCCAGTTATTGCGGCCAACTGGAGTACAATTGTTAATCAAGGTGTGCACGCCTACAGGTACCTCCGCAAATAAGCAATGGTGGACACGATAAAATCGATTGCAACATGAAACAGAAGAAGGCGTGGCATGCCTTAACTGCATTATGCCCGGCGTATGTCATGCCGACGGCCAGAAACGGTGGCCCCGGAGTTGCCGGGAGGCTTTTTTACCTCATGTTTGCGTGAAAATTATGTTCCGTGCGAACGGAGCACAAACCATCCCATAGTGTAATTTATGGCGGAAAGGTGTAAATGGTGCAGTCGGCCCGGCTAATAGCGAACGCCCTCTGCCCGCGCCATCTGCGAGCATAAAAACAAAGCAATAATGGCCGCGGGGCCGCCGCTTAACAAACACATTCGCATGATTGACAAGTGGCGCCCCATTTACGCTGCCCGTATATGGCCTATGTAGGTACCATCGGGGGCCAGGGCCAAGCATGGCGCTTCTTGGCCTGCACTGTACCCTCGCGAGGAACCCGTTTCCTCCTTACCTCCTCCCTGATCGGCACGCAGCGGAATCTTGAAACGTTGGGCTTGGGTATCCTACCCGGCCGATCGTGGCTGGGGATCTGATCCCACGGATACAGAAAAACGCTAATCACAATACACAGAAGGGGTGTCTCTTGTATGTAGCATAGGGCCGATTGTGTATCGATCGAGCCATCTAATTTACAAATATATAAAGCGATCGTTGGAATCCACATAGCGACGGAATCCCCCTTTGATCGGCACCGCCTTACAAGATCACCTCGGAAATATAAAACGTCCGCGGATCTCAAAGTGTCCACAGCGGCAGGGATCGGCCCTTTTTTGTGATTTCTAGGAGTCTTCAGTTCTTGAATTTATTTCCATTCAGTTGGACTGCCACTTGCTGATCCCCAGTAAGTTCTTAGATATGCCGCCCGAGCTGTGTCCTGAGGGTTCGCAGCAAAAATTCAAATTTGTCCCTGAAGCCATGAATTTCACCCAGTTGTAAGTTTTCAAAGACGTGGGTCCGTTTCTTGATATTTTTCGTTCTTGTAAAGTTTTGGAAAAAATTCCTTTCTGTATTTTTTTCCAAAGCTTCTTTTACTTTCTGAAGTTGTCCTTGTTATCCTCTTTGATCCAGTTCTACTAGAAAATCATAGTATCACTATTGGGAATAAATTTAAAAACTAAATTTTCCTTAATTAAAAAAGTAATTAAATCTCATAAATCAAATATTAAATCAAAATTAAAAGATTCTATTATTAGTACTTAGAATTTTGTAAACGTTTTTTGGTATCGAATTTTTTTGTAGATTTGCAGAAAATTATAAAATTCCCCCGTTTGTTTTTATTATGCTTTATAATCCTGAATTTTATCTGTCGCGGTAGAGCGAGCTCCTAGAAGCTAAATACAAAGTAAAATAATGCAAAAATATGTGGTAATTCGTAAAGTTCCGATTTAGAATTTTGGACACAACTTTTATATTCTGTTTGAAATTTTTATTCAATAAACACTTTTAAATATAAGTGAATGGAACTCTATGACAATGAAATTGTTTTTGTTTCGTGTTTTACCAAGTTTTCTACAAGCTACGCGTAACTAGATAATTTCTAGTGTATAAATTAAAATATTAAATTTGTTTTTAAATTTTTTTTTATTTTTAGTATAAATTTGAGTGAATAAATAAGTTCCTTCAAGGCAATGCGCCAAACAGATATAATTTGTAAATATTTCTACAAATTCTGTTAATAATCTTAAGAATTTTAAAATTTTGTTAAACGTGAAAATATCAGGTGCATAGACCCTCAAACTGGGTTTTCAGTTTAGATTCGAAGTTATACCCACCTTGCTCATTGTGATCGTCACGACTATTTGCTCGGCTTCATAAATCATCAGTTACAAAAACCAAAATTCCATTCAGCTTAGCTCCATTGACAAAGTGACAAGAATACCAGCAATTTACACTCAAGACTTAATTCACACGTCGGATCTGGCGAATGGCTGAACGAATTAATTATTCCTCCCGATGATGGCGAGAATTTGAAAACTCCAGCGGCAGCCCAGACCTCGAGACGTCTTCGACGGGCGGCGAAACGTCGTCGAGATGAGCAAACACAATTCGGTCGTCATATCTAAGACGCCCAGGCACCGCAGCCGGGCACGGTGGAAAGCAGTGTTCGTTTTGTATCAGTTTTGTTAATTCTAATAAATGAGCTCCAGATGACTGGAAGGATTTCTCCTCCTTGGCTCTGATTTGTGTTCAATCCCGGTGCTCAATAGAAGCCAGTGCTGTTTGATTTCGTCCCTTGAATTGATTTCTCCGAGTTGGAGGTGCCCTGAATGCCCTGGGGCTGTTAATGGTCTGCCCGATTAGTGGTCTCGAGGAGATTACACAATGTCGTCGTTTCGACGCCTTTGTCAGCCCGCTCACTGTTTGCTAGCCATTGATTACTTAGCTGGCGGTTCACTTGTTGCGGCAAAAAATGTTTTTTAATAGCGACCCGTCGAAGGCCTTTGTACTGCCCCCCATCTGAAATACAAACAGTCCCACTGAATCGGGTGATGATTGAAACCCGATTCGTGACAGACTTCTTATGAGAAAACTTTGTGCAGTGACCAAGCATTGTCGAAATCAAACTTCGTTATATCAAAAGAACTTCGGATAGGAAATGCCTTTCAAATATTTTGAAATTGATAGATAGATGTTTTCCAAAGATAGTTTGTCTATAGTTTGGACTTAAACAGCTTTAACGAAACCATAGGACTTCTGGCCACTAAATTTGTTCGAGATCAAATCAAAACGCCACAATTACTTTAATGAAATCTATTTATAGATAGTCTTTTTGCCAGTCCATTGCCGAATGATATATTTGATCGAATTTTTAACGTTGTATAGTTTAGTGACCTGTTGTAAATAGAGAATATACTTTCCTATTCATCTGAGTCCTTGAGCAGGACATTTATACGTACACATAAAAATCGCCAAATATAGCCACAAATAGACTGATTGATTGTTTAAATATTTTTCAGTAGATGAACTTTATATCAGCTGCTCGAAATCGATAAAATCCTTTATAATCGTTATCAGTAATACCTTAAACATTTACAGTCGTAAACATAGCGTATATACATAAATCTCAACTATTTCTTTTAAGTAATACTAGTGAATACTAATCGGTTGATATTTTATTATGCGATCTATGACATAGAAAAAGCCAGAAAATTTTATTACTGACCGAGATACGAATTTTACTAATCAGCATCCAGTTGTGTTACACGAATCTTATAAATAGAAATCACTGCATTAACACATATACAAGCATATAGTTAAATTTCTGGGCAAATTAACTAACCGCAAAATATGTAATTTCACTTCAAGTACAGTATAAGTTCCCTGTTACGTTAAAATAAGACACAATAAATAATTCAATGATAATATAAAAATTTAGATTTACAGCGACAGTAAATAATTGTTGCAAAAAAGACGAATGCAGTCGTTGCTATCGTAAGTCCCATAAATAAAACACGAAAAAGCGCTGAAATTTAATTTACTGAACGTGACTTGTTTTCTTTCGTCGGACGATTTATATCTTAAGCGGGAGCGCCGAGCGAGCACAGCCAGCGGAGCTAGCCGGAGACGGTGGAATACAAAAATCGAATCCAACTCCAATTGGACTCGATTTGAACTCGCAATGGTAACTTGGACAGTTTTGTAATTGGCAAAAGACACTCGATCCCTGATAACAGTTCGCGTACAGCAGAATCAGCAGATGTCTGAATCCGCGTCCGCGGACTTATCCTAGACAGGGCAAGAGGAGCCGCGAAGACATTCGATTTTGGATTTGAATTTGGATTTCGATTGAGTCGCGGCTCGTCGAGATCGAAAAATTTGAATAAGGTCTGGAGCGAGCATGAGTCAGTCACCTATTCAATTGCATTTATGTAATCCGATGGAGTCATGCTCTTGTACGAGCTTCGTCCCAGCTCAGCTCAAGACAAGCACTTATGACGTGCTCTTAGAGACACCTTTCCGTGCCGGTAAATATTTGAGGAAGCTCTGTTTAGCCAAACACTCTAGAAAGCCGATGGGCCGAAAAGAAGAGCTCTCTTCACCACGGGCCCTATACGAGGAGGTCGAGTTGATGAGGAAATCATGTCCAAAGGATTTGTGACCACTTCTCCACAAATATTAGCTAGAGGCGTTAAGACACCCGACTGTGAGCCAGATTGGCCATCGGAGACCGCGCGGATCGACGTCTACGGTTCTCTATTTTGAGCATGTGGATTTCAAGTTGAAGCTGTCGCCTAGTACTTTCGTTAGCTCCTTGTACCCGAATATAGTGTACAACACGGATTCCAGGTTTCGATTTATTGTCGACATCGGGGTCAACAAGATGCAATTCATTTACAAGAGCTGAAAACATTTTCGATCCAACTGCGGCTTGTTAACTTTTTGTGTCAAATTCTTTCGCGACTGCTCGCAGGCTACAGCGCGGAGGTTGAGTCTTGAATCTTCAGAGTATGTCAGACGCGCGGCTATCTATTTGCATGCAGTGTGGCTGGTCCGCATCAAACCGCTCGAAGTCGCGTATCTCGTGGTCGTCTTTTTGTTTTCCCAGCACCAAAAACAAAGTGCGATAGGAAGAAACCGAAGCGCAAGATTTCAAGACGTTTCCGCGGCGACGCTCAAGAAGCCTGAGCACTGATCAGCTCGGAATGCTGGAAATTGCGAGTCGAAGGAACTCGCCGCGGTATTTCAGCCGTTCGCTTCATCTTTCTCTAATTTGCGTAAATTACCATTTTCTTTAATGTTAACTACCGAAACGTGTCGGGCAATCTAATTGAAATTTATCTTCGAAATTGTTTGACATAATTACTTAGATGTGATGACGACCTTGCGTTGTTCGGCTTCTTAAGACAAACATTCTAAATTTGTGTTCAATGCATAAAATAATTCATGCATTTAGAATTCTACCGTCTTTTAAATCAGTTTAGCCTATTTTGGAAAGTTCACTCACTATTTCTTCCAGCAGAATGTACATAGAACAGAAAAACATACGATCACACAGAATATAAAATTCTTAAAATTCATACAAGAAGACTAAATAGAATAACAAGAATAAAAGTATTTATTTGCAGAATATTACGGAAAGTCATCTTCCAGCAAAAATCAATCGATACTACGGCATATCATCATCAAGAACAACGGCAGGACACCTGTCCTCTTCCTAAAATGTATCGTTTAACGTTCAATTGTCTTATTATACTAAATATGTATGTACCGATTATTATACTAAATATGTATACAAACCATAGCGGACATATAAAAGAAGACGATTAGTAAAAAAAATTAAAAGGGTCAATGAATGACCCAGAAGGAGATTTTAAACACTGCTGCAAGTCAAATTTTATAGATTTACTTACTCATAAATTTTCGGAAAATATAATTTCTAAAAGAATGATACAATAATTCCAATTTTGGGCTGAATTTACATAAATCAATGCATAGAGTAGGGCGTCATTTCGATTGTCCTATTTTTTATTTAGTATATAATTTTTCTGTACTTTTAATCATGTGTATTCCGTCTAAAAATTTCAAACTTCCAGAATTTTCGTTCTTCAACAAAGTGCGAAAATGGAAAAATTATTTTTAAAATTTGTTGACGGATCTTTTAAACTTCATTCCATTTTAATCGGTCGTTTTGGTTTATAAACACAAAACAAAAAAATTTATTTTAAATCTTTTATTTTAATTATTTATTTATTTATTGACGAATATTTACAAATCAAAATGTCTGCCATTTAAAGTTAAAATATCGAAGATTTTTATTTGTTTAAACTCATGTTTATTTCCTTAAATTATAAAGTTATAGTTTTGTAAACTATTGTTGAAATTTGCAATAACTCATCATTAGTACACTTGGCTACTGAGAACTGAAACACTTAAAAGCGACACCTTAGAAAGGCATCTTTATGCACATTTAAACAATTAATATAAACGACCAATAGTTTTTAAAATGAGTTACATTATGGCAACCGTAAATGTGACTACCCAAAGAAGTAACGCAAAGTGCAATCAAGACCCTGACACGCAAATTTACATCTTAGAAATATCCAACATCCAACTAGTTGTTAACTCCTTTTATGGGGACGATCTTGTAATCCAATTCATTTGATTGCCAATAAAACACGCTAAAACCAATATAATCTTAAATGGATTCGGAGAGGTTGTAAAGGCTTTCAGACGGCCGAAGTGATTCCGCCGAGGAACGATATAATTAACCAATCGGCACTTTTTGAAGTCGTCGAAAAAATCTGCGCATTAACATAGCCGGACATCGCGACATGTTCGCCGTTGATAATTCCGCCAAGAGGGCTTTTATCTAGAGGTGACATTTATTCGGCAACAATTAACATAAGTAATACAAGTTTATGGAGGTGTCTGCCATTATTAATTTTCCCAATTAATTGAGCCCACGATTAAAGGCTGCAGGTCCGCTTTCCAGTCTGCGTATGGGCTAGTCGATGGGACGTAACTGCCCAAGACGACCCGGACTGGCCATTGCACGGATTCTTTCTTTTTATGTTCTCTGTTAGGCATTTGTAGAAAAAGTTTTCGTCCCGAGGAGAATCAAGAAATACTGAAAGAGGGAACATTATTTTTATGTACAGTGTATCAGATTTGATAAAAGGCCACTCCCATCGACCAGACGTGGTCCGATCAGAAACATCGAACATAATAAGCCCATTTAGATACGGGCTATCCTAAATGGTGGTATCTACTAGCCGAAGACAACGGCCCAGAACAAGCCTGTTTTGTTTATCTACGGCTGATACTCATATGTAGAAAATCATGTAGGGGCTACTCTTTGTATTCGAACATAGCCTTGAAGATAACACGCGATCCGGCCATTCTAGACGCAAGCGTCCACGTCCACGTATTGGACCCGCGGAGACAATGCGAGCGAGACCGGCAATTATCGGTCTGATAGGTCTCAGTAATGAGTATATAATCAAGTCAGGTCCACTCATGGTAGCCAATATATTTGTCGATGGAACCGCGATACGAGTCGGGTTGCGCGGAACGACTTCAATTTATTAGAGAGAACACCTGAAGGAATTGAAGTACTTCAAGGAGTAAATCATGTTATTCGAGTTTCACTTATCTATACCTCCATGTCACTCTGATATTGCATTGATTTTACAAAGGAAGATTGTAAGGTACCTTGCCAACTTCTTAACTAATAATTCCTTTTACACTCTAATAAGGATATTTATTTTAAATCAAAATATCATTGCTTTATTCCAATTTTTTATATGAAAATAAAATTAAACAAGACTGTCTAGTGTAGTCAACAATTTTCAACAAATGTTTTCTAAAAAAATATTAAATAGGTACTACGCTAAGAAAGAAGTGTTTTTTATATACTAAGTAATATCTAGATCTTTCTATTTTATTAAAGTAGTTTAGAGTTAAAGCTTTCAAGCGAACTAGATGCACATAAAACAATTTTGAAGTGGTCAAATAAAAGACAAGAGTTGGCTTCTTTTACGTATTTAATTTTCTAAGCCAGAGATTCTAGTTTAAGGATGTCTAATTGGAACACAAGGAAAGTATCAAAGAAACGAATTTATGCTCTCACTAGCTGTGCCCGCGATTTCGTATGCGTGGTTTTCACACTTTATGTAAAAGGGCATCAAAACAGCTCTGGACATTTTTTAATTTTATTTATAAAAGTAAGAAATATTATTTACAAAATTTCTTTGTAAACAATGTTTGGTGTTTTCCGCCCTGTAGCTAAAATATAAAGACGATAGACTACAACTCGCGTCGCAAATTTATTGGAAAACGATAACAGGTAAAAAATTTAAGAAAAAAACGTTCTGCTCAGTACTTCAGCAACTTTCTAAAAGAATAAATTTAGATAAAAGCACACAAGATCCGAAAACTTGGTGAACAGTTCAAAAATTGTTCAATTTCAAGGACGAACAATTTCTTTATAACTAGAACGTACAATTCTTACAGTACCCTGGAGATATTGGACGTACTTTTTACGTTCCCTGCACAAAATATTAGTGATTAATTCAAGAAATTTAAGTCTAAAAGCAGACGGCGCGTTTGTTTACATTTAATATTTTTAATTATTTTTAGGGACATCTTACACAAAAATTTTAGACGAATCCCTTTTTGGAAATTTTCGAATTGTATGCGCATAAGCATTCAGATCCACGGACAGAAGAGATCTTGCAGGTTCAGTACAAAAAGTGTAATTACCATACTTTACCACTTCAGTGGTTCTTATCTGAATCTGGGAACGCCACCAATTTATTCGCTTCTCAACTCGAAGGTTTGGCCTTATTATTCTTTTTATTTTTGTTTTTTTGCCTCGCACATGAACAATCGAAATGGCGGATAAATGGCGATAAGTGAATGAAACCGAGGATTGTCAGTTAACAAAAACCAGACCTAAGGCGCCAACGGCAGGACCCTTAATTTATCTTGCACGCCATGTTCCGGCCCTTTCTTGTACCTTTGTTATCGCCATCGCTTTGACGTTCTCAATTTTTTCGCGCTCTTCTTGGTTTTGTCAATGGATGTTCCAAACGACTTCCAATTCCTTAACGCATTCGGAGTTTTTTGCTCTTGACAAGATCAATTGATCTTCGACCCACTGAAATAAGACACTTTAGGAATTTCGGTTCGAACCACACTAAATACATGGGCCCGAAGGTATTAGGCGAATGTAAGGTAAGGTGTCTAGCAGAGGAAAAATCGAGAATTCTTCCACAGGAGGAAGTCTCAAATCTGGAGTAATTGTCACCACTAATTATAGCGCCTGCGTTGTGCGATTAAGAGGAAAATCGAAAGCAATGAATCACGGCCGGGTTGAAAAAGTGCCACTGCTTGTTGATGGGTGATTAAATGCGCGTTCTTGAAAGGGAGCAGAGGTAAATAAGGCGCATCAAATTAATTGCGCGCGCAGCTTGTTTGAGTCTAGCTGACAGTAGTGCTCTCCACACGTCCGCGCAATAATGAAAAAGTCTCAAACCTCACATTAATCACGTGTGCACTGAAGCGTTTCAAAGGGCACTTGGAAGAGACTCCATGCTTCAGAGTCAACTTCTATCGTAGATTATAGAAAAAGTGGTGTTAAGCAGCAATCTAAGAAGATATTTACAAAATGACCAAGAAGAATCTTTGAACAACTAGTAACTGGTAATTGAGGATATAATCATGCTTTTAATAAGATTAAGATAATTAGGCCGTGATGATTTGTTTTTAAAGAAGAAAAATAGAGTGTGTTGAAATACGCATAGAAATCTCATATGAAAACTGAAATGAAAAAAAATTGGTTTTAAAAAAATTGATTTTTTTCAGCTCGACAATTTCATATCTTACAATATAGAAAAATTTTCACTTTGGACATTCCACTATTTTGAAATACGAAACTTGACTTCATGTGGGAAATTAGTGACTTCAAAAACGCCCATCTTAAAATTTTAACGCATTGTAAAATAATATGATTTACGTAGTTAATTTGATTTATATTTAAAGTCTTTAACACGCTTTCATATTACACTTAATTTTAAATTGTGTATACACTTGCTCAGGACCTAGATGTTTCAAAATAATATAAAATATTCCTCCTTCCAATTACTATCACTGGCCGCTTTTTATTAACTTTACAATCAAATATAAAGCAGAATATAAAAAACGTCCATTTTAATGAATTTGCATGATGGCATTTTAGCAGAGATTTAAAGCAAAGGCAAACTTTGATATGTTACTTTTAAATACATTTAAAAAAAATTAAACAGGTCTATATGTTGGAATATATCTATTGAGTGACTATCATAAAATATTTTTTTCAGAAATATTTTATTATATCAAAAATACCGAAAACGGGGAAAGGTGAAATCCCGTGAACAATTCAAAAGTTAATCAATTTTAATTTATAAAATTTCCTTATAATCACCCTGTGCTTACAGTAAATTTTATAAATGTTATACAATTTGGAATAAAGTTCTTAGACAATTTAAAAATAGAACGATCTAAATCAAAAATAAATGGTGTTTTATGGAAATAAGTAAAACGAGTTTATGAAATATGCGTTTTACGTCTACTTAGGTATTTTAAATGTTTTTATTAAATAAATACGATCCTTTTTCTACAGAACTCCCAATCACAGAAAATGTGTCTAATAATTAAAAAATGAGTCAGACCTGCGTTAAAGTCTCTATTCTTCTCTAAACTGTTAAATTAATTAAACTGTTAAATTATTAAATTTACAATAATTATGGTAATATTAAACACAAATTTTATTGGTTTTTGCTTTAATTTTCAGTTCAATATCAGTTCTCATATTTTTAGAAGCATTAAGCGCTTGTGAATGGCCTGTAAAGATTGGTCTATGGCTTGAATATGATTAAAGGAATTTAATCAAAGTTGTAACCATGTCGCAAACTATCATCAAAATTTTATTGCATTGGTATCGTCTTTTATCATTTTGTGCTTTATTTGAATGAAATAGGTGAGAGCTTGCATTAACAACCAACAGATTTCTGTAGATATCTGGAGACCATTGAAGTGGTTCTTGCTCAATTAACTGTGAACTTTAGTCGATTCGATGTTTCAAATCTTTCGGAAGCCATTTTCTTCGAGTGATTAATTAAGAAACCAATAGCTGAAAAATGCTGACATGAAATTAGTGTTACTGGCTTATCGGCCGCCATAGTCCGTTGGTTCAGATCAAAGGCAAAGCGCAGGTAGGAATGTTCAAGAACATGTGTCTCGGCCTGATATCATTAATTTACCTCCCTTATCAAGTGGCCGGAGAGTGGCTTCCAGTTTGATCCCCGAAAGAGAATGAAATCAATAAATAAGACCAATGTAAGATGAACATAAAGGAGGGATACAACATCAATAACTTGAACGAAACTTTTCAGTCTTTCGTTATCCGCGCCCGAAAGAGATGACACCCAATTCCAGCTGGCCCCAGCGCGGCTTTTCTTAATGAATTCTTTTAATTAGTTGTTCCCTCGGCCTCTGCTCCCACTGCCGTCATCGGATTTTTAATTATACCAATTCGTTAGACCGAAGGAGTCACTTCTTATGTTGCGTCTGATCCTACGAGTATTCCTTATCGTATTCCGAAAATTTAATGATCGCTTGTAAGTCAGAGCACATCACAAGTCGCTGGGATCAAAGCGGCCTCCGTAAAGTATCCGATGTTGTCCAGAATACTCGGCTAGTTGCGGTCCAGTTTGATCTGACATCTAGACTTATGGACTAATGGGGCCGCCGGGTCTGGTGGCTTTATTATGTCCATCTTCTAATCGAATGATATGAAAACGTTAAAGACATTGAATGATTTATGCCCAATTGTTTTGGACACGAACTGGAAATCTAGTTTTTGTTATGACACTAATCTAGTTAGAACTTTGTATCTTCCTAGCAACATTGGCTGGATTATGTTATTAATTAATTACAATCTGTTTCGAGACACATTTTATTAACGTATACTACATTTAAAATATTTTATGGCTTAAATAGGTGAACTCTTGAATTAAAACTTAAATATGAGATTAGACTACATCGAAATTTTAATCTATAAAATTTAAATTGTATTAATATTTGATAGTTGTATCTGTACTCAGCACTAAAGGCAATGTTAGAAATCACTCCTCGATAAATCGCAAAAGAATTAGATTTTAATCCTTTCTTTCAATCTTTTCTCATATGCGCTTGAATGCAGCCCCAGAATCACTACAGGTTTTCGCAAGTAGATTGTACTTTACATCGTTGTCATTCCGTGATCTACTGCTAGACAACTAAACACACTTGAGTATTTCATTTCGTCTGCTTTCGGCTATTGATTTTCTTTCTTTTTTTAAATTTCAATTAAAGGACATCTTGGAAAAACACACGTTGAGCCCAGTTCCGGTGATGTTTCCATCTCTAACATGGCTTAACGGCAACAACAGGAAAAAGCTCACCCTAGAGCGTTAAACAAGTTTCGAAAGGAGAACCATCCAGAAAAAGAAATTGTCAGCAACATGGCGTCAGATGTTCTGGACTTCTCTTTTTTACTATACAAAAAAACGAAGAAAAATATTTTTTCCTGTTTCTTGTCTTTTCCTGTCTGCAGAAAATTTCTGTTATGCTCGTCCCCTCGCTGCGAGGATGTAACTTTTGTCCCGTCCTGAATGAATAATGTTGCACATTGCTCGAGATGTTCCGTCTAAGATACGAGCCTCTTCGTTCCCAACCCCCCGGCCCACGGGTCACCTTCGTGCCGTGCTTTTTTACGAATATTATTTTTCTGTTTTCATTCCATTTCACATTTAGAGTGTACCAGTGCGACTGTGTAATTGGACAGTGGAAATGTAAATTTACTCCCCGAGTTGAAGCTCCGCTCTGGAGCTATAATTGCGAGCAGGAGTGATGATTTAAAATGCATAGAAAAGACCTCTCAGTTTGCTTGAAATGGGAAACTCCTTAAAACTTTTAGACGAACATTAAAATACTGTTGCCTAGATCATTTGCTAGCCCGAATTTTTGGGCACTTTTAAAAACTAACCACTGCTGACTACCATTTCTGGGAAGTCGCTTTTAAACCTATGCTATACTTAACATTTACAATTAGAAGAGTCATCGGTTCCATGATTAAAAAGTGGTTGACATTATTTTCCATTGTTTAACTTTTATTTATGTTTTTTTTGGTGTTTTAACGTATGCATATACTTAAATGTTAAAGCGAACTGAAATTGCATACATTTGGGCGTTTATTACGAATGGCAGTAAAACGTTTCAATACAACCTTTTGCCTTTTTACCTTTTGAATCAGATTAAACCGATTAAAATTGAGTTTTGTTAGGTGTTTTGATTTTTACGGTATCCATTTTGCTTAGCTACATTTCGAAAGAATATACCTGCTAACTAGTGTCAAGTGAATGAGTCATTCACTTTGACTTTAATAGTGGAAATAATGAGATTTCCAACTACTACCATTTACCATCATTGCAAACATGCACACTTAGACCATATAAAAAAGCAGATTTTTCCACAATATATGGACAAATCTCTAGAGATTTATCTGAAAATTACCTGTAAGTCTAGTTTAATACTTTAAACATTTAATAAAAATTATGACAAAACTCAAATATTAAGTTTTAAAATTTTGAGAAATATTAGAAAGATTGCATGAATACCATTCTGGGAGAATCCTAGAAAAGTACAAGATTTAAAAAGTGCAAGGTGTTTAAAGAAAAATAAAACACATTTAAAAGTAGTACAAATATGATAATTGTATATTTCCAAACAACCCAGACAAAGGGTTGTTCTAATTTTGAACGCAGCCTACCTCACACGGACTGCTATCATTAAGTACTAAAGAAAAGCTTTTGAAGTTTCATTCGTTTATAGTCTAAAATAATTTTAAATATTATCAATTAAATTGATTCAAAAATTAATATTTATTGTTCAACTATTAGCAATTTTCTTTACACTGGACTTAAGAACAAAGTGAAGGAATTCATACAAAATTTTTATTAAAAAAGAATTTCGAAATATGAAACTATAACTTGCCAAAATTCCATTGTATACAAAATTTAATTTAAGGCTTCTCTCTTTTCTTGACCAATACAAAAATATACTTTTTCAACTTCTTCAACTATGGAGGGTTCTTGAATCCTGCAAAAACGTAAGTGGAAATAGGCTTCCGTATAAAAGAGACTTCCCCTTGTAGTAGGAATCACCTAGTGGGCTTATGAGCCAACTTCTGACTACAACTCTTGCTCTTTTACTCTTAGTAAAAACTTTGCGGTCGACAGAGCGTAAGCTGAAATTAAATGCATACACAAATTTTCATGAATGAAGCAGACCATGTTGATTTTCATTAAAATTCCTACAAGAGTTTGACACCCAACCAGGGAACGACCACTTGAACAATAGGCGAACAAGTTAAGTCTGGAGCGGTCGTATTATGAGGTGTTGTAGAACAAGGACTAACTTTAGTCATTCATTCATTAAATCCTTGTTTTATATTCTTGCAATAGTTTTGTCGTACGCTGTTGATTGTTGGCTTTGGAAACCACCGGTCGACAAGGACGTCGGTCCTACGTAACCGCATAATCTCCGCAGGCAGCTCAGGAATGTAATTCCGTCCTCACCGACCGCCCTCAACAATGGGAACAAGCTCTTAGCCGTGTTTCCGTCCTTTGATTTGTCCGCGCAATTAATGAAATTTATTTAAGTTTTATGGAGGTACCCTGTCGCAGATATTTTCTTTTAATTATTAGCGGCCGTGTAGGTTCCCTAATCCCCGAAGATGGGTAGTTCCAATTAAAGAGATCCGATTCCCATCAAATAGACGGGATAATTGTTTCCCGCTCCAGACGTATTGCTGGCAATCAGCACTCTTTTTGTTTTAAGTCTCTAAATGAGTTGCTGCATTATCTACTGTTTATAGCCTCGGTGACCATAAAAACAAGAATTTTAACTGCTGTACATTAGCACTCTTATAAAAATGTAAAAAGTCTGTTTGCAGTCGTCATCCGAGCCACTTTGATCTCGATGTTTTCGTCTGATTGTCGGACCAGACTGGACTAAGGTAAAACGTAAAACCGACGCGGAGACAGGTTCTCGTTTTTTCTCATAATTATTTCACTTTAGATATGGCGATAAAATGGAACTCCTCGTCAAACAATCTTGTCCGATCTAAAGGGAATGACTTGTTGCATTGGTCGAGTTCGAGATAAAAAGAACGCTGCTCTGTATGTATATGGTCAAAGGATCGGCCATTTCAGCGGCTTCGCGGCATCGCGGCATTAAATTAATAATTTAGCAAGTGACTGCGATACAGGCATGATCTTGTTCCTCTTTTGGACTTGGAAACTCGTTTATCTCTTCAACACAAATAGTTGGGATGATGGCGATGCCGACAACGCTCGCCCTGTTGCTGTTGGCTCTGTCTCGAGGGCAGTGGCTATTGCCGCGACTTTTATAGGCATAAATGATTCGAAGAAAATGTTGCTTTCATGTAATTTTTAATAACGCCGCCTCGCCGCTTCGCGATCTTATATCAAGAACTGGCTGACTGGAAAACATAGAACTACTTTTTCAAGACCATCTGTGGAGGATTATTAGTACACTTTGAGAGAAGTCATTGTGGCTAGAGTTTATGTCACCAATTTCAGTCAGTCCAGTATAAGTACATGAATTTGTCTTTTCCAAACAAAATAAGTGAACATTTTCTTTTATTTCTTTTAAGAGACTAAGAAAAGAATTTGTTTTTCATAGAATCCTGATAAAAGTTCCAATTTTTTTTCGTTTTTAAGATTATATTATAGCAAATGGCAGCACAACAACTACTTAGTAGTTTTATTAGTTCATATATTATTTACAAAAATAGAAAAATAAATACATAGAAATGGAATCGAATTGTTATACATAGCGCAAAACTTAGAATAATTTTAGTTTTGTGAGTGTCAGATACAGAACGTTACTTAGGCTACACCATGACTAGTCCCCATTGAGCGTAATTAGCTGATTTTTAGAAGATCTTAATCACAAAGTTCTTCATAACCTTTAATCTTCGATTATACCTTTATAGGTTGCTTATAAGAGCCCCTATTATTTGATTTCCATTACTTCCATTTTTATTAGTCACTTCCATTTTTATTAGTAAACTACAGAAGAACTTGCTGTCTTCTTAACTTAAAAATTGTTTTCTTTCAATGCCACCCACCCCTTTACTAATTAACTCATAATTAGTAATGATTTTATTACACTAATAAAAATGATAATTTTCGCTTTCGAGGCAATGCTCTGATAGGGTTTAGCAACAATCCCATTACTTACTATAATACAGATGGATTCTTTCGAGAAGCATATAAAGCTCGTACGATGTAGATCTTGCTAAGTTATAGCACTGCAATCAGACTATACACAATAACGCGTACTCATTAATTACATGCGCATAAGCGTTGAGCGAACAATTTAAGGATGCAGTTGCCCTTAAATTCAGAATACTTTATAGGCTGTTCTGTGTTCGGTGGAAACGTTTCGTCTTGCGTTTTCTATTTGCTTTGCGAAATGCGTTCCTTTTCAAGATGCCGCCCGGCGAAGATTAAAATCTTGATCATCGATGAGGCGACGGTCGTTAAGCAGGCAATGGCCAAGCTGAAAGGAATTCCATGTCATCGATCGTTAACTTAAAAATATTCTTGTAACAAGTGTTTTGTTTTTCAACGTCGCGTGATAAAATAAAAGCCCGGGGTGTGGCACCCCGCTCGGAAGATTTGCCAGGGAATTTCATTAATCCAAGTCTGAGCGACGACCAGTAGCTACCGACGCCCTGTTCGGTATCCCGGCGCGATCCGGGCCCGTTTGATCATGGCGATTTGATTGATCGGCAAATCGGCAGATCTGCCAAAAGTGCCTATAGCTTCTCGATCTGATCTTGTTTTATCTAGTAAATACCTTGTAAGATCGTTTGATATGCAGCTAGCCACTTAAGCATTTGGAGCCACTTTTAATTAGCGTGTTTAGAACTTGTTTTTCATGCTGTCCGGGTTTATTGCATTTGTTTATTTATAGCGCTAAGCGCGGTTCTCAGAAAGGGGCAATTAGCGAACGCGTTTATAATTATGTCGTAGAATTTAAAACGCTTCCAATGTTAAATTGTTTTACAGCAAAACTTGTCATTTTTAGAATGTAATAAAATCCCTCAAGAGGCTGTTAATTTGCTCCACGTTTATCGCGCACGCGGCTCCCCTGAGATAAATTAGTGGTAGGAAAATTCACTTCGTGCGCATACTTAACGAGGCGATATCGACTCTGATAAAATCGCCTACGCAACGCATTATTATTAAGCGGTGTGTCATATTACGTCCGAATCTACAATTTCATCATTAAAGTAAAGATACCTAGGGCTATCTCGAACGGGCGTGCAACCTGTCGAAGAGTAGATAAATAATTTTGCGGCCGGTGTAACCAAAGTGCGAAGTGTGAACTGACGGCCATTAATAAGACAAAGACTTCAAAAAACACTGTAATAACTTGTGTACACACAGAATTTTTATGAGGCAATCTGTTGCGTATATTATATCCTCGCCATAAACTCCACCGCAGAGGGAGGCATGGCTGGAGGAAGTCGTAACATCCAGAACTACTCGGCCTCAATCCAAAACAAGCGTCCCTCCTGGGTATTCGAGGATACAGTCCAGGAAAGTATTAAATGCCGGATTTTATGATTCCGTATAATTTCTCAATAGATTCTGCCGCATCTTGAGTTCGGTATAGGAAAGTTGGCGATCAGGTCTGCCGCGGAGGTACGATTATGAGCCATGTGAGAAGAATATTGATGCATCGATGATTTGTCGACCCGAACCCTCAACACTTTCATATTTTCCGCAATGCTGGTAAAACCAGGAAAAGTTTATTATGCGCTGATAGGAAATATTTTACGATCTAATCGAATCGCTATTTTCTGTTTATGATTTATTACCATACGATAAAGACTCAGACGGTTTAATTACACATGTGAGCTGTGAGAGGTCCTAGATATGTGTACAGTATGATGATTCATTCCATGTCATTATAAATTAATATACTTCAAATAAAATTCCGAAATATCATTGCAACCAGGAATCTTTTGGAATAGGAGAATTTATAAAGGTATACTTCTTAATAAACTCTTAAGTTGTGGTAAAGCCAATTTGATTTAATCATTAATAGGTCTTTGCTACATTAATTAAAGCAAGAAATTGATATCGCGCGGAACAGTTTTCGTCATTTTGTAGTTTAACCCCGAATTTAACTGGAAGTTCTGACATTCTAGTTAAACATAGTTAATAAAATTTCAAGATGTTATGAAAATCATTTCTTCCTAGCAGATTAAAATGTACATTTTCAAGAATAATTTTGATATTGCAATAATACGAACTTTCCCGTTGGAACCTACAAAATTAAAGAAAAAAAAAACACGTAATATTTCAAAATCGAAAGTTATGAAATACTTGGAAAATTACTACTTAAATTCATTAAAACGTTTACTTAAAATTTCTAATAATCAGTTTAATTTCTAAAATTACTGCTTCTTTTTCTTTACGTAGTAAAAGCTATCAAATTTTCATAGTACGAAATGTGAAAATTGTATATTTTTAAAAAATCTGCATAAAACTCATTTACCTTTGAAAGAAAAACTCATATAAATGGATCTAATTTTTGTCCAATGTAAATCAAGTTATACGAAGTCTTTCCTACTGATGGTATGAGTGAAGATCGAAATGTTACAGAATTGCGTTTCCTTATCCTCTTTAATACAAGCCGGAGATCTACCGAAAGATCTCTCTCTATTTTAGCTTATTTTTCCTGCGTAACTTTAGACCTATGCAATCGTTGCAAACAGAAGAGAGGAGAAATCAGGATTTATTCGTAAAGTTGTATTCCCCTAAATATTTCATAACTAAAATTATTGTCGGAAGCAAAAACATCTTACCAAACACTGAAGAAATAAATAAATAAAACCGAATAAATAATTCGTGTTAAAGTAAAATTAAATGGAATCCAAATTCGGTAAATTGCCTCCGATAGCGAAACGAATCGAATTAGGCGTTAAAATTAACTTCGATTCGCATTATCAGCATTGCTTAATGTCGCCGTGTTGGACATGTGCCGCGGCGGTGTGTAGGTGTGCGCACTTGATTAAGATATCTCCCGCGCTCTATAAATATCAAGTCCAGGCAGCCATAACAAATGGCAACACCTGAAATTGTAATAAAGTTTCGCGTAAAAAAAGGCCCGTGGTCGCGGTGCGGCGAGATAATTCCGCCATTACCCGTGATGTAGTAACGGTCATGTGCAAAGACAAGACGTATGCATGCGTTATGGACTTAAGCCGATAAGAAAATCCTTGTTACAGGTGAATGCAGGTGGGTTCGCCTGATACACATTCGTGTAGCGGCAGCCGCGGTTACCTCCGTTCGGTGTTCGCCTTACTGGTGCAAGATGTTGGTCATAGCCGCGGCCAGTGGTAGGAGAGATCAAACATAGGACGGTGGTCATAAGTTTGTCCGATATCGTGTAACATGAGTTTGTACTTAACGTTCGTCGTGTGTTCTGGTGAGCAATTTTTAGCGCTCCTCTGATAATTCGCCGGTCGAATGATTAAATATCTTGTTAAAGGATAACAAGGCCCGCGGTCACTGAGGGAAAGGACATCTTGCCGTCGCCGTCCTGCCTTGCACTCGCACTGTCCGAGACACAAGTGACCAGTGCAATCCTGGAGGGTCTCTCCCGCCGTTGTCGATGAAATTTCCACCCAATTACAAGGGATATAGCCGAAATCTCCTTCTTGGAAATTAATAGGAAAAAATTTGCTGTGTGACACAGTGAGTATGATTTATATCTTGTATTACCACATTACTCGGGGCTCCAGCGGTAATTTATCAAACGTCTTGGATGGGGTGTTGGAGAGCTTCCCCAAACCCCCAGCGACGGTGATTCGGGACCTTGTAACATCTTTTCCACCAACGAAGATCATTTATCCTGCGTCCCTAAGGACAGCAATGATACAACTAAGACAACACCTCGGTGCTTAGTCGCTGACCAAGATGGTCAACCGAACAACCCTTGACTTCTTCCGGACTCCGGGCCCACTAGCCGCTGCAATGACCAGGAGTGGCCAAGAAAGTCCATTATTTCCCATTAAGTTGCGGCCGACGGCCTGCGGACATGAATTTTGACAAATGAGGGAGGCTGGTCAAGTATTTAGCACACAACCCGGTCCCAGCAGGCCTTCGCAGATACCTTCAGGCCCCAGAATCTCGAACTCCTGAACCTCCGAATACCGAATTCCAGAATTTCTGCGTGCGTGCACTATTGTTGTTTGCTTTCGAGAGCTGATTCTTCTGGATTCCTCCCGAGGATTCTAATCGAGACGTCCAGAATGAGTTATGGCCATGGAACGTGCCAGTCGCCGTATTGATATAAATTACTTTCTTTGCACTTAATCGACGAGGAAGCATTCGACCTCGGTCCTCCTCCTGCGGATGGGTGGGTGTAAATTACGCAGGTACGACACATAGACTTAATTGATGTCCGGCCTTTATTTGGATGATGTGTGATCACGAGGAGTGCTCCGAATACTTGTTGCTCTTGCCGCTTAATGACCACAATAATTATACTGCTGAGCTCGACATGAATTGCTAACAAATCCCCAATTAATCTGGAGATTTAAGTCAACTTTAAAGAGATGAACTAATTAAATTCTGTACACAAGTAATCGCTATTTGAACTATTTATGGAAAAACGATATCACACTCTATTCACTTAGCCCTTTTTAATATTGCATAGTATTATTTGACTTAACAGAGTCCTTAAACGACTTATTACCAATATTAATTGACATTATAACAAGTGAGTTTTCTTAATTTATTTTTCCACAATCTTAACTAATTTTCTGTTTCTGAATTATGAATAAATCTTTATATTAAAGAATTTTTTTCCTCAAAAAAAGCACCAAAATTTATAATTTGGTTTATGTCGCACGTTTGCATTTTTTAAAGACTATTGAAAGTGTTCTTGAATCCCAATGCAACCAGTGGCTCATTCCATATTAAAAAAAAAAAAAAACAAGAAAGATTGATTTATGTAATACAAACTTAACCATTTTTATTTATTAAATTGTACATCGACTTCCTACGATGATATGCATATTTTATATTGTGAAAGATTATACCATGAAATGCAAACAGCATCACTTTCAGCCTGAAGGCGATACATGAAATTTACGTCAGCAGTTGCATTATCTTAGGGAATGAAATAAAATTCTAATATTTCAACTAAAACGCTAAGTACGAAATAAATAAACAAAAGTCAAGGAGTAGTACTTTGCAAAATTGGCCGTTTGATATGAAATTCTGTATAAAAGGGTATTGCCTCAAACACTGTACTCTACGTTTTCTTCATATTTTTAGTTTAGAAATTTTGATCCGCAGTCGATTCTTTTGAAGTCAGAAAATTAAAAGAATTTATAAACACTTTCGTTATATTCTAAGTAAGGTCTAATGAGAGTGCAGTAGGAAAGTCTCGTTACAAAAGCCAAAACATCATTAGATTTACTGATTATAGTCTCGATGTGACGCTCAATAGGATTTAATAAAATCCCTTTATTTGGCCAAGCATGGGCTTGACGAACATGGTCTAAAATTTGATATCATGTCGGTATCATAGTGATGTGCTCCTACCTTTCCATTACATGCTTATAAGACTTGTTGCTACGACTGTTTATGCTTAAATTAAAATTGAATTGAATTGAATTCAAACTTTCCTACATATTTATAAATGCACGTTTATCGTCATTCCTCTAGCGAACTAACCGCGGCGATTTCGCAGAGTCTATTCGCAGTATTCCTTAACCACCGTCGAACGAGCTAGAGCTCCTTAATTATCAGTGACCGGATAAGAAATTGATTCTAGTCACGAGATGTCTCCTAGCCCCGACCAGTGTCGGCCGTGTATGCATCCAGCAGCACATGTAAAGTGTATGGGAGCAGTTGTTCTGTCCGCGGACCGTATTTACCTGAAATTGGCTGTACGAACCTTGTAAGTGTTGTTCCCTTGCACAGTCGCTGCGCGCTCGATATTCGATATTCGATATCTCCCGTTTTCGCAGCCGATGCAGATGAGATGCTGCGGGACACTCGGTAATTTATGTGAAGCTTAATTGCTTTAATTGAACGAATTAACTTGTTGCGCGCTATCTTCGGCTCGTCGTGTCCGCCGATGTTCAGATGGGAGGTGAGCACCAGTTCTATGCTTGCGGTCCGCTTTTGGCAACCAGTAGAATCTCGAAAGTAAACTATTCCTTGCTCGCTTGATACTTCCGTAGGCGACATACAAAGTCCGTAGAAAAAAGTAGCCAAGTTGGCAGAGCACTGTCTTGCTAAGCAAGTGTAGATTTTTTGAACCTAAACCGTCTTTAGGAATCTCATAGCAAACTATTGGAATCAGTCTGTGCATTTGATTCTTTCCAATGAGTCTTAAGATATTTTCGTATTGTTTCATCCTTGTATATGCATGCTACTCTACTTATGGTTTAATGAAATTTTGTCTTAAGAATACGTTAAAAATTTTTTATGTGAACATTTTTTTTATACTTCTTCATATTTGAGGTTTCTAGAGCCTAATTGGAGAATGATTATAAATTCAACCTGTGTACGTTTTTTTACAGACAATTTCTTAAGTCCTGTTCATCCTTTATGTATAATTTTAATTGCACTTTCACCGGTACATAGCCCTAAGGTGAGAAGGTTTTAAGCACATTACAGAGATTTTCTGTTTTTAGGGTTCCGTACTCATAAGATCACTCCTGCGTCCGACCGTCTGTCAGTCATAGACGTTTTTCTCGAAAATCACGTGACGTAGGAATTTGAAATTTGGCATAGTACTGGACCTTCGTGACGCGCACATATTTCGACCATCAGAGATTATGAAGTACTTTTTTTAATGGTGATGAATTGGGCCTCCAAAAATAAAAGTTTTATTTTTTGTATCGTGGGGGGTATCGTTTGGAAGGGCTACTTTTAAGGATTTCAAAAACGTTTTTTTTTTTAAATTTTTGGTGAACTAGTTATAAAGATATGGCCCAAAATGTGAGAAAAAACACCGTACCCCCTGATCTTCTAGGTCTCTAAAACTAAAATTTTGATATTATCAGGGTTAGCAGGTATTGAGTCATAGATAACAGGAAAACTGCCGCCTTTTCTACTAAACTCTACAATTATTGGGACTCTACTAAACTTTTGTACGGAACGCTAATTGCGCGACCCAGACCCGCTCTTGACCGATTTTTTTTTTGTATTTTCGGTCTGTTTCCACATCACACAAAGACCATCGAGCAAATTTTGCTGGCACTTACACTGTTCACTTGAACTAGTTAGTCTAAAGCTATTCTACTAATTTCGACCAAAATACAATCCTAAAGCATTCACTCACATTAAGGAAAAAATGAGCCAAATGACAAACAAGGCAGAAAACATATACTAGTTCAGTACGGTATAAAAATATTGTAAAAAGCAATAGAACCCTTTCATACAATTTTGAAACTCTCCTGTCGGAAAAACGATTCGGAAGGTCACAAGTACAAAAACTGAAACTTCGAATATTTCAGGTTAAATAGAAAATGCAGCTAATTATTAATTAGACGGGCGTACCTTTAAATTGGCCTGTTCCGGAAGAACATTGTAGCCTAAGCTCTGCAGAAATCTATCAGACTGAGATAAATTTCGAAGTCGCATCCTTGTCCTAGTCCGTCTCTGCCTTAATAAAGGTGGAACTAGAACTGGAACAAAACTTTGGACTGTTTACTATTTTTAAGAAGAGAGTAAACAATCCGCCTTTATGCTAATAATGAATTAATTATATAAACATTTGAAACTTAATGTACTTTAAGCATCTATTCAAAATCGATACCTACGCAAAATCGGTTAATTAAAATTGAACGGCTTGTAAGCATATTTTAAATGTAAAGATTACAAAAATATTTTTTGATATAAAAAAATTCTTACCTAATAAAATTATTTTAAGTTTGAATTTAAGGTATTTATTTATTTAGTTTCATTTATTTAAATAAAATTGACTTTTAATTTCAATTTTCAGGTCTAACATTTGGGTCAAAAGTTAATTTTTAAATAAAAAAATTGATGTTAAATTTTCCTCTCAGTGTAGGAATTATAATGGCAAATCTGAGTTGAGATTTATTTTGTTCCAGTATACTTTTTGAATGTTTTTTTTTTTAACAAAATAATTTAAATAAGACACTTGTCTTATAAACATTTGACTGATACGCTGCGCTGCTGCGTTTAAATTTGAGACTTCTGACGTAGTCTGTAGCAGCATAATTTAAGATAGACAGTCAAAGATTAATTGACTTTGATTAGATTATTAATTTTGTGATGTTAGAAAAAACGAAAGGTTTCGTCTATGGTGATGGTTTCGTATCTTTTTTTCTCATTTGTTCTTATCGCAAGACGGAAACAATCTGCCAATAGCAAATACTTTTCCTAAGATTTCCGATCTGCCTGTTTGCTCTAAGAAGACGTAGGAAAACGAAATCCACTTTCTTTCATTTCAACTCCTCACTTAAGACAGTCATAAATGGGAAAACTTATGTTCATTTCTCAAACAAGAATGGCTTTTGATTTTAGCATTTCTCCTCTAATTTGCTGGGTACTTTTAGCTCGAGAAGGCGCGGAGCAAACAAACCAGGATAAGGGCTGAATTTCGCAATTTTCAAGAAACTGAGGACAAGAAACCCACTTTTAGTGGAATTTAAACTGGTGGCGCGTCCTTGAATTCGTGCCATTCCTGCGGTTGGAAGACCGCCCGCACCCCACTCCGTGTGCATTCTTCCAGACGGCAGCGTCCGGATCCCGCTTGTCGTAAATTTTGCATCCAGCGGAAACCAAAGCAACTGCCATCGCCGTTGGGGCCGAAACTTCTTCGGAGTTTTTCCGCCGAAGCTTGCACGTATTGATTTTTCTCCTTTCGCTGGCAGACAAAAAGATGACAACGCTGCGAGGAAAAGAAGCGAAAAACAACCACAAGCGCCCCCGGGACGCCCGCTGCCGCTCCTCGGCCTTTTGTGCTTAGCCAGCCGTGCAGCATCAGGGCCGGACCCGCGCTCTTCACCCGTATCGGGAAGAAAACAAGCAACAACGGCTCCTCGGCGAACCGAAAGAAGCAGAAGAAGAAGTGGAGCGGGAGGAGAGGGAGCCGCACCGCGCGACACCGTCGATAAGAAGGGAAACCGCAGGGTGAGGGTCCATCGGAACCTGTGTAAAGGGCTCTGTTCGACAATTGTGTCTGACAAGAAAACCCATAAGTGCGGGCCGCGGGGAGGGCGCTCCGCGTCGCGCAACACCGTCGAGGGTGTCACGTGGGGCCGAAATTAATTTCCCACCCGCAAGCTCCACACACGCGCACGCCCGCCCGCGCCGTCAAATTAATCAGCAGCGAATCTTTGCCAGATTGCGTGGCCGCACTCGTGTCGCCTCGTGCCCCAGCCGAAGGAGTGCTTCCCCGCCGGACAGTGACTCCTTGACAGCGGGAGAGGGACGGCGCACGGTCTCTGATTGGAATCTTATAAGAAGTAGGACGACGACGCTGCGCGAAGACGGCAGCGACGAAAACTGCAGCGCCGGCCAACCGGTGCAAGAAGAAAATGGAGAAGCCGGGGGCGTGGCCTCGCGCGCATAGGGCGCCTTCTTAGCGAAAGCTCCAGCCGCCTCGAGCTTTCTGCTGCACCTGGTGCAGTTCTCCATGTATGGGCGTGGTCTGGCGCGTAGCTTAGCGGTTCAGTTCTCCTCCGGTCGCGCGGCGGTTCCTGATCTTCCCAGCGGCGCCCAAACTGTGCTGAGATCGATTTTACTGCTTTCCATCCGCCCGCCGCAGCTTTAAGGAGTTGCGGCAGGTTCGAGCGGTTCTCTTTAATCCGGCGACCGGGACCAGTCAATCAGGTGAACAATGCGGGCGATGTGTTCCTGGGCAAAAATCGAACACTCGCGCCTAAAAGCGGCGGGGAAAATGGAAAATTTAAACATTTCCAGGTAGGACTGACCGTAGGTCTTAATGAGGTCATCCCGAAAGTGCAAGCGAATGGTGTCGACGCGATCGTTCGAAAGGAGTGAGAATAGCACAATTTACAAAACATGATTAGCCCAAACGCTAATTGGAATTCCTAATTCCGACAGCAGAGCTTAAGTATGAAATTGTGCGGGAGGTGAGTCCAGATCAAGAAAACCCAAAAATGGGAATTTTCGACGGTTTCTTATTTTATTTCTTTCATTTTGATTTTCTTACAATAATTAAAGCACTTTACATACCCTACTTTTGGTTTTGTGTTATCAGTTTTCTGTATTATAAATTGGAATATTAATCGAAATCAATTAATAAAAAATATTGCTCTCAAAAAAAAAAAAATGAAGCGTGTATTTGAAGATCTCATCACCAAAATTAATACTTCAAAAATTATTTCGAAATGTGACTGCAATTTATGGGGGCTTTATGATTATATTAATTTGCCTGATATCTTTAGCTGATTTTTTTGTTTTCCCATTGGATTTAAGTCATTCGTTAGTTTTGGCTTCCAAGGAAATAGCATTTCTCGGTTTGACCCGTATCAAGACTTATGAACTGTTTGGGCCAAATTCAGTAATTTTTCTTCTTCAAAAAAAAACCAAATAAATTTTTAGACCAATATTGTTAATATTACTTAATTTGATTGCCATGGAACAGAATCGCAAAATGAACAAACGTAGCCTCAAGGTTCACAATCGCAACAAGAATTTGCATAGCCTAGTTACGCGTAATTTGGGCGTTGTTGTTTCGCATCTTATAACAACGAATTTTTTATAATTGTGAGAAAATGCAAAGAAAATTGATTTGATCCAGAAAATCCGTCTGAATAAATATTTCGGCCTCTTTATTTTAATTGAAAAACGAATTATTAAAAAAACGTTATTTTGAAAACATTTTTTACAAGATGTGACGGATTTTGATAACAAAATTACGACATAAGCTTAGACTCAGATTAAAAATAATTTCGCTAATGTGAAAATAAAAAAATGCTACGTTGGTGCATTTGAATTGCTGCGCAATTCTTCCATTTTTTCGGAAGTGAAATAAATTTGGTTCACCCACGCACTGGGAATTCTTCGTTGCAGGTATATTGAATTCATAAAAAATTCATGTCGACTTTTAATGCATATTTTCCCCGAAATTTTCATTCCTGCAATTCCATCCCAATAAGTTAGCTGCGGGGAATTTGTAGCGTTTCCCCGAGTCACCGCCGCATGAAAACTAAACCCAGGGGTTGCGTTTTATTTGAAGAAGTAGAGTTGCTTGCAAGCTGCTCCCGCGCGGCTCCCATAAAATCTGCAGGACCTCCCCTGTCCGCGGCGGGAGTGTAATTTTCATATTGTCAACGTTGTTACTTTTGGGTAATGTCGGCGCGCGGGGGCGTAAGAAAGATGGCAACAGGAGCGAAGTTATGACGAGGACGGCCAAGGAAAGAAAACATTCCTAAATTAAACAAAAAAGGCGAATTGAAACAAAGGCGGAAAAGTTGTCATAAAAGTTTTCTTATGGGGGCCCGCAGGCCTTCTCTGTCAGCCCTGTAGTGGCCCTTTCTCATGGCGGAGTGGCGGCTACAGCACTGAAATTTATGTTTGCGGTTATAAGAATTGCAAATGAACACCCAATGAAGAAGGCAGTCGCCGAAATGAACACGTCACTGAATGCTGGGAACCAGGAACGCGCCCCCGACTGGGGGGAATATGCAAATTGAACGAGGATTAGGGAGGAACATAAAACGAGAAAAGGACAACGGTGTACTTATTGCCGGAGTAGATTAACGTCCGTGGTTACAGCGGCGCGGCAGAGATGCGGCGGCCTGGGAATGAGGAATCCCGAATTTCTTGGAATAACGGAGCGTTTTTGGCAAATTTCAGAAAAGTGATGGCTTCCCGAATCCACTCTGGCGGCTAATGTTATTAAGAACAATGGAGACGAGGGTTAATTCGCGAAGCTGCCCTGCTGTTAAGCGGTTTTTAATATATTAATTATGAGACTATAACCATAATCTTTGCTTCTCGGAAGCGCTTTAACTTCGACGGTACTTCGGGACGCAGCTGATCGACGAAATAGCGACATGGTGGCCGTAGTGGTGCTTCAATTAGGTCACATTACATAAAATAAATGCGGGCACTGAAACAACTTCTGGCTAAAATGTCTAAAGAAATAGTCCCGTTTTGTCTAAACAGCGGGACTAGTCCCCAGCTTACTCCAAGTGAATGTAGATAAATGGTCTACTTATGAATTCGATGATTCATAGTGTTTTAGTCGCTTTTTTCTAAACTAGTGAAGGAAAGTAGAGTCGGTTGTTAGAAATATGTTCCCCTTCACGTCCATATTTCATTCCTGTGAGTTTTAAAAGGTTTAACTCTTTACTCTTCCGGGTCAGACCTGGGTTCTGTCGACCTTATGAATATTTTCAGTTCAGTGTCGCTTTTATAAAGTTAATTATACCAGCGTCTGGATTAGCTCAAAATTAAGTTAAAGCTGATAGCAATTGTACATCATCGGCTGAAGCAATCAACAAAATTTATTGAATCCTTTTTTTTCTATATTTCACGATATGTCCATACAGAACCGCTTTTCCAACTACATCATCTGCTTTTAATCGATTGTGCGAAATACTTATGAAATTTATTAGGTATATTTTGAGATCAATATTTTTTAATTAAACTTTAACCCGTTGCCCTATATTCTTACTTCTCATTTCGAGTTTACACATCACTTGATTTGGTGATGACGATATTAAATTCAACTTTGCTTTCATTATACATTTAAGGCATTCGTATAAGTTTAAAGCGAATGTGATTTGAAAATGTTGCACCTCCGACTTGACCCAATAAACGAAGGCAATTTTCTATTGCATAATCCACGTTTAACGCCAACATCAGTCGTAGTTGTAGAAACTTTGCAACTGCTCCCTCGTTTCCGTTTCCCATAGAGAAAACTTTTTTCCTCCTCATAATCTGCATCCTTACAATGAAATAAAACCTCCGGAGTTCTATTAATATTCCGGTTCCGTTTCGCGTGGGCTCTATTTGATAGACTCCAGCTCGCATATATCACGGGGAGTGCTGTTTATCCCATAAACCCGGTCTGCCGCGGCAAGAGGGTATCAATTTATGTAATGCAATAAATAACATCCAACCAACTAGATGTAACATTATGGCGTATTATAAAACAATATTTGCCCGTATTCTTTCCTTTGGTCCCCGTCCTCCTTTACCGAGGTACATTCTCGACCGAGATAGCAATCCCGAGTCCTGGGTCCCATCGTAGAGCAATCCACCTATCCGCGATCCTGTAGGTGGGATCCGGGTGCGGGACGCTCGCTGGAAACATCCTATCCACAGATATCAATTCGTATCCTTGCAGCCAGTGGAATAAACTAAAAATGATACACTAGCTACCGGGGAAGACCCGGGGCCCGGCTACGAACGTAAGTGGGAAATTGTGAAAATTGCTGACGTGATGAAAAAGCCCTGCTACATAGCAAAACTGTTGTATGATGAGGAAAACGAGGAAAAACCGGGAGCGATTTCAAGCGGGAGCCGGGACTGGGGCCGGGTCGAAAGGGACATAATACCCGAACTCAATTGATTGCTGTTTTTCCCTCTATAAGCCCCGAATGGCACTTTGCTATGCGCGCGAGGAATTATTGAGGTTTATGCGGAGGAACAGGAAAAAAGTGGAAAACATAAAAATGGAAGGCTACACGAGCTGGAATTGATCAGGATCATGGTGAACACAGGAATAAAGCAGGACCCGCGACCGGGACGGGGGGCCGACTAGTTATAGGGTCTGTGTAACGCAGTCTGTCTCCCTGTTCGAACTGGCAATAAGAGAATCAGAGTTCCTTTATAATTTATGACTGCCGTGTGTTCCTGGAAATTTTTCCATCGGCTGTCTGCTTTCTGGATCCTGGTCCTGGTGTGTTCCCAGGATCTGAGGGTCTGAGCTTTCGTATAGTCATTCCCGGCTCCGTCGCTCTAGCGCTCCGACATCGCAGCGCATGCATGTAGCTATAGACGACCCCTATCGGTGCTCCCGCGATATCCGTTTTTAACAGCGCCTGGATTCGGGATTCGGGGGACATCTGAATTGGTAGGAAATTGTGATTTAATGGATGATTGCGTTTAGATTAGTGAGCGTTCCTGCATCCCCTCACCCGCGCGCCAGCTTTGTTTTTCCGCTTATCGTTTGGCATTTTTATTTGAATTTTAGGCAATTTATCAAGTTCTAGCCACCATGGCGCATTGATGCGGTGTTTTAATTTATATTCCGCGCCTTCGGAAAACGCCTCGAGCGTTCTCCTTTTAATGACCGTAATCTCAAGTCGTTGCGGATTATGGCCATTGATTATCATCGCTTTAATAGGTTTTTCCAACAGCTCCCGCCGTTAAGTAATGGACGTTTTAATATATGATGCTCTATGTTGTTTAACAGTCCTGCTAAGGAACATCTATAACAATAAGAACAGGGCAAACAGAATTCCGTGTGAAAAAACTACAAATGAAAATAAATGAACTCGTATTGAAATACACAAGAAATAAACTTATTTTAAATAATTAAAGTGCTATTAATTTAGGAGCCTTAGTGCCTCATTTGCCAAAATTGAAGGAAATTTATAAGGAACATGTGCGCCACGACTTAAACCGGATTCATATCCTTTTTCTATCGATCATTGTTCACAAAGTAGTAGAGATTTTTAACAAACTACGCATACGGAAGAGTTTGGAATTTAATCCTATGCGTAAATGCCAACAAAGGACATTAATTAAATTTAAATGCAGTCCACCAGCCCATTTAAAGTCCAAGATCAAGTTCAAATTTGAACGAAATCTGATTTCAAACGTCTCAAAAATTCGCTGGTAACTTACATTCGCAATTTTGAAAAATTGATAAAAAAGTTGGAAACAAACAATTAATATTTTTGAAAAATATAACATTTTTTTCTCAGTTCAGTTTTTGGTTTCTTTTCTTTTCGTTTTATTTATTATAAATTAAGTAGAGTGATTCAAGATGTTAAAAAATAACATAAAATAAAAAATTTAATCATGTTTTAAGTCAATTTTACTTCGTAATTTGTTCTCTGGTCGACGAAAGCCTTTAAGAGTCAATCTGCAGTATATTTGTAGGAAGTTTAAAATTATTCATTTATATTTCTGTTCTTGTTTACACACTAGAATTATTTTACGAAATTCGTTAAAGAAAAGCTACAAGATTATGAAATACAAATAAGTATTTCCTTTAGCCTTTGCCACGAACATCAACAGCAATAAAAATAAAAGTTTGTTTGATTACATGGAAAACCAGGGAAGATAATGTACAGAACTTATTTGCAGCAGCATCGCTCCAGCCATATTTCTTTTGCATATGGAGCTATTTTGCATCACCATTAGCCGTCGGACGCCATTAATGCTAGAAAATTACCATGAGAAATAAATTAAGTGCATTTAATGGGTACGGGCAACAACTTGTTTACTCGACGTAAGTGTTTTCCTTAATAAAGGTGAATGGTTATTGCCATATTTTGCAATTATGACGATGCAATATCTCGTCCTGGTACTGAAATTTTCACAGCATCTTTTTAAGCAGTCGTCCCGCCTGTTGACCTCCTTGCAAATTATCACTTAAGTAAGTCGCACGAGACTGAAAGACAAGAAATTCACGTCTTCATTTTGCGCTTATTGGCCTTTTGCACAATCTTCTAAAGGCACTTTGTCCTCCGAAGACGTCTGGTTGTAACACGTCGTCGAACAAATATCCCAATTGTTCACAGCATCCTTTCTACTATGAAATGCGAGGGTCCTCCCGTTCCTCTCCATCGAAGGCGCAGAAGTTTGCGAAGGGTTTTAATAAAATGTCACTCGATTCGGATTGTTTCTTGTAAACTTAGTGTAAGCCGAGCGGGGGGAAAGGGTAAATTATTAATTAAGACGCGGTATTGTAGCATTTCATGGCATTCACTGAAGTATTTCTGCCAAAGAGGAGAGTTTGCTGATTGCGAGCTATGTTTAGTGAATTGTTTGGGGACACAGACGGTCGCGTTTAGCGTCTATTTGAATTATGTACACTTTGAGTAGTGTTTTGTTATCAAACACACGATATTAACTTTAAATCTTAAATACGTAACCGTGTTAGACTAGAAAATTGAGGATTTTCAAACTGGTAGGAAAATAAATGGACTGTATGTTTATTGACCCAGCATTGCCCAGGGTATTCTATTAAACGTACATTCCATTTATAAATATGTAATTTCATTCTGGCATTACATCGGCAGTGATTTATTGGTAATAACTATAATTAACGAAAGAATCGAATCTCTTTTACACTAGTTTTTCTGTACTGCGTATCTAAAAACGAGTTATATTTAAATGAGGGAAATGCATTAAATGATAAAAACGTACCCATTCATTCACCCAATGTGTACGCCTTTTTCAATTTCCCTATAATCCACTTAATGCCACAAAACAGCGCAGTACATGACACTATTCAAAATTGCACCAACTGTGCCAAAAGTGTCCAAAGTCCCAATGAGTAGGGCGATCCATGCGTCGAGGGTCGTTCGTTTTTAAGTACAAGTTAATAAATAGGATAACTATGGAACAAACACCCTTGCGTCATCAAGTAATCGGGACATTGTCACCCTTGCCGGAGTCCTTGATCCGACGGTGTCAAGTATTCCCGATGGCGTAGCTGAAATGAGCAGTAGCACGCGCCCGCTGTAAGTCAAATTCAATGGCAGCCTGGATCCAAATCCGCAATGTGCAACATATGGCGCTGCATTTAATTACAAATTAAGTCAAAGGAAATTAAATAGCAACGGGTTCTCGGCGAATGTCCTCCAGGAACTGAGTCCTGAATTCTGGACTTGCAGTGGTCGCGTCTGACGCTCGTTCCCAACGAATTCTAGACCCGTAGTCGTATTTCACTAGTAAGCTGTCCCCTCCTGCAAAAACAAAAATTACTACCACCCGATTTTTTAGTGTTTATATGCTGCTCTTTCTGGGAGGCTCCTGTAAAGCTGCTTCCACACTAGCGTCTGCTTGGATCCAAGTCAGATGCGCTTGTTCCCCTGCCCTTGGTTTCGAATGGCTGATTGCCACCAAAGGATAACGCCATACACGCGAATAAATCTCTTTAATTGACTTTTGTCTGGTTGCTTTAGTTAAATTGTTTTTATCTGGTGATAGTTGTGCAATGTCTTTCACCCTTTCCATGGCGATAGGAGTGTTTTTGTGGCTTAGGGACGCTGATCGTTTTTTTCTAACCTTTTTTTTTTAAACTGGGGCCTTCTATGAAACTTTGTGTCAGTTTTCGACTAAACTAGACCATTCGAGTTTCAAGTGCACATAGGGTCCATATATAACAACAGAATTAAATGGCCCACTATCAGCGTATAACTTTACTCAAAGGTACATTTTAAAGAAAAAAAAACCAACCGCGGCGAAGAATTGTAAGCCTGGATGAACCTCATGCAGCAATCTAAATGAATGTTTGAACATTTTTCTATTTTAAACGAACTTAACCCCGACTAAGACTCAAAGTATTTATTTTAATATGTTTTGTGATATTATCTCTTTATTTACAATTTCCTTTATAAATATATCGCATACACAAGGAGGCCACTAAACCGCTGAAAACCATCATCTGTAGGTAGGTTTAATCACATCTACACTAAAGTTTATAAATAAGCAAAGTCGAGGCGGGAATAGAACCCACAACATTTGGGATAATAAATCAGTTTGTTACAAATTAATTTATCAATATCATCGATTATATTATTTCAAGAAATCGACAAATTTGGAACAAATTTGGAGGTAGCTTTCTGTATTTGAAGAAAAAATTCTTATAGGATATATTTACTGTAAAGAATATAACCCTTGACAACGACTAGAATCTGTAAGATCACTTGTTTTGAACACTTTGAAGAATTTCATAACTGAAATCAAGAAGTAAGGTTATCAGATTATCTGATATTATATTTAATTGAAATTACCCCTTTAAGAGTTAGGCGGGAGATTATCTACTTTAAAATAAAAGAATGCAGTCGAAAGACAGCATATGGTTTCAGCACCTATTCCGCACAGCTTCAACACACGTGTACCGTGTATTGGTACGACAATTGCAATGAAAACAAACGTTTTGCGTATATTTCCGACGTAAAATTCCACTTGCTCTGAATTGGCGTTTTCGTACGCGCAGCGAAGAAGTGCTGAGTGAATATTAACTAAAATAAATGGAGAGGTTAAAACGAGAACCGCTGTTGATGCGACTGCACCCATCTTTCCCTGCTATTTGCAAACTACTTCAAATGTCATCTTGAAAAACGTAATTTCATCTTGGCATGCAGGAGCAAGTAATTAAACAAATGAAAAGTAAACACTAGATGCAATCTAACGAATTCAATTAATTAAAAATATCAGAGAACTTAAGTTCGACTGTGGAACGGGTCTGGCGTAAACGCGCGTCGTCCCGTAGCATTTTCGCATTCGCTGTAATTTACATGAAAGCGTTACAATTTATGGCATGGACATGAGCACTGCATCCTCCGACGACAGCACACTCGTATGTCGCGTATTATTAGCATTAAAGGTACTGTCGCGTCTGTGGCCTGACCTTTGAAGACACTGGCTAGGAAGGATCAAATACTGCAGAGGAGAGATGCCCTGATGACTGTTTGCTTAAGGACCAACTCCCGAGCGAATCTTAAATACACATAAACTGGACCTTGGCTCGCCGGCCATCCCTTCAGTTGGCAGTCCACTATCTTTTATATTTTTAATCTCAGACTATCCTCCCCGGGACTGATAACTTATTTAAATTTACATTACCAAACGCTTGGAAAGTGTGCGGTCGTAATTGTGTTTGTTAATTGAAATTCATTTGGATTTAGTCCCAAAAAGGACAAAGAAAAAATTAAATCGCTTAAAATAAAAGCCCAACATCGCTACCCCATTCCCCAGGAACTTCCGGAACCCTTTTCTCAGCTCGGACGTGAATCTGGGCAACCTTTTTGTGTTTTAATCAAAGGTACTTTTTAATTTTATAATGAATTTGGTTAACTGTGCTAAAACTCCCCACGAAATGTTTCTGCCAACCCCAACTTTTTGCGCAGCCTTTTTCTTGTCCTTGCTGAGTCCTTATTCTTCAGCTGGTGGTCCCCTCGAGTCCTCCAAGTTTTTTCCCTTTAGTATTTTTTGCCGCCTCTTGAATTCTAATATTCGGTCACAAAACGCCATAAGGATAATGTTTAACAGTGTATTTGTGTTCTAAGCTATTAAGCAGCCGGCCATTCCAGTTGCTCCTTTCGATCCCGGTTTCGCTAGGACTCTCCTCAGGCCTCGCATCGGGGATTCGGGATCCGGGTCTCGACGAAGGGTTGCCACTGATACCGGACCCCGTTCCGAGTACATCCATCAGATTTGTCCTTAAACGCGATAATAAAATGACTGACAACCAACTGGGAAATTCAATTTTCCTTGGCGTCACTGGATGGAGATATCACTAACGATGCTGGGAAAAGGAGACCCTAGTCCCGGTGGTGTCTTCCCGCCAGCGAACGGGTGTGAACGGGCGCTGGGGAATAGAATAGGCTTTTTTTGCTGTTCCTCGTGACCCCTTGTTTCAATGAAGGGTGCAGAGGAATTACGAACCGGGACCTCCTGACTCCTTTGCCACCTTTTTTCTCCTTCGGTGGCAATAAAGACGGCATCGTCGTCTACATTAATTTTGTGCTTCATTTGACTTTCCAGGGATGCTGGGTGTAGAGCTGTAGATTAACAGGAACAGGTGATTTTTGGTTGGTGTTGGTTAACAAAAGGAATTAAACGGCCTTTATACCTTCCACTTTTAATTAACGTTTTTACTGTAATTTAGAGGGTCCGCGGAATGTTTAATTCTCTTAGTTTATCTTATCGTTGGGGCGGTACAAGCCAGATAGAAAGGTAACTTACCTAATTTTTCGTTAACTGAGAAATGAATATTTATGCCTGGGATATTACAAGAAAGGATTTGGTGCTCGTTAAGAAAAGAAATTGTTAGCTATAACCTTCCGTTGGAAATTCTAATAATTATATTTTTTAATTTCGAGATATGAGTAAGGGGGTTTTTTCCCAAAGTATACTCTAATCTTTGCACATGTATGTAATTTTATAGTTTTCTTTTTCACAATTAAGTCATTTATTAGTTACTTAAAAGCATGCAAGTTTAAAACGTCTTAAAAAATTTGGACCTGCATTATTTTTTTACTTTTCTACGGGAAATAAACCACTCTTAAAGAAGAGGTTTCTGAAAAATATACTTTTCCCTTGTGTCTTTTTAATAATAGGACTTTAAACGAAATAATGGATAATTAAACATATATTGATAAAATCTTTTTAATTACATCTCAACTATCAATTCTCAACTATTTCAAAATCGAATTCAGAAATTTCTGTATCTGAACTGAAAACAATTAATTCGAAATGGTTTAAATTGACTCGGAAATTGGTGGCTATTTTATTCGTTATATAGTTTCCCTTCGCTTTATTGCGGCGCATTTTCATGGACCACTGGCCAGTCGTGGTCATTTGCTACAAAACGCTTCGGCTGCAAACATACAAGGAGTAAATCAAATCTTCATTTATGGTTTTACGGATGTGGAACCGAGAAGACGGGAAATTGGCAACATAAAAGCAATTAGTGGAGCAACAAAGCATTAAGCGTCTAGGGCACACACGAGGGGCGCTAGATTAATGCACATACGACATTTGAGGGATTAATAATGAAGCTGATCAGTTGACCACTCCAGCCATTTGGTAGTTCCTCCAAGGAGGGAATGAAATTAATAGCAACTGCCAACTATCCGACCCACATCGAGTTATCCTGCCAAAATGTCAAGTGCTAATAATCCTTATAGACATTTGTAGTCACTTATTCTACCCGGTCTAGTCCTTATTATTCCAACGGACGTACAGATGTTGGCTACGTGATGACAGCTTGCCAATCTCACCAGGACCTTTCATGGGGATTTTTTTCACTTCTATTTTTTACGTGTATTGTAGCATAGGTATTCGGTGTTTTTACATACAAAAAACGGACGAATGAAATTGGAAGGTGAATAGATGTTTGCAAATATTTTACTTATAGAATTTCGCGCTTGACTTTAATTCGCCTAATTGTTATCGGAAAAAAGAAAGACTTTTAAGGAAACTAGTTTTTTTATTGACCAGAAGACAACATTGAAAACCTTTCTCTATGTCAAATTTATCATACAATTAAACATATTTAACATTATTAAATAACTAAATTACAAAATCCTATCCACTTAGGAATATTTTTACATTTCCAATTAAGTTTATAACACTTAGAAATATCAGATTAGAATACGATGATAGTCATATGGGTGTTTAGCTAATTATAAAATCTATGAATTTTAATACGCTTAGAGAACCAATCAAACGGTAGTGTATGATTTATATCGACTTTATCATCAAGATGTTCCTAATATTAACACTGATAAACTATTGGGAGTAGAGCAATAAGGTTTATGATATGATCTCCTATATCATGGAAGCCTCTTTGATCCACTACTTATGGGACACTTTGAATATAAAAACTGCACGTTGCATGGGAATATCCATGCAACATCAGGGAAAGAACATTACTAACAACAAAACGAGGTTGAGTAGATTGATTGGAATTTTTCAAGCTCTAAGTGTATAGTGCAGATGACAAAATTATGCAGATCTGAATATGGACAAATTTTGCATCTTCCCATATCTTCTAGAAAAAAAAACAGCTTGAGAAAGAAGGTGTTAATCAGTATGTTTTAATAACGTAAATGACATAAATGACCGTGAAGAATTATCAAATTAAATACAGTGGAATCCACTTGTTACGACTTCGCTTAGAACGACCCACCGTTTACAGCGACTTCAGTGTAACGATTTGCTTGGTTTCTTATAAAATGAAACTACAAGAAGTTCGCTTAAAGTGACTCAGGCTATAACGACCGTCCGTTTATAATTGCACTCTAATTTGTCCGGTTACAATGGCACGTCGCACGTTTGTTTAGAAATATTTCTTTCTTCTCGAGTCTTGAGCCGTATTTTGTCCCCCAGAAGCCCTATCCCCGCGCATTTGTCCATCACTCGGTGCAATCAATCATTATTTTGATGGTTGTCACACTCTGTGCAATAATTTACGCGCGCAATGATGCTTAAAACTCGAAATTGAAAATTTTAAAAAATTTTACTATTTAAGGAAAGAGTGTGATAATCCAACAATTAGAAGTAGGCAAATCAAATCAAATAGTGGAATCGAATTGATTCAATCGACTCCGAGCGTTGCGGAGGCCCACAAAGCTGGAGAAATTCTAAATGTCTTCCTACTTTCCAATTATGAGGATGACAATATAAAAGTGACAATACCTCGTCTCTGTAACTTAATTCATAATCCTTATTATAGGGCAAAAGTGAACCAGAAACAAACCAAAATTACTGTCCTTTTTAAGCCGTAGTCTAAAAACCTTTTACAATTAATTACCTTTATGCATTTTACACTACGTAAAAGTAACTTCATAATTTTTGCAATAAACATATTTTTCTTTCGATTAAATTATGTATTTGTTTTAATTAAACCTACGTTTGTACTATGCATAGCCCAAGTATACACAGCACTTTCCTTGGCTGTCATTACAAGCGGATTCTGCTGTAACTCCAAAAATACGGACATTACCTTAGTTTTTGTTATGTTAAATTATTGAATACTTTGGTTTTGAGGTTCTAATCTTTGATATCAAACTATTACCAGAAAAATCCTGTCAAAATAAGTTCAGGAGTTCTGGTGTTGTAGAGGAACCTAAATACAGACAGAAAAGTTGTATTCTCTAGCGTGTATAGATCTTATGATATATTTCACTATTGTCAGTTTATTGAAATTAGGGAATTTGTGTATTAGTTGTCCTATTGAAAAGGTAGGCCAGTTGCCTTCGCTTCCTGTCAGCTAAAATTGGGAAGTCTAATCCGCATGCACGTCGCACTGAGCTGGGATTATCTGAAGGCCCTCGCACAATTATTTCATAAGTGTCATCGCCACGTGACCCAGCGAATTGACTTATTCATTTGTTTACCATCAGCTTTATTGCATTTTCCTGCTGAAAGCGCCTGTCATTCCCCTCGCGTTGCGTAAATTCCACGCACCACACCGCTCCGTCGCTATCAGTGTCAGTCCCTTATCAGGACCGGGATCGCATGCAGCACTCGGCTTACGTCGCGCCTCCTGCATCCACCGCCTTGTCAGTTTTCTATTCCGGCTAGGTGACACGTACGTCCGACGAGTGTTAATTCACGGAATGTTCCGCAACCGAGCGGCGGTGCGGGTGACGGTGTTTGCGTAACAGCACACGTATGTCGCCCGAGTACTGTAATGAAGTTATAATCGCCGGCGATAAATGTGCCCGTCACGCCGCACCCCCGCGCCTACCTCGGCAAGTGTGTTCCATCGGCTAATGCCGCTAATTTAAGGGGTGGTTCACATTAATGCGAATAATAGACGCCGTGCTGCTGCACAGATCCAGCCCCGCACATCGCCACCTTACCTCGTCCATGGTGGGTTCTCGCTGTTTGTTATCGCACGGATGTAGCGTTCGTGTGCTGATATTGATAACACGAGAGCTGAGTGGGCTTAGCCGACAATGCCCTAAAAATCAAATCGCGAACGAGCCCGGCACACATTCGGGCAGGGGCTACTTCACCCCTTCACCACCAGCCAGATAAGGACGCCTGGACCCTGTGCTGTTTCAGGATTATATGCGTAAGGGGCTAATCTTTCCGACACTTTATTTACATCATCCGTTACGTTAATTAATTTTTAACTCTTTGTTTTCAACTCTGAAGAAAATCAAGACAAGGTTCATGATTCGTTCTTTTATATTTCTTGTATGTAATTGGCATCTGGCAGTAATTCATCCTTCTTTCATTAGCCTCGTCCCTCCAAACACTACTCTCACGATATTTGTGTAAAATATAGGCCTATAAAGCACTAATTAGACCCCTATAAGTACTCTTTTGAGCTCCTACCTGATGCAAGTCTAAAATGAATGATTGAAATTTACTATCGGAAATTTTCCACGAATTTTAAAATGTTTAAACTTTATATACTTCATGTAAGAATCTTGTGTTACAGTATTAAAGCGTTCATTTTTAACATTTGTGCCTTGGGGGAAGCTGCTTCAAATTCTAAAATTCTATTTAAATTAAATTTCTAATTTTTAAAACGTTTTTAAAAGACTCAAAGGCATTGCAAAAATTTTAGAATCATTCTAATTAATTTTTTCAATTATTTACCTTTTTTACTAACATTCAAGATTTGACCGATTCAGTCGAATTATAAACTTTTAATGTTCTCTGATTTTTATTAATAAGATTAAGCAATAAGTCTTACAATTGACGTCTTCTGTTTTAAATCATTGATAATGTAATAAGCTGCATATGACACAATTCTTTCGCTAAAAGACTGCTATCATCTTTAAAATTTTACATATTTACATTATTTATCAGATATCCAACGAATAATTGAAGAATGCAAAAATCACACGATTAATTTTAATTTTTTTAGAAAAAAAAAAGCAGTTCAATTCATTTTCATTAATTGTTTTTTATTAGAAAATATCAATCTCAAATCGTGGTTTAATAATTTAAAATTAATTTCTCTGACCAAAGAGTATATAAGTCGGAATTAATTTTAAATATTCAAATCTTTATGACTAATGAAATTGTATGTGTGCCGTTTAAATTTAAATAGAAAAGGAAAAGTGTTCAGCCCTGGGTTGATAGACATGTTTAAGTCTTGCAAGTAGCCCCGACTAGGCTGGAGTTGTTATAAACTAAAATATCTCTAGATGTCCAGCGCCGTATTGTTAAATTTTGTTTAAACATTGAGATAAAAATTGTTACTTCACTGTGTTTTCTTATGATCCTTATTGATCTCGAGATCTCGATTTTCTTAACTAAGCCGCTCTTCTGTCTGAGTGTTTGTTTGAGTCCAGTAGAACATAAATAAATTGCTAGATTTAAGATGTGGACTATTCAGAAGGGAAAGAGAGAGTATTTAAACACATTCGTACGACAAGACGGCTGAGAAATGTTGACAGGACCACAGCAGCAATTGTATCAGCACGGTTCGCTTACGGACCAACAAGTGCTGCGCTGTCATAAATAAATATCAATCACATCTAATCTGCCATTCGAAAGTCACCAAGTCTGTGAGAATTGTAAACAAAAAGGACAGTCTATAGATCATTTGAAAGAGTCACCCCCTTTTGATTGTGGGCCAGTCAATCCCCCTGCTTTAAAGAGACGGAGGATCCTCTCCCCCAGGAAAACCACCGGGGTCAATATAACTTCGATTCGTCACTTGAAGCTTGTGGGCGAGAAGTTTAAGCCTCGACACGTGACTCGATTGATGGATCCCGACTAAACCAACAGAAAGTGAACTGCAAAAGTCATCCTGATACGGAGGTATCATTGCTACAGCAATCCGGCTATTCAGAGCCGGGATTAAGACAACCTCGCTCGCCTGGAAACAAAACAGAAACAAGTTTTCGAGGGCGAACTAGCGCTGTCCGAGGGGCTGGCGGCGCTCTAATAAAAAGCGGACGTGTGCCACGGCGCATTGGTAAACAAATACCACCCGTCGGCGAATGTTTGTCCTGTGCACCGGCACAGGAGCAACACCGACCTTCTACCGGGAACACATATCCACGGTGTGGGAAATCCTGGCCAATTGCAAAACCACTGACGCGCACTATTATGGCACTTAGAGTGGGTAAACAGCCGCCGTAGGACCTCTATAATATTCATTGGAAAATTCATTGCGTTTACGTAAGGCGTGCGGCGACGTCACTCGAGGAGCGTGTAAATTAAATCTTGAAAAGTTAGAACCTAAAGGAGTAATTGTAAGGACCATGTCAACGCATCCGCACTGCTCAGCTCGTTGGTTTTTGCGATTTCTACCTCATTCCAGCCACACAGGCCAGCAGGGGAGCAACTACACACCCCTCGGGCGGGGGAAGTCTGTTAAAATTTCTCAAAAGTTTGTTAAAAGTTGTTTTTGAGGAAGTTTCCATCCACCTCCCCCTGCCTCCGAACCCTACCCCCCTCAGCGCTTCTGTTGTGTACAAGCAGCAAAGGTTTTGTTTTCTAGTTCAAGCAAACTTCACTTCTTTATTAACTTTTGAAACAATAAACCGCTGATGGGTGTGTTTGCCCGCCCCCGCCCCCTCCGCCGTCGCTCAAGCACAGCAAAGTGTTTTCCGTTGACAAATTTTCAAATGACTTTTCTCCTTCTTTCGGAGTTTCCTTATGGCGGCGAATGTGGTGGCGGGAATATCTCAGATATTATTACCATATTTTGCGAGCGCTCGAATTCATAATTTTTTTCCCCTGCTGCTTCATGAAGTTAAGCGCCCTTTCAGGCGGTTGGGGGATTTATTTTGATTGTAAAATTTCGCAAACTTTAATATCACAAGCAGCTACAACGCGACACTTGGAAATGTTTTCCAATTTTAACATCTTGGGAAAAGTTCTACAATATTTTAATTGACGACGTCGAGGGTTGGCCTGATTTATATGGGTTGAGTGTACCATCATCAGAATTATTGAGTGGTGTGAATTATTCTTGTTTTTCACTTTCCAGAAATTCTCAAAATCTGAAAACAATAAAAAACAGTCGTTGAACCAACACAGGTGCCATTTTTGCCACGTGGTTAAAGAAATTTGAAATGGTTTAAATTTAGATTTATCAAGACTTTCTATAGGAAGGCGAATCAGAAACTTTCTCAGTAAAGCGTAAGCGAAGCATACAAAATGCATTTCAGAGAAGTGCTCTGGAAGGTTTAACTGTGTACGTGCTTGTAAACGAATGAAAATGTAATAAAAAGTTGCGCAAAATCGTCTTATTTTGTGATTTCAGATCTACAATTTATCAGAGCAGCTTTTGACACACATTTTGACACATGACATCGCATTTTAGGCCCGCTCAAAATAGTCGAATTAAACCACGTTTGAAAGAGTGGCATACGTTTTAATTAAACAATATAAAATGGTAAGATCTTTATTCATAATTATTTGTTGTACGTTTACAATTCAGTCGTAAGTATTTGAGTTAAAATTAAAACGAATTTTATGCTTACTGTTCTAACGAGCCGAGCTCAGCTGGTAAGGGAGAAGAATTGAAACCAAGTAAAAAATTATTCGTTCGAGTCTGATTTAAACGGTCTCTAAGTTATTTTAGCCACTGGCAGTTGATTATACCAGTTCATTGGTAGGCACCATCTCACCCTAATTTGGTTGTTTTGCTAACATCTTTCTTTTGCCAAATTTTATGCTGATAGCTTCCACAGTTTTGTATAATCAAATGTACAAAGGACAAGCAGATGGACGGACGGACGGGCAGACAACAAAGATTTTGTATCTTTTTGGTACAGAGCCCTTAAAGGATAGGGAGAGTCATGTATGCAAAACTTTCAGAAGAAGTTTCTTGGATTTATGTTGAGTACTTTCACTTCCAATTGAGATCACTCATGGCTCTTGTTATTTAGAAAACCTGTACGTAGGCAAATGGATATATAAAGAGGTACACCGTTAATAATACGCCTCGATGTTGTGATGACATTGAATTATTTAGTTAATTTTGATATTTTTGCTAATATATCTTTAGAGGGAGAATAGATGCAGTTGTATGTATTCTATACTATCTAGAACTTTTTACGTCTCCTTACGAAAGAAAAACCTCGTCCGTGCCATGTGTTGGCGATGGAACCCAAGGCGCCCTACTTCCACATAACCCGAGCCATTGCGATAAAATTCAACAAGCCCATCCGAAAAGAAAAATTCGCGTTTATTTAACTTTTTGTTCACTCAAATCCGAGTGGGCACACCGAAATGCAACTGACATACGCTGATGGACACAACATGTGAAAATCAACTCGGTTCGCAGTGTCCTTGCGGGGAGGAATGCGGCGGATGGTCACACGACGGCCATAGCTGGAGAGTTTTAAGCTTGTTTTCACTTTTTTTTCTGCTGTGAAAATTATTTCACCAGCTTTTTGTTTTATTTCGTTATTTGACAAAAATTCCGGAAAACACTAGCACGGCATGGCCAATTTTTCAGCAACATCAACAAAACTGGAATAACTTGCACGTAAAACGCCATGTTGGCGCACAAATGGGCAACATGTCGCCAGAATGATGTACTTTTTCCCGTGTGCAGAGCATTTTCCGCTTTGCCAGCTCTGATTTGTGAATTTCATTTTTTTTTTTCTGTTCCTAGACTTAATTCATTTCAGAAGGGGGTTAGGGTCCACATGGGGTTTTGGGGTAAAGCACTGCTTTTGTTACATTTTTGCAGCTTTAACTCGTTTTTATATCTTCAATTAAGGTTTATTTTATTAAATCAACCAGGAAATTGTAATTATAATAAATGTAATATTAATATATTCTTATTATCTGATTTAAACACACCGTTTTTTTAACCTAGGGAGTTCTAAATTGAATCCACACTTTGGGTTTATTTCCTGTGAAATAAATCTCACCAAAGGTAATAAATATGTATCTACAGGTTAATGAAGTGCACTTCCTTTTTGTCGATAGAATAGAAACGCAGTAGTCGTTGAACTTTGAACAATACAAAATTATTCATTCATTCGCTTTTCATACGAATGTACTGGCGTTACTCTAAAGCATATTTTGAAAGACCTTCTAACCGCAAGACCGGGTATCTTTCAATGCCTCCAGTCTCTTTGTAGATAATTCGACCGCAATATGATTTTATAAGTATGCACGCAATTTGTTCAAACATTGCTCCAGGTGGAAGAAGCGTCTTGCATGTTACCTGTTTGCATTCGGTCGCATAGTACGAATGTTGATTTCATACTTATCATACAACAAATTAAAATCGCTCTTTGTTGCGGTTTAGTGAAAATCCATTTGTGTCTGGGAAATTGTTTGAAACAGGCGGAAGTCTCATAATTGTTGCTAGCAAACGCACTTAAGTATCTTCTGATGTAGAGGCCACACTCTGGAACCCTTCGGAACCCATTGGAACCCATTTGTTGTCGGCTCGAGATACGCCTGAGAATGTATCCACGGCGATCGATTTCCAATTAAGGAGATAAAAATTTATTCCGAACAAGGACCCGATCCCAGCCACTCCTGAGAAGTGCTAGGCTGTCTTACGTTACCTTGACTTCTTAAAAAAGTGATTAAATATTGAATATTAATTAAACTCGTCAAATGCGTGCGCATGCCTTTCACATGCGTATTCCGTATAAACAGAGGAGTGCGCATCGCACCATGGAAAATCACACATTTTCTAGGCTTGCAGTTCGTCACTGGGTAGCGCGCCTGTGGTCCGACGCTCGCAAAAACATGTCAAAATGCATGTTAAAAGGAAATACCAACTAATTAGCGAATTGATGGAATTACAGGTGCTTACCTGCTGGTATGCACTCGCCGGCCGCTTCTTGCTTTGCTTTCTGTGATACAATCAATGACCATCGGGAATTTCAAGCCAATTCAATATTTCCCACATTTCTTCATTTAAGTCACTTACTTTTAAGGCAGATGGGGAGCCTGCCGGCAGCACCACTTCTGAATAAATTAAGAATCACATCTCAAGCGCACTATCACTTGTACACTTGCAGTGTTTATAGACTACGTTACCCTTGCAACCAAAATATTTTTAAATTTTAAATTTTTCAAGCTCCATTGTAGTAGTATCATCTTGATGCGACACCTGAGAGCAGAGACAGAATATATGGAAATATGTACAATATTTACATTAGCTTACTAAATTGTACGCTATGACTACTGTGGTAAGACTGGGAATGGGAAATGATTTGCCCCACATTTTGCAGAGATGCTGATCATCTTCAATAAAAACTCAAAGAATATACATAAATATAAATAGATACAACTTTGGCACCTGAGCAGAATTATATAATATAAAGTTTTTTTCTTATCTTATTTTATTAATAAAAAATGTAAGTAATATTTTTTTTTTGTTTTTTGGTTTATCAATTCATATATCCAAATTTGTTATTTTAATATGTCAAATTTATTAAATAATATTTCCGTAAAACCTTCTGCTTAATGGCTCATAGATCAACTAAAATTATGATCTAGAAATTTTTACTTATTTATCAATCTACCGTGGACAAATCGCGTGCACGAGCTGGTTTTATATGAATATCAAATTGTATGTATACACGTATACCAGACGTCAAGCTTCGATTGATGAATCGGGAAAACGTCCACATTTGAAATCCATTAATTAGATATAAAAAATAAATGAATAGCGTGCTTAAAAGAGGAAAGTAAAGTTTAATTGCATTTTAAAAAGTTCCATGTTTATTAATAGACCGAACATAATTTATTGAATAAATTAGAAAGAAAAATATACGGAAATATTTATCTGTATGAAATGTAAAATGCTGTTCCGATATTAAGCATTCAAAAACTAGCAAAACAATATGATTTATAAATTGTTTCCATTACTTTCTGTAAAATATTTTTTTTTACTTCATTTTATTTATCTTGGACGTAATTGTTATCAACAAAATTAGCAATAATTTGTCGCCAGTTTTTCTGGACTAAAATAGAAAATAAATTTGTTGATCCATATAAAATCAAATATGTTTGTTTTCGTATGCATATTTCCTGTTTGATATTTAGCTCCACAGATATGCGGATTAATTAATGCTACTTTATCAGCTAAACAATTATTGCACTGCATGTCGGGTCGCATCGGTTTGAATAAATTGTCATGTACACACGTTGCTAAAAGTCATATCTAGAAAGGCTGATTAGATTTTCTAATTCTCATTCAACCCTTGACAACGTTGTACGGCTTTTCATTTGCGCTAAAAGGCAATTGATGGCAATTCTGCATGAAACCTTTCATACCATGCAAATGGCTTTTGTTGATATCTGAATTAAGGTAGATAATTTAATTTATCAAATCAAATTTCACGTGTTTACGTATATGTAGCGTATATGCGATTGTTCGAAGACAGACTTAAGAGCATAACAAAATTTTAGAATTAAGAGTGACAAGTATTTTATTAGGTCCACCTTGCTTAACGTGTAACTACAACGGAATCATATTCACGGAGAAGAGCACACGCATCTTATAATTTTTAAATCAATTAAGGTATGATTTTAAGAGGGATCTTGAAGAGCTAATATCAGGGAATGATAGCAAAGATTTTATTCCATATGCCATAATAGAAATCTTCAATTTTGTGTTTTATACTTAAGTTTAAAACCCATTTAATATTTTGAATAAATTACTTACTGTACACAAATCGCCTGGCCTGTCTACGATTCTTTTTGAATACCTACTTTAGAGTCTTTAATTTAAATAATAATTAAACTCAAAAGAATAAATGGTATCCTTGATGCGACCTGTAATCCTAGGCCAAATGAACTCCTTATCTGTCGAATGAACTGAGCCGACTAGCAGCCGTCCAGAATGAAGTTATTAAGACCTCTAAGAAAGACATCAGCTCAAATGTTTTGTCAAATACAAAAGGTGTTTATATTTTCTCCTTTTCAGTCTCTCCAGGTGATCGGTATCACTTCCATTCACTGTAATGGTGCCGTCACGATCTTCCTCACTAATCTCCAATTATCTGCCCTTTGCCCCCGCCCCATAAGCCGAAACGAATATTTATGCACTTAAGACGTTCTGACAGGTAGCGTTTATCTTTATATCGCGGCCTCAATGTTCTTCTCACTTTCGATAGAACTGCGGCCCGGCCAAATAAATTCGTCAATTTCGAACAACCATCAACAGGTAATTTCAGCGTGGAGCCTCCTTAAGCCGACTGCCGGCAAGTGCGTAATTAGAGCGCGGCCGAGGAACCAGAACGTCTGGTAAGGGGCATCATCGTGTCACTTGGCAGGTATTCCCTTCGCACCTTCGCACCTTCGCGTCCTCTACCTTCCGCGAATGCATCTGTTCGCGGTGCATGGAATGGTCCGGTGGCGGACGAGTTCAGTTTAACACCGAACCGGTGTCCGGTGTCCACCTGATGGTCCACACATGTCGGAGGATGTTAACAAGGGAGAATTTTTCGCTGCGTTAGATGCATGCAGTTCCGCATTATCCTTTCGTCGGGACGCACCATCAAAGTGCAGTCGTCTGTCCACGTAAATTTAATTCGAAAGGTGACCTATGGCGCGCCCTGTAGAAGTGTCCCATGGTTTTTGTTTTCGTTGCATTCTACATGCAGCCGCAGTGCAGTGTTTTGGTAAATCCATACGTTTTCTAGTTCGGGAAGGAAGTCCACATGTGTGACTTTTAAGTAACCAATTGATAAAACGACTCGTCGGGTTGAAATCACGATTGTTTAATAAAACTCAGGTAAATGAAATTGAATATTTTGAAAGTGCATAAGTTTCGTTTCTGAAATAATTTTTGTTAACTAAAAATATTTCCAAACGTGTTTTGCAAAATTTATTAAAATATAGAAACCAAGGTGATTGCTAATTTAACGTAATTACCTCTTCAAATTATTTATTATGATTTTGAGAGGATTTTATTGGCACAAAGAAGTAATTTGTCCAAGCATGATAAGATTATTTAGAAATGAAATAGAAATCAAAGCATACTGCATACAATTTTTTCCATGGATGAATCAAAAAAACAGTAGACGAATTTTGATGAAATTTAGCACTGTAGTAGCTTATGACTTCGGTCAACACTACAATAGTTTCCATTACAAATCAATATTGAATTGTGGAAAGTTAAAAAAATATGCCTTCGGGAAAGAAAAGTGATTTTTTTTATTACTCAAAATCTGCCAAAAGATTGAGAGTATTTCGGTCCTCTGAAACTGCTGAGGTGCGTGATTCTCGGTTAACTGCTGACCGAAAACGCCACGCCATAAATTTCTATAGTGTATGTTTTTTAGCTACAGTTTTTTGTTTAAAAAAAATTTTGTAAATGTCCAAAGCTGTTTTGATTCCTTTTTTCATAAAATGCGAAATACACGCGTACGAAGTCGCGGGCACAGCCAGTTAAAAAAATGAAAATGTAATAGAATTCCTGTTGAACATTTGTCTATCTTAGATATCGTTAAATATTCAAATTATATGTGCTATAGAAAGCCACATAATTATCAAGAATTTATATTCATACTATGAAAACAACTGACTGTTCAAGGATTCATGACTAATGCACTATTTTTACGTATCAGAGGTTGTCGATTCCTAACCGAAAAGAAATTCAGAGCATACCAAAATCGTAACTATTTTGTTATTTATTCTAAATTATATACAAACGTGATGTTAGTTACGTAAAGTATTTAATTTAGGATCTTAATTTAGACGAATGATTTAAGAGGATTAACAAGTTGCGAATAATGCCAGGTTTAGACATTTCAGATAGAGGTTTTCTTCTTGTGAACTTAAGACCGTCACTAGGCATTTCATCACCGAAAGAGGCCAGACGGGAAAATACATAGGCAATATAAATAGTAACCATTTGGAGTATGTATTCCTCAACTATAATTAAAATAAATTTATCTTAATCTGAAGATTATAAATATTTGCATTTAACGTTTCATTTTCTTCAAAAGAGGAACAGATTTATTTTTGAAAAAACGTTTTAAAATTGACTTATTTGATAAAGAATCATAATCATAATAGAGACCTTAAATTAAATCGTACATGTATACAAAACTCCCTGACTGTTTTTTGCAAAATATTTTGATTCTGAGTAAGGTTTTGAAGTTCCACTAAAATTTCCTTATTAATTGTTTGCAATTAGAACTCAAATAGACTTTAAATTGCCCGAATTCCTTGAGTTCCATATCTCTATTGATTAGATCAAAAAATAAATTAGAAAATAACTCAATATGGCCGAGTCGGGGACCTGCTGCTCTCGTTCTGCCATTTCTTGAATAATGAGCCACTTACAATCTTGCGACAATTCCATATTTAGTTACCTGCGATTCGTGTTCTCATTGCGGGGCCACCAATGCCCCTCTAATAAATGCTAAGGTATACAGAACCGTTTGGTTTGATGAGATTTATATCGCCGTTTTAGGCAAGCTGCCAGCCCAGTTACGAAAATTTCAGATCGAGTTTCTTGATAGCCATGAACAACAGCAACAACAGCAGCAACAATGGCCGATTAAAACACGTCAAATTCATCACTTCAGTACACGCACAAAGTGTTTACTCTTGTAGTGTTGTCGACGACTATGAAAATCTCAGGGCCTAAAATGGATCCCTTCGGAACAAGAAGTCTCCATTAAGGGTAATGATGAAGCGAAAATTCCCCGCGATATGTTAATTGGGGCCGTGATTTGTGACATTAATTAATGAGTTTGTTTACATTCGGCTACAATGGTACAACGGAGCGGCGCGGCGTGCTGCAACAATAACAAAACAAAAATTGCCTACTGCGGAGCGAACGCGAGACCACAACTGCCGTGATTCAGCAAAGTTAGGAATCGTCCGGGTGTTAGACATAGAGGTATAATTTTGATAAATCAATTAGTTTCTGAGGCGTTAGTTTCTGGGTTGCGAAATTAACCGTCGGCGCCTTTGTTTTCATTATAAAGTGCTTTTGATAGAATTAGATGAAATCCTTGAGCACGGATTCATTAACAACATTAAGTTGATAAAGTCCTTACGCTATAACACAGTTCCCTACCATAATAAATATAATAATAGCTTGCAGGTGGTCGAGTAGAAACTTTAGAAAACGATCCCAATTGCTTCTTTAATTACTTTGAAACATTTCATTACTTTTAATCCAAATTTGACGTAGATTTCAATCATAACTTTTAAATCTACATAAATAAAGTAACATGTCCTGACTGATTCATCATCGCCGAGTCGAAGCCGCTGAAGTTAAAATTATGGAACTTGGTCAATAGTTTTTGTTTATAATGTAGAGACTCACTAATAGGCGATTTGTCAAAATTCAACCCCTAAATGAAATAGAAATCAAAGCATACCCTGCGTACCATGTTTTCCGTGCAGTAATGAAAAACTGTGGTCATTTAACCAATTTGAGACCTATCGAAATTTATAAAATTGGTTAGAAGAAATTTTTCAAAGTTTAGCACAAATGTGTACCTTAAATCCACGTCTCCTTTTAAGAATGTGTTAGCGTAACGAATACTCAATTGATATAAGATCATGCATTCGAATGCCGTGGAAGTTGTTAAGTATTCTTTTTTTATTTTTAATGATTTTTAAACGCTTCTTTTCTTTCTAATTACAATTCCCTTCACGCATTTTTTTTTTTTACTTGCAACCCTATTATAAACATGCCCGAGGCTACTAAAGCATGTGGAGCATAAAAACGTATTGTAAGACAAACAAAATATTACTAATACTTTGGATTAGATTTCAATAAAATTGCATATTTGTGTATTACGAAAACTTATAATTTTTAAGTTACAGAAGGAGGTCCTTAAAGAAAATTTAGGAAATGTCTCTATAACTAAGAAAACAAATTTCTTGTTTTTGAAAAAATGATATCTACACAAATAAATGCGTAGGCTTTTCTGATCGAACAGATTCCATTTTCGACAATGGTATATACTTCGTCCATGTAAATTTTCCCTTTCTTGTAATGCTGTATCTTAGCCATTTCTCTGAATTTCAAAGTGTCTATTTTAATAAACTACGTATAAATTAATCCTCAAATACATAATATTACTAAAAAAAGGAAGTCGCGTCCTCAGTTAAGGAATAAGACAAGTTACGATGTTAGTTTCATTTAATTTATCTCGTAAAGAGTGATCCTCTTCACTTCTCAATCATCAGTGAACGTCATTACATAAATTATACGGAAAACTTCTTATCTAAACCACGAAATGCTTTTTTGTTAATTAGTCCTAAAGCAACCAGGAACCGACTAAAAACATTCGAATGGTCAAGGTGTAACGTAAAGTGAGGAACTGATAGAAAGCGAAATGTGACACGAGTCCTGTTCGAGATGAGCACCTGCGGATATGCGTCAACCGTCGAGGTGTTCTACGCTCACCTATCCGAATGGAAATGTGAAGCGATAATAAGCTATCAAGAGAGGGCATAAACTCGCTCGTGTATCGTTCCGTTCCAATGGAGGGATAATAAGTTGCGTGCCCGAGTCTTGACGTGATAAAACGGAGACATTAAAAACTTTAGTGTCCAGTACATCTGCACGTTCTGTTCGACGAATTCCTTTCACCTTAAAACAAACGTAACATTTTCATACCTGAGTACCCCGAGGGCGGCAAAAGCGGAAGAAATGGCGTAGGAGAAAGGAAATCTTCGCCAGTGACCGAATGGCACTTTTTCTTCCCCTTGGAAAAAATTATGTAAGTGGATTACTTCCATAAACACGCAGAACACCCTGGGGCTCGTTTGGAACAGAGAGGAGCACCTGAAGTCTTGTTGAGAAATTTGTTTTGTCGTTTTTTGCGGAGCTGAGTAGTGAACTGCGGCTCACCGTCATTATTCTTCCCTAATGAAAACAAAGAACCAAACAAAACATTTTCATTAAAACCTCCGTCTAAGAAGGCCATTAAATTAAAAAACATGCCATAACAAGAGTAAAAGGCTCTTCTAGAAGTAGGCAACAATAACCGTAGATCTTGGGGGCTTAGGTTCACGGGTAGCGACACCATGATGTAGTGGTGGGCCAACATTATTCATTAAAATCATAATAAAAATTTATTTTTACGATAACTCCACCTTTCGTTGCCCGGCCGAGAGACTACTCCTCAATGGTCTGACTCTTTCATTTTTCATTAAAATAAAATTTAGCATCGACTGTAGAACGGGCTGATGCTCGCGGTAAAGGGTTACGCGTACTCGCAGCAAGTGTTGCTCACGTTCGCCACGGTGGAAAAAGCTCATTAAATAAATATTACGAGCAGACAATAAACTTGTAAGGTGTGGCTGAAAATGAGCAGGTAATTTCTTACATCGTAAATCAGTTAAATCAGACAAAATGTGAATGTTTTTCGTTTAATTTACACAAACTGTTTAACTTCAGTTTTCGAATTAGGAATGCAATTTCTCACACTGCTGATTGAAACGTCTCAATTTCAGTGAAATATTTTACTATTGTTTTTTAATTTTATGTCGAATTTTTCTCCCATATTTTTAAAGCTTTAATAATGTAAAAATTATACAATCTTAAAGGTGTTAGATTTATTAATTTTTCATCTTTTGTTGGGTCAAATCATAGAGTGATACTTTTTTAAATAAGACATAATACCTTTTTTATTTTGTTTGTACTCGTGCGGTTGCAAATTAATTGAGTCGTTTTTTACAATGAGATAAACTTCTCAGCTTCAATATTCAAGTAGTATTAATTTATTTGCTTTCAAAATTCAGCAGGTAATAGTCGAAATTTTTAAAATTTTACAGGCTGTATGGAAAAAAGTGATTTGGGGAGGTTTGTACGAAATGTAAATGTAAATGTCCAATTGTTTACGCAGAAATTAAGTAATTTCAACAAATTTTCGATTTTCATACAAACCTATTTGCAAGAATATTTGAAACAATTTGAGAATTTCAAAAAATATCGTTTCTTTATTCCGTCGGACCAGTACATTTATTTCCTCAAAATAGCTCTTCTCAAAATTTTGATTTGTCAAAACTTTTTCGAGTTAAATAGCCGGTTAGTTTTTAAATCTTGTGTTGTTTATAAAAAAGCCCTAAGAAGGTAAAATAGTTTTCTTGACTGTCTGTTATATAAAACAATATTTTAATTAGAATAATTTAGCATTTCTTTTAATCTCGTAAGAAAACCAAGACTTTTTGTGCGTTTTGTTGGAACATAAAGGAGGAATGTAAGTGGGTGTTACCTTAAAAATTACACAAAATCCAATTACAAATTTTAATTACTACAATACTTCTCTCAGAACACATTTTCTATGACAAAAAATCAAATGTAATCGTCAACACTTGATTTTTATCTAAAAGCGGGTAAAATAATTATCATGTAAAATTATGATAAGCCTATTAAAATATTTCTGTCAATGAATACATGTACCAGTCCTGTTGAATACTAAGTAGTCCATACGGTCCCGACAGCCATTCCGAGTGTAGCTATAAAATTATTGACTATAAAACACAACTTGGCCGCATCATCCCTGCTAATTACCCGGGGTCTCTCCAACTATATCATGCAAAAACACGGCCGTATTCTGAGGGACGTGGCGAACAAATTCATGAACAAACTAAACAAACACGGAGCAGAGACCATTGGTACAAGTAAGCTGGAATTGATAATGCGATTCCCCACACCCGGTACAGGATCCCGTCATAACGGGCACATCACCGAACGCCAGGATGTGTGCTCATCCCGGTGCAGGCGTTTAGGTGTTCCGCCGTGAAACTTGCTCGAAATGATGCTGCAAAACACCGTGTTACATCTATTTATCATGTTGAACTACATTAATTGTTGAATTTAATTAAATTCATTGGAAGCGCCCAGCTATTAATGCAGGACTACATGGACCGTGACTCATCTGCGGAGGATGTGAACTATGCCTGTATTCGATCCCATGACGTCGAATTGAGCTGTGTACCTGTTACGTGCTCTTGTGTATCGCATAGACGGCAGCTCTTTGTTGATGCCCAGGTTATGGGTACGTTACAGTTTCGCCACTAATGCACGAAAGATAGCTTACACTAAACTTTTCTATAGTCACATGCTAGTGGTCAATAAGACTTAATTTGATTAAGGTTCATAAAACAGTATATGAATTTAAGAATGTCCACGTCTAAGGTTTCCACAAATAGATGTAATTAAAAACAACAAATAAAATTATTAGTAGTGTATAGACCGTCATGGACGACCTGGACAACTTACTTATAGATACGTTTGGTATATTCGGTATATGCGGTATAAATAGTAGTAAAGCGAATTGAAACCATCCACCACTGTGATTTCCTATTTAATATGCTATTATAACTATAATTGAATGCTTAAGTATTGATTATTTAATTTGAATTGCAGGTATATGTGAGCTCAATAATGAAATTTTGGTAACTTGGTACCGTGTCTCATTTATTTGCGGACTTGAATACTAAAGGCATTATTTATCATTTCGACTTCTTTTGTGTTTGCACCCATTAAATTAGCGTTTTACGTAGTTCTAGATAAAGACTACACATTTTTACCGTGTCCTGTATTTTTCCTTCTGAAAAATGTTCCTCAACTCGTGCAATTTTGCTTTGGATAAATAACAATAGTTTAGAGAGAATCGTATTGGCAAGAAAATTCTGTTGTGTCACGTAAATTTTCTTAAAGTCTGTAATTTAGACAACGCCTACTAAAATGTTGCTATTTTTGCATTTTGAAAAATTTAGAATTCTTTGCTTCTGATGATCTCTTAGAAGATTGTGATTCGCTTTTTTTTAGTTCGAAAAACACCAACAAAATAAAAACAGGAAACTTTTTTCTTAAATAAACCCTACAAACAAGAAAAAAGTTTTGCTCACAAAGAATAACCAAATCATAAGTGACTAATTTTTAATTAAACAATTACCATTTATAGAAAAATTTCTTTATATTTGCTAGTGTTAAAATTGATCATCAAATAAATGCTTTTAAAGTTAGAGTTAAAATTTTATCAATTAATTATCGAAAAGATTTCTAAAAACTCGTTAAGTTTAATGATACAGTAGCAAAGATAGAATTAATCTGCAGTAAAACGCGTCTAGTCCACTGCTGATTGAACCGCGCAAGATCTACGCCTCTTAAGTACCGGCAAAGGTGGAAATTTTAATCTGGAGGATATCAACTGATGTGCGACAGAAATTTGATAGCATCAACATCCGGCAACCAGGTCTCTTGAGGCAGTTGGAAAGTCGAGAATGGAGTCGGACATGATGTGGCTCATAAAACGTCGCGATTACGAAATCGCTTCTCGCGGGGCAGAGAATAGCGAGAAGTTGTAATTACAAGGGCCGCTGCCATAATATGCAAATTTTCCGCCTATTTGCCTTTGTTTGGCGTTATTGTTTCAGGTGGCAGTTCAGGATCAGAGCGAGGTAAAAATGGGGGACTGTAGAAACACATCAATCACTCGTCACCACGGAACGGCAATTACCTGGGCTCCTTTGTGACTCGTGGGTGGGTGGGTGGAGGTGGCGGCCGCGGCTAAGAAGTAATAGTGTAACGGGCACTAGGTGCACGTCGAAATTCGCGGACACCTCCAGCTTTATTATTTTGACTGACGGACAGGTAATTGCAACATAACGAGCACCAGCACCGTCGCGGTAGCCCGGGAAGGTGCATTAAGGGAAGAACTCGCAGCCAAAGAGCGTTATTAATTTTATGATCTTACAACGCATAATTCTTGAGGTGTTCGGCGACGGTTAAGATCACGGGTCCGCGGATAATTTGCATTTTACGACTTTTGTTTTTCTGGTCATTTGGCCGCGTCCAGGAAGAGTCACTCATACCTGCCCCACTCCTGTGACAGCCCAATTTCGGAAATGGATGACCGCGCGGTTTTTACGATCGACAGACTATCTCGTTACACTAGACCTGTCCTAGCCAGTCTGCCTTGGTTTTCTATTTTAATTAACAGATCGTAAAATTTTTAGTGCTTTGTAAATATTTACGATGTTGCGCACGCCGTTGTGACCAGTACCCACCTCGCGAGACAAAAAAATCCCTTTCCTCAGCAAACGTTCTTATCTGATTGGGAAAGCCTTTCTCCGGATTAAATTTCCACCACCACATTCCTGGCTTCTTATCGCTGCTTCTAATCGCTGGGTTCCACAGGATCCCGAGCTCCGGGCCATTGACGTCCTGCTGGCTCCCTTAGCCGCCGATAGCAGAATCAAAATAGATGTGACTGCAGCGCGCATTAAAGCCGCCATTAAAATCACTTTATTTTCGAAAAAGGGCAAAAAATGATTTATCTGCTGAGTCGCTGTTTATCCCGGGAGCCCCGGGAGCCGATTCCGCTCCTGGTGAATCCACGGGGGGATTCGGACATGTGTAAACAGAAAGATTCAATCTAACGGCCTGCACTCTCAGAACGGAACATACGTCGCGATTTGTGAGTGTTTGTCCTTGCCGTAGTGGATCATATCCTGCTACTGCTGTTATTGCTCCCAGGATAAACCTTAGGGGGCCGTTATGTCAATAAGCGATACTTTTAATGGTTATCCCCGGCTTAGTCCTCCTTGTAGGCATTTCTAGCGCAAGTACCCCGGAGTGTGTTTTTTGACTTTCGAGTGTTTGACTTATACCGGAGAGGGGACGAAGCTGTTGCGAAATCCGCTGGTCCCGGCCAGGGTCGGAGCTGGCCTCTTGGAGGGCCTGTGTAATATGATCTATCTGATCTATTTGCATGTGTAATTGAACAAGCGAAGTGCACTCGACGCTAATGGCTACTTCTTTTTATTGAATTCCAAGGATTTGGTGAGACCTCCTTTCGCGTACTCAGTCGCCATTCTTTGCTTTCCAATGTTTTCCTTTTTTAATAGTTATCTTTACCCACAGTCTGAGCTACTGTTTATTTATATTAGGGTTTTTCACTTTTTCCTGGTTTGAGTAAATTTTTTAGGGCACCTAACTCGCAACAGTCTTTTGAGTATTTAAGAAAATTATGAATTCAATTTATTACATCTTTAAATCTTTTTCTACACCTTAGCCTAGAAATATTTAGTCAAAGTGCATCATAAATTCTTAAATTAAACAACTTGATAAAACACCAGTAGTTTTTAAAAATTGATGTTCGTTCACAAAATTTTACTTAATGTCTTCATTCGCTAGCTTTGCTAAGAATCGAAACCATAACTACTAGCACGGTAATGTAGCACTCCATTCATTAATCTACAGCAGTGAATTTGATATCTTGTTTTTTTAGTAAAAAAAATCAATTTTATGAATTGTCCACCACATGAAAAGAAGAGAAATTAAATAAAAGAAGTGCAATAAATAAAAATATTAATTGTTTGGAGTATCAATAGTACTAAAACTAAGAAAAAGATTCCTTTTCCATCGAAAATAAATTAATATTTATTTCCCCATGTGCTCCTATTTTAATTCTCTAAGTTCATTTTATCGAAAAAAATATATATACAATTTTAAGGGCTTATACTACACACTTATAGAGTACTTTTATTAACTTTTGTTTAGATATTAGTTTTAGCATTCTTTCCTTTTAAAGTATATATCGCTCGAATACTGGACCTTACTAAAAATCGGACTTATATTCAAAAAATTACGTAATAAATTGTAGACCAAAAAGGAATACAATCAATTGTCCTTTAATTCTTCCATATTTGTGAGTTTCCATCTTAAAACTTGTTGTAAAAACTACCACTAAACTTTAAATTACTTACAAACGTGAACGTATCGCTTCCTTTTGAAAATAGCAATCCGCGGAGTAGTATATCCTCGACAAGGAGATCAAACAGCGAAAACTTTTCTTATTTTACCAATGTTGCTGTTGCAAGTAGTTGACACAGCTAGAAACCCCCGCAAATATCTAATGTACTTTTCATGTAACTATCCGAAAGCGTGAAGGAGAGCAGGATGTCGCTTCCACATCCACCACCGCCAGAATAACCCATTACAGTGAAATATTAGCCGAACCGAACTCAGAACTGCCAGAACGATGCAGACTTGGCCTTGTCTTAAATCGTGTCACTAAAATGGACATGCTACGGGAGCGAGTAAAAAGTAATTACGAGGAACACGTTTCGGGGACGTATCGTTACAATACAAAGATTGTAGGTGGAAGGTTCTCCCCGTCAAGTGGCTCATCACTTGGCAAGGGCTCATTTCAATTTTATCTTGAGCTGCCGGGTGCGGTGTGTCCATTATACAAATCTCTGCGACACCCTAGTTGAATACACATGTGATTTGGTCGGGGGTACAAATCTTTGACATCGGTAGAAACATCTAGCTCGGCTTGTTCGACTGTTGCCATTGTGTCAAATCAGCCCCCGACAAGTCTATCGCACTTCGGTGAACAGAAAAATCTCGTCTTTACCAATTCAAAGAGCTGAAGGCGCCTTCGGAACTCCTTAGGAGGCGCAGGAACCGGCGAAAGTGGATTTGTATCCAAAGATGTACTTGTGTTTGGCTTTTGTGTCGGACGAAAATTTGCATTAACATAGCCACTTATAGGGGAATTGGATCGAAAGTTTCCGATAGGTTACAAAGGTGTCGTGTGTCTGAATTCTGAAAGTGTTTTCAGTCATCTTCATACATTTGAAATGGTTGGCTAGGCGAAAGTATTTTTTGATGGATAAATAAACCCATACCTTCAATGGCCAAAGTGATCCCTGAAATATTTGGGGTGTGCCGCACCAAGGAGCAGACAGAAGGGACTAGTCTAGTAATTGAGAGTAAGGTCCTTTTGGGATATTACGAGTATAACTGGGGACTATGCGGCACGTGTTGTAATTTTCTCAAAATGCTACTCACATACACTGCATGTAACTACTTGAAGGAGGACGTAAAAATGAAAACATTCTCCCACCATTGTTTACGTTCGCCTCTGTAATGCAGTACCAAAGGGTGTGAATTTTAAAACCTCCGTGACGTGTGCCAACACATTTCGTGTCGATTCACTTAGGAGTAATTCAGGTTCATAAAATGGTTTCGACCCCGCCAATTTGCTCGGCCCCATCTTCTGCCTCCTTCAAGGATTTAAGTTGTCCCATTTGAAACCGAGCCCCGAATAGTGCGAAAGGAATAATAGGCGTCATTGGGATCGGGCAGGGGCGATCCGCGACGTAAGTCGCCGGATACTTTTATCCTCCCCACTGGTTAGTCTTTTCTAAGCGACGACGTCTGTGCTTTTAATCAAACTTCTTAATTTATCAAGATGACACGTGCCAGTATTAGCGTAATGAATTGTAGCCACCCACTTCGGGACTAGACACTGTCTATACGCAGGGAACAGTGGTCCTCCAGGCGCTGGTAGCATCCTGCGTGCTTCCTGCGGCACTGACGACGGGATGTTTTGGTCGAGATTTGCGATTCGGATGAAAAATTGTTAATGATCACACTTTTCAATTATTATTCGTGTCAGGAGTTGACACTGTCCCGACTCAAGATGGATTATTATTTTATCTTCATTTATTGTTTTTGTTTCCTAGCATCCCAGTTTCCTTTCTTAGGGGTGTTCACAGATGTTGACAAGACAAGAAACACAGGAAAATGCTCAGCATTTTTTCTACATCCAAATTTGTTTACTGAGATATAAGACTAAAAAAAACAAATTAACGCCTTTTGTCTCTTTCATTGTAGGCAAGTTACACTTTAGATTTTGATTTTAAGCATGTTACGCATTTTGAAATTCCAAACATTCGTATTTAATTTTAAGTATATTTTGGATTCCCGGATTATCAAATTTTGCTCTAAATATATTTTTTTAAGTTCCTCCCGATCTTTCAATAATTTTGTAGTGTTAGAAATGAAGGCATCATTCTGTTTTAGAAGCACATAGCAACATTCACCTGCGGTCTATAATTAAAGAATTAATTTTTAAAAACTTCATCCGAACTCTAGCAAAAGGAAAAGGCATATAACATAATAAATACTCCTTAAAAACCACATCTTTGACTATATTTAATCTCTCACCTGGCAGACAAAATTAGTCTTTCGCAGATTTGCCTCGAGTTTATCGTTCGCGATTTCGGCACGCACCTGCAGCTGTGCTCTTACAGGAACGAATGCTGAGGATGCACGCTTGATAGATTTATCGCCTGCCCAATTAGGATAATAGGTGTCCAATAATTTTTGCCTTCTCAGTCGAACTCTAGACTGCGCGTCCCGAGCGGTTTGCGCAGATCTTGCGTGATCCTACAATACTTTCTTGGCCCTCGAAATATGTGGGACATCTGGTGATCGAAGAATGCGAAATTATTTCAAGGAAATTTGTTTTGACCCCACGGCCGCTAAATTCTATGTCCGACCGTCCGTGAAAAAACATACTTTCTTACCTGTCCCCCGAGTGCTGACCAAATGCCTCAGGTGACACTTTTTATCGCGCACGCGTTTTGGCAGTCTGCGCCTTAACGCTCCTTGATAGATGGTGTCTCCTGATATGGAAGAAGCATGTGTTATTTCAGGTTAATTGATAATTTATTGATTTGATCGAGAATTTTAATGATCTCGTGTGCTGCCCGACGCGGTTTTTCGATGAATGTTAACACTTTCGATCTCTCCAGGCTAAAATTATTCCGTCCGACGAGAGATTTAGCTGTTGATTGAGGCGTGATTAAGGGTACGGCTAGGGTGGTCATGATGATTGATTGCCAACAGACTCTTTTGATAGCGATATGCAAAATCGGTCTCCTTCACAAATGTCAAATTGATTTTTCGGTTGTAAATTTTAACATAAATCTTCAAATAATTTTACAAAATAGCTTTAAGTTTTAATTAAATCGATCAGTTAGCAAAACCAAAATATGAGCGATATTTAGAAATAACTCATACGAAAAAACGTGTTTATAATAGGAGTCTCGAATGGATCATTAAAATACCATAAAATGTATGTTGCTTTTCCCACAAGAGGTTCTTTCAAAATCTGATTTTCGGTAATTTCCTAGTTTTTCTCCAGCTTTAGATTAAAACAGCAAAACTTCTGCAAAACTAAACTATTCAAAAACATTATGTAGACATTTGGGTTAGTCTCGTGTTTTCCAAGTTATTTTATACTTTCTGGGATCTACTTTACTTTACTTTACGGTTTTTAAGAAATACAAAAGTTTGAAGCAAATCCTCTGAGAAGAGGTCAATTTCTTTGAACTGTAACTTAATTTAATTTAATTTTATAGTGGCTTCATCTATAAGGGCTTAATGCCAATTTTTCCAATTTTTTTTTAAATTTATTATGCTGTCTTCTTTTGATTCAAGATGTTTTGATATTTATTTGGAAAATTAATTGGCTGAGTGCCCTAATATATACTTTTAACAATAGCTCTATGCTCACTGTTATCAAGGAATCACCAACATCGATTCGTGAAGCTCAGTTTCCAGCGATTAAGATAAACGTAGAGGAGTGTTCACAGTTGAAGCCATTAAGTCCAATCAATGGATTTAATAGATCTCATTACTGCACGCATTTTGGCATGTCTAGCTAATTAACAAGTTCGAGCACTTAAACCTGGGGGAATTCTCCGCTGACCTCTTTCGACGGGTATGGCCAGAGCACGGGCTCCGTGATGGATTTATGGGGTTTTGATTGGGCAAGCATATGGAGGCAGGATTATACCAGAAAAGGCTATCAGATACACTCATCGCGACTATTTGCCTCATTTCACTTCGAAAGAGTTCTTATCACAATCAGATACTGCTCGTAATATCAATTGTTTCCGGATAAAGCCGCGGTGCCATGGGTTTCCATTTCAACCATTTCTGGCTCCTGCGTGTGCAGCAAAACGTTGGGCCGGTAAAGCCATAAGCCAATTAGAACTCCGCCCATGTTTCACTTCGTTAATCATAAAAATGGAAAAATCCTTTCGGCTTCCATTAAGGTTGATGAGGGCACTTGAGGTTGCTACCTCGTTGTATTACACTGAGGAAGTGGGTAGTTTGGTCACGTAAACTTGTTCAGCAAGAAGGTGAACACGCTAATTCAGAAAGGCAATAACCAAATGAGAGTGAGAAGGCGTACCTGCGAAAATGCCCTGAAATCGCTAACAACCATAATTTCTGATATGCTTCAGTTGCCACGATAACTTCTGACATATCCCTCATCTATGTACTCCTCCCGAAGGTGTGGAGTCTAGCGAGGGTATCACAACGACCTCGTTGTTGGAGTTTTTCGATGGCTAACAAACAATGATTAAGGGCGCATTGGTCGTCTGATTACGTGCACGAATAGTTAACGAAAATTTAGAAAACTTTAATCCAGCGCAGGACGAAAATGTAGGTAGGTATGTACCTGCCCAATTTCTCCGAAGGTTCCTTCTAGTCGTACAATGGACTTTTATAAGCAGAATTCCAGCGTACGATAAGAATTATGTCAGGATTTGTAGAGCCTGTAATAGACGGTATGCGGGTGTTTCGAACAATGTTTTACAACAAAATTAAAATTTATTACTGCCGCCGTAAGAACTACTTTCGGAAGTTCAAGTAAAGGATTGTTTATTGCCCGACAGCACGAACCTCGGAGAAAAGCCTTGGTATTTTGAAATATACATGTTAAATGTACATCAGTACTTGGACGAGTAATTTATTTACCAAAATTATACAAGCTGAACTTATAATTTGGGGTAATAGGATATTTTTATTATTTCGGTATACTTTCCATTGATTTTTACATATTTTACTTAATAGAAAATATCTGTAGTGGGCACATTATTTTAAGTGTCTAAAGATGATATTGTAACTGGTATTGTTTTTTTTATTTTAAAAATCCAAACCTGCTGAAGGAATTGTAATGCGTTATTTTTTCGTTTAATTTAACTTTAACTTATATATAAGCTGTAGAAAACTAAATTTTAAGTTTGCAATCCCAATCTCCCAAATACCGACCTTGGTTCGGATCAATTCACATATGCGGATATTTTGACTTCGCCACTTTGAACTGCAAAAAGTACAAAAGTGACCACTACATTCCCATTTATAATCTAAAAGCCTTGTTTTAACTTAATACTCTAAAAGAACAGAAAGATGAAATAAACATTAAAAATCTCAAAGAATTACGAAAAAATTGAATTTCTATTCACCTCCATTAGCAAACAAAAGAAGCTTTAAAAACATTAATATAAATTTTAAAAATTTTAAAATATTAAAAACATTAATATAAATAAAAAGTATTTTGTAATTTTGTTTGCCTTTTTCCCTACCATAAATAGGCGTAGTATTTGTTTGCACTGTTAATTACTATGTGTACTTTTAACCCTTCGACGGGCAGCGACTTTTCAAGACATTCAATAAAAATTAAATCTCACGTGTGCCAACCCATTTTCTGAACAAATTCCGAAATAAATTTATATTATTTTTATATTAGTTGTTACGGCGCGCTTCAATCTTTTCTAGAACCAGAATGTCCGCCAACGAGTTAATCTTACGTGCCTGTATACTTATATAACATTCTGAACATTTCAGGAGATCTTTTAGTGTTACTTATCTATTCTCGTTTTCTAAAGCCTTCCTATGTACATCCATCTCCATTTTCGCTGCAGTATGTTCACGTGTGTGTTGTGCACACATTGGGACTGCAAATTTAAAATCCATGTAATTTTGGCAAGTGGCAGTAAATGGATCGGGACGCCGGGATATGCTTTATGTGCTCATAAATAATACGGAAAGCGCTTATTTCCGGGAAATTTAAAGGCAAGAAATCAGGCCGGCATCTACCCACGAAAGCCCCGTTCGTAAAATTCCCAGTAATAAAAATTCCATAAATAGGGCTAGTCTCGCTGTCGTGCTAGAGTTCAGCAGAGAACAAATGAAAGAACAGGCCGAACGCATAAATACTGAAAGCAAATCCTTGAATGATTAATTACCTTAAAAATTCCACTGTGTATACAAAATTATTATGGCAGTCCCGGGAGCCACCCTTATCCTCCGGGAAATGGGACCCCAGCTTACTTGGCGCCGGGAAAAGTCTTATCCACTATCCCGCCCTGAGAAGCTGCTCCGTTATGACTTGTGACTTCTTTCATTAATTACTCGTGCGTGTCCTGCGAGCATAATTCACCTCAAACTTCAGGATTACTAATTATCGTGTGTTTTAGCATAAAAACGGTTGCTGTCGGGAAGGAGAGCGTCGGGGCCCAATCGAAAAGAAGGGCTATTCCAGACAGGTTGACGATGGATTTTCCATTCACTACCGCCGTCCCCCGTCAGCACCAATTTCTAGAGACCATGTCGGCCGGGATAGCGCGATTCATCGCAGGTCCTGCCGCCCTCCGTCGCCATTGTTACGGCCGAAATATCCGGCGGTCTTATTATGGGCCTGTTGTTCCCGGTTGCGCATTGCTTCCTTCCGAAGCCGACTTGTCCGGGAATCGGGAATCCGGTCCTGTGTACTTCGATATGATAAGACAAATAGACACGTATGAACAGGGAATATGACATCGGAAAATAACCGGCGAGGGTGATTGATAGATGTTAAGGGATCCGTGAAATTGCCTGGGTTCTTGATTCCTCCTCCTTGCTTCCCGCCGGTCGCACTGTTGCAAAGCGAGTTTTATTATAGCTCGTTACTTTGCAAATTTCTACTTCCTTCGCTGTGGCCGAACACTTCCAATCACTCAAAAACTCGTTCAAAGTTCCATCAAACTTTTCTAAACATTAACACAAACATTTGTTGTATCTCTGGGCGTATCTCATGTTGTATCACAAAGTTTAACAATATTTTTTCCCTAACAAATATTTATTTTATAAATTTAAGCCGTGATTTTTTAAAGAAAAGATTTATTTTTCGAAAAAAAAAAACAAATATTAAAACACTTTTATTATTATTATTATATAAATTGAGAAATCTTCAATGCTTATATTTGAAAGTTTATTAAAATCATTTACAATTTCCTGATTTACACAATTCAACACACAATTTCACGACTCTACAATTCAATTTAAAAACTAAATAACATGTAGGAAAATATTGTATTGAAAAAATAAATAAATTTAATCCAGAATTCCTGTAATTTGCCTACACTTCGCGATTTTATTTTATTTGGAATTTTTTTGCTGTAGTGGATTTCTAATTTTCAAATTAACATTAAAATAAAACAAGAACACTTTCTACTTCTTTGTAAAAGAAATTCATTAATAATGGGGTAGCCTCGTGAGTCTGGTTATAAAAATTGGATTTTTCTCATTTATTTTATGTTCAGTGTTTTCGAAATCAGTTTCTGTAGGATTGCATCCAAAATTTCGAAAATTGAAAAGTATGACGATTTTGACGCGCAAATACAAACGATAATCATACTCAAAATTTTAAATGTGTTCATAAATTAGTTTTAAAACTCAAAACGTTTCTTAATAAAATATTTTTCTTGTACGAATAATTTTTAATAATCCTAGCTCATACTAACAATTTTTTATATTAGAAAAATATATTTCAAATTCTTTAGATGATCACTAGAGACGCTAAGCTCAGTAAAAATGATAGAGCCTCTAATTTTAGGAGCGTTGCTTACTATTTTTAATAATAGTTTTAATTAAAATCTCCACAAATTAAATTTTAAATAATAATATGTTTTATGAGTGAATAAATTAAAATTAAAGTGAACCTTTGAAAGCATAAATTTCTTATTCGCTTTACTGAAAGTGAAAGGGCTATAAATTACTGAGTGTATTACTAGGTAATTATTACTAAAATAGTTAGAGGACCTGAACTCGCATGGACTGTAGAGCGCCAATAGCAAAACGCTTTTCCAAAACCGAATGAATTTCGGATAAAACAAATACGGATTCAAGATCGACATGACTTAAACACAAAGTTACCTAGCAAAAACGTGTCTGGTCAGGTCTTGTATAGTTTTTATACTTGAAAATAAATGTTATAAGTTATTATGAACTGGTTTTATTTAAATCCCGCACTAATACAAGTTTCGGGCTTGCAACATTACACTTGAAAATTCTTGCTTTCATACTTTCGCAAATCTTATGAATATTGCAGATGGAACCTTTCGGTTTTCCTGACGACATTCTGTACCTTTCCATAACAGGACGCGAAATTCACGGCATGGCCTTTATTTACAAGTGCAATGCTTCAGAACTAGTTCAATTATTGCCGTGCAAATCCGATCTCCGCTCCTGATTTGACCCAAGCACGAACAGTAAAAGGAAGAAATTTAAATACGCAGACAGAATTCTTTTTCTAAGCATTACACGGCGGCGGACGTGATTTCTCTGTGCGTTCGAAAAACGTGTACTCTTTTGACTACACAGATTTTCTTCATATTTCAAATTTTCCGATTTCTCTGGTACATTGTTCGCTCCAGTTTAAGATAGAGCACATTTATGGCATATAAAAATCTTCTAGCGCATTGATATTCACTTTGTATAAGATTTTCTGATATGTTCCCTCGTAAAATTATGTCACATCCAAGTAGCAACTTTATCTGCCCAGCATGCTTTCAATTTTCCCTTTTTGTTTACACGTAGGACTATAAAATTCCGCACAAATTTCATAACCATTTTCAGTAAAGAAGAAATCTTGCGCGAATAGTCCCCTGATAATTATCGATGTGGGAACTGAATACAAATCATCTTATGAAATTCTGGATTTGGCGGTTGCTCCATCTGCGGCAGAGCACTCCGCTTAAGCCGCGTCGGCTCGTTGTATATGGCGACAATCAGCGTTTAGCCACATGTATATGAACATTCGAAACCACTTAATTTATGTTAAGAACTTGTTATTACCGGTAATGGATTTGATATCCACCTTGGACTCGGCTCTGTGTTTTGAAATCGGTCCGCTTTTTCATCTATCGCGCGCATAGCCGGCCGGTGTTTACCATCGGATGATATCTGCACATCGAAAAGCATTTTTGCGCCTCATAATTTTTTAAAATTTTATCACCTTTCATATTGGTAAAAACATGACCCGACAACTAAACTCGTTATGCCCGTGAGGAAAGCTGGAAAATATTTCTGCTGATTTCTTCTATCTTCCATCCACTACGACGGTGTGATGATAATCACTTAATAAGGATGGACGGATCTCTCCAGATTGGTTTTTACCGGGAAACTGAAAGGAATGGTGTTTTGCACTTTCTTAGGCTTATACGTTTTGATTTTCTCTAAAATCGCTTTATCAAAAATTACCAATTAAGTTCTCTTTAAGTGTACGTACACTGGAAAGTGAGTTCAGTGTGTAGGTATGATTAACGTTTTGAATATGATCGCATATTAAAAAATAAAACTTTTAACACTATGCTTGTAACATTAACTCTAAAGAAATGAAATTAGAAAAATCAGCAGGTTAAAATTTGGTAAATAAAAATATCCTAATTTTAAAATATCCTAATCTACTTTAAATTAACGAATTGAAATCTCTGGCAAAAATTAAACACTATAAGTTTTTCACCTTTTTTGGAAGAACTATGATAAAATATAAATATCAATTAAAAATATTCCCTTTATAAGCAGTAGCGGTTTTATTAATTTTATGTTTTTAGGAAAGTTCACCGGTATTGTTTTTAAAAATAGTGTTTTTATTAATCAATTGTTAATTAAATTTTGTATTTCTGTAGTCTTATATTGCAATAAGTTACACCCAATTAAAAATTTCAAAAGTGGTGGTGTGTGTTTGTTTGACCCTTATATTTTGGTAAATGCTATAAGCTATTTCTTATTGAACGTTTAATAAACAGACGCACATTTTGGAGTCAGATTTGTTTTATTTTGAAGAAAATACGCCAAATTATTTTTCTCTTATGTGTGAAGTTGTAGTCTTACTTTAGGTCGAATTGGAAATGAACTTTTACTGTCGAACGAAAAATTTAAAATAAAAGTAACCTAGTACTGAAAAACTGAGTTGATAAAATTGTATTTTAATAACACTTCATTAATTTTTCTACACGATTTCGAGAAAAACCAAAATGATGCTTATATAACTTAAAATGTACTATGCATAGTTATTTTGATATAAAATTATGTCGCGCCTCCAAAAATATAGTCCAAATTAAACTCTGCGCATATTTATTCAGCCGCAACGGAATTAAATGCAGTTCTATTTTTTCAGTGCTTCGTCCCATTTAGCCAATTTGAAAGATCTAAATATAAAAACTTGATAAAATAAAAACAGCAAACCGTGCACTGCAATGAGTGAAGAATAAAAATTAAACAATAATTCGCTAGTGCGGGTATCAGGCCCAAAGATTGGCCGGATTGATCGCAGGTGGCTGGAGTATGTCAACAGGAAACGACGTGATTAGCAGACCGATGAGATGAAGCGACATAATTAGAATACTAAGTTCTACTCCAGTTCTAACGCCTATCTTGAGGTGTATCAGGCTGCGTCTTGAATTACCGACGCAAATAAAACACCGCAGGAGCTGCTCTTTGTCGGGTGATCCGTGGCAGAATTCAGATCAGACACTTCCTCTCGGGACAGAACGTGTCCGAGCCAAGGTGCTGTAGACGTTTTTGTCTGTATGTCGGACGAGCAGTGTCATTACACCGGTGTCAAATTTATGCCTATTGCGTATCTCATCAAAGGCAGCGATGTAAAAATCTCATTTAATATCAGCACTCGATCACGGAGGTCCCGAGACAGAGAAGAAACAACAAGCATAAGAAATTCGAATCGCAATAAGCAAACATGGCTCATGGATCGCGATCGCGATCGCGGTTAATTTCATATTGCGCCGTGTGGTTGCGGGATGACCCGTGGCGGCACTTTTTCGCTTGGAAGTCCGTTCGCGGACCGCGAGCTCCCAAAGTAGTTCCTACTGAACAATATACCAATGCAAAGCGTGGGTGGTCCGGTACGAACATTTGGCGGCATACCTCAAGTGCATGGAAGTATGTAGCCTCGGATGTGAGCTGGATACTGCCGTGTCGACAGCCGACAGGCCGACAGACCGACAAACATGTCCGCGGGCCCGACCCGCGGCCCTGGGTGGCACGGCGATATCTCCGCCGGGAAGATGGAAGCTATTTGGCGTGTTACAGTAATTCAACAGCAAAAATTTCAATAATCGATAAAAACGTTTTTCAAGTCCAAACATTCGCGTACATCGAGTTCGTGCAGGCACGTACAACTCCCATCAAAAAGTCGGGGACTCTTGCCCTCCGCTGCGACTGGAGAAATCTGCCTCTGATTTCGTCCAGCGTTTCCGCTCCTTGTGGTTTCCTCCGATCTCCGGTTGGAACAATCGCCAAGAGCTGTTGTATAATAATCAGCTTAAGACGTCACAACATCGAATAACGAAGAGATAGGCGCAGTTACTGACTAATTGGTTTCATTAACACCGGAAACACTTTGTCGAAACAAATCGTTAAACATTCTGCAAACAAGGCAAGTTTTAAAAAAGTAATATCGCCAATTAATAGTTATTATTGCCCACTAAAAGCGGTCCAAGATTTCCTTTACAGGTCGCGAAATTTCTGCTTTCTAGCCTTTTCCTTATTTCCTTATTACTTTTCGTTATTTGACTTAACCGACCTTGCAAAAATAATCATTTTCAATTTATCAAAAAGATTGCATTTAGTAGCGATATGATTTTACAGCTGATAAATAAATATTTACACTTAGGAAAATTAGTAGCTCACTTAATTTTTAATTACTCACTTACTTTTATGGCTCAATTAAAAAAGAAAAAAAAACGATGTAAATAGTCAAATTGGAAACTTTGAAATAGTAGAATTTTCTGTTAAATATTAGCCAGGAGTTTAGTAGGAATTAATTATCGCAGTATTTAAATGTAATTAGGGGAATTGAAGCATTAATCCAAGTGGCTGAAAAGTATGAAAATACGGAAACTTTTATTAACGAATCAACGAGTTGAATTGGTGATTAAGGCAACTACTTTAATTGTTTGCTACCGCATATATCCGGGCAAATTTCTTGGCTATTGTCAAAAAAACGTGTATATGCGCACATTCATATCGTGAGTGAACCGTGCAAAGCATTCGATTTTTTATAAAGTAAAACTAGATTTAATGGAAAAACTTCAAGCTAAAGGTATAATTCTCAAATTAGCATATGACTCAAACAGGCCAAACGGGTTTAAAGATACCTAAACGCATGTAATACCTATAAGTTGTTTTTTTGTAACGCTATACTTTTCCTGTAGTATTACTTTCGAGCTTTTCATGCTTTTGTATGAATGTTTGTACTAGAAAAATGCTTATCAAAACCAGAGGTTTTCTACTAGAAGACACTTGAAATACACGACTATACTCGTGGTTGGAATCCAAAAAAAAAATTATATTTTAGAATAAAATAAGTTTACCGCATAAAACTTTGACATTGCTCGCAAATTTTGAAAGAAACATTTTGGAAAATCTGAAAAGTATATTTTATTATTGAAAAATTCACGAAATATCTACCAGAAAAACGGAATTTTATAATAAATAACTTCATCATTGCATTGTCTTTTGCTATTCCTGAAACATTCATTAAAAGTAATCACTTTCGTTTAATACCCCCTTACCCCGTAGGAAATCAAGATCAGAAGGGAGTACCTTATAATTGAAATGCATTCTGGTGTGAATAAGTGTCCTTTCCTTAGGTGCTCGCATAGGAAGCGTCAGTGCGTTTTAAAAGTATGTACAGAGATTACGCATGAAGGGCGGGATCTGTCCACGGGCCAAGGGGCACACCGAAGACATCCGACGTTCAGTTGCCGGTTTCTTTAGAAAATATTTGCAGGTTTCCAGCAGAAAGAAAAGCCCTGTCGGCGTACAGAGCACAATTAGGCGCCATATTTGCTTATTCGAAACAAAGAAAAGTTGGGTTGAGCAAAAAACAAAGCCAAGCTGACATATGAAAACTTCTGCGTTATTCAAAACCATGCACACCCCGCCCCGACCGCCATATGTGCGCCCTCTCGGCTCAACAAATACCCGGATCCGAGGTGATGGTGCTGATGGTTTCTCAAGCCACCGAAAATTCATATTCACAGCGACTGTGGGTACAGGAGCCGGGAATCCTCCAGGAGCCGGGAATTCTCCCGAAAGCAAAATGCATTGTCATAGAACCTCGTATGGGGTGGGCGGGCGGCGGGTTCTCCATTGTCGGGTCGGATGTCATAGCCGGTCCAACCCTCCGCCCACTCCTCCCACTTCAGGACGCCATTAATTAAGTAGTAATCAGATGAAATTTCTTTTGTTTTCGAAGGGCGCTCCTGCTCGCTGCTCGGGGGTGTAAGACGTGTTTTTCGACGCTGTTGCTGCTGCTGCTGGTGGCAGAACTTCTTTCTGTTTTATTTCTGATCCCTGGATCCTGAATAAACAGGGCGCAGGGCTTTCGGGAATTTTCTAAAGTTTCAGCGAATACGGAATACCCAACTTTTTGTATGCATCTGTGCATGAAAACAGCACCGGGCGCCTTTGTTCGCGCACCCACAGCCGCCTCTGGATATGGGCAAAAACTTTTCAAGTCTCATTCTATTATTAACGTTTCTGAGCGATTCAATGCAGTGCAAACCGGGTAGTGAATATGACTGGTTTAAGGGCTGGGGGGCTCCGGGAACTTATATAATTCCAACCGCTAACTACGAGACCAATTAATTTAGCGCCACTAAGAAATCTGCCCCGCAGTGGATTTTGTGTGGCAACAGATTTTTCTCAATGGTGTTTTGAGAACCGTCGTTCTAAGCACCCTGACAAACAAAAGCAAAGGAAGGATAATTGGTTTTTAAAAGTCCGGCGGGACTCTTTTCTGGATTAATTGAACCCTTTTTACAAAAAGTTTTAATTTTTAAAAGCCCTCCGAAGAAGGTACCCGAGTGGCCGATATTCCGATATTCATTTATCAAATTAGGATACCTCAAAAAAGCGGCACGCTGTCCGACTTGGGATAATGAATGTCCATCACTGTTCTGAACACTAGGTCGGCACTGAAGCTCAAAACAATCCTGATGCGAATATTACGCCCAGGCTTCGACAACCTCGAGGGCTTTTAATCTAAATCTTCTGTCCGCTGTCATGTTGTTAAGTTGAAATCCTTTCCTCAATTAAATTGATGAAGTGGCGGCAATATCTTAGTATCTCTCGCAATCCTTTTAATTCATTGCGGGCCGCCTTCCACTTTCAGTTTTCCTCATCAAAACGGTCAATATCCTTCCTTCCTTTTCGGTAATGGATATTGAAGATGCGAACAATGAAAATCCAATCAAGAATAAGCCAGGCTGCCGAGGATATTGAAAAATTCATTCCAACGATGTATTTGCCTGCGAGGAAGTGTGTCTAACCAGACGTCATTCATGTGGTCGGTTAAATATTGAAGGGGACGTTCAAATGAAGTGGCAATAAATGCTCCATAGTTCGAGCTTGAAAAGCAGCTCGTACTTGTTTTATCCTTCAAATGTCTAATTTGAGTTGCTTCCCAGGTTGCGTTGAGGGAATATCTTTTGAATGTTACTTTGGACTGGTGACGTGGCATATTCCAACTTCTTCTGACATCGCGGTGTATTCGTCGCAATTTTCTATTTATGGCAAGCTTTGTACGACTTGCTTTGCTCTAAACTCTTTTACTTTTCAGAGAAACCCACAATTGAAATAATAACTAAAAGCCAATAAAATTAAATGAGGACGAAAAACAAAGAACTTATTTCCTCGGATTTCCTTCGAATTACATTCATGAACTTATTAAGAAATCCATAACCCTTTCCAAAAGAGAAAATTAACGCGTCCTTTTTCAATTTCTTCAAGTACAACACACAAGAAAAAATATTCTAAATTTTTTCCAAATGTGCGATGTACCGAAATATTCACGAACACGTTTTTCTCAAAATTGTATTTTTTTTACGAAGTATTTACAATTTCTCGAAAAAATATTGAAGTGATCTTTAGAATTTTACAAAATAGGTCAATTAAAATTCTTAGAAAAAATGAATGCATCAATTAAAGAACATTTTCATAGTTTTAGTAAGTTTAGTTCGTGCCCAGTAAGAAAGGGGAGAAGGAGAATATTTTCGGTTTTTTTTTTTAACAAAAATTACTAGACAAAAAATGGGAAAAAAGTGTTTGTATGTTTTTAACTATGTTTAGAATTTTCTTTATTGATTACTAGTACTAGTTTTCTTTTTTTTTTTAAATAAAACAAAAATTCAGAAAATTCTTTCAATACCCTCGTTCTGTTGTTGATCGTTCGATTTCACTCGAAATTCTGATTTACTCCGAAATAAGAAACGTTTAAATTCAACATGAATTTTTCAATGCAGCTCGTTTTTTGTTAATCAAGTAAATCTAAGGGAATCAAATTTGCGTGTTTTGAAGAAGTGTGGAAAATTAAAACGAAATTAGTTCAGTAGTTTTTGAGAAATCGCAGTCCCCGGTTTGGAAATTTTATTTTATTATTATTTTTAAAGAATCATTGGTTGCTTTTCCATTAATTTTTATCCAACTAGATCGACTTTAAGAAACTGAAAATAGTCGATATTTTTAAAATTCCAAGCAAACATGACTCCGTGCTAAATTTCGTTGAACAAAAAATCTCATTCGAAGCTTCATGTTTAGCATTTAGAAAAATTCGCTTGCCGGAGTGTTCCCTGGGGCACCCCCTTGCAACGGAAGGTTCATCGGACCAACAGACTAGACGGGATTTGGAAATTCATTCTCGGTTTGTGCAACTGCTCCATCTGTCAGTCAACAGACGAACAAAGCACCATTAGTTTGAACTTTTACTCTGGACACCGGCAGTGGGCAGCTTTCATGGCGCCGAAATCAAAAGCCTCGTGAGCAGCTGCTTTGCTTGAACTGTGAAGATAACACTTATTATCAATGAAGACTGAAAATCGCAGTTTTTGGGGTTTAGCTAAAATTTAGAGCGAGGTGAATGCCTCTCGGAGCGGCCTTGGTCAAAGCTCGCGACCGAAAGAGGAAGCAATTGAGCCCTGGCCTAGGGGAAATCTTATCAAATGTCGTGTTATCGCTTCCAAGAAAACTAACACATTTGGACCTTATGAAGCAGATCGCCGACCGGGATCAACGCTGGTCGGCTCAAGTCACATTTCGCGCTTACGTGCGCAACCTTCGGGTCATTAAGAAATCTAGACTAGCGCTTTATCAGTAGGACGCAGTCGTCGAACCCAGCGGTTGACAGCCGCTGCTCCAGACGGGCTTGTTTACGTTGCGGCCAGCGAACTCTGAGTGCCGAAAACAACGGACGCGCTCATCCCTGCAGTGCCGAATCGCCTAGTGATATTGACGCCCGCGCACCTGGCACCTGACCAGCGCCGGTAAACCGGCGACCAAATTTCGCACGCGACGGACCCACGTAATTTGCAGTTGTCACAAAGTGTCACACGTAGAGTGGTGGGAATGAGTGGTGAATGCAGCGACCTCTTCGTGCCAGTGAGCGAAGTGCGGCCGACCGGGCTCACACCAAGGCTGCGGTCGGCGTGCGACGGCTTCCGCGAGCAGTTCGACAGGGAGCCCGAGTTCTTCGTTCAGGTCCCGGGAAGGTTCGTCTCCCAGCTATAAACAGGGTGGCTCGCCGGTTTGCGCACCAGCCTAGAATGAAAGATTTGATTGAATAACTACGAAATAAGGGGGGGAAGTTATCGTTATGAAAATTAAATCAACATTTTCACGGGCGATATAAAACCCGTGAGTGAAAATTGTCAGTCTGAGAAAAGGAGCGATGTATTACAGTGAAAACTCTCCCCATTCTTACTTAAAATTTTTACACCGTCCGCGAATAAAATTCTTACGCACACCGATTTAATTTGTACAACGGTAAATTTCCCCCTTAAAGAGTGTCGCTGCTTCATGTTATTCATCACCCTTGCCTTTAAATTCTTTTAATCCCTTTTAGTAGCGCGTGAGCAGTGAGAGATTTGCCAATTCAGACCAAAGAGCTTTGAACTACTTTATACAGTTATTCATACTGGACGTTGTATAAACGTAAAATTCTCACTGAACGAAAATTGATTTGTTGCAAGAAAAAACCGGCCAAGTGCGATCTCGACTCGCGCGCAAGAGATTCCGTACCGTATATTTTTGTCGAATTACTTCACAAAAAAACTATCTGATCATGTGATGCGTTTGGGAAAATAATTTTGGAGAGTGTTTTGTATCGCAGTCGACCGCAAATAAAATGATGATTTGTAAAATCAATTTGTAGAAATCTATGACCCAGAATTTCCGTTATAGTTTTCCTGTAGACTTTGAGTAGGGCGTTATATTCCCCGATTTTTTTAAGATTATAAGTTCTCTAGTTTCGCATACTTTTCAGAATATCCTTTGAATAAATTGTTCAAAATTATGAAAGAAATTTTTTGCATTCTTTTCTTCAACGAGTCCTCACCGGAAACTTTGAAAATCAAAACTGGCAAGAACTAGAACTAGCAAGTTTTTTTGCATTTGCACTTGTATTTGCTTCTGATTCATCAAAACGTCTTTTCCATGGCTTAGCTGTTCAGGAGTGACTCTCTCTAGATCCTTTTGGATAAGATTGCATTTTGAGAAAAACTTCGTGCCACCAACTCAACTGTCCTCACTGGATTTTGGAGCGATAGATACAAATATCCAAAACGAAAGGGAATGGTAGGGATTATGAAAAGCCCCGTGTCCCGCCTCTAACGCTCGAGCGAACTAGGGAAGCTCGTTGGGCTATAACTTGTTACTACTTCGAATTTCAATTTGAAATTTTGTGAGCGTATTCTACACAAGATCTGCCACATTTCTAAAGAATAAAAACGTTTTCGATTTCCTGAAACGATTACATGCACCTTCCACCTCAAAACGCCAATACATTTCATACAGAGTAATGAATAATTGATGAAGAAATGTTTATTAATTTTCAGGGTTAATCTAATCGGAGAACATGTGGATTACTGTGGGTACCCTGTTCTCCCAATGGCCTTGGAACAGAATATTGTTTTGGCGGTAGCAGTAATTGAGGAAAACTTTTTGCATTTGAGGAACATCAACAAAAAATATGAAAATTTTAAATGTGACCTCAGCAATTTCAGGTATGCACACTATAATGTAATTTACTAAATCATCCCAAGGTCTTGAAAAGCTCCGTTCACTGCCAATATTATTATCAAATTCTTTAAACAACGATAATTGTTGATTCTTCAGAAGAAGCACTGTTCAACCTCCATTTTACAGAATCGAGCCGAATCCATCTGGAGCACCCTATTGGTACAACTACTTTCTTTGTGGTGTTAAAGGTATATTTGATAACCACAAAGCACATCAAAGGGGAGGAATGGCAGTTATTGTAAGCGGCGATATTCCACCAGCTTCAGGTCTTTCAAGTTCCAGCGCCATGGTTAGCGCCGCAGCGCTTGCAACGGCATACGTTAACAATGTGGTCCTAAGTAAGCAATCGTTAGCATCGATATCGGCCTGTTGTGAGCAGTATATCGGAACACAGGGAGGCGGCATGGATCAAGCAATAGCGTTCCTGGGGAAAAAGGGCTGTGCACAATATATCGAATTTCTGCCAGAGTTGAAATCAAACTCCGTGACCTTGCCATCAGATTCCTACTTCGTAATAGCCAATAGCTTAGCAGAGATGAACAAAGCTGCTACGTCCGATTTCAACGAAAGAGTGGTCGAATGCCGAACGGCTTGCCGAATTCTTGCCAGAAAATCTAAACTAAACAATTGGAAGAACATTACCAAGTTCGCCGAACTTCAATCCGTTTTAGGCTTTGATCTAACCGAAATGGAACAGAATATAATTAAGACTTTTACTAAGGATAACTATTCTTTGGAGGACGTCTTGAAAGAACTTAATGTGCCAGAGGAGGCTTTCCTCAACGAATTTCTAACGCACAATACTATTCACATGAAAGCCTTTAAATTACGACAACGCAGTCTTCATGTCATTCAAGGTAAGGGGTAAAAAGAAAATCAGATCCTTTATTCTTAACTATAATTCACAGAATCAATCCGCGTTTGGAAATTCCGTAATTTATGTGAAAGTAAAAATGTTCAAATCAGTTCACTTGCGGAGTTAATGAGCCAGTCTCATCAGAGCCTTCGTTTATTGTACGAATGCTCCCATCTTAGGCTGGACGAACTCGTGGACTTGGCTGCACAAATGGGAATCGGAGCACGCCTTACTGGAGCAGGGTAACAATATAACCGCTATAGTTTATTATTTCTTAATGATATATTTTTCGTAGTTGGGGTGGATGTATCGTCGCAGTTTGTGACTCGAAAGATAAGTGCGAGAAGTTTATGAAAGAATTGGAGGAGAAATACTATAAAAATTTGCCACAATTTAAAGGCAAACACATTGACGAGGTTATGTTTGCGACCTCTCCGCAAAATGGTGCCGAAGTATTTCTACTTAAATGATATTTATTTAAAAGAGACTTGGACTACTTGAACCAAAGGATATTTTAACACAATTCTTAATATTCCTTAAAGATATTGCAGCGTTTGTGCACCTGATATTATGTACTAGTTAAATCTGTGTATTCCTATTAAATAAAAAAATACTTATTATTCAAATTTACAGAAAGAGACAATAAATGAATTGGGTTCCTTACCCTTGGTGACTTCTTTGCTAATTCCTTATTCTTATCTTTACGTACGACTTCCATCTGCACTTTGTGCATTGCCAAAATTTGTTTACCTTTTTTTTTGGTTGTCGAGTGGTTGCGCGTTAGTTTATGTGTTATTGCGCCTGAACGTGATAGCCTTAGGTTTAGCACCTCAATAAAGGAGCGCTATCAAAATCACCCCTTAGTAAATTTAGAGTTAAAGTGATTTTTAAGTTTTCCTTTTATTTTCGATTTTCCTTTTCTTTTTCTCGGGTTCTTCAGTGCATTGAATTTCAACACCAGATGATCGCTTTGCCCATTTGTGGTCTTGAATTTTTTTGAGAAGAAACTTTTTAAATATTCTACAGAAGGCGGTATGTAAAAACTTCGTAGTCGGTTGTATTCAACGATAACCGCTTTTAATGCCTTAATATTGTTGGGATCAATATTAATTAAATGCGCGCCGTCAAGGGCATAGTGAACAATATCTGATATGACTCTAGATGTAGTCAGTATTTCCATACACATAGTAAGAAACAGTGTGAAATAAAGATGTCCCGACACCTTGCATGTGAAATAGCGGACCACCGAAGCCTAGAAACTTCGATTTCTTCCTTCACCTCCATAACAAATTCTATGTATGTATTAAATACAAATCCCGAATACTCAGTCGTTTTTCTTGTAGCGAAATTCCGTTAAAGAAGCTAAGCCGCTCTTTTCTTTACTTAGCTGTATTCAACTGTCCAATCAAGACCAAACGTGATATATAAAAATAACTTAATAGCGATATTACTTTACAGTCAATTGCATGCATGATTTAATTCTATGGTCCGTCCTTGTACAGTACTCTTATGATGACCGCATTCGTGACTTTGCCTTTGGCAAAAATTTTCACATGTGTACCAAATTTCAAGTTCCTAGCTCTCCTAGAAGTGACCTATAGCTTTTGATAATCTGTCAGTGAAGTAGGCTACGAAATCGACGATTTTTGATGTCATATAACTCGAAAATTATTAAAAATGCGAACTTGGAAAACATTTTAACTAGCTGCTCATTTCCTCAAATGCTAAAAATCAAGCTTGTAGCATTTTCTAAAGCTGAGTTATGGGGTTGCCCAAATTGCCACAAACCACTTCGGGTAAAGGGTGCAATTTCCGGTAGTGTCGCTTGGAACTTGGCGGTGCACTACCGTTCGCCCAGATGAAATGTTGACTGATTTTGTTTCATTTTGTCAGTTTGAGCTGACTTTGCAGCAGTTTCAAACTGCTAATTTCATACTATCTAGAGCCTCCATTTTGATGGAATTCTTTATAAAGTATTTTTGGTTAAATTATAACTTTTCTCGAATTACTCTAACAATTACTTCTCTTTTTTTAAACAGAATCACAAAAGGTTGGAATTTAAATAAAGTGGAGTCTAACGATAGAATCCCGTTCTTGTCAGGCTTGCGTGGTGGTGCCATAGCTGCCTAGAAAGCTCTTCGATGGCCTCAGCTAGGCGACTCTAGAGTGCGTTCCGAGCCCACTTTGGAATTGTTTAACCAAGCAAAGTACTCGAATATGCCTCGTTTTCTGCGGACCCTCAATCAGGTTACGAGAACGACGTATAAAGATAAATATATTCTGCCGGAAGGCGACAGCATCTCCTGGATTTAGCGGCGGAGGAGGACGGGGAATGCAAAGCTCACGCGCAGCGCCACACAACCGTTTCTGAGAAGCGAGACCACGTGGTGCAAAAGTTCCGGGCATCGATCCGCTGGAGACAGAGCAGGGCGCGAATCGATGAAACGTACCCCACTTCTGACACTTGCTCAGATGAAAAGATAGTGTCCTTGAATTTGAATCGGCGAGCAAGCAGACCGCCTCGTTGAAGGTGCACCGAAGCCGACTAGCTGCAAATTAGCTCAAGCTAACCAAAAATTTTCCACACGTGATCGAAGATAGTATTCTCGCGGCGGAAGGTGGCGCGGCTGAGACGGTGCGGTGTTTGTCGAGCTGTGTATGCCCCAGCGAGAACCTTCACTATCAGCGGCCATTCACGAGCCGGAGCCGCGGAGACGGAGATTTGCGTGTTCATGGGCCGTGGGGCCGCGCGGGGCGAAAAGGTGAGTTCTATGGCATAATAGAACGGTGAGCCAGCATATGTATGTAACGTACGGTCGCTGGTCGATGCGAATACACCGCGGCCTGGGTATGTGATGTGAGCGGTCGGAGCCGCGTTCGGCGATTTTGGCTAGCCGATCGAACCACGGGAGAACGCCAGTGGCACACACCGTCTGAGGTCTGACATCACACAGAAGCAGCCAGTAAGAAGAAGACGCGCACCAGCACCAGGAGCAGCCACAGCGCCAGCAGTGAGGTGGAAGCAGAAGAAACAGCGCGCACCGCCCGCACCGCACCGAAGAGCAGGAACGAGGCGACGACGAAGGAATCGCCGCGCACGAAATTAAACTTACACGAATAGACTGAACAAACAAAACGCAGGCAGTCGGGGCTTTTTTCGTCAATATTCAAAAAGTTTTCGGCGGGCGAGAGGTCTGCTCATTTGACATCTCTTTAGTAGTTTGCGGCGAAGAACGGGTTGTGCTTGACGAGTGGTGCGCACGTTTTAACGTTTTTTTTTTGTTTTTTGTTTGTAACGTAATAAGTCTACAGGCCAAGTGCGTTCCTCCAGCAGCAAAGGGAAAAAATCATTATAGCCCGAATCGTGTCGAACGGCCAAGCCTCTGGAGTAGTTATATCCGCGCGTTGACTGAAGCTAAGGTCACAACTCGAGAGTCCTGCAAGTGCAGTGACGCCCACCACCATCCACCCGACCAGTGTTGTTATTGTTAGATGTTAATTCTCCCGATCAATCGTTCTCCCCAGACTCTGTGCACGTAGTCCAGTACCAGTGGTCTAGTTCTCTGACATTAACTACTTTCCTTCCGATTGTCCTTTTGTGGTGGACGCTGAAATTTATCCCGTAACTATCTAGAAACAAATTCGCTGATCGAAGTTCAGAGGACGGAAAAGACGAGGCCAGAAAAAGTTTGTCTTCTAACAGGACACAAGAAGACAGCACGAAAAGTCGCAAACGGCGAAAAGGCAGAGAGGACACCTTTCCCCCAGGAGCCAGAAACCCAAAACACTCTTCCACTTCCCCAGGTTCAGTTTCGATTTTCGAAGTTCAAACGCCACCGTCCTGTGCTGGAAAACAGAACGGACCCGCACACAGTTAAAGGGTGGAAATTTCCTGGTCGAAAAGAAATAAAAGTAAAACGAGCCGAACGCCTAGAACTCGCCTCCGGAAATTAACAACAGGGCTCCAAAGAAATTATTTAAACAAATATTCCGCAGTTTGTGTGTGTAACTAGTCAGTGGCTGAGTGTTTTCGTTTGTCCAGCACACGAAGACTCCTCCCGGTCCTCGCCCACACCCCGCTGGCCAAAGTCGAAGGGATCTTTGCTTAAATGGAAGGAAAGAGCTCGAACAAGCGGTTCTACCCTTTCTCAGTTAATTGACTGCGAAGCACCTCCGAAGGGCGAATACCTGCCCGCGGGCCCGACTGTGACTCTTCCTCCCGTGTGCTCCTCCAGCTCCACTCCCCCGTGTGAACTATAAGTTGTTGAACTACAATCGCAAGGTGCCTGCAAAGCAACGCCATCCAGAAATCCCGTGCTTTGCAATCCCGGTGTCGGTGAATCGTTAAGTCCGTGAGCAAACTGGTGATATTGAATTAGGAATAGTTCTGTGTAGATGATCTCGCTGTGAATTGATATTGATAATAAATCTGTGCCTCTAGTTGAAGAATCCCGCGAGAGGGGAGCGACTTACAGGACGTCGTCAAGTGTTTCGTCCTCGTTCGTTCGTTTGCATCGCAAAGCGCCTTCGGTTCGTTGTTCTTTTTCGGAAGAATTGACCACCCCAATATTTTTATATGAAAAAATGAGTGACAGGGAGCGATCGTCCCCAACACTGATCGAATCCGGACTAAAAAATCTCATTGGCGGCCGTGACAGCAACTACCCGCTAATCAGCGGCATAAATGGTAAGTATCCACATCGAGTCCATTCCCAAAAATCTATTGGCTTCTACACCCACACACACACGCACAGGACAGAGGGAGGCATGAGAATCAAAACATTACTTCGCAACACCCCGCATCCACCCTTCCCCACATTCGCGCTGGGCTCATGGCTCGAATTTTCGAACATTTTAGATTTTCGAACTCGTCCTTCCCAGTTGTTGACTCTTCCATGTACGTCGGTTGGGGTCGACTTCGGGTGGCACGGTCAGGGGGCGACGGGGTTGTGCTCCTGCTCCTTTCCTCGGCGATGCCTTTTTGCTGAGTGTGTGATTTCCCATTTAATAAACAAAATATTTACATAGGTAGACCCAATTGTTATCGGGCGGCAAGGTGGCTGTCGGGGCGTATTTTAGCCGCAGAGCACCGGACGAAGTGGGGGACGGGGACCGAGTTAAGTCAGCTTGAGGGTCCAACAGCGGCGGGCTGCTAATATTGTTTTGTTTTTGTTTTTTTTTTTTTTGTGACTAAACAAATATTATTACCGCAAGATGCCAGAAACTTCAACTGCTCTTACTTCCTCTGATTTGCCCTAATCTTGAAGCAATTAAAGCGGCGGCTGTATCTTCTTTACAAGTAATTACAGGTGTATTTAAAGGCGAGCTAATTGGAGAGACCTTTGTGTACATAAACGTAATCGGCGATTATTAGAATTAAAACATTAAAGTCAATGGGCGATCATCATTCACCATTAGTAGTTTAGTAAAAATATGCTTGGCAAGCATTTTCTGGTATTAATAACACGGCAGAAGTTCGTGACTTTTTTATTAAAATATTTGCATAAGTTTTTCGCACTTGAAACACATATACAATCTTTTATTGGTTTTTTCCGCCCCTTTACCTCATGAATTTCTTATTTGTGGCACAAATGAATCTGATCAATTTTGATTTTATACTTAGCTCTCTGACGTCGCATCCAGGTGATCTATACTCCAATTTGCTGTTAACCATTGATAGGCAAATAGGCAAAAATGTTAAAAATTATTTTGGAGTTTGGTCGCTTTGAGTAGAAAAATTTTGATATAATTATCGAAAATGTATTCATTCACTAGAATTTGCTGTAATCATAGATCGCTAATCTGATTAGATATAAAATACTTATTAGATATGCCTAAAAAGTGTTGTTTATGGGGACATCAAGATCCAAGATTGCTGTTTTTCTGATGGCTTTCTTTTAGCTCCAATGCAATCGATTAGCACTATGGGCTGCCTTACTTGTAATTCGCTTTCTTTCTACGGTTCTGACTAAGTGGGATCTATTTCTATACTTCCTGTGGAAAAAACACAATATCTGAACTTAAAATCTGAGTTCGATTAATTTAAGGGAAACATGTAAAAATATGTGTGTGTGTATCAGAAGGTTGTATTGAAACCGATTGTTCACGCGGAATTGGGTGTATCAAAATGCAATCGCATCACAATTCAGCCAGCAGACGCTATCCATCAGTGTTTCTTTATAACCGAATTAGACTGGAATGTGATAAATAGCCTTTCTAATGTGTACTTCTACACTATTTTGATTTGGAAAAAATGTGTCAGATATCAGACGACTAAGTAAATATTTTTAATATTATAGGCTATCCTTTTTAAAATCGAGGTCAATTGTCTCTTAAGCTTTATTAGGAGTTCTGTTTCACTTTCATCTGGACTGCTTCTGAGTAACTCGAGAGATCCAAGCTCAGTATTATGTTACAAATTCAAATAATTACTTTGCTTGTTAAATTGCATTACTACTTTACAAAGGTTAGGAAGCAAGTTAAGTAACGTTAAGCAAAATTTAATTTACCGTCCGTAATCTTTTGGTGCAGTAAACTATATAACACTTGAAATTAGTTGTGGAATTATACAGATACGTAGGTTTTTCTTTTATTTATTTAACACGAAGTGTACATAATCTGGCCTAACATTTTTCTTAGCTCTCAGCTAGACTCTTATCGTAATAAATCCGGTCATTGTCGATTCTCAATTTTGCATTTTCTATTCTTAATACTATTTACAATTAGCTGCACTGAAGCTGAGATGTATTTCTTTTTAAATAAAGAAAATTAAATCTTTCTGAAACTACTTCTAATGAAATTAAATCATGTGAAGCAATTTACTGAAATCATTCCACTTTCCGATCTCCATATCTAAAAATTGTTCAACTTGATCTGTAGTATTTTAGTTGCAACATTTTATTTTTTAAGAATTTGATGTTTCCGATCAGTCTGATAATTCTAAACAAATGTGCAAGTGCAAACAGCATTTGTGAAGGCAGAACCGAAAATATCAAAATTCGCATGTCAATCCATACGGGCTCCCGAATAGGCGTTTTCGATTGATTTGGCAGCAGAAGAACGAAATTATACTTTCGACCCGACTCGACTGCCAAGATTCATCCTCATGTCCCAACTATGTATTTCTTTTTGTCGCCTTGACTTTCTGCTGTCGCATTCTTGCGAACGGTGCAATTTCTCAGAGCCATAAAATGAATAAAAGTCCTAAAAGTTTCATAAAACGACACTGTAAGATTTCCATCGTAAAATTTAGTCAGCATATAGAGTCAGCAAAGTCGGTGGTGTGGCACGTAAAGGTGAAGCACACCTTTCTGCAGACAGGCGTTACGTGTACGAATTAAATAATAGAAATGTCTGTGAACGAGAAAATTCGTCTGTTTGGCTGGGGCGTAATTAAATAATTGATTGCCAAAAGAAAAAAGAGAAGTTCGGATAGAGCAGATCTCTTAGTTTCGCCTGGTCCCATACACTTCGCCATACCAGAGGCATGCCTTCCTTGGCTGTGTGCTGCCCTCGCGCACTGTGTATATACGTACCATTCAGAAATGTCAAAGGTGACAGGACTATCAGCCCACTACATTCCATATAAACGTTCCAAGGAGACTTCGAAACATGCCGGCAATGTCCTGACTTGACGATATTCCAACTGTGAGAAGAAATACCGACCCTTTGGAATTTCGAACCTCTGAGGAACCTACACTTCACCAGTGCATACGTCAGTCTAAAGCCTTCGAACTTCCCCAGCTGGTTGGAATAGGCGTTGTGCGCATTCCCTGGTCACCGTTGTACGTTACGTACATATGTGCAGTTTCCGTTAGCCCCTCACCCTTGAACGGGGATCAGATTGTCAAAATAAAATCGAAGTATTTCCCTCATCCATGGCTAATGTAACGGTAAAAGGTGAGGTAGCTTATCACCTACATGGTGGCGGCCGGTAAAAGTGGCCACAGTCATATGTCGCGAAATTATTAAATTCGGGGGAACGCTTTATAATAAGAAGTAATCGTGACGTCAAACGCGGCATGCTTGGGGTTAGCTCGCGCTTTAAGACGTTCCCGGCTCCGTCAAGCCGTCCCGCGCCGTTGATCGTACTACGCTCCTCTGCTGTCGCAATTTATTTTATTTGTACAGTATGACTCGAAGACATGTGATTTACTTTAGTGACGGCACACAGGCAGAAATAAGAAATACGAATCACATGCACAGGGGCAGATGTAGCGCACTGCCAGCAGATATAGATAGCGCTAGCGCGAAGCGAGAAAACCAGCCCGAAGTCGCGACTCGGAGCGGCGGAATTGTTCCGAGTCAATTTAATTCGGTCGTCGGCGTACAAAGTTCTACAGTCGCCACCAGACTGCTCCGCACTGTAACCCGCGGCCCCAGGCCGCTTAGGTGCCACCGCGCGACTCAGCCTGTGTCCGTCCGTCCGCCTTATCAATTTTTAGCCAGCGCTCATCGAAGAGGTATCGAATTAATGAGAATATCGCACCGAGCACTTAGTGGTCACTAAAGCGGCCAGTTTTTGCCGAAAAGGCGTCGAAACCGAATAAGTGACCTTTTCCGCATGCTTAAAGGCTATTTCGAGTTGTAGTCGGCACATGCTGAGTGACCCTCTGCCGCGCTGCTCCGCCTCCGGGTAGTAGTAACTCGATATCTAATGGAAGCCCCTTCAGATGTGCCCAATTGGAGTTGAAGAAGCATATTTTGGGTTTTGCCGGTGCCGCTATAACATCGACACGGAGCATATGGAAAAATTGGCTTCACAGCTATTCCGAGAATATCCTCGGATTGGCGGCCGGCGAATTACCGCGATGCGTGCAATGTTACGACCGCGACAACTCTATGAAGCGGTTCCATCAGCCGGCATTGAACGGTATCTTGTTAAAGAGTCAAGCGCATGTAACGCGCGAAGATTACAAACCCCCCGGGCAGACGGACTTAGTACTGAATGCTGCAGACTTCTAATTACATTAGACTTGATAAGACCTGTGACCTTCTACCCACTTCTGGTTAGCTTTAGTGCGTGATTTTTTACTACTACATACAAATTGAAGAACTCGATGGGTTTCCGCACTTCCTGCCATTGAGCAAAATGGCTAGTCAGTCAAACTCTAAGAATCCCCGCCGAATTTAGTCTAGTACTAAAACCGTTTTCTTGCAAAGATTAGTTTAAATGCGAGATTGAACTTTAGCAAGTTAATTTTAGTTTTCGAGATGGTCTATGTATTCAGAATAACACTAAAAACTGCTTGCTAATTGATAACGAAACGAGATAAATTTTCTTTTTTAAAAGTAGTTTGGCCTTTGTAATCAATAAATCAATTTATATATTTTTTTTTTATAAATGCGTATCGTGTTCAAAAATCATATACTCTCGTTTGTTCAGTCAATGCTTAAGTGCGTAGGTAATGTTTTTCTAACGGCGTGTCATTTGGTCGAGGTATCGAACATGACGGACGAAATATGAAATAAGGCCTTGGTATTTCAAGAAACATTATATTAAATCGAAAACATTTTCCTAATTTGAAAATATTTTTGTCGAAGGTTTGGGTTCTAAAATGCCCTTAAGGGAAGATGAGTAGTAACGCAACTGGTTTACCAATTTAGAAGTTGTGGGTTCGTTTCTTACTCAAGTCCTACTCTTTTCCCTTAATATTCCAGGCTACGCACTAACTTTAAAATCATCTTGTAATACTGCGCGAAACGATCATAATTGGAAATGTAATGTAAATAAATATCATAACCATTTACATATTCCAGCCTACTTGAAAGACCCAACCAAAAGCTTGAATCGTTTTCACTAAAATTCTAAAAGTCATCTTTTTCAACGTTATTCGCATGAAACATTTTTGAAATTGGATCGCTGCTTTGAAAGTGTTTTCTTGATAGTCGTAAGCAGCGATTTCAAAGTAAGCTCAGTTAGCAGTTTAAAGTTATTTATAATAAAAATAGATTAGATTAGATACTTTTCAAACATAGCGTCCAATATTTACAATAAAAGATATTCTATTCTTGTTATTATTCTTTCGCGGATGAACTTTTCTGAGAACTGGTTGATCTTCGTTTACGAAACGTTGAAATTTTATTTCAGGTTCGTACTTAAACGATGAAAAAGAAACTACGACTTGTAATATCTTATAAATTATAATTTAAAATAATTTTGCAAAAGTACTTTATCCTCTGTACACTTAATCTCCAAATTTTTTACTAATTGCTTACCATTGATATAATTTTAAACAATTGATAATTAAGATATTTTTTGTATATCGTGAAATTTGCTTGGTACGAAAGCAACACACTGATTACTGGTTTGATTCCAACCCTGACTGACCTTCATTTTTCTTGGACTCACCTGTAATCACTTATGTCAGCTGCATTTTAAATTTGTGCAACCATTTTACAAATGTATAATTTTAAGAAGAATTTTTATATTCTCACTGCTTATGAAGAAAACATATCATAAAAAGTTCGTTTGAAAATGTGCATATTTCATGCGGCATAGCAAAAAGAATTAGAAAATTTTTATGAGCAAATGCCAGCAGTTTTACACAAAAAAAAATATTGTTTAACGAAAAATAAACAAATGGCGCATGTTATTAAAAAACATATGCTACATTGAAGATGATGTCGTTAAGATGGGTGCAAAGTTTAAATGACATACCTAAGTGTTTAGCGATAAAGAATATAAAATAAAATGATTCAAAAGAATGACTTTTTGTTAAGCACTATTATAACACTAATTTGATTGCAAAGCATTAAAGTAGAACTAATTACTCGAGATCTCCCCTAGATTCTAATTTTGAAAGATGAACATGAGATTTAATTAGACTGTTTATTCATTCAACAAAATTCTACTAGAAGTAATTTGAATTACTCTTCTTTCTTATTACTTTTAGATATTTCAGAGTAGTGTAGCTTCTTCGAGGATTGATAATTCCTATTATATTGAAAAAAAATCACCAAATTGATTAATTATTTTGAAATTACAATACTTCCTTATTATATTTTTATTATGAAGCAAAATAAGCAGATTTTTAGTTTGACTTTAATACTTTTTATTTATTATTTTGTAGTAAAACGTAATATTAATTTTGTTCTTATAAATTTCGCAAGGCCGTTCCGAGAAGCTGATTAAAACCTCTCGTAATATTGTTACTCAATAAGTCTGTAATTGTCAGTATTAAGCGCTTAATATTTTTCGATGACCTATAACCGAACAAAAATAAAATACTTGAGGTGGAGTCGAAGCAAACCGGTTGGCCGGCCTTACAGCTTGGGATTCACCAACACGCACTTGCTTTTATCTTCGCGGTAGCTCATTGTTCCGCGATACTTTGAGTAAGAGTCGTATCACCTGCTTGTGGCTCAGTTTTATTGATTTCCATAAGTGCCTGTAATGATCTCAGGTATTATCTGTCATCGGGCTCACGTGAACCTGCGAGAACTATTTTTGCCGCTCGGTCGGATTTTAAGGACCTGACCATTTTTCAATCATCATTAGCGACTAAAACTTTAATCATGTGATCGAGCCACTTTTACGACGTACTAAAGCAAATGATGAGGCGATCTGAAACTCGCGCGCCTTAATAACGATCCCCTCATGCGAATTGGACATGCTAGTGAAAAACGGCTCCACTTACGTCCGAATGCAGAGGTTTGCATAAATCGGATGGCTGTCGCGTTTTTATCAGTCTCGGCCGCCATCCGGCGGGAGACCAAATCCGAGATGGCTCGTCCCGCTTCTTCTGGGACCACCGCGCGTCCTTGCGCGGCAACCCATGCTGCATTCACCTGTGTACGGACCGCGCTCCGAGGCAGACATATTTCACGTGAATTGACAGCGGCCACGTTTTGCAGCAGCCGCGCAACTGTGTGCGAATTATCTAATCGCGACAAGTGCTTTATGTCATATGATTCGCGAGTCGCAGTCCTCGTCGCGAGCCGAGCGAGGTTTCCTCGACCGAATTACGGCAAGTTGTTACGCTCGCGGTGCACTTGCTGCTTGGACTTGTCCAATAAATTGCTAAATATATCGCGGCAGGGACCGACGCTGGAAATTGTTGTAATTACACACTTGTCCCATGCACTGACGTTCACAATTGATTTTGTCAATTTAATGCGGCTAGATCGAGCTAGCGAGAGGAAAGATTTAGCGATAGCGGCTTAGCAGCAGATTTGTCCGCTTCTGATTTTACGGTATTCTTCCATCGATTCGTAAAGGCGTCAGCTGCGTTCGTAAATTTAATTACCGTCTTCGACCGTACGTGGAACATCTCAATCTCAATCTCGATGAAATCAGTACGAGCAGGTGATTCCTCCTCGCCCGTTGTTTCACTCGCTCGTCTTGAAGGCTTTAACTTTTTCCAAGAAGCTAAGAAATATTGCTCCGTGTCGGGAATGCAGAAAACATGTTCTCCCAGATTCAGTTTTCGCGAATGCTCGCTTGCATCACACACGGTACAAATTCAAATTAGTAAGTTCAAAATAACGAGAAACACTTCGAGTGGTAAAACCCCGAGCGACTCGCAGATTTCATGTCAAGAGAAGGTCATTACAATTCGTTTTTATTACTCTTTCCACTCCCTAACGCGTGATAGTCTTAAAGCTGTGGAGTGACCTACAAATTTAATCGAAAAAATTTATTTTTACTAGTTTTTTTTTTTTTTTTTAGAAATTTATTATTATAAATTATATTTTTATGAAAAATAAAGTTTATTCCAGCTAGACTACTAATACTTTAGTTGATCAAATCCAAACGATTTTTAATTAAAACCTTCTTTATAAATGTCTCAGGTGAAAATCGTAGCCTAGATTTATTGTTTTGTTGTAAATACGTTAATATGTTATATATTAACATATATTTGTTTATAAGTAATTAAATGAATTTTTTTATAAGCTGGCACACACATGCGATCTTGAACTCAAGATGAAGATTTTATTTTATAGCAAATGCGTCACATATGCAGCACATACCACAAGCTGATAATGTCGGTACGGTCACACGCAGACGTTTTCGTGACGCCGGGCTGAAGTGTAAAAATCGAAATATGCGACATATGTGATGCTGGTATGAATTAATTAACATATTTTTGAAAATAGAAACATTTTACTTATAATTTGGTCTTATAATGTTTAGCACATACATATGTATGTAGGTGTTTGGAGAGAGTTGTTTATAAATTAAAAACATGTGCTCATTTAAAGGTTAAAGATAAAGCCACAAAAGGTTTTAGATACACAAGGTTTCTTGTATTATTAAAATTTTTTATATATTGTTCAGCGAAATTGAAACTATCTGGAATAAGTTAGATTAAAATTGAAACCGATTTCAAAACGAAAAATAATGAAATAGTACAGACAAATAATGAATAGAATTGTAAAGGGTGGGCCATCGGCTGGTTTCTTCTTAAAACTGATATAAAATAACACTGTCCATTGTTTTTCAAAGTTTGTTGATTTATTGAAAAGAGTAAAACCTCTGATTAGTTATGGAATATTTCATTTCATTCAAATGGCTGCCTCGGCCGGTGTGGCAGTAGCTTATCCTGTCAACCCAATTTTGCAGTGTATTTTCGATAATTTGGGCCTCTATCTCACGAATAGCTCGATCAATACTGCGCTGAAGTGCAGGAATCGTTTCTGGATTGGCAGCATGACATCGATCTTTAACGGCACTCCCTGAAGAAATGTCCATTGTTTCGACGATGATCTTTGGTAATAAGTTTTTAATATTTCCCAAAGTTGTTCAAGCGTAAACCTGTCCATTTCGTACCGCGGAGGTATGTCAATATTTTGAACGCGAAAGAACTGTTTGTGTCGATGGTCCACCCTTTATTAAAAATAAATCTACTAAAGCTGAAGATTAAAATTGTTTTTAATTAATCGCATTAAAAATTCACGCTGGCTACTGAAATTTACGTCTGTTAATTGTTTTTTAAAGAAGTAATAGATGACTTCGTATGAATCTGCACGTGTAAATGGAAATAAATGTAAATTAAATTAAAATGATAGAATAAAGATTTTAAAGCGAAACTCGCGTTCAGAGTTCAAAATCTGGTCGGGGTACATCATCAAAAGGACGCGACGGAAACAGTGCATAGATTTTATTAAATATGATCATAATCATAATTTCGATTGTATGTATTACGATAATTTACGTTTGGTGGATTCCTAAAATCACTAGTTTAAAGTAAATTTTAAACATTGTATCTTATTACCTTTAATTTTCTAAGAAGTGATTGCAAATTGCACACCATTGTTTACCTGAATTTGTTATATTTTCATTATCAATAAATTTGTAATATTCAGTATCTGTGCGCATATGAAAAAAAGTGCGAGTGCATTTCGAAACAGTTCAACTGCTTTTTAACGATGTACTGCTAACCACACATGATCGAGTATTGTCACTGAATCTTTTTGCAGGTGTAACGAACACTTTGATGGGAGGAATTCGGTTCGATCTAAAATTTGCTCTAGAATTCCACTAGGGGTAAGGTGAGAAAAAAACTCACTGGCTGACTATTGCTTGAGCTCGAGACAAATACCAGAATATTTAGCAATCAATCACTCGCCTATGCACAATATCTAATTGCCAAAGACATTTTCGATTTTAATTGATAGGGAGGCATTCTATTTCGGGTGCAGGTTTATTTTTACCGAGCTCTTGCAAAGTACAAAACACCTACAATGTTCAGAGAGAACATCACACAGTGAAATTATTTCTCTTGTACAAGGTCGTTAGGAATGGTACTTTCCCTTTCCCATTCTACTTCGGATTCAGATTCATTGGTCTTGTGCTCGACGACCGTTCTTTCTGTCTATTCTATTCCATATCCGAGACCTCAGTTCTGTGGACGTTATTCGAGAAAAGTCAATAGGCCAGCTGAAAGCGGGAGCATCCGGTCTTTATGCTGGTGATTTGGCAACTGATGATTACTGGCTTTTTCCGAATGCACGTACCCTCGCATTTACCTGGACCTTTAGCTCCAAAGTTAACAGCCTCTACTTTCTGTTTACTCCGGTTTGGGTCGAACCCAATTAGTGGGTGCATAACAACAAGGATCGTCCGATTGCCGTGTTTGGTGCACATAGATGGATCTCGGCGTTCTTGTGTTAATTACAAAAGTCACACACACACGGTGCTGTCGTGACATGCAAATTAGAGTGCCCAAGTAAAACGGCTCCCGTCCGCGACCGGGTAATTCAAGTATCATGAACCGATTAATCCACACGAATTCCCATTTTTCCCAAATGGTCTGGTCGACTAGTATGGGGCCTCCGCCGGGCCACCCGTGCTATTTCTAGTAGCCCATTAATTGTGGGTCTGGCTGGAATTGAATGAAAGCGTCGGTGGCCGTGTCGGGAGAAGTCAAATATCGGCAAATTTTAAAATATCTTCGTTTAAATTGCTACTGGGGAATGTTTATGTTATTTCGTATCGAATAAAACGGAATAAACTTGAAATTCCTGTAATGTAAATCAACAGAACGACACAGGTACGGGGAAGGATCAATGTTCGATAGAAACGTTTCGAACAGGGACGTCTGCAGAAGGGGCGAGGAGTCTCGAGTTTTAAATTACTTTGATATGAATATGCAACCAATTAAGTTTTCTCCCCACGAAGCGACGTTAAGCCAGTTAATGCTGGATTCAACCTGAATAAATTGGGTTGAATGCACAACAGATCCAAATAGAGGTCTAAAGTAGACACGGGTATGAAGAACTAGAAGATCTTTTAACGATCTACGATTTGGTCCTAAGTGCATCTGCTTGGTAATTCCTAATGGAATGAATTGTTTCAAACGCTTTTTTAAATAATGAGGACTAGTTGAAAGTAATATTATTTCAGCTGTTTAATTGGAATATTGATACCTTGAAGGTGTGTTGTCGTCATATACCCATTCAATGTTCACCGAAGACAAACATTTATACATAATTTTTGTCTCAAATGCTTGCGCAGATTTCTAGATTTCGGAATACTCATAAACTGTGGGATTTCGAACGATATATTTTCAAAAGAAAGCCTCTAGAGCATAAAATAAGAACATAAGTGAATAAGCTACCGCACATTAGTGAAATCACGGCTAAGGTTACCGCAACTTTACTCAAATATTCTTGAAACCGAATTCTTTTATGAGTTCCTAAATTAACGTAAACGTGTTAACATTTTATAGCTATAATAAAATATTAGGTATTATTTTGCCTCTACATTTATTAAAATAATTTTTTTCGATATTCTTGTAAGATTATTCTTGAATGTAATTAAACATTTTGTCTCATTAAATATTTCTGTAAAAAATGAAATTTGAAATATGAAAAAATAATCTTATTGAATTTGTCTATCACTTGTTAAGTTGTTTATAATAGCACACTTCTCGTCGATTGTGAATTTAAAAAAATAAGTTTTTATCACATGAAAGCCTTGAGGAAAATAATTTTAAACAAAAATCCTAGCAAGCAATTTTGTTTTCATTTATTTTAAAAACAGAACTTTTACGTGTGTGCGAAGAAAAGTTTACATTTGATAATTAAATATAGAGTAATAAAAATAGAGTAATAAATTTGTAAAAATTAAATTTAAAACTTAATTTTTAAGTATTAGTATTTTAATAAATCTGAAAAAAATATGTGAAGCGTCATCAATTGTTTTAAAAAAATACTAAAATAGCCGCCACTTGGCCAAGATACAAATCTTTATGAATAAATTATGTTTTATTTTCGTAACTGCATTAATTAATAATTTTGTATAGTGTGTTTGAAATGTATGCGTATGAAATAGTACTCGTATGTAACATGTGTGTAATAAAAAACGATATTTGTTTTATTTGAGTGACACGTGTACAACCTTGGTGGGATTTTTTATCGTCCTTAAAAAAATGTATAAAATTTGCGATTTTTTAATAAGATTACAGCCTGAAGATGCTTTCAGCAAAATTAATAGTAGTAGTTGAAAATGTCTCAGATCTGTTTTATTATCAAAATTCTTTTATTTTGAAAAATTTTAACCTCTCCGTTTCAAAACAACATAAAACGTTCAGGAAGTGAAATCTTGTGACTCATTTAGTTTTGGTTTATTCCCATTTCTTGTGTTTTATTGTAAATTTTTTTTTTAAATTTATATCATAAATGATTTGTTTTGTTTTCACCGCCAACGGTATTTTCATACGATCACGTGAAAAGACACATTTGTCTTCATACATCGAAAATAATGTTTTTCTTTTTTTTGAAATACTGAGATAAAAAAGAATATCTTTTTTCGCCCTGAAAAAAAATTGTATATTATCTTAAAAGAGATAAATTTTTCGGAAGATTTATTTTCATGTGTGTTAGTCGTGTCGTGGGCCGTACGAGATGTAAATAGTTATGAACATAAATAGCATACAAATATACAAGGCGCTATAAATATACCTATAATAATTTTGGGACACAGATCTCCCGGCGTTAGAATGCTTCGATTGTTACATCGCTAGTAATATGAAAGGTATGATAAATTTTGGCTCAATTGTCGTATTCCTATTTCATTTTAAATTGCCCCCAGCCGTTTTACGTGTAAAGAAATTCATTTAAATTGAAATTAACTAAGCGTGAACGCTAATTATCCCCAGCCAAAGTGTTTTCAATGTATGTCTAAGACGGCATTCTATTACACCTTTATCGAACAGAATTCTTATGAATCGGGAAAAAATCATTGATTAGATACCGAACGTGCTTATAGGTGAACAAAAATAAGTTAATTCGTTGTAGAGAGTGATTTATGACTGGCAACATCTTGGCAGGAAATTATTACTCATTAAAAAAACTGCCAGGTGTTTTGTCTTTTAATGTTATTTCAACTTGACTGTGAAAAATATAATTTTTAAAAATGGCACGAATGCCGTCTTAAATTACACCAGAAAAAATTATAAATCGTTTATACATAGAAAAATCCGGATGGCGTGTAGAAAAACTCCACGTCTTCTACTATTATATTTATTGCACATATTTTAGATTAGTTTTTAAAATTGAAAAATGAACGAAACTCATAAGAATAACATATTTATTCGAATAGCTTATTTTTCGTTACAACTATTACTAGACCCAATTGTGTTGTATTATCTGAAAATTAATAAAACCAAAAATCAACATTTCTAAATAAATTTTTGACGAAAGGGAGACGACATCTGAAGGCGAAAAATTTGACGCGAATGAAAGTTAATTAGGTGCACTTTGAATTATTCGAATTATTCAATTTCAGTCTCCGCCCCATATGATCTTTAACACTAGGAACTTGTGCCAATTTTGTTAACCACACCCATTACGAATGCAAGAATGAGTGATATGTGCCAAGTTCTATACACTAGAAATTTTAAAATGATACGATTTTATGCAAATTTCCTTTAAAATGACTTATATCCTTTATTTCATCTGATCTAATTTTATACAATTAGGGTAATTGTCATTATAAATAAATTCCAAAAGTAACAACAATCTGCAAATTTTATTTCTCTGCGAATACGACGGACAATTTTAAATAGACTATTTTCAGTTGCTTCGAGGAGGGGTTCCTCTTTAAAATCACTTGAAGATTACTCATGCCTCTTTGCTTTGGCCTATTTACAAGGATAAATTGAGGAGAAATGCATTTCTCCAAAGAATAAAATCCTCCTCGTTTAATGCTATGTTCGAGGCAACTGAGAAATTCGTTGATAAAATTGTAAGGAAATTAGGTCGTTAAAGTCAGGTTTTTCAAGTTTATGACGAAACGTTGCCAAAATTGTGAGTTATTATAAAGTTACTATTCACAATTTAAATAGCGTTTAATTTTTGACGAACATATTCAAATGAATTACGGTGATGGCCTTCAAAAATCAGGTCCCAAAAGTCAAATGTATCTATTTCTTATAATATAAGTGTTGGATAATATTTTAGCGTAATTAGTAGTATATTTAAGTAAATGACCTAATAGAAACAATTACGGGGATTTCATCAACAAAGTTTTTAGATTAACCTGATAAGAACAAGCGTTAAAACCATAGCTGATAAGATCATATCGATAGCTCGTAGCAAAGTTTGCAAGGGATTAAGCTCCAGTGAACGAGAGGGTTGATTGATAGTGTAGAACATTAAGACGTCAAAACATACTTTTGCTGACGATAGATTTAAATGTCCAAGTGCATTTGCAATGTAAATAAAAGATATGTGTAAATTCAAAAATAAACTGCTTATGAAAAAGAAAATATTCTGTAAAAAAGGAAAGGACGCCACAGAAATTGAACATGGAGTGCAATTATGGAGGTGTTGTATATTTTTTACGACCGTCGTATTTATGAGAGGTTTTTGGCATTTTGAAAATAAAGTAAAAAATATAATGGCCACCATAAAAGAGCCTCTTTCTTATATGATCGAATTTTTAGTTGTAATCTATGTCAATTAAGTTCTATTTAATAGTGTTTTTCATACCTGGAAAAATTTTGCGTTTAATTTTACTAAATGTAACGTTAAGTTTAGTACCATTTTTAAAAATATAATAGTTTTAATCGTTTCGGATTAATCATAACACAACTGGTTTACCAGACCAGATACTGTAGGTTCAATTCCCAATTCCCTTACTAGTCCTGCGCTCGTCGTTCAATATTGGTCAAAGAAAACGACAGACGATAGAGAAAATGGACCGTACAAATAGAAAATAAAAATTTATTACTGTGATTTTTTATTTTTTGATTATTTTTATTATGCAATTATAAATATTTTAGGAGCAAAGTTTTTGATTTGAAGTGAATTGTAAGTTATAAATAAGTTTTTATTGCAATAGTTAAGATGTTACAGTACTATGAAAGAATACATTGAGACTGAGGCTCGGTGAAGCAAATATGAAACTATTTTGATTATTTTTCTTTTAGAAACATAAAATACAATGAAATATTTTATATTCCTTACATTGAAATAGATGTTATAGAAGTGTTTTAGTTGTGTTGATGATATCTGTACCTGCTCCACGAGCAAAGTATCAATGCAAATCATTGCATTATGTGATAAAGTTCGTTCTATTGATGCAAAATGAAATCATTAAACGGTTACTAAATTCTTCAATACTATAAAATAAAATAACCACATTTAAATAACACGATAATTACTTACATTGCGCTCATTATTTGAATAAAAAAGAAGTTATACTATACTATAAGTAACACGTTTTGTTCTGATTTTCATTGACGAATCAACGTAAATAAAAATGCTTTTATGATAATTATTTAATTTAAGTGGAGTCCAACTTGACTACCTTTTCACTGCACCATTTGTATCATCAAATTACTCAAAAGTGAAGGAGCCTTAGTTTATCCTACATCATGCCAAACAGCCATCATAGCTTAAGTAATTACTAAACGAATCAGTAGCGAGATGGACGGACATGTCAGTTTTACTCTATTCTAAAAACTTCGGCCTGTGTAGACGCTGAAGTACAATCGGGTTTTTTAAATTTTGTGTTGGCCTATTTTTATCAACTAGGGCTGATATTAGTCGTTGAACACATGATCATAGTCAAGTTGGGAATGGAACCTGAGATCTTTGGAATGGTGGACAATTTGCGTTTCCACTGACCCATCCGAGCCCCCGTACATTTCTAAGTGGTGATTGTTTTTGCATGTTTTATGTGGTCAGTGCTAAAAAATGTTATGAATTTCCGAAAAAGACTGATACGACATAATCGTGACGATTTTTCCATTTCTTGATTTACGCCATCCTGTTTGGACCTTTGTATTTTGTGTAATAACTTATCAGCTTAGCTCTGATAATTTGAACTTTGTTCAGAAAAATTCATGAATGTTTAAATTTATCACTTTCGCCGCGATCGAAATAGCATGTACGATTGTTGCGAAAATTTGATCTAAACTGGCCACCGTCTTCTCGTTTATGGGGTTTCTTGAGTCCACATCCGCGACGACGACATCTTCATGTGCCAGGAGGGAGAACGGGCGGAAGTCCGTCCGACCTGCACTCCGGACTCTGCGATATTATGTCATGAAGTCATCTGCGTCAACCTGCACCGATCGTTGAGTTCCCGCTGCGATTTCTAGTGGGAGCTCGGACCGTGTTTGCACTTCTGCTTACAAAAACAAGGCCAAGTAATCCCATGTAAGGCTTTATCACTTGGCTCGTTTTAAACAAACAACAGGTTTCTTGACGAAGGAGTAAGCGCCCGGGAAAAGTTTGTCAGATTAATTTACAACGATTGCGACAGATTATTTTTCCGAACTACACCGCGCGATAAGATTGGCGATAAGCGCTGTAGAGCTCGCCTTGACTCCTCCTTCTGATAAAAAAAGTGCGAGTGGCGCAGTCCACTCCGATTCCTATTGAGATATACATAGCTTCAATTTGTACAAATTTTTAGCACGTTTTACATTTCGACTCCTCATAAATGCTCACTTCGCAGAGTCCCGCTGAAAATGGACGCCAGACACGTGCGAAAGCCAATTTAATTATGGCTTCACTTGATGTGCAACACTTTCCTGAGTGGGAATCGTAAAAGCCTTAAGTGAAAATAGAATTTTATGAAGTCGAACGACTTTGAATTTTTTTCCTTCTATTTATTTTAACTGGGTGTATTAACGAGGGTTATCTCTCTGTTTTTGATTTTGTAGTATTTAAGAGTTGTGCTGCGAGGTAGAGGAATTCGTGTTTCCAAGTGCGAAATCTTCTGTGCTTTTTCATAAATTCAGAATAGATTTTGAATCTGATCACTTTAAATTTTAACAGTAGACTATTCAGATTTATTTGCAACAAATGCTAGCACTAGTTAATCCGTTTGAATTTTATTAAGCGGGGAATTCTACAGAAAAATATTTCAAAAAATATAACAAAGTTAAATGAGAGACTATTGGCATTCCTACGTATAATAAATTTAAAATTTTAAGAGGTCATGTCTATTTGCGAAAGGATATAATTTTTGCCATTGTTGTTTTAGTGAAAAACACCCAATAGTAAGTGTGCAGGATACGCCACTTGCGAGTTTACTCGCATGCTGGGAGTTCTGTACCATTAGCCATAACCATTGCTTTTGAACTAATGAAAAATGTGTAAATAAAGCTCTACCGCAAACAACATTTTAAACTACTATTGCACAACTGCAACTCGATCTTTTAAAAACAGCCATTTAATATTTTGTCCAACACAAGTGTGCATTATAAATACTATGATTAAGAAAAAAAATAAATTTGTAATTATCTTTCAGTTCTTTTGGAAAATTTGGAAAAAGTCGGTTTAATAATGTTTAAGAAATTACAATTACCAATTTAAAAAAGAAAATGCTCTTTAAAGAACTATCAACAAAAGTGCATTAGGCATTTCATCACGAAAATTAAAAATATTTTGCTAATTTGAAAATTATATTTATTAACTTAAATATTACTTTGTTGTGGTACTATTGGAAAAATATTTTAAAAACTAAACAATTTTAGAGATGATGCATACCTGTTCAAACTTTGAATCGATTAATGAATTATTACTATTAACTGTAAATAGAATAGTTTCGTAATTACATCGAGTACAATAAAGTTATGGATGGAAATCAATTGGACAAAATTAGCAAGGCTTTTGGTTGGTGTGTCTGTTCAACACTGTGCATGAAATAATTTTTATTTTTTTTAAACTTGAATAAAAGTAAGTAAAGTAATCGTAAAGCTACAATGAATAGTTTTTTTTTAAGTGGCGGTTTACTTGTTCAATTAAACCGCTTTTGGTTTTGTAGTGTATAATTTAAACAATTGTCTTTGGTTGAAACCGATAGTAAATTGTTCGATTTTACTATTTTGCGGCAATTATCGCTGACTATGAAGTGTAGTCTATTTAATCAACGGTTCTTCTTTCAGTGTATGGATTAGATAAATGTGTTAATTAATAGTAGACTGAAGAAAATGACGCTTCTTGCATGACCTTCCTGTACTTCCTTGGATATTTTCGACAGAGATTGTTTTCGGTTATTTAATTTAAACAAATTAAATTTTTCTGTAGTAGTGGGATGGGACGAGTTTAGAGTTTAGTGTTAATATTGTTGTAGAAATGTGTATTGTTCTTTTTTTTGTTTTTTTTTGTTTTTTTTCTTAATAGGGTATAATTATCCTAACTAGTTAGGGTGTAGCTTTTATTTTCCGAAGCTTCTCAACCGCAGTAGGTATAGCATTTATAGAAACTAGTCGGCTTAATTATGACGTAAGTTTCTCGCACAAATTATCCGCGATGACTTGACCCTTTTCCAGCACAGATGGTTTCTTCTAAAGTCCAAAGTTACAAACCAGAAACGCTCTTGCGTGACGTCGCCGTGCTTAATTTTTAATAAACAGAACGAAGCCTCCAACACGGCACGAACATTTGTGCCAATTTATCTAGAACATTCCATCGAATCTTTTCGGCGCCGTATTTGCTGTAAGGAAATAAGAGGAGTATAAGAAAACGCATAATAATAACGATTTGAAGAACCGCGGCGTCGGACCACGACACCAACTAATAGAGCCTCCGCTCGCCTCAAATTGTAATATCTGCAGGTTTAGCGGCCTCGTGGGGCTTCAATTGTCAATTTAATCCCAATTTAGTTTTCTTGGACCTAAGGTTCTCCTCGAAGGGTTCGTGGGCGCAAAGTGATTCCGTAGTTGTGACGTCGAGTCGCGACGTTGCAGCGGCGTCTTATTGAATTTGGCCAGGTTAGCATCACTGTACTCGGCGAGATAGCATTCTATTGAAATGTGGTGTGTTCTAGCGGTCACGAAATGTGACCCCGGTCAGCCTATAGTTTTCAGCAAATAACGATTTGTCCGGGACACTGAATGGTCGAGCGTCCCGATAAGGAGCGATAGTGCTCCCCCCTACAGATCTAACAGAAAGAAAAACCTACAAACAACTGTAGGTTTCCAATTCGGAAAGACTCGAGCATGTTACGAGGCCGTGCATGTTCTTATCACTTCGAAAGTATTTTATTCGATTTTGATTTCCTCGCTCTTTCCGATTGCACTGCATATCAGAGTAGCACCCCCCTTGTGGAGTGGGAGGGGGGAAGCGGGAACGGGCCTTGGTTGCTATCGATTGCTTCGATTCACACGCGCCTTCCATGGCCTTATCAATCGGTGATGCTCCGTTCGCATTTCCAGCGCCCAGCGACTTGACCGCAGGGACATCTACCGTTCGAAAGCTCGACTGTTAACTTTTAAAACTTGTAAGCTTTCGGTGGTTACTTGGATTTCAGGTTTTAGCAACCTTTACCAGAACTAACTCCGGCAGAAGTTGCGGGTTAACCTTCATCGGAAGAGGCCTGCTATTCCAATTTGGGAATTCTCTGCGGAACTATTCTACGAACTATAACCAGGTCACAGAAATCCTCCGCCTAGAACTGGCATAATGACACACTAACCATTCTTCGTCTCAGTCGCCATTTTAATTTTATTTCTTTTTGCGCCGCTTTAAATTCTTGTTGCAAGGGTTAACACCTTTGTTAACTTCATTTTATTTTGAAGACCTTCCTTCACACTAACCGAATCGAACTGAAATCAAACAGTTCTGCCTATAGTTGCGAGATTGCAGTACTTCAAACACTGAAATTAATTTTTTGAAAAGAGAATAAGGAAATTTCATTGTTCAAATTAAGTAACGTCTCATCGATGATTTGATCGCTCAAAAGCGTTTAGTGTTAAAGGACTGCATTTGGTTAAATGCGCCAAACAAACACGCGAAATTTTCTTCTCTCAAAATCTGTACTGCTGTCCGCAACTAATCGTGGATACTTTTCTTCCTATGACAACTTTGAAGAGTGCTTGCTAAATATGAATATTCAAATTTGTGGTTAGAGCAAGGTTGGCAAGAAAAAAAAATGTGCTGGGTAGTTTGAATTGAAATGGAAATAATGCCCGAGGTATGATGTACCCGATGTACCTTGCTCTGATTTGTACGACCTTGATATATTTAGTTAGTTTTATACATCCAATTAGCTAGATTATCACGATTACTGTTATTAACATGCTATCCCGTCATACCCGCTAAAGACAAGAATATGAAATTCTAATTTAAAATTGTTGAAAATAAAATCACTTCTCACCTTTAAGATTTTAATTATTTAAGAATTCATAGCAAGTAGTGGTTTGGTAATAAATAAGAAATATAATAAATAAAAAGTTAGTGTTTGTATTAAAGAATTTTTTTTAATTGTCTATCCGCAAACAAAGAAAAACGTGCGAAGATTCAAAAACTAAGGCTGATTTAAGTTTAACGAGGCCCGCTAAGCAAGAAGACAATACATAAACAGGCTTGAAATAGGATTTTACGGCTGTAAATGAATACTCTGTAGAAAGTTTGTATAATTTACACTATTTGCGATTAAATGCCAACTACACACATCAAATGTTTTACTATTATTCGTTACTCTCCAGTCAAATGTTGATTTAATAAGAAAGTTTAGAGGAACTAACGGTAAATGCTGCAAAAGTTGGATGGGATTGACCGCAAGCCCAATTCAATTGGATAGTCTATAAACGTGCAGTGTGTAATAAAAATCTAGCTATATCTAGCTTTATGTATTTATACTAATGACATCTTGATGATGTCTGAGGGCCACTAGTTTTAAATAAAAGAATTTGAGCTTATAGAATGGACTATCGTGGCAAAAAATGATTCTAGAAATACACTCGTGCTTACATTGCGAGAAACGAAAACGGCCGGCTGGGTATTGAAATTTCCAGATTAAAGGTTGCTGAAAACTGCAGAAGAAAAAACATTATCCGCGAATTATTCAAGAATTTAACTGGATGCGAATTGATATTTTCCCGAGCGGCGGTCGCGGTGCACCACCGGTTGATGCATTAGTCATAAATAAGCCCGGCTGGGGTTAAGCTGAGAACTATTAATAACTCGGCGGCTTCAAATACAGCAGTCGCCTCACGGCCCCAGGCCGCGGGCGCTCTTACCGCCAGGAATAGGAAAGAGGTAGAGGAGGCGGGGGAAGTCGGCGAATATCCAGAAAACATCCTGAACCGTCTGCGAAGATAAAAGAAAACAGCAAAGCATCTAAAATAAAATTCCAGGTCACGAGGCATCTGTTGATCCGCAGTCACGTGGGACTTCGGCGAAAGGTTCGCTAGGTTGCGCGAGGTGGGCCGTAGGTGAGACTTGGTGCGCGCGGCACAGGAGGACGCCCGAATCAATCCAGGATCGCCTTGGCAACATTTCCCACAGGGTCTTCGCCACTCGTTGCCGTTCCATACGTTCCGGGCGAGCTGTCCCATTCTGGGAGTCATAATTTTCAACGTTCGACGCTTTTGTTGCATTCGCCAAGTTGTGTGCTTGGAGCTGCATGCGAAACCTGGCTCTGGTGACCAGTGTCGAAAGCTCGTCGAAAGTGTGGGGGGGGGGGGGGGGGGGGGGGGGCTCGTACTGCTCCTGGCCGCGGCAGAGGGGCGAGCGCTACTCACTCGATTTCTCGATTAAACGCAGAGTTCGGTTACCGGCCACCAGGGCGGCGCTCATGTGCTCATGTGCTTTTCCAATCAATTTGTGTTGAACGTTGCACGTGGCTGCAACACGTGAGCGGCATGACTCCGGAGCGAGTACGAAAGCGCCGGTAGTTTTTCCCTCCCGGTTTATTGTTTATGCCAATAAAAATTCCCGAACTGCTGCTGGCGATCTGCTTTTTTTCCTTTTTCCTTCTTTTCCCTCGGGCTGAGCGTTTGGCTGTGATGCAAATGCGGGACTGGGCCAACATCCTGGCGACGGCGGTTGACCCGTTCGGCGGCGACATTTCAAATTTCAACGGATTTCCGCGAGGTGCGCGGATTGGATGATGGTCCAGAGCACCTAGAAGTGATTCAAGTGGCTTGAGGCTGTGCTGCTAATTATAATCGGCGTTTAATTTCCCGCATCTCGGTTTTTTTCTCTTTTCTGCACTTCACGGCAGGTAAATGCGACGTTGCTCTGCAAAGGTCGGTGGTACATGGCCGGCCACGTGCAGCACGCTGTTAGACGCAGGCTCTAAGTCATATCGGTACCCGCGTGACCGGAGCGGCTCACTAGCACTTCGTTAACCGGCGACAAGCAACGTCTATTAAACTCCACCCCATTAGGAAGGCTGCTGTTGTGTTTGTTTGTTGTGAGCGATTTTGTTGTTGTCCGCTGGGACAGCTTTAGTCACTACTGTTTTCCACCCTTGCTCGTCGCGGTGGCTACTTTTGCTCCGTGCTCCTCCGGAGGTTCAAACGATTCCTAAACTGTAGTCTAGTGAATTTCGTGTCTAAGAGATCTAAGAGACTCAAGACCCGCGGTGTTCGAATCGGTTAATTGCGGTTCAGTGACGTCTATTTTCAGATTAGTTCCCATCGACTTAGTGGGCATTCTCCGGAAAAAGAAAAGATGCCCTGTGCGATTTAAGTGCTGGTTTTGACTTTGTTTCCGATCTGCACCAACACAAGTCGAGTGTCCGTAAAATTATCCCATATTTAGTGCTTCTTATAAAATTGCCAAATTTGTGTGTCGTACCCGAACCGCAGAGAAGTCTTTGCGAATCAAAAATCGGACATGCTTCCTCGGCCGACTGAATCCCCTGATTGATAATCAACCTCGTCTGATTCATTAGTTTACGAATTTGATTTTAGCAGTCCCGGAGAAGTTTCGTTTTAGATCCCCTCCGCTGCCGCGAGGTTGCGGTTGTGATTTTTTTCCAACCGACCTGTTTTCTCCGAAGTTGTAAAATGTTATAAGTGATCGCAATATGGCAGCTCTTTCCCTCAATTTATAAATTCTCTAATTTAAGATAGGATGATTTCAAGGTTGTCCACCTGCTGGGAATTCAGTGCTTGGTGTTAGTGACGTTGTTTATCCATTCTGGCATGTTTAAATTGTGTACGAGAATTTCTTCTTCGAACTAAAAAAACATTTATAGCCCACTGCCGATTAATGCGGTTCAATTAACATCATAAATCGGCGAAGAATCAACAGATGCTAATTGTTAAATTGAATCAGCACGAAAGATTGATATGTTGATATTTTGTGATTGAACAAATAATTAATTCATTTAAGAAGTGCTAAGTTATTAATCAGTTACTTCCTACTATTTAAAATTTTAAATTTTTTTTTAATTTCACTTCAGAGAATAAGCATTTTCTATTCGACTGATTTAAAATGAGCTGTTTAGTTTATTTTATTGGATTTAATTCCTTCATACGAATTAGATCTATTGTTACAGACTAAAGATCGAATTTTGTACAATAACTAAACATGTTCATTTCATTCAAAAATCAAAATTGGCTTATAAACTATATCATGCCACTGTTGGAAACCACATGGTTCTTTTAATACAAACCCTGTGCAATGTATTTATGTTGCTCCTATATTATCTATCTGTATAAATAAATATTCTTAAAACATGAACACAGGTCACACAAAATAACACTTCTTTTGCCAAGATAAAAGAATGCGAAAATTCATCATATATCCTAAATCCGAACTAGTAAACAGTTCCCTTCCATAATAATTGGGTTCCTTAACAGAAATGAAAACCTTAATTTTCAAATATGTGCGAAAACGATACAGAAACTTTAAATTATATCTGTAGAATTCTAAGAAAAACTAGGAAAATCTTTGTTCTAATTTTCTTGAAGATCTCAATTCATTGAGTTCTATTGATTTCAAAAATCGTATTGAAATTTCCCTCTGCTTTATTTTAACTTATGGTAAATATTATTGCTTTCAACCTTTTTAAAATTATTTATATAAATGCAAGTTAAAACGTACCTAAAATGATGTAGTAAATTTTTCCACATTCCTAGTATAACTTTCCATCAAGAAAAGTTGAAAATCCATTTATTAAAATCTGCTATTGTGATATAAAATTAAATAAAAAAAAAAAAAAAAAACATTAAGACTAAACAAAAACCTGTTTTCGACAAACTGGATAATCTTCTTTAAATGCAATAAACTAAGATTAAAAATAAAAGCCAAATATTAATTTTGGCAAGTATAAATTTTTTAATTTCTCGTCATCTGTCGGCTGATACTTAGACAAGCATTGGAACTTTACAACCTATACTATAATATTTTACTTAAATTAAACGAATAGGTAACCCTCCTATAACACGTTAGATAGGTTCCTAGAGAATGCCGTGTTGAGGGAAACCGTGTTATATGATACCCAGACAAAGTACAAAAAGGGGGTTAGATTCCGAGATCACAAAACTTTTCATTCCAACACTGCTCGGTACAAACAAACGTGAACGTCATCAAACTCTGAATCCTTTTCATTATTTGCGTCCATAGTGCGTAATTTAGATTTCTTAATACATAGATACGTTAAATAATAGATGTACACTATGTCCAGTGTTATACGAGCATTTCCGCAATTTCATTACCGTGTTATACAAGGGTTCCCGCAACTTTCTTATCGTGTAAGAGCGAAACCGTGTTATAGGGGGTCACCTGTAATAGGAAAAGTAGTCATTTAGATTCAGTCCTAGAAAGTACGCAAATTTTCGGCACATAATTATTGGCAATTTTATACAGCATAATCCCGGGTGCTTGTTATTTCTGTCCGTTTGGTGTGTGTTCTTTTTGCCAAGGTTTTTTTATTCTCTAAATTAAAATGAGGATTATGTGTTTAAACCTATGACGAAAAAGAAAAAAATGGGCAAAAATTAAAATATTTTTTCAACTTGAACTTATAGAACAAACAAAAGAAAAACAAGAAAACAAATCAAATTATCACGTGTGTTTTATCCATGATGAGATTTAACGCTTTAGAAAAACTACTTAAAAGGCAACTAAATCCTATATTTATATTGTCAAGTGCTGTTGGACAAATAGTTTTCAATTGAAATCAGTTACCAACTAGAAAAAGGCCGTGATAAGATTTCAAAATGGCGTCAGACTCAAGCCCGTGTAATGGGTATTTTAATGAACAGGGGAGTTTGGCTTTAGGTAATTATTTCAGTCAACTGTCTGGTTCAAGCGTAAATTCTCAAACTTCGAGCGGCAGCAATAGTTCAGGGAATTCGTCTACTTCTGGACACCAGAGTTCCAATTTGGGTTCGAATTCTTCAGGTAACAACAATTGGAATGAACTAACACAACAATCCCAAAATCACCATCACCAGCAGCAGCAGCAACAGCAGCAGCAAACTCAACAACAGCAACAACATTCCAACCAGCAACAGAATCATAATATTTCGCACAGCCTCCCAACCACATCAAATGCACACCCACTTTTTGCTGGGAATTTTCATCAAAGGACTAATAATACGTGGGCAATCCCAAATTTATCTTGTTATCAGAGAATATACGGCGATAATCACTATAATCAAAATTTCCATCAGTCCGTGAACGCGCAACACAATGGCAGTAGCCAAAATATTGGTAGTCAGCAGCAAAGTACTAAACGGTTCGGAAACTCTTCAGGTTTGTTTAACCATACTATTTTGATGAAAGTCTATGAATATGTTTTAATTGTGAAAGGTTTTTTCTATAAAGAGTTGACAGGAAGAGCCTAAGAGATGTCTCACAGGATTTTAATTATGATATTACTCTAAGTTTTTAAATGCCACAAAACTATCACTAACTACAAAGACAGAAAAAGCACTTTTAACTTTAAAAGGCTACTGTTTGGTACTTTAACATATCGAAACCCTTGAATGGGTTTTTACGAAACATAAACCACTAAGTGGTTCATAATTTAGATTGAAATGCAAGGAAGAAATTTTAATTATCCGTTTATTGTGCCGCGACCAAAATCTAAGCCTTTATGAAAAAAATTACCATCTTTAGCTATGCCCACTTTTAATTCGACATCCATTTAATTGACTTTAGTGAACTTTTTCCTATTAAAATTTTGGATGTCTTTTCGTTATTTGCAGCCAAGAATGAAACTTAATGGTTCGTAAATCTGTGCGTTATGCACTTTTGAAAACCATGTATCCACTATAATTTGTCTGATCACTTCATGCTTTTTCCACGATGAGTTGCAGAACGCGTTTGGATCAAGCGGTTGTTTACATGTGTTTGTTACCATTTTTATCAAAAACAACTGAACTGATTTCAATGTGACTTTTTGCTTGTGTTTTGTGCTATGTTAGGCTAGGTTTTTAGATATGTTTTACAATTTTAGACCATCCGAGGGCGCTGCAGTTGCTACTACAATAATATAAATTTGTGTCCAATTTTCTTAATGATTCATGTGTTAAAGCTACGATGTCGTTTACGTTTTGAGATATTAAATTATACATACATGTGCACAACTTACGAAAGCTTAATTAGATGAGAATTTTTTCTTTATTACTCGTCGTAGTTTAGTTGAATAAAAAAACATCGAATAATTCAAAGAATGCTGTTATCGAGCCCGGCCGAGCTAAGGTACCTTGATTGCGGCGCCAGTAAAATTTTAATTTAGGAAATGGGAAAATGAAATCACCACTATTTTAAAGCGGCTTACAAAGGTATTGAGAGATCATAACTGGGCAATTGACTTAAAATTTGATTAGTTTCTTATCTACGGTTTTCTCCAATGCCCGAGCTTCCGTCAGTTCGGCAACGCGAAAACGTTTACAACTACTACTATCATTTTTTTTCTTTATAAAATTTGCACAGCAAATCTCGATTGTCGCGCGATATGCAGTGGAAAAAATCACAATTTGAGGTTCGAGGTGGAAAAGCACTTGAGGACGACATTAAGTGAGCGAGCACTATCAACTTTCTTGCGATTGTCTTCGTCGACGGGTTCGCGACACGTCACCCAGTGCGTCACCACAAAGCTTAAAACTTGCGACCTGACGAGAAGGCTGTGTTTGTTTACATACCTCCCACTGCACCGCGAGGTTGCCCGGTTAGCGCCGGGTCGCGGCAGGAGGAGGTGTGTGCAGAGCGTGCAAGCCGCCGTCGTTTAGAGGAGTAAACTTAAATTTTGTCTTCGTTTTCCTTTTTCTTAAATGACTGGATAATGGCGAAATCACGTGGCCGAGATTGTGATTGAAAAGTCAAAGTCAAAGATAAAGTACTTTGCGAAAAGCTCGTTGCGGTAAGACCGAAGAAAATTCCTTCACCAACGGCCTATGCAGTCTGCTAGAGGTGTAGAATTCTTTCTACTGGTTTATAAACGAACAAGACAAAACGCCTTATAAAGCGCCCCCGATACTGAAGAGACCCACATGTAGTTAACTATCGATAAAAAAAAAGAACGTGAAATCTTCCCTCGGGAACGGGGGGTGATTGTGTTCTGTAGTCTGTGGAGATTTCTCATAGGATTTGCGTGCTCTGATTTAATAACGCACGTAAGGCAAACCACTTTATTTTAATAAGCATAACTAATTAAGCTAGCATTAACTAATTGCGATCGTTAAACCCTACTTAGTCTTCTGATAACAAGAAAATCGACCAAGTTGTTCTCCTTAACGTAGCCCAAATGGATGTTAATACGATAAATTATTTTTTGCATTCTTTAATTCGCACACATTTAAAATATTTGTTTTCTCAAATTTATTTTTTGTACTATAGAATGTTTTTCTTGTGAATAGTGTTCCACAAAACAATTCAACACCCATAGATTCACCTTTGAAAAAATTTCCTAGTTCATTTATATTTACAGTCTGTCTCTGGTAATTTTAAATATATTAAAGTAGTACTACTGTTCTCCATTTTACGTCTTTGCTCGGTCCATATAGACGTCTATAGCTTTATTTGAAAGAAAAAATGGTCAAATGAGAGTTTCACTTGCGCGCCGAGCATTCCATACTCGTTGTAATTATGTATACGATTTAATTAATTAAATAAAACTGGATTTTGTATTTTTACGGATGTACAAAAAATAAAATTCTTAATTTCGTTTGTTCTAAAGTAATTTTTTGGAAATCTTTGCTTTATTTGCTACAAAAATCTACTTTTCTCTTTTAGAAGGAAATTATTTTCCAAGAAATAGTAATTTAGGTCACAAACGACCAAAAATATAGACAGACGATAAATATTATATAATAGTACTTAGTAACTACCAGTACAGGTTTTAATTATACTTCTATCAAGTAGAACAGAAAAATAAAATAAATTATAGAAAACGATTTGAGAATTGTATTAATCCTTATCTCAGAGCCATAAAATCGAAGACCTTTTGTCATAAACAATTTTCTCTGGAACAATTGCTAAAAACGGTAAGTTTTTCAAAGAACATATTATTTTTAATATCTAAAAGATCGCATACAAGTTTAAGTAATAATTCGGAGTAAGGCTATAAATATGGAAATTTCTATAGAAAGTCTTATCCAGATCAAGATTCTAATGGAAAGTCATTTACGGATTGACCTGACTCCAAATTCCTTGAAATTTTTTGTTTACCATCCCATCCCATTTTAAGTTGCTAATTGATCAGTAAATTATTTATTTATATGCAATATTTGTGCGATTGCGACCGAAGAAACTGAAACCGATCCTCCAAAGGAAGGTCGTAGTAGAATTTTATTCATGCTTTTATGCGTATGTGACTCTCTTTTTCCTTCTGTAGCCGAAGAGTAACGATGATGAATTTGCATATTTTCTATTGACTTAAATCCGCTTTACATCTAATCCAATTCATATTAGATTCTCATTAGAATAAATAAACACCTACGGTCTCTATTACTTTACTAATGTCGACGCAAATAGTAAATTTGTGTGTACTATGACAGATGGTCGTTGAAAATAGGAACTGCACCACGATGATATTTTACCAAGGGCTTTAACCAAACAGTTGCTCTATAAAAGTCGGAAGAGTAATATTCGGGGAAAACTTGAGATAGTGTGCTCTACGATTTTTTATCACAGTGTAAATTTGGTTTTAGAACGCTACGTCCTATGCTACCTTAGGCTTACACTAGAAAGAATAGTACCATTCACTACCCTAATGTAAAATTGACTTCAATCTCATTGAATCGGAATGGGCAACAAAGAAAAGGTCTCCATAAGAAAATTTCAAATATCTCTTTATATTATATAAGAAAATATGTCTTTTAACAATAGTCTTCAATAATTCTATCTTGTTTTTGGTAACGATTGAAAAATTTATTAGGAATTAGGAATTAGGAATCTGTCATCTAAATTACCATACTATGGCTACCAGAATTTCTAATTCAAAGAATGAATACACATTCACAATTGATTATTTATTAAAATAAATAAACTTCTTCCTAATTTTTGCAATACATTTTTGAAAATGAGCTAACTTTCCTGGGATTACCAATTCTTGTAATTAATTTTCTTTATAAAATAAGCGACTAGATTTTTAGAATAGAACGACATGCAATTTACAAGAATCCATTAGGTTTTGAAAGGTTTTATGAACACGCGCGGATCCTAAAGAGCTTGGCCATAGTAACCGCCACATCGTCGTCAGGTATTGATGATCGAACTATGAACCAATTATAAATTAATTTTTTTCCTGGACCGCACGATTCCACAGACAAACCATCTCGTCGTGTGCCGAACGGCGGCAGCTTGGAGTGTGTTCCGGTGCATCTTGAATGTGTGCCGAGCTTTCAATTAACTTAAATGTAGCTTCTTATTGTGGTGGCTACAAAAGATGCGCATTTAATTACGCGGCGCATGAACGAAATTACCTGTGGGCAGATAAAGTACCCTGCGAAAATCCGCACCGGGCTGGCGCGCTAGTCGGCGCAGGTATTTCTTCTTCGCTTGGTATCAATTTCCTCATTCTCACAGCTGTCCACTTTTGGATAAATTGTGATTTCGTGGAAAGGTCTGGCGCTCGTTCGGAGATTAACCAGACCCGCCTTTAAAGGCCAGCTCAAACGTTTTTTACCAAACTGCCGGCAAAATCAACTCGATTGTCTTTCTTTCGGTCGGATAAAACAAAACACCGAAAAAAAAAAACAAGACGAGAAAACTTTCGATTTCATTTCTATGGTTTAGTCAGAAAATACGGAAAAGTGAAATTCATTTTTTTATCTTCCGAATTAATGGAAATTAGAGATTTAAACAACCAGACATTTTTGGATATGCTTTGATTAAGATGAGAAAGTTTCGATCGGGCGTGTAACAAAGATTTCGGCGCTTTATGTATTCGCAGATTTCGATGAAAATTTGAAATTGGAATTAATAACGCAAAGCGCTCAAAACTTGCTTACATGACAAAATGAATAATTACGAAATTAAGCAATTTTTTATAGACGTTCTTAAGCTTGTAGCAAATGGAATAATTTGTATCTAATCCGGCCCTTATGCAAAACAGCCTTCAGAATATAAAAGGGCTTTTCCTTCCGATTGATTTATTTCGATTTGCACAAACATATCCTAAGCTATCGTTTAAAACGATGCCCTTTTCCAAGTTTGCTTTCACACGAATCAATAAAATGCATGCAAATCCACGTGAGTGCACCACCCCCGATTTAAGGAGCGCATCAGTCCGCCATTTTTAAACCGATACAAAAAATTGTTTATTATTGGTTTCCTTGCCCACAAACGGTGTGTTTAGCTAAAGAGTTCCTGAAATGATTTCTGTTGATTAAATTTTAAATTCATTATTATTTTTTAAGCTTCTGTATCCACATTCCCCGCATTTTTCTCTCAGTGCAAATGCACAAGTTTTCCGAAAGGAATCTAAAACCACATTAAATTTGAATTCGAAGCGCATTGGATTCAAAGAAATTTATTGATTCTCGCTTCACTTGCGCTAAGGTTAACAGTCGCAGCTAGAAATTAGTTTAGTCATCTACTAGAGTTGGTAGACTAGTCTGCCATCCTGCGCTGTTGCTTGACCGTCTAATTTGTGGTAAGATAAATCAATTCCCTCAGTTAAGTAAATTTAACTTTGTTTTTACATGCTAAGATTATGGGTGAAAGTTTCACGTCGAGGTTATTTTTGTTAAAGATAGAACAAAGATATCAAGGCACAGTAGCGACTTATCCAGTTTTATCCGAAGCACGGCTTCGGTTCAAGTAATATTGTTTCCAATTATAGCCAACCAAATGGATATATTGAATATATGTAGAAAAATAATACTTAACGATATTATTAAACAAATTCATTCATTGACGTAACTCAACGATTTATGCCTTTTAATCTCACACGTACAGAAAACGTGAATCGATTATAAATCTAACTTTTTAATTCGGACTATTTCGAAGGTCTTACAGAGATAGAGATTTTCACATGTTTTGTTCTTTGGTTCTTTTGGATTCCTTACGTCCGTTCTAAGAATGTTGTGATTTTATAGAATATTTATTGGGAAGCCACAACTTTCATCTGTAGTTTAACTAGTTTCAGTATTTTGTTGTTTTTTTTTTTTTGATATTCTAAGAAATTCAGCAGCGACTATAAGACATCAAAATGATCTACATTAACAGAGAATTTAGTTGACGAAATTCCTTCTACAATCTTTCGTAGGGTGTTTCGATTTGGAAGGAAAAGTGTTTTCGATCGCCATTAACCCTGGTCACTTATTACTTGAAAGACTCTTTGTGGATTATTATTTAATTAGAAATACACGTTGAAGTGTCGCATACAAAAAATAACTGAAAATCGTTCACTTTTGTTGTTTTAAAAGTGTCATTTATTTCACAAGTATTGTAACCAAAAGAATATACCTTTCATTTCATACTTATAGTAATTTAACACACAAATAAAAAAAGTTAGTAAGCGTAACAGATAATATACCTTACTTATTTTTACTTTTCCGGAAATTATTTTTAAACTTTTCTTTTTCTTTAATTCCAGAGTTTCTTCCAACTATACCCTTTCATCTACCAGGTAGATTCATGATGTTTTCTGAGTTTTCCCACTGTATTAGAAACTCCTTAGTTGCTAATATAGACAAAACTGTTTATTAGTGAGAACACGCTTTTGCTTTCGCAAAGATATTTTTGCTCTTTAAATGTTATTAGGCCATCTTCGCAAGGTTTGAGTTCTGGTTTTCCAGAATTACACACTTTGCGAATCTCTCTTAGGTGCGTATAATAAACTTGTTAAGTGCTTTTAAAGTAGAATTAGATATTAATCCACTAATATGTTAAACTTGAAGATAAAGTCATACTGCCAACTTTAAGAGCATATTTATTCATAGAGTGGAGCAGCTTGGCTTCTTAAGCTACGTTTTCAGTCGTAAATGGAGTCTAACACGTTACCTGTGTTACATACCTTGCGATAAGGTTACATTCCATAATTTCTACAAATTCAAGCCAGTAGGTTCTTCCAAATTTAAAACTCTTAATTTAATTTGCGATTGCCAATTATCATTTGGTTTTTTAATATGGGAAAGTATTTCCAACGTACTCAAAAGCGGAATGAAGGACAATTCAAATCCATATAATTTTTTTAAAAGAGGAAGTTTTTCCCTGAGAAAGCAATGCATCGATGGTTCAAACGAGACTTTAAATCCAAAAAGTCGAGCAATTGAACAACAACTTTGACATATTGAAATGATCGGTGTATTTCTTCCTCCACGAAAATCTCTCTCTTTTTTACAATATTTAAAACACATCGAAAAGGATCAATGAGAATAAAAATCAAATGAAATTTTGATTAGAGTGTTTAATTACTGAACTGCACGGAACGTTCTTAAAAACAATGCATGTTTCTATTTTTTGGGCTATGTGTTTGCTGTCTGGTTTTCGCAAATGAGGTATAAAACAACTTGTCGAACTTTATGGTTGCCATACATACAGACTATTCTAAAACTAGTGATATGGACCATTAATTCCAATTAAAAAAATAATACAGCTAAAAATATATACAGAAAAAATTATGAAAAAGTAAATAATGTGAGAGAAATCTACAAATAAGCTAAAAACAAATAAATTGCAAAATATAAATATTTAAACAAATTAAAAAAGTAGAAAAATAAATAAACCTAAAAACTACTGAAACGGAAAAAGTAGAAGTAAAGAATTAAATTTATTCGCAAGTGTTAGAAGAGTAAGTTGTTCTCTATCGTTGAAAAAATTAAAAAAATTAATAACAAACATTTTGATGATAGTGTAAAGTGTAGTTGACTTTAACCTAAAAAAGCAAATAAGAAATTGCCGCACCCTCAAAATAAGTTATCATTTAATAAAGATCGTATTGTGGTATATAATAGTTTTTTTATCAATTATTTTATTCACCTTCTTACATTTTTCCCATAAATGGCCTTGTTTTGGTCCTTCTGCAGGCAGAAGCGAGGAGAAGGAACTTATTCGGCAACAAAGAATCATTAATTAATGTAAAAATTAAATCGGTGGCAACATGTTTTGTGTGCGTTTTTGTTTTAATTATTTGCTAATTACTTATGTCTTCAATTTGATTTTTCATTTCGGAGTTCGTGTTGTCGGTTTGGTTTTTTATTTTGGATTTCGTGCTGTTTCTACCTGGACACGCTAACTAGACTTCGATATTGCTAAATGGAAAAGAATGTTTAGTTATTATGTTTAATTTTCAAATGGGTGGAACCTAGAAGAACGATTTTGTACTACCATAGGGATGAAAGGTCTTGATGGGAAAGTACTAAGTATAAAAGGACACATCGTTCAATAAAAAAAAGATTTGTTAATGAATATTTGATGTACGATCACTTAACTCCCGAACTGTCCACTTTTAGATTGAAAATGATGGAATTATTCACTTCTGCCACACGCTGTATATAAATTGGCGAATATACTACAGCTACTCTGAGAAATGGAATTTGGTGAGAACCACAAAAGATTTGTTTGGAAATGGAATTGTGCAAAATCCACTTGTCGTGCTACAGTGTGAACTGACTTTATTCTTAATAGTTTAGTTTATATGCTAAGTTTATATTGTTCTTTAACTTAAAATTTCCGTCATATAGACGGAAACGAAAAAGAATCGCCAGGTTATTTAGTGCATTATCTTCTTAACTAATCTTTGATCAGGACAAACTTTCGCACATTCGGGCACACTATCTTATGGTAATTGTTCCCAATTTAACTTCTTTATGATTTTATTTTTTGCTAGAAACCTTAATTAATGTAGTTTTACAGTCGTGTAAGTTGATCTCTGAATATTATTAAAAGTTCTCTCTGTATCTCTGTATCGATGGCGAAGTAGAGTCAGATTGGAAGTGTTGGCAATACTTGCCAAAATCGTGCTCCAGCCCCACGACTTGGAGCCGTGGAGTGGAGAGGTGCTAATAAAAGTCAAATTTGATTCCCCGCGTTAAATGTGATTGCCGGCGTGATTTGAGGAAAACGAGCCCCCAAGACGGGTCTCAACGAAGCGTGCACTCCGCTTCCTCCTTCTCCTTTCTTTTGTGACCGATTTTTTGAGGAGCTTTTCCCACCAGCGAAGATTTTTTAACTTCCACTTTCCATCTCTGTCAAGTATTTCACTTTTTCTTTCACTGAAGCTGAGTCGGCGCGTCGGTCTTACATCTCGCGACCTATGCCGTCTGTGAGTCCGCGTGTTGGACCTCTCACGGAGTGCCTGGCGTACCTGGTGGAGGTAGGTAGGCCTGCCCGCGGGGCCGCAATGCCTTTTGCAATTTGTGTGATGTGCCTGTCTGTCTGCTCCGCTACTACCTCCGGCTATGTCCACGGCACTTCGCCTTTCGTATGCTGAGTAACATTTTATGCTCTGGACCCACACCTTTCGCAGATAGCATGTTACAGAGTCTAAAATGAAATCGAAAGCATTTTACCTGTTTGATTTATTTATTTCCTCATATTCAGCCTCCTTTTCGCACCGACGTCGCGAACTCGCCTCTTCGCAGTCTGCCCTCTGCGATGTGATACGATTCGCTTTCATGAAAGTAGGTAACGAGCAAACGAGGAACTAATTTTTTGGTTTTGGCTCAGATTTGCAGCACGTTTGTTTTAAGCTGCTTTTGCTCTTGCGGAGTAACTGGTCTAGATCAAGAAATTTATTTCGTTTTATTTTGCCATCGGTCATATTAAAGGAAATCGATTTTTAGATAATTCTCTGTAATTTCATTGCATTAAATAACACAAGTTAGTGTCTTTGATATACTTGAGAGGTTTAAAACTGAACCTAAAAGCAGAGTAATCTGAAATGCATAATTTCCATGTACAATTAAGAAGTTGCTAATTTGTTAAAATTGAACAGTAACTGAAGAACTAATGATCGCGAAGTAGTTACATGTGCATTTGTTCTTCATAAAAAGTTAAGATAATATGATTAATCATGAATTTCACTCCACTTGGAGTGAATTTATAATAAAGAAATAGCGGCCAAGCAGAGATTTGGACTTACGAACTCCTTTGGAAATTTCGATATGTCTCCATCCATAAGTTCAATTAGTACAAGATATAGGTCAGTTTCGAAGTTGTACCGAATCGGTTCAGTATTTTCCAAGTTATGATAGTTCAAACTTTAAATAAGCCAAAGATTATGTTCTGTAGTTACTGCGAAATCCACGTCTCCGATTGGCGATGCCAACAGTGTTTTTTTTTGGTAAGTGGTTTTCGTTTGTAACTTCTAAACATTTTCTTAAGTATTAAAGATTTGTTGTTTTCAAAAACGAATATTAAGTACAACACATAGCACTAATATTTTACTGAATTTAAAAATAATATACTGAGAGCTATTACAAATTAGTAACTTTCCGAAAACGTGTACGTTTATCAACGAATAGTTCATCTGTTTGCAATATTATATCATAATTATTAGATGAATGCTTGTAAGTCCACTTGAAATATGGACCAAACATTTTTGGTCGTACATTTTTCTATCGCTCGGAGTTATATCTTCAAAACCTTGAGGTTTTATTGTTATTGTATTTTGTGATATTCTGATAATGTAGGAGCTCGAAATACTGGCAAAGGTTATCAAAGGCTTACTAGACAGCTCGTATAATGGTTTTTAAAATAATTTATTTGTAGCATTGTGTGTTTGTTTCATCACAAAATTGATTGACTAGTTTTTATAAACAATTAGATATTTAGATATACATACATAATTTTTGCGTAATTGGGTAATTTGCAAATAATAAACTTTTAATATAGCTTTTTGGAAAGAGGAGATGATCCACTAAAAAATGATACGATTTTCTGATTTAAAAAAAAATATTTATTATGTTCTAAACATATTTATTATGTGCCTTTGGAAAATGGCATGCGTCTGCGTCTGTACGTATGTACGTAAGTGCGTACGTTTGAGGACAAGCTAGAGGTAACAATTCCTGTCCAATTTTGGTGAGTCATTTTTCTATCGATTGGTTAAGTATCAGAATAGAAGTCTATTGATTTTCATAATGCCTTGTTAAATAGTTTAATTTTTATAATCAAAACAATTTTCTATATAAAACCCCGTGCTCGGCGACTGTTCTTGGCCTTCATTTTAGCGGGTCTTCTTTTCTCTACTGAAAGAAAACAAAACGCGCGGTGTACACTTTTGGTTTTACCAACGATTTGTCCTTTTAAACTGTTTGAACATATTTTCGTCACACTTTGACTATGAAGCAGCTTCAATAGGTTCACGTGAAATATAAGTTATTTATTTTTGTTCAATTGTTTATGCCTATATATGGGTTTTAAATCAATGTAGTTTTACATGTGTTGGGATATGTTCGTTTTCCATTTCGTTCTCTACAGAAAATGTAATTTTTAAATAATTTAATGTTCCTGAATTGAACTTCTAGAAAAATACTTTACAACTATCATCCAGAGTGCCACCAACTTCTACATATTCTCCTGTTGTTGTGCATTTCATGAAATATCTGACCGACCGCACTGTTATCGCTTTTCGACGTCAGCAGCATGTAATTTCTAATAAGAGCTCATTCACGTTGCAGGTAGCATGCAACCATAATGAAAAACAATTTATTTTTATTAATAATGGAATATTTATCGTCTTTCCATTATAATTGCCTAAAGGAAAGCAATTATTTATTGAACCTTAATCGTAACATAGGCACCGATTAAATGAGTCAAGTTGATTACTTCGCTTGCAGAAAATCGCTATAAATAAATACCAGTTTTAAGAATACTTAAGTTTTTCTAGTTCGCTCTATGAAATGACGCAATTAGGCGCAATTGTGAGATACCCGCTACCGAGTGCAACATAAAAATCTGTAGTGGCTTTCATAATTCAGTGGAAATTATTATAAATAGTATAATTGACTCGGAAAAAGAGATTTTTCGTCGAATTTCAGACTATCGCCGAACTGAAGTCATAGGTTTCTAAAAGTGCAATTTTGCGGCAACACCGCGAGATCATATGATCGCCGAGATCGACACTAGGCTCGCTTGTGTTGGTCCAGTCAGGGGAGTAAAAAGTCGCCATATATTGGCGAATTAAGCCCACAGTTGTGTACAAACAAAAAGACGCGGAGTGCGCGGATATAAATTGGCCACACACTCGAGATTCTCCAGCGGGCTTTTTGCGATTCTTCCCTATTAGATTAGATACGCGGATCGGCTGCGGGGTGTGGTGCGCGGTGCGGTATGAGCGCGGCACATGCAGCCCAACGAGCCCAACTCCCACTTTCCAGCGCGGTCCGGCGCGCTGTCGCAGCTCGCTGCGGCGCATTTCGTGGAACGCTGGAATATCCGGCTGCCGGATGAGCTTGACTGGAACGGATGGCCAGCGAGCGGCGCGGCCGCGCGGAGTGGAGCTTTGGAGCCGTCGGCGACTCGGGCCGAGATGTCGCGGGAGAACGCGAGAACACGCGCGTCAGCGGCGGCGCTTCCCACCAGAGCGCTGGTGTGTTTGTGGCGGCGGCGGCGAAGGCATACAGTTACACACGGCCAAAGATACACTGACTAGACTTCCAGCAGGACGCGGCTCAGACGCGGTGTGTGTGTTCGACCACTGCTGCGCCGTTAGTTCGACTAGAGGAACTAACAAATGTTGTTTTTGCCTCCTCTTCGTCGTCTTTTTCTACTTTTTTTAACTGGAATTAAGACAGACAGAAGCCCGGAGCTTTCCGACCGCTCTATGGCAGAAAAATTCGCTTCAACTGACTTTTAACTCTCACTCCATTCGGATTTTGGTTGTTTTGGTGGATGCATGGCGTAGCGCGGTTTAGTTTGTTGTCCCCGTCAGCCGCGGCACCACATCTTGAAGGTTGAGCTCAGTTGTTATCAAAGCACTGTCGCAAGAGCAGCCCGAGCTACCTCTGCGACGACTACCCTCAAATCCGATCGATTCGGCGGCTTCGAAGCAGATCTCGGCGACTTGTCCGGCAGACTGATCGTACTTAGTAGCGCTGGCGAGGAGCTGCGGGGAATCCCCCTGCGCATAGCATAATTCGAAAAGTAACAACGCCTTCGAAGTCGAAGGACACCTCTCCCCAGCCTTAAACCGGCAGTGCGTGATCGTTTGTTTATGTGGGTCGGGTCTGCGCTAATCAGCTCCTTGATCGGCGTCCAGGGCAGGTGCAGTCGGGTTTCGCGATAATCGCAGCGGCCGCCCTCGAGCCCCGCGGGCCGGACATTCGGTGATCTAGCGAACGCTAGAAGAGTTCTATGAATGCCAGTTCGCATTGTGGCGACCGCCAACCCGTACGTCGTCCAATTCTAATGGACATTTATGAATGAAACGCTCCGAGTGTACATGAGTGCAGGCATATGCCCGGTTCCCGGTCTGCCTTGGCGATTTCTGCTGGTCTCGTTGTGATAACACAATATAGGCATGCTCGCGGCACATAGTCCGAGAATGGTCGTTTGAAACGCATGGGATAACACGTACAAGGTCAAACTTTTTTGTGTTGCGCGCGCGCTCTCGGTGCTGGTGTCGTTTTTTGAAAATCCATTTTATCTTATTTGAAAAACTTAAACTCTGTTGTTGATTGTGCACCGCGATTTTCCATTCAAAAGAATTGTTCTGGCGCTCAGCTGATTTTGCGCCTGTCCCACTCCACCGCCGCCGCACCGTGTGGCCCCTGTGCACCACCTCCAGCTCCGTCCACCGCTCCGTCGCCGCAACGCGTCTCCCAGTTGTGCACCAATTGTGCTGAAAAATTGCGCGAAGTTTGCCGAATGACGTGCAAAAAATTTGTTCTATTGTGGATGGGTGTGTTTAGACGCTAGTTTTTCATGGATATTTTTTTTTGTTTTAAATGTGTTAAATGAATAGCTTATCGACAAGATTGCTGCGCCTCAGAAGAACTAGGAAACTAAATTGAAGTGAGCTAAGCCAGTCGGAGTGGAGGAAATAAAATTGCATAGAACACGGTTGGATAAACAGCCGACTCGGTCGTACTTACTTTCCAATTTCCTTTCGGGCGAAAAGTTCTATTCCAGAGACGTTTATGAATGAAATCAATTTCAATGAGAATGGAATATCAATTGCCCCCGCAACAGTCGATACCACTAGGCCCTTCAGTATCGACAGCATCGCCTCACCTGCAAATCCTACAGAATGTTCATCAACACCAACAGCAACAACAACAGCAACAGCAGCAGCAACAGATATTAAGTTCTATGCAACCCCCGCCCCCGCTGCCCCCGCTGAGTACCTTACCTTTGCAGGTCGTTCACAATTTGCCCCACTTAGTGAATAGTAATGCGGGCGCGAATGCGCAGACGATTAATTTAAGTAACAGCAACAATAGCAACAGCAACAACAACAGCACGAATAACAGTAGCAACAGCGGCAACAACAGCAGCAACAATAACAACAACCCCTCGCAGCCGAACAACAACCATGGCACGCAAAGTTTGCCGCCGCCCAGTCAAATCCTGCACCACCACATCCACCAGATGAGCAACGCCAATAGCAACCACGCACAAAACCATAGTAATAATAGTAGTGGAGCTGCAGCGAACCACAGTAACACCAATGGCAGCGACGATACCAGCAGATGGACACAGTTCCAGGTTCAACAATTGTGGAGACATCACGCCTACTTGAACGGTAACGCTATCACCTCTTTCGACCTTTCAGCATATAAGACATGTAGATTTATATAACTGCTATCCCTTAAAAATCTGGTATTGGCCTTTTTAGAGTCCAATTTGAAAAATAGTGAAAAACGTAACATATCTTCCTCTTTTGATACCCATGGTTAGGATATTTCAACTTGTAAAAAAAGTCCTAATTTCGTCGAAGAATTATATGGTCATTCATGGTACTCTGCGGTTTGCTATCCGAAGTTGCGTTAGAAGGATTGGTACTTTTCCCTCGATCTCTAAAGTCGATGGGCTGTTTATGTATACTAAAATTAGTAAAAATCAGGAAGCAAGGACAGACTAAGTCTTATAATATATTAAAATCCAGCAAGGTACAAGCGAGACACACCAAAGAAGACTTACCGTACTAGAATTTGATATCTGTAGTAGAACTGGTATATCAGACACTTGTTGTAAGAGCCAACTTTTGTTCTTCAATTATTTATTACTTAAAGATCTGATTGCTGGCATTGTTTTTTTTTTCTTGTTCTAATCTTACGAAAACTAGAATACCAAAGTCAGTATTTTAATATCTTTTTAAATAGAGCGATACTGAGTGATCTATTCTGCTAGTTGAAAATTCGATTATGTTATATGTAGTTTAATTTTTAAACAGTTTCCTACCAAACAATTATTTCTATATTTTGTTTTGGCTAAGAAATTTTGCCTAGCTAAACGCCTGGTTACTTTATCATTAAATAAAATCATTGGTAAAACCAAAAGTGCATACCCCGCGTTTTTTTATTAATAATATTATTAGTATATTATTTTCAAAAAGAAAAATTAAAAACAAACACGTTCTGGGACCCGACTGCAAACCCCAATCAGCGGCGTGAAATTCGGAGCCTTTGCCGACTATGCCGACGTAGCACTAAATTAAACTATTTGACAAATAATTATGCAAATCAATAGACTTCTATTCTGATAGTTAAGCAATCGATCGAAAGAAGAATCACCAAAATCGGACAAGAATTATGACCTGTAGCGTGTCCTCAAACGTACGTAATTACGTACATACGTACAGACCAACGGACGACGAAGATGTGTGCATGTCATTTTTCAAATGAAACTTTAGATCATAATAAATATTTTAAAAAATTAAAAAAATAGTATCACTTTTTATCCTCTTTCCAAAAAGCAATATTAAAAGTTGATTTCTTGTAAAATTACCCACACTATGATTACTTCTATCGTCAAAACTCGACGGCACTAGTCGATGGACATGTTTCTATTTGTTTTTATCTCATATTATCAGGCACTGCTAGTCCGTAATACCACCAGCGACTTTTCAAAGTCAGCATGGGAAAAACAATGCTTCAGACTGAGTGTTTTTCTACTTATTTTACTTCTAGTATTTTTTCTTGGTTGCTTTTTTTTCTTCGAAAAAAAAGTGTGGTACAAATTCTGCATATAATATTTTGGAAGATATTTATTTTCGGATCAAGAACTTTTTAAATCACTTTATTACTTTCCGAAATTAACTCGAACAAACTCGCAACTTCAGAAATAAGCTCTATTTGAGGCATACTGTAGACCAGCGGTTGTTACTGAGCCTACTCTTTCCAGAGATCTACGCTTTTCTGTAGAAAAGTAAATCACTACCCCGAGGGATAGAATTTGTAAAAACCTTAACAACAATAGAATTTAATTGTTTTTTTTTTTGTTTATGGTTGGTTTCTATTTTTAAAAATAGTCTCATGGTTTTTCTATTGCACGTTTAACATTGCAACAGACGAAGCTATAAGTATTGCTAATAATTATTACATGGCATGTTGTCATTTCAAATGGCCATATTTTAAATTTACAAAGGCAGTAAACTTCTTTAACGACCTGTCTTAAATATTCCAGTCATAATTTTTATTTCTATGCCGAATGCTCATCTATAATAAAAAGCAGATTCCGCGCTGTTTTAGCGTTCAGATGAAGAAAGGTAAGAAGCAGGCATACACCATGACAATGTACATAAAAACTATTTGTTGAGCAGCTTGTTTTATAAAAGTTCAGCCAAACATGTTCTCACTAAACAGTTTTATGATTGCTTTCTCCTGTATTAGATCCGTTTCCCTACAGATCCCAAAGATCACGACTTGTCACCTTGAGTTTGGATAAAGCAAACGAAGTAGAAAAAAAGAATTAGTAAGACTTTTCGAGCAGGTCGTAAAACTCTTTCAGGGCGCTGCTCATTAATTTCTAGTCGAGGTGATCCAGGGAACGACTCTCCTAGGCAAGTACTAAAAACTGGCGGCTAGCTAGCCGAACAGCTAGCCCGTTCTATCTCTTCCAAAGATCTAAGCTCGATGCGAAGCTTCACTCTGCTTGCCCAAAATCGGATCCCTGCCCGAAAGGTTCGGAACCATATTGCGAGTGACCACGGCCACTGGTTTGTTTTTTGTATTCTTTTGGTGTTATCCAACTGAAGTTTTCATTAATACACCGTTCGTGATAGCGAACGTAGCGACGCGTTGTTTTTCTTCCGATTTACTTTCATTTGGTCAACTTTCACTTTTTCGGCAGTTACTCAAAATTTTGTGTTGGAAAGTATTTACAGAGATAAGACGTGCGCGGGAACACGGCCTCTTAAAGTAAGATGAAAAAAAGTGGAAAATGAAAAAAATGAAGTGCACTCGGAGTGTGACCATAAAAAATGAACAATAACAGCCCCGAGAGGAGAAAAAACTTTAATTTCGACATAATTTCATTTTCTGCTTCTTACAATCTATTCCCTGTAGACGGTCTGGTATTTTTTGTTTTGAGGTTTCTGTTTATACCCTTTACCACTTCCCGTTTACTCCCAAATTCGTTTCAGATGAATTTAATAAAAAGTGAAATTATCTGAAACGACTGGAAAATGCGAAAATACATTGCGTAAATTTTCCTTCGGATTTTAAAAGGACTTTTACCATAAAAATGCGGAAGAAAATTCCCAGCCGAATTTTACCATTATTAATTTATTTAATAGAGGTAGTTTATTATGATCAAAATGATCGTAACTCGTATTTAATTAAAACTATGAAAAACTATTTAATTATTGGAAATTATGAGAAATTTGAATGAAAGCAATTTCTAATTTATACGTTTTCATTATTCTCTTGTGTGATGTCGATTTCAAAATAATAGTCAACAAATCCTAGGTATATTGAAATTTGTCCTTACTAACCCATTTTATTTGTAATAATAATAAGAATGTATGTAAATAAATATGAAGCAACTGCTAAGTAAGTTAGAAGTAAAGGTTCCGAGGTTAGAGTAACTAAAGTTCTGAATCTATAGCATTGGAGCGCCTATATTTAATTATTATGGATGGATGGGATGCATTCGCTCCTTTTAGTCGAAAAAATTATAATTATAGTATTACTACTATTTTTATAGTATTTAGTAATATTCGAGTACTGTATAATTTTTTCCCGTCTTTTTTCCTAATGATACTTTTTTCAGTTTGGTTAATTGAATGAAGAAATAAATAACTTGTGTTTCAATTTTGTTTTGCGAATGCCTTTTAATATTCTGGGAAGCCTAATACAATTTTTATTGTTCCTCATTTTTGGCTACGGATTTTTTAAATTTTGGATTTTTAAGTCATAATAATGAATTTGCACTTTTTTTCCTTTTTTCGTTCGAATAGCATGCAAATTTGGCTATTTTTTTATGGGCTTTTTTTTCATTAATACTTGCATGCAATTGTCGATATGTAAAAATGAAAACTTTTCTTGTTTTATCTTAATATACAGGCCTTGCAAAAACTCTTTGATTGACGGTAGTTCTGATCAAACATTAAAACATAATTTTAGTTTTCGATATATCGATACTTTTTCTCATACTATACAAAGTTGGTATTTCCAAATGATAACAAATAGTATAGTAGTTTTAACATAGTTAATAAAACATATTCTAAATTTCGTTCCACTGCTTTTTCAAGATCGAATTTGTTTTTCTTTAGAATACTTTTAAGAATGCACTACTCAAAGTTGGTGCAAGATTTTAAAAATTTTCCAAATTGTTTAGGTATAAAGCTTAATTTTTATTTTAGAAAAAATTATATTGTTCTTGTAGTGATACAGATTCCAATTTTTAAATAATTATAGATCTTAACAATTTTAGCAAATGCGATATCACTTAAAACAATCCACTAGAGCTTGGAATTGAGAGTACGGCTGGAACAATTTTTATTTAGTTAGTCTAATATTTTACATTAGAATAGCTTATCTTTTTGCCATAAGTGACAAAATAATCCCCTTCTTCTTAAGAAAAATCGTTTAACACGTTGGTATATTTTCCGATCGCAAGTTTTCTTAGCACTATCCTAATTAGTCCAAAGTTATTTATTTCTAGCTTGGGTTCTATAAAGGCCTAAGTGCTATCTAGCGATGAAAGTCCTGTTGAAATCCTCTCGAAGTCTTAAATGCAATAAGGTAACAAATGTATGTGTTCATTTTTTTTACTTTGAAGTTGTAGTATATTTGTTTTTCTTACTAGAAATAAAGCTTGGTAGAGGGCACTTAAGTTCCATGTTCCGCGATAGCCTTAGTTAGTACCTTACTTTCCCCAAGCGACGTCAGAAGCATTATTGTATAAACAAATAATAAATGCTCAATTGGAATTGATTGTGCCAGCGACTGCCGCTGAAAGAAGCTTATTAACACATGGGCGACGTATTCGTCGATCAAAACGCGCTTGGGCTTTTTACCACAGTTGTGCACACTAAATTGCGCGTGCATTAATTTTTTCTTGATTTATACGGACTCTGAGCTGCTGTTGGTGAGTCTGCCCGGTTTGCGATGCATCCCCACTACTGCGGCGCAAATTGTACACGAGGAACAGCAAACGTCGCTAAATGCGAAATACCATTATATTGTCTTAGGAAAATAATAAAAATTAATTCTTGAAATAGTTTGCTTGATAAGGCGACTTTAAGATCTACTTATGCGCGGGCCGAGCCGTGCACTACGTAGAAAATTATTGTTTCCTTGAACTTAACCGTTGACAATGTGGCTGTCATTATCTTAAAGTTATCTTCGCGGACCCAATCTCGCGTGATGATGAAGCTGTTCGGTTTTCAGCTTTTGAAGACAATCGGTGTTGCGAGGCGTTTTGTGTGTGCTTCTAAAAAAGGTGTAGATTCAATTTGCGAACGATCGAACATACATAAGGGCGCGGGCTTGTCTCTGTGGATCAGTCCCGAAAGCACACAGTATATACGTGTGTATATACTCTAGTATGTACATTCTAGCGCAGATGTCTAACGAGCATTCTGGTCTAGGAAAAAAAGATAAAAGCACGACCACATGCAGGCAAAAAAAAAAAAAACACATATTCTCGTGTTATACGAACACTCAACCGGTTTGTTTCAACCGGCTTTTGGCGATGGAATAAAAACTTGATATGATCCACCAGCTGGAAGCTTTTCGCGAGACGTCATGATATCTGTAAAACGATTCTCGGCTTATTTTAGAAATTAAATATATTTATAATTACGGCGGGCGCGCAGGAAGAGTTCAAAATCGGGCGAAAAAAAAACACCAAAATACCAACGTCTTAAATCGATGTTAAGTTTTTGGACCGTCAATAATGCTAAGAGGTTTTTTTCGATTTTACACTAATTAATATAAAAACAACGGCGGTTTTATGCAAGAAAGTAAAGAAATGCTTGTTAACAAAATTCTCTTTTCTGTTCGTCTTCTGCTGCAAATTCCCATTTTTAAAGAGTGGCAGACGTTTATGTCCTCAACTTTATTCATCATGTTGCTAGTTTCTAAGTGGATCTATTTTTTCATAATTTTATTCATCATGTGTTTATAATTCACAGAATCCCGTTTTTATGTGTTGAATATAGAACAAGTTTTTCCCACTTTTAAATAAACACATTATTTAAAATACCTGATATTTGGAATTATTGAATGCGATGGTCAGTTCATCATTAATCCATTAAAATTAAATAACAATTTCATAATTACCTTTTAGAATTAATTTCTTTAAGCATCTTTAGGTTTAGAAAAATTGCTCCAAAAACAAATGTAAAATTTAATTCAAAACCAAATTTAAATGTGTGGGCTCTCTTCTTTTATTTAATGCTCAAGATTTACACATTATTTTTAAACAAAGGTGAAGGCCAAAATTTTTATTAAATTTGAAACGCAATAAATTATAAACTGACATATAAAAATGGTTACTTTTAGTTTAATGACGACCATTTTTAACTTATCTATTTTTAGTATCCCCTACGAATTTTGAAAAATTCAGCATAAATGCAGACTTCTCGTTACAGATTTTCAGTTTTAAAGTCATTTGAGCTTAGTCGTATTTATTGAAGATTTATGAAGTAAATATAAATATAAAACTTAAAACATAACATCTGCGAATTTTTGCGCAATTTTTAGGGATCAAAAAACTGGTTAAAAACTCTTTTCGGGAGATGGAGAAAGCTTTCGTTTTTTAATAATATAAGAAACATTAAAGTTTAATGTTTGCGATTTTTTTTGTATAATGTACAGAGCGCTTACTACGCTGATCTAAATCAGATTTGAGTATATTTTGGGGCTTTGAATAAAGGTATCAAACCGAAATTTGATAGTAATAAAACCTATTAAGTTGCCAACACTTAATCCCTTCAAAAGTATATAACATTGTTGCTACGGAATCCTCGGCGCGCAAGTCTAATTCACGCTATTGTTTCATAGTTGGTATTTTCCCTGTACAAGAATTACAATCTTCCACTTTAAAACTCGATAAATGTTTTTAAATTAATATGCGGAATATGAACCAATAAAAGACTACTTTGTCTAGTTTTCAACAATTTCTGCAATTAGTGAAAGATTACTGCAATGGCAATATTGCATCATTAGCAACGTTGTTATTTAAGTAAACAAGGTTTTATGTGCATGCCGTAGGACGTGAAAAATTAATTTTAGTTGATGAGGAACCAGTAATTCATTCACAACTATTACAGTCTGATGCAATACACTCGTGTGCTAGGGCTTTTTTTGCAAGTCGACATCAATAAAAATTTCAAGAACCCTCTATCAATTTTCGCGCTATTTCCCAGCAGATAAATTTTTGCTTCCTATTTTTGAAACGCCTTGCCTGTTATTATTCACTTGAGGTAATATAAAGCGCTGCAAGTTCTGTGGAGTCGAGAGTGTTCATCTCGCGGCCTGGAAATGGACGACGCTCATCCGTCTTAGTACCCGCTGTAAGATCTCGTGCGGGGTCTTCAGTCCACGCAGTTTCCATCGTGCGAATTTTCGTTCACAAATCTGGTAACTAGCGGCTAATATAAGTCAGAATATGTTTCATGACGTAGCGCGTTGTCCCGGGGGGAGGGCAACATAAGGCGGCAAAAAGCTTGCCACCACATAAGTGTGCCCCGTAGTAGTAGCCCGATGTGCGTGTGGGGGTTTCAACAGTTGACTTACTAATGCTAAGCTTCTTTCGGAAAAAACTTTCACCGCAACTTTTTCTTATTGAGCTGGTGTTGAATTTGTTTGGCTTTTACTTTTTGACTATTGACGCTGTTGTGTTGACTCCCCAAACACAGAGAATTGTTTGCGGATAGATAATGATCGACGATCGGTGTGTTGGCCAGGTAGTTTTTGCAAACGGGCCCACATGCTGGTCTCCAGCTACATCGGCTTGTGTGTGTTAGCAGGTATGCCGAGCGAGGGATTCCACGTTTTCTACCACATTCGATCGCGCAATGTTATGTACTTAGCATAATAACGTCTGCTATGATGCAAACTCATTATGAATTTGCGCGAACAAACACATGGGCGCGACCGATTTTCATACATCTTCCGCGTTAATTACCTGTTGCATGATCGTGTGCAAGTTTCGGTTTCGTTTTCGTTTGACTTAAATTTTTCTCACAAAGCAGATTCACACAAATTCTTTACCATCATTTAATCATCGACTACATAATGATTTAAGTTATTTCATATTGTTGATTAGAGCTAGTAATATAAAAAAAATACCCCAGCTTTAATCTTCTATGATAGGTTTTCAAATTGTTGATTTTGTGCAAAAAGAACTAGTAAGATCGCAGAACAAGTGTATTTTAGCAAAAGTATTTTACATACGATTTTCAGTACATTTTGTTGCACAATCCTTTGAATGCAAAGGTGCGTACTTATCTTCGAAATTTTGAATCAAAGCAACAAATTTAGTATATAATTTAAGGGATAAAAACAATAATACTTGTTTTATGGATACTTCGAACTTTATAGTATTTTAAATCTGAAAAGTTTGATAAATAGTAAAATTAATACTTTAAAAATTTAGATGGTCCTTAGGAATTGCATTTAACTAACTAAGTAATATTGAGTTTAATTGAATAACATTCATTCAAGTTTTAAATGCTATAAAATCATGTATTTTTCATTCGATTAATTATGATACATTTTGAAAAATCAATTTAAATTTGATACGATGTACTCTTTGTTTGGAATGCAAGAAATTTCGTTTAATTTCAAAACTGTCAAATGTCTAAAAAAAATACAAACCTTAAATCATAATTAAAAAGAAAGACATCGATCCTATTTCAAAAAGAAATGTTGCTTTTAAAATTGGGTTTTCTTGTGCATTACTCCGCTGAGTTGACAACACCCCATTAATTTTAGTTTGTTTTAATGCCATTTTCCACAAATATTCCTGATGAAAGTTTATTCTTAGACAAGCTACTTTTGTTCTTATAATATAGAGATGGAATTTTATTTATATTTAGCTAAGTTACCGTACTAGTTTTTAGAAAACTCAACAAAAATACTACATAGTAACTTGGTTGCGTGCGAAGCTTGAATAATTTATCTAAATCTATCTAAAAAGTGAGTCATATTTGTTTTGACATTTTTATTTATGATATTAAAATATTGGGTGACCTAGCCTGTTTTTGAAAACTTACAATATATATTGATAATTTATCAGTAATTTATTTGTAATTTAAATAACTTTTAAAGTATACTGCTTTTTTGGAAGTATTGTGTATTGTATAGTACTTTTTAAACTGTTGCAAGAATATTGAATTTTTAACATAATGATTTTTGTCTCTTGTCGTTCCAACTGATGTTTTCAATTTGTCAATACTTAGTCTGTGTGGCTATACTACGAAGATTAACCAGCTCTTAGGTCAAATAAAGACTATCTAAAAAATCTATTAAAACCTTTATGTTAAATATGGAACACGGTCGTTAAAAGCGGTAGTATAATTGGGATTTTAAGAGATGCTGGCGGAGCTATAAATCCAAAAGGTAATAATAAAACAGGCCAAAGGTGTTCAGCCTGAAGTGGAACTGGACTAGTAAAAGTAGTTGTTGATTGGTGCACAAAAGCCCATGTCATGAAAATGAGCCAGTTGAAAAGTCATCGAATTAAAACAGTGAAAATCACCCATGGGAGCAGAGAAAAAAGCGCCATGGTCTGGCTTACAAAAGTTCCAAATTAAAAAATGAAAAAAAAGAATAACAACAGCAAAAAACTGAAAAGATATAAAACAAAAGTCGTGAAACTACCGCCGTCAACTACTTCCTTGTCCACGGGAGAGTGAGTCCGTCTAGCGCGCGGTAAAATACAGCGAGCCCACTGTGCCTATTTTCCGCGGCGTGGCGCACCGCGGTTTCCCCGCCGGCCCTGGCCAGGTTCCAGGCGACTCGAAATCCAAGAAAGACCTGAAGAAAGTGAGAGTTACCGACTTGAGATGAAGACGAAGACCCGACTAAGATTCAGCCCGGGAAACAGAAGGAGGCCGCGGCCAAAACGTGGCGCGCCGAAGCAGTAGCGCAGCGACGCGCACTACCCGCGTCGACTGCCGTCTGGTCCAATTCCGCTGAATGGCCGAGCCAGTGAACGACGACGTAGTGGAACGTGCATCGCGTGTGCACGTCGTTATGCAATCGCCGGGAGTTGGATTTTCCGCATTTTATCGTTCATTCTTTTTTGGTTCCCTTCCTTGTAGCCTAGTTCATTTATCGAGGTCTTTAGGTGCACTGGGTTTCCCATCATGGAAAATTATAGAGGTTTTTATTCCTCCCCGCAATATCGGATTCGAGATACTCTAGCTGGAGAACAAAATTGCGGTTGCTCCGCTGCGCCGTCGCTGTTACTTCCTTAATTTCTCAATTTTCCAAAGAAAGGAAAATTCGTTGTTTAAGGTATGATCCCGGCTGTTGCCACTTTATGGCTTTTGCTAATAATCCAAATAAAGTTGGTGACTTTTCAGAGTTGAGTGGAAGCAATGGACATTCCCATGGGTTTAGACATAAGCAATGTATGCTGTTGCATGTATGGTGATATTTCCAGATACTTCAAAATACTAATGTTAGTTAAATTCAATGCATCGCAGTAATCATGTTAATCTTGGAACAACCAAGACGTAGTACAAATCTAACTGACTAATCTTAATCTTGGGTCTTGATCCGATAACTTTCGTTTGCGAGATTAACCTGCGTATCATTAAGCATGTTGAGTGGACCCCATGTGAAGCTCTCATCTCAAGTCTCAATAATATTATACATCGTATTGGAAACGAAATGCAAACGCCGTGAGTTCTTCCTAAATTGTATATAGAAGCTCAATATCAAGAATATCGAACGTCGAATGTCGAACCTAAAACAATAAAATTACTGAAGAAGGGGATATTTTAAAAAAATATATGAGCAGTATGGAAATTTATAACCATATGAAGGACTTGCATTATTATGTTGGTGGAGGGATAAGAAACTGCCACATTTACTTAAAACCATTTTAATTCTAGAAAAGGCTGCAAAATTGGTATTAAAGTTTTCTGTAAAACATTTCTTAAAAACTGCTTGAGGAAGAGGGCTACGACAAAACGAATTTTTTATCTCATAAAAAGGGCTGCAAATCATTGGATTTTTCTGATGTTCGCGTTACATCCTGAGTTATACAACATTGAAAATTTTTTGTATTATATTTTTGAACGATAAAAACAGATATGACATCATCATCTTAAAGGAATGTCTTAGGAGTTTAAAAAGTCAAGAAGGCAAAGATTGATTTTTTAATTATTTTTCCATAGTTTCTGTTCTTAAAAAATTGTTAGTACGAATTTGTCATAGAAGCAACTATGAAAATAAGCATACAACTTTTTACTTTACTTGTAACAGCAAGTCCGACGAACTTGTGTTATTACAAAAATTACAAAGATTTACAATCATGTTTACTAGTAATGTAATTTGAAGTGAAAAAAATGTAAATTATGCTATTCATTCTCAATTATTTGTAAGATATGAGCAGGAACGGGATGATTTGTTGCTACTTTATTCATACATGTTTCCAAATGTGAGCTTTCCCCGAAATTGGTCATGCTAATTTGAGCCGCAACTTAGAAGACAATTTCCAGCCGAGCTTCAAAAGAAAGTGAAATTGTACCGCATCACCGGCAGCTAATTTCAGCCGCAGGGAGTTTGCCGAAATAAAAACGAGTTCCGCAGCTTTGGGTCTGCGGGCACTTAACTACCAAAAAAGCGTAAGGCAATATAAAAGTGTAAGGTATAAGGTAAAATTAAACAACAGTAGGAGGAAAAGGGATACAAGAGACCCAGCCGGGCGATGTAAACGCCTTTTTTTCAATTTATCTGGAGGAATGCGTCGAAAATAGCCAAAAACCACGCTAGATCCGTGAGGTGATCATACTGCGCGAAACTTTCACCAGACACTTTAATTTTGTTATATGACAAAAACGTCCGGTTTTAAAACGATTTTCGCGCCGGGTCATTCATCAAATTAGCTACATTGACACAAGAATGCCGCGATGAGAAATGATGACAGACTTTTTCGCGGGGTCTTCAAAAGAAGTGACCTTTGTCCACCTTAGAGTTCAGCCGCAAATCGATTGTAAGACCCTATTGAGGTGTTTCGAAATTAGATCAATTGTCTAAAATGCTCGAATTTCGGCTATCATAAAAGTATGTGGTACAGTTATAATGCGAAATAACTTCGCAATAAAAGTACTACGACAGTTTCACGCTGTGCAGGAGCTTCACGGCATCAAAGTGAATTTGGCGAGTTGGGCTTATCGCGATATTTCCGCGGCGCCCATTCATTTCTCCGATCGTCAAATAAGATTCATATCCATAATGAATTAGAAAGCTCCCGTCATCGCTAGAGGTACCTGGAAAAAAATGTCACCGAGCAAAAGGAACATTTAATTTGCTCATATTTTCATTCCTGTCCGATTGCGATCAGTGACCTATAAAAAAGCGCTCCCGTGCCTTACCATGGACTTGCCGATGTGAGGTAAAGGTCACTGGAAAAAAACACCTCACAAAATGGAAAGTCGTCGTGTCGAATGACAAAATACAAAATACTCAACAAATGGACCTATGGGTGCGCTCACCTTATTGTACCTGGGATCACGACGCTTTTGTACCAGATAATGGATTTTTTGGTCATGCAGATTTGGACCTGCCGAATCAAAGAAGAGAAGGGTTCCATCGAGCTCTTGCCAGTTCGGCCGACTGCAAGGCAATGTGATTGTAATGAAAAGGAGGAAAATTCACATCGTCGGCTACATATATCAATTTTTCGATGAATGCATATGGGCATGCGGGGACCGCTTCGATGCCTTTCGATTTCGCTTTCATTTTCTTTAATGATTTCTGTTTTTTGGAAGGTGCGTTTTCGGTTCCCTTTTACCAAATTGGCCATAAGTTTTTTTTTTTTATCCATTAATGAAAATTTGTGTACCCTGGACATTTCATACATTTCGGACTCGAAAGGGAGTCAATATGATGACTCTTACATCATCATGACGTAGAGGTCTGTTTCCAAGATTTTTCAACTTTTTGCCAACCAAATTTGGCAATTTTCCGAAGGCTCAAAAGATTTCATATTATAGTAATCAACGAGTACCTATTTAGGTGAGATAGATAGGATTCCACTTGATTGAAATTGATGTCGTTCTGCATCAAAACTGAGCGACTTAAGTCTAGCTATCTCGAATAAAAAAATACTAATTCTAAAGAAATCGAAATTAAAAAAAAAATCATTTCGAAATAGAAATAGAAAGGAAAAATATCCAGAAAATAAATGTTATCACTTTTCAGTCAGTTATCCTAAGGATGTTTTACCCTTGAATTTCTATGTTGTCAGGATTTTTTTTGTGTTCGATTTATTGAGAGCCACTGATGAGTATGAAAATCGCAAAAATAATAGGACAGAATTATTAACAGCGCTAACTGTCTCTAGTAAATCGCAATATTATATTTGATGTTAATTACTCCTCGGAAAATGAAAACTGCATTGCATATCTATACACAACATTTAATTCGACGTGCTTTCTCTTTTGTACTTCATTTCAAGAAGCCTTCCGCGTTTCCTATTGACCGATACAAGTCTTTAGATTTATGAACAATTTGTGGATTACAAGCATGAACAAAATTTAGCTCTTTTATTGTTATTACATCTTAGCAATTCCTTTAGATGATCAGTGGATACAACGCCATCAACAATTTATTGTGATCGAAAAGTGGGTGTTGGTATTGTTTTTTAGTAGGACGCGTAATATTACAAAATATGACGATATTTATTTCAGAATCAGCACTTAATAAACATATCACTACCGCCGTCTATAAACAAATCTTTCCGGAGTATGGCATTCTTCTCGGTTTATTTTGGTTTTTTTAATTAACAGATGTACCCTAGAGAAACATTTCGCCGTGGTCACATGTTTCATAATAACTCATTCAAGAATTTAAGCCTCATAAATTTTAGCTTTTTGAGAGAATAGCAAATTCTCTTATATTTTTATCGCCTTTTTATTTGCGTGCTAGAGTTCTAAATGTTCTATTACTAAAATAATTCGCAACAACAAAAACCTGAAGTTTTGGAAAATTGTAGATGCTTCGGGGCAAATATATATATATATATATATTTTCATAATCCTATAAGCTCCTGTGGTTGGCGTTTTAAATTACCCACAAATAATCTTTTTTAATATTTTTTAATATTTGTCTGTGTCAGAAGTCGTGCACCGTATTAGCAGAGATGTTCGGATGCTATCATCATTCTTTTTCCGATGTTGATCCAAACAGAAAGTCGTTAGTCCCAGTAGCGAAATTGTTTAGGTGGAGGACATCAATTATCCGCGGCTGAGTTGTATCCGATGTTTATTTTTCTTTGCTCTTTCAGCCAGTTAGAAAGCTAAGCAAAACAAAAGTTGTCACTAAAATTTTTAGAGATTAAGATTCCTTAGAGCAGGGGCAAAGCGAAGCCTCCACCAAGTAGATGGACGCATTTGGCCGCACTAACGCGGCCGTCATATGTACAGCACGATGACAGATGTGCGTTGACCGAAATAGATCCCGTGACATTTTCACTTTTCGGATGGCGAGAGTTTTCACTATGATTGTCTTATTTGTTAAATGATTTGTTCCTCCTAATGGGAATTCTTCTGGCGGCTACCCTAGACTGTTCACTCTTAAGAACCTTCAACTCTAATTAGCAAATTTGCAGCGATATTTGTACCTATGAAGTTTTGTTTTTATCCATGTAGTATATTGTACTATTTAATACTTCAAATAAAAGCCAATTAGCTGGCTAATTTCTACAGATCTATGTCGATACCCGGTTAAGTCAGTTCGAAACATAGCTTGAGGTACGACCGCGCAGAAGGTCATCTAATAATACTGGAATTTAATAGACAATTTTGGCTATTTAAAAGTTTTTTTTAAGTTCAACAACTAGTGGTCGGCCAATTTTTTTTTTTTGTCTATTATATATTTTTACATGAAGGTCTTTAGTGTTTAGTTTTTCTCAGATGTTAAAGATTTTTTGCTCTTAAAAATATCAATCAATTTAAGTCAATTTTATCAATGGACGTATATTACATTAAAGAAATATTAAAAGTGAATTGAAGTAGTATACAAAAAATATAGTCTTTAAAAGTTGAGGGCGTCGTTACATGAGGAAATAGAAAAGGGAGATAATTTTTTTTAAGTTTCTCAGTGGGAATGTTATGTTACGTAAAGTGGGAATTTTATTTAAAAAACGAAGTGTAGATGTTATTGTGATCTATTAGAAAGCACTTGCAAAAATTTTAAAATGAAAATTTTGAAAAGAAAAAAACATAGCAGCCATTCAGAAGCTCATCTTAAAAATGTTGCTCGTGGTACCAAGAATAATGTTTCCAAAAAGTAAAATAAAATAAATCACTGTACATTGTCGATTTTCGAAGAAAAACCTTTTTGTTTTCAAAAGTGGCTACTGCTTGAAAGCAAATATGAAATTTTTGATCAGAATTTACAACTTCAGAAATCACTACGATTGTTTGCGGACGTTTAGCTTTATAATTTTTAATAAATTTTATAGATTTAACGATAAAAGTTTGTGAGCGGCGCTCTTATAGTATAATACTAAAAGATAAATTAGTGTTAAAAACAACTTCTTGCCGACAGGAAACTATTAAATTTTCATATACAAGGAAAAGAAATATATTTTTATATAATTGCTGTTATTTTCTATATAATTTATGACCAACCTCGCAGTAAACCTAATTTAACTAAATTCATAATTTTTCTCTCACTGAGCACCTCGAAGAATGTTTACGTTCTATGCCAAATATCTCGCGATGATTTGTTAGATAATTTAGTGCCAACTTCTAATTAATTTTTATTTTCATAATGAAAAAAGTCTAGTAATCAAGCAGAAGAGACTATAACGTACCAATAATGAGACACGGTGCGATTAACCGAAGCGAATAGATGTGATTTCTCAGGGTGGAGTTTTATGTTTCTTTCACGGTTTTTTATTTGGGAGATCTTCCTTTAGCAATAATACGACAGAAACAAAGTGATACATACCATCAAATGATCTTGCAAATGATTAAGGTTTGTCTATTACTATTTTTAAATTTCACAATTTATCGTAATAAAAACAATAATAGATCAGACTTTGATCATCATCATCATTTTGTGCATTTTGTCACTTTCACCGAAATGCAAGTATTGCCCAATTTTTATATCCATTTAAAAGTTGCCGGACGTAGTTTCGGATTTACTTTTACTTTCAAAATTGGGAGATAAAAATTTCAATCTTCACGGGGAAACCATATGCAGTCGACACTGCTGTTAAATTTATAACGAAGAGAAATTCGTGTGAATAAACCAAAAATTCAAATTAATATTAATGTATAATTCAGATGCTGTTTGAATTGTGATGTTAATTAGCATCCTGAATAAAAATCCATATGATGATTTATTTAGTGGTTGGCAAAATTTTGCTGTTGATGTGGCTATGATGCAATTAATAAAAATTTAAAAGTAGCTGTATAACTGTATTTAGAGGAACTCTATTTCTCGTTGCTTTAAGTCGAAGTTATTAGCCTTAAAGTTAATTATATGGCATGGTCACACACAATTTAAGGAGTAGCTGGTAAAAATAGCAATTTCGTGTAAAGGTATAAAAGCGATATGTGGATTTGAAGAAAAAATCTGAAATAAAATTTTATTATTTCATATAAATCAGTCTTAGCAAACCTCTTAAAAATCGTAATTGCATTTAAAATACTAATCATTCCATTTCTCAAATGAGCTTATTCGCTGCTTATACCCTAATGCTCTTTTCATCATTCTTCCGGAGCTAAACATCGCCAGTCGTCAAAGACAGTCGATTAAGGAGAATCCGTACAGGTATCTAATTCTTTCCAAATGTGCGACGAAGGTGTAGGAGAGGAAGCTTTACCGGGTAATTTTTGCGACGGTGTGTCAGCTTATGCACTTTTTGCTGCAAAATAAAACTCAATTAAGCTGTAGGGTATTCAAGGCCAAGGTGAAACAAAAAACCAATAAAAGCGTTCAGTGCATACGTGTTGCTAACAATAGACGGTAGTGCTCTGCTGTTGGCTAGGTGCACCGGGCAAAATAAAATGAAGACTTGCATCGCCGGATAATGTGAAAACAGGTAAAAAGAACTAATGAATGCGCGCTGCCGCAAACGCGATTTCTTCTGAATAGCAGCGGCGATAACAAAAAGCGCCTCGAAATGTGATAAGTGTGATGATGAGCACATCTTGCACGGAAAACTACTTACTTATTGCTTAGTAGTGTGGACCAGGGGTTCCTGGGTCTCTGGTCGCTGAGGTGGTGGCTCTTCGATCCGACCGGGCTAGATATCTTGGGCAGTTTCTCAGAGAGATCGCTTGAAACCTTATCAATCGGAACTGTGATAGATCACTTGCGCCGTTCGCTAGATCGACACTAGCCGCTCTAGAACTACAAAGCGAAGTAAAGCGAAGCAAGGCGGCTCGTGTGGCTTTGGCACGGAAAATCGCAGTAGATATGGATCTGACCTTGCATAGCTGGCAGAGCCCACGTGCCCTTGAGTTTGATCTGATTAGGATGCGATCAAGGGAACAATAAAAAGAAAAACAGACAAATCAAGTCGCACCGGAAACAGTCTGTAGGAATATTCGCAAGATCGAAGGAACACACTCGAATGGATGAATTGTTAGTATCACGCTGGCCGCTTAGCAAGCTATACGATCGCATCGGATCGAAATAATTGGCGGAAACGCTTTGATGCGCTTGGCATCGCCAAGTTCTAACTTTTCGACGCTGGGCGTCATTTCTAAATTGCACTTTGGTCGCTAACATTTGATTTAAACTTTTCATCTCGCGTCTAATTCTAGTCCGTGCGAGCAAACGGGAGGACCATCTAGGTGGAGCGGGGCTGGTGCCAATAGATGCATTTAGAAATTAGAAGTGCATATTGGTCTGATCTGAAGCCCGAGCTATTCGCGTCCTTTTTTCACGTTGGACTAATTTACGCGCTTGCACGGGCGTAGCGCATCGCACTGAATGGACATAGGCAACAAGCTGCGTCGTGCATTGTGCTCTGTGGTCGGAATTCTAAAATAAGTGGGTGATTATAATTAGAGTAGAACTGGTCATGTCCAAAGACCCGAATGCAATTCAAATACTGCTCCTATTCAAAACGCCAGTAATGAATGAAAACGAAAATATAGGCATTTTCTCTGTTAAGTTCTCTCTTACCAAACTCAGCTGGGGTGAACGAAATTTCTTTGATCAAAAGTAGAATCTAGAAGTAATCGTATTTGATGTGCCAGTTGGCTATATTTATGGAGCTTGTCTGTTCCTTAAGATTTCTGAACTCCTGAACTCAGTGGCAACTATCCAATATCTTGTCCTTTGCGATGTATTATCTATTAGCTTTCCAATAAAATTTGCCTTAAAATAGTACAAACAAAAAGTGCTTTTAAAAATATCATGATATAAACTACTTTCCCAAAGGTCTTCTGAAGAAGGCACACAATTCTCACCATAGATTTCAAATTTATTTTTATTTTATGTTTTTATTAATATAATCCCTTCAAGAATAGACACTAATATATTTTCAAGAGATTTGGAAATTCGAAGCTAGAGTTTCATTTCTAAATTTGAAATCTACATGAAACATCCTTCAGAAATTACGTCCTATAAATTCCCTACGTCAAAATCCTTGCAAACTATTCTAATGGAATTAACAAAAAAGGAATACTCAATAAAGTTTCAACTACCACACGGATCAGTGTGAAATTTAATATAAATACAACTTGTTTATCGTTGTAACATGTAGAGTAGTTTTGATATCGATCAACATGACACGTCACGTAGCATAGGACTCGAAATATATGACACGAAAGAAAAGAGTTACACAAGTTCTAGAAGCATGTGACTGCTAATGTATTTAAAATACATTTTTTAAATAGTGTGGAAAAACTGAAATTCAAATATTTTCTTACGACACGATTCATTATATTTTTTTAAAGACGTTCAAAATTTGCTGATATTTTTAAGTTAGTGATGATTAATGAGTTATTCTTTCACAAATGCTATAATTAGCGGTTTATGTTAGGAGTACTAGCAAAAATCATCTTTGTTAAGGGAAAAAGGACCAGAATTATGGAAAAGTTTTCTACTAAATTATAAATATTTCATTTTTCTTGATCATTTATTTATTTCATACCCATAGATTACTGCGTGAGAACAAGATTGATTCGTACACCTTGCAAGAATCTCAACTTTTAAACTCTCGCACAACATCCTCAGTTCTTCTAGGCATAGAATTCTTTGGTCTAGTTCTGCCAGGTAGTAAATTAATCACAACTATTTCATTTGTTAGGGGCATCATCGCCGTGGCTCTCCTTCGCTCAATACATAAATCAGTTCCACCTTTGGTGGCTTGCAAGAGTCCTCTCGACACCTGAACAAAACGGTACAGCTGCTGAGTCTCACAATATCCTCCGATGATTTCATTTAACGTCTTTGGAGGAGAGGTGCACTGATAGGATGGAGACGTTTGGACGCGGGGTCTCATTGATGCTGGCACCAAACCTGTTACTGTGCCTCTGTGCCAGTCGGCTTCGAACCCGAAATGGGATTGATCGAAACGGCTATAGGAAGAGGTTGATATCCAGGAAGTCGATGGAAAAACCGAGATCTCTGTGCTTAATTTGCACAGTCAGACTCAGACGCTGGTACCTATGCCCCCAGTCCCCCTCTGCGTCATAAATCAATAAGAAAAGTTGCGAAAGGAGAAATTTCACTCTCGGTTTCTTTCACCTTTTCGTGTTCTTTTAGAGGGAGGTGTGCGATGAATACGCGAAACTTTTAATCGACCGCTTTTAGGGCTCGCTGCAATGATAAGTAATAAATTCGTTGGATTAGAGTCTAGAGGTGGTTAATGACTTGCTTTTAGAAAGGTCAGAATGGGTCTTGAACCTGACTTTTTGCGGAAATGATTGCACTCGATATAAAATATGTATGATAGTTGCTTAGTAAATTTCAATTCACAAAAATCTTTCCAGCGATATTCGCCTATAATTAAAAATAGTTTTTTTCTATTCAGGTAAATCAGGCAATAGTAAAGACATCTGTGGCGATGACAAATTCAAAGAGGATGGTGACCCTTGGAACGTCGAGGCCCAGACTGCTTTCCTTGGACCAAACCTGTGGGACAAAACATTGCCGTATGATGCTGACCTTAAGGTACCCCAAGTTAGTAAAGCTTCATTTTAACTAATACTTATATGTGTTGTATTTTGTTATTATACTATAAGTTATTTAATGGATAAAAATATGAAACCAAAGGAAGATAGCATATACTAAAAATTAGGATTGTTATAAAACTACGATTCCTTCAATTTTTAGAAATGTGAATGCTTTTAATGAAAATAACAATATTTTAATAGTGAGAGTAAAGACAAGGGAAATTATATTTAAAAAAAGAAAGTAATTGATTAGGTAAATATAAATATTATATTTTCTATAAGCTTTTATTTAATTGTAGCGGTTAAAATTGATAACACTTAGGCTATAATTTGGCAAACTTATAGATCTGTATATGAAAATGCGCATTTGTGCTTTCACATGGGAACAATTTAAAGTAGCAGACGATTTTCGTCAGTTATGATCCGATTCTATTCAAATTCGGTGTTCGGAAGTCTTTAAGATTGTATATTACAAACTTTTCGACAAAATGTAGAAATTCCTAAATAACAATTTATTTTCTTATCAAAACAATTATTTATATTTTATTACATTTATTGAATTGGTTAAATTTTTTTGAGAGAATTTTGGTTTGGAATTCGAATATAAACTCGTTTGTTTTCTGTTGTCAGGAAAATAACATTCTTAAATTGTTTAATTGGGTCATTTCAAAACTGCAATCTTTGTTATATGAAGAAGACTTCGGTAAAAGTTCATTCAACTAAAAGTGCGACATTCTTATATAAAATCTTTATTTAATGAATAAGTAATTAAGGTTTCAGCCAACTGCGAAAAGAAGAATTCTCAGTTCAAACTGATTATAATGCAGGAAAGCATAGAGAATACTCGACTTTACACTATAAACTTGTAACACTCAAGAGGAAATATAGCTATACTATGAAAAGAAGGTATTGTTAATTGACCTTGCAAATTGGATCTTTGAAACCTGTGGAATTCCTTATACGTTTTCATGTACATATACACGTTTCCCAGCGGATACAAAAGGATTAAATAGCTTAATTACTAAATATTTTGAGTCATAAAACTCGGTTTAAAAAATATTTGCAATTTTTACGTTACTGGACAAGAAGATTACTCGATACTAAACCGTTTGGAATCATTCTGTGAATTGCATATCATACAATTTGTAGTTGAGGGTGAGTTAATCGAAGAATAGGGAATTTCCTTTAGTGATTGCGACACATACGGAACCTGTGACGTATGTCTTATATAAATATTTTATTCAATTTTGTGGCGTTCAAGGCGTTTGACAATATAGAACGGATTAAGAATATACATTTTTTATTTTCCCTTCGCAGCTGTCCCTACTTATAAGAAAAGAAGATTTATTGAATATTCTCGTGCGACGCACAAAGGTTACATTTTAGGATAGGGAAAGTTGAGTTCATTGCACGCAAGACGTCAGAGGCACTAATGTAAATAATTTTGAATGAATTAAAAATAAATTTTCATTCAAGAGAGTTCCAAATTGTAGTTATGCAGGAAATAGGACAGTTCTTATACAAAAATAAGATTATTTTCTTAAAAAATAAACAAACAAATGGACAAAACTACTTAAAATGACTCTTCAGATAGAAATACTAAGCACGACAGGGTTCAATACGTATACAGATGTACTTACGTTGACTCACATAAATCGGGCTAGTTCTATTCTTAGTGTTAACAAAAATATGAGCGCCATCAGCAAATTCTGTCAGCGATAGGAAACATCCAACAGAATCGTCAGCCATGTAAATTATTTAAATTGATCATAACAACAAGGAAAAATAACTCAAGTTAATTATCAGATAAAATGTACTACTTGAAATGTTTATACGAATAAATATACGAAAAAGAAGTCATATATTAACCTAAACTGCAGTTCTGTACTAATAGTTAACTCGCGAGTTCTTCATGTAATTTGTAATGTATGCAGATTTTTAATGACGTATTCAGGTGCGAGATAAACTTGTTTGGATTGGTCGCAATTAATCTTACTTTAGTTAGCATATTTAGCAGTAATGAATCTTTAGAACATTCGGGAATTTAATTTTTCTGTATTATAAAATCAGTGTTTAGAACCTACAGAATAGGGACACGCTTTAAGACATGACATAGAACCAAGAGTGTAAGGGAATACAATTCATATTCTGCAAAATCAAAAATAATCTGCATATGATGTATCCTTTTAGTACACTAAGTATTTGCTTACAAAAAGTTGTCGAATAAATCTAGAACTAAAAATTCGAACTCAAGTTGTTTCTCGTCATCACTTAAAGGAAGAATATTTTTAAAATTTAAATAATACTTTCTATATTTATGGGGTCCTGAGTTGCATTTGTTGCTTTACAGATCCATTAGCACTCTCGTCATGAAGTAGAGTGGCATCAGGGGTAAATATTGTCAGTCAACGTAGTTATGCTTTCACGTGCCGCCTCGTTTTCGTGCGACTGACTGCGCAAGTAAATCCTATTTATTTTTTTGTAAAGGCAACCAAAACCGCTGTGGCTGAAATTTTGCTCACTTGAGCCGACACGAAAAAATAGCTAGGGGAACAAATGTTTTTATGAATGACAGTTCGTAAATGTGCACGTCAAATTATTTTCAGCCCGTCCCATGTTCAATAAATTAAGCGAAAACGAGGGAAGCAATCACGCGGCCAGTTTGAAAACAGCGAAACGGCCGTTTGGACACATTGCAATCCTCGCACCCAGTCGCTTTGTGGTATTTTGTTAGAAGCTTTTAGAATCATATGACTAGGCTCTATAAAATCCAATTTTAAATTTATATCTGCTATATTTTTGTTGCGACTTTTACTTTGCTGCAGATATTTAAATTTATAGCAGTTTTATGAGCAAAATTTTGATAGTCGTCGGAGATTTAATGATTATCCTTGCATCGTACATAAATACTTTGTTTCCCCTGGCAATCTTTTAAATAAATTTTGTTTAATAGCATAGTTTTCATTTGCATCGTAAACAGCATTGCTTTTTCTCAAAACTTAGGCTAAGAGAAAGACTCTACATTATAAAAAAAATAACGAAAATTACTCAGTTTATTGTTTCTTGGAACTATTATTTTGGTATATTAAGATTAATTATTAAAATGAAATGCAGATTTGAAATATGATGTCATAGATTACAACTAATAAAATACAATGAAAATGAAATTGTGAAAAAACGTACTGATCAATGAAAATAAAAAAAATTATGGAAGTAAAACTTTTGGAATATCCAATAAAAGTTCCACTACACTCCAAAATTTTATAATGGAATGTTTTTGTTAATATTTTCACTATTTCAAGCAAAAAATGCTATTGTATTTGCGCGAAGGCACTTAAAAAGTTAGTTTACAGTTTTCGGTTAAAGGTCGAAAAACATTTCAATTTCGCGGTTTGACTAATCCTGCGTTTTAAAGGTTGAAATAAAAATTATTTAGTTCTTTACTGTTTTAATTAAGAAAATTTATTTATCTCGAAAACGATAAGAGTTATAATAATCCTCTGAAAATATTTTATATTACTATTATTATCACAAAACTTGGAATTTCCATTACTTTAAAGATAGTAGTACTATCGAGGATAACAGCTAGAGAACTCCCGAGAAAATGATGTTGAAAATTATTCAGACATAGAATTTGTTTAGATAATCATTTTAGAACTCTATCTCGTGAACTTTTGGTTTCATGTTGCCTGATATATCTGGAAGATGATTAAAAATATTGCGATGCCAATAACGCTTCTCTTTTAAAATTCACAAAAGTATGCCGACTTGGATGAGTTCCTATCAGAAAATAACATCCCCGATGGATTACCAGGAACTCACTTAGGACATTCAACGAGTTTGGGACACCGATCAGATTCCTTAGGACATTCAACAGGCCTCTCGCTCGGATTGGGCCATGTTACAACAAAGCGGGAGCGTTCTCCGTCACCATCAGATTGTGTCAGTCCAGACACCATAAACCCACCATCACCAGCTGAGTCTAGTGAGTATGAGACACTATTTAATTAGAAACCCGCCCGACTTTATTATTTTATTTCTTCTTTAAAACTTCGCTTTCATTCCTGTCTTATCCTAGTGAACCTGTTTCCAAGTGGGGTCTGTTTTTGTTTTTTATTTATTTTTTATTACAAAGCGTCTATGCTTGCATTATACATATACATACTATATATTTAATATATTTATGTAAATGAAAATGACGGCGCTGAAATCCCTTGAATTCTGAACTGAACGATATTTTCTAATTTTTCTGACGTTTGTTTTGTAAAGATTTGATTAAGAGAGGAACAGACTCCACAAAAAAAAAACAAAAAGCAGAGAAAAGAATAATCCTTTTTAACATCTAATTGATTTCTTCTGATTTTTCTTTAAGTACTAAGAACAGTCTTTGAAACATCGTTAACGTTCAGTTTTTGATGTTTCAGCGTTTTCATTTGCCTCCTCCGGACGTGATTTTGACCCCCGTACAAGGGCGTTCTCTGATGAGGAGCTTAAGCCTCAGCCGATGATCAAGAAATCTAGAAAACAATTTGTTCCAGATGAATTAAAAGACGACAAGTACTGGGCCAGACGACGAAAGAACAATATTGCTGCTAAACGTTCCAGAGATGCTCGCCGACAAAAAGAGAACCAAATCGCTATGAGAGCTAGATATTTAGAGAAAGAGGTAATATATTTTTAATTTTTATCTGACTGTAGAATATATTACACCCGTCCCTCAATTTACGCGGAGTATCCGTTCCACGTGGGTTTGATTTACACGAATAAAAATCGCCTAAATAGAGTTTGTAAGTTCAAAAAAAATAAAATAAAATAAAATGTTGGAGATAAAAGCTAGTAAAAGTTTTAGAAATACATATGTACATATTTATTTCACGTAGCTTAAGAAAAAACTAATTATAACGTTTCAGAAAACAGAAGTGTGTAAGTTTTATTCGATGTGACTATCGCCACTGCAATTTAAAGCAATCAACCTGAAATGATTCGCTCCTATAGCAATTTGGGGTAAAGTTGTATACTGGCTATAAAATTGTTAATTTTAAAACTTATAGGAAAATACCGCGACCGCGTACGATGAGATCGCGTTAATCAATTTCGCGTATAAAAAGCGCAGCGTAAATTGAGGTAAATTTGACGCATAAAAAAAATGCCGCGTAAATTGAGGGACGAGTGTATACATTTTTTTTATAATTAGAAATATATTTACTGAGAAATTTAAATACGTATTAGGGCCTCAACATTTTTCTTTTTAATCAAATTAATTATTAAAAAGCCAACAATCTGAACTATATGAAAATATAATTTATTTATAGTTTCTGGTTTTTTTGAGATGTGTTTTGATGTTTCGAATTTTTTCCACTCATTCAAATTGTTCGTAATAATTTTTTAGGTTGGCATAAAAGCGTGACTGATTGCGAAAAGCATCAACATTCAAATCGTTATTTTTAGCTTCGAAAATGGATTAAATTTAAGTCGGATATAATTGATAAATATTCGAGAAAACGTATTTTGATAAAACTTAGTCAATTTTTTGAGTCTGAAAGTTCCTGGCCTTTAAATTTCATCAAAATTGTTAGATCTGTTTTCGAGATTCTATAGATATACGCATATATGCATTAATATAAGAGTAAACTTATAGTTTATAATAGTAACAAAGATATATCACATGGAGGAAAAATACTCATTTATAAAACTTTTACCATTTTCAGAACTCATCACTGCATCATGAGGTAGAGCAATTGAAACAAGAGAACATGGAACTCCGTGCGCGTCTCTCAAAGTATCAGGAAGTGTAATGCCGGCTGTTTACTGTTATTAATTTAACTTAATAAAAGAGATGAAAGTAAAAAATGAAACACAAGAAGATTGTTACCCTAATATAATAAAATTAAGCAAAACATGTTGATCATAAACGGAGGTTTAGTATATCTCAACAAGATATTGTATATTTATGTATAATTTAAACGAAAGCAAAACAAAAGCATACAGAAAAAGTAAAATTTGGTTAACATATTAACGCGAGAGCTCTTCAAAAAGAAAAAAGAAAAGAAAAAAAGAAATAGGATCAACCATTTTATTAACTTCGATTGTAAATACGTTAGAGCTATAATTTACAGACGTGAGTGAAGAGTTTATTTTTGTCAGACACTTTTCGTTAGTGTACTGCGATCGAGTTTTTAGATACCATTCATTATGCTAGCGGTTCAAAAGCGTCCAATTTTAGCTTAAAAAGTTGATTTGATTATGCTTTGTTTTTTTTTAATATCAAGTTCATTAAGTTGATATTATGTTTGTTATGCGTATAAAATTACAAAGATACTTTCGTTACCTTTATTTTAATCTAATATCTATGCGTACACTGGAAACATTTTACATATTTTCGGAAAAGGCATGCTTGCTTCTTGTGTATGTAATTAATTATTAATTTTAATCTGTCTTAGAGAATGTTATAAAGAGTAATGCACTGCCAAGTAAAATTCGTTTTCGAGCATCATATCCTTATCAGGAAGAATACAACATTCATATTAATGGTATAGAATTGTTCGGTTTTATTTTATACGCATAATACTAGCGAAATTCGTTGATGATGCACATTGTTTTCTTGGTTATAGGACAAAAATTATATTTCAGTTTCAATTTTATCAGAAAAGTTTAAATAAATTAGGCGGAATCGAATAAGTTCTGTTTTAATTGTTATGTACTTGTTGCTGGTGTTTATCAAAATCAATGCTACTCATTTGAAAAGAAAAAAAATCATTGTTCTATACTTCCCCTTTATGTTTCAATATTATTGAATTTTCAAAATTCCACGTTACAGAGAAACTACTATATGAAATTTTGCCTAGATTGTGTAACTTGAGTTGTGCAGTTGAGCAATAAAATTTCCATTTAATTTTCAAAATAAATTTTTGAACAGTTTTTATTTTGTCATCAGTTTTTATGTTATTTTTTTATTGGCCATAAATTTTGCTTATATGAAGTGTTGTCAATAAATTTATCAGACTATGTTGGTTTATTTTTATAACGATACTTGCGAAGTAAAGAAGTAGAAATGAACGTATAAAACTAATCAGTTACGAAGGCGGCAAAGAAATTATATTAAGTAATTGTATGCAATTGTATAGTCAGAAAAAGTCGTATATTCAATCGCATTCAGTTTACACTTTTCCTGGTTTGCAGTTCTAATTCAAAACACTTTGAATACTTTTTTTTAAATATACGAACACTGCAACTAAATAAGTATCGAGAAAAAATTAAAGAATTGGGAAATTGGGAATTGATATTAAGCTAATAGGTTAACTTTGAATTAAGACTGAGAAAAATATATGCAACGTATGAATGGGGGGAAGAGAGAAGACGAAATAGAGCTGTTATTTCATTCAGAACGCTTTATCTTAGAAGACCTTCAATTTTCTATAGGGCTTTAATTTCCAGTAACTTCGAACCCTAGCAATTCTTTCCCAACTAACTGAATATTCTAGTAAGTTATATAATTAGCTATTGGATGGATACACTGGCAAGCTATGCGGACAGTCATTTTGTATAATACAATTTGAAATTTAATTCATAAACACGACTCTAAATTATTACTTTTATTTAATAAAAAGAATCGAGGTATACAAATGTGTTATGATTGTGATTTTTAACTCTATACGGCCTGCCAAAAACATCCAAAACACATTCGTGCCTGTAGATTTTAATTTTAAATGTACTTTTAGGTGGCAATATGAAAAGAAATACGTTAGTAGAATAAAATCTAAATAGATATCTTGTTGTCACGTGTACTCGATCAAGATGAAGATGGTCCTCACATACAAAACACATTTGGGCAACGAGGAACTCAAGTAGTTTGTGAAGGGAGAAATAGTGTCTATTTTTGGGAAACGCAGCGCAGCGTCAACGAATTTGCCTTTTAATACAGAATAAGGTGATAGCATACGAGTTTAGCTTATATGCAAAAAGTTATTTTAAAATTCTTTAAGCGAAATGTAGATAAAAGCAAAACGAATAATTAAAAAATTTAAAGTAGCTTAAAAATTATTTGCGCTCTGTTAGTAAACTTTATTCTTAATTTCCAAAACTAAAAATGAGTCTCTAAGTTTTGAAGAGTCTAATACGCACTCAGTTTTTCAATTAGAAACGACTTAGTAAGGCATGGTTGGATTGTGTTAACTAACTTAGCCAATTTGTGCTAAAAACGAAATGGATTTTCTAATGGATGTAGCTTTTAGGACTTCTCTGTGACGTCTTCGTTTTCGTATTCTCTTACAATATTTAATAATAACTTAATTGGTTACAAGTTAAATCAATCTGGCAAGCCTAAGTTTAGAAAAAATTGTTTATAAACACAGCGAAAAAGCTCCTATTTGTTTTATTTTACTATTTAAATTTTATTTTCTAATCAACCAGTGGCCTATTAAAACTAAAAGTGAAATAATTCCTATCATGTCCAAATCCTGCAACAAACTTAAATCAAAACATTGGCAATTTTATGCAATTTTCTTAAAGAAAACACTTATTTTATTAGTACAATAATTTATTAATAATTCGTTTTATGTGGCACATTTTTAACTCAATAGTTTTTTAACAGAGTTGAGTCGCACTGCACTCATAGACCCACCGAAAATTTTCATTTTGAAGAATAAAATGTGCAAGTGATTCATTTATAAAAGAAAAATTCGTTATTAAAGTTTAATTAAAACAAAACGTAATGGAACAACGACGAATATTCCCGTCCTACTAAATTTAATATGAATCAATATAAAAACACACCATGGCAGCTATGTATGCATTTCGACATATACCGAACAAATCCATAACTATTAAAACAGAATTTAGTTATTAATTTTGGATATTTGTTCGTTTGCTTTGCAACATTTGTTAACTAATATTAGTGATTGTAGTAACTGTGTTAACGTAAAAAGTAAACTTGTTGCTACTTAGAATTGTATAAATGTAGTTACATAAAGGTTCATGATAGTGTTAGTGTTAAATTTAATTTTGATTTTTATTTGATTCTGAAACCAGTAAGGGGTTCCATAAGCTAATCTAGTTTGGATAAAATACACAGAGAAAAAAAGAACATAAAATTAAAAATAAAACTCCCAGTGCAAATTTAAAAGAAAGTAAATAATAATGGTAAAAATGATGAGCGCCTGAAACTCATCTGCAAATTTGAAATAAATGAAATAAATAAAATTTTTAAAGAAAAATATCCTTAAATGCAAAATAAACCTCTTGCGTCTCAGAAGTGAACCTCAGAACACACCGTAATTAAGCAGCATCAGAGTATGATTTACCAGAGAAAAAAAAAATACATTAATTTTTTAGCAAATGTAAAACCTAGAGACTAGAAGTTTAAATAGTGAAAATTATAAATTAGTTAACTAGTTTTTAGTAGTCTGATTAGATTTAGAACGTTGAATTTATTGAAATTAATAGGAGCAATTACTAGGAAAATGTTGAAGAATACTAACGTGTAGATTCATTATAATACAAAACAAACACAAACACTTTTAGTTCAATTAGTTGTTAAATAATCATTCAACGGAAAAAGTAATAGTAAGCAAAAGAGAGTTACCGCGCTAATACAGTTCCATCACGCACAGGTGGAAAATACAGTGTACTCACACCGCCCCAGAACACAGTTCTAAGATACTTCAGATTAATTAATTAAATTAATTGAAGTCAACTTACCTTGGTATGTAAATTGGTCACAGAAGAAGGCTTTTAAAAGTTGATGAAGAGAACGCTTTCAGTCGCTTGGTGAGGACATTTTTTTTAATTTTTTTTTTTATTTGGTTTATTTGCTTACCTCCTTGTACCATTTAATATTTACTTCATTGTGTTAAGATATATTTTGTTGTATTTTCTTATGTTAGTTATGTCTATATTTTGTTGTCCTACTGTTTCCTTGAAAATTTATTTTATTTTTCCATTTGTAATGATTTTTGTAAGATTTAAATAAAATGAATTTACGGTTAACAACTTTCAAGTTTTACACAATTCCTAAAAATTTTATGGTACCGTACTTTTATGAAGCGAGACAAGAAAAATGTTATAGCTTCGTATTGCTATAATTTGCAAATAATATAATTCTTTGCTTGTGAATTAGTGCGATTGCTAATCCAGCTCATCAATAATTCCGCAAGTACAATGCCTACGTTTATTTCAAAACTAATTTTACCAACATCCAGAGTATTCTGATGAAAAGGTCTACTATTTTTCGTCGTTTAATTTTATTCTCCTCTCTGCAAAAAATTCTCAGATAAATTTCAGTATTAATCTTTTATACAAATAAACAGGAATGCTTACATCTTTAGACTTTCTTGGACTTGGATCAATAAATCCTCGTCATCATTCTGCTGTATTTCTGGTACTGTTCAACTTATATTACAATAATGATTCTTCCCTATGTTTGCTGTGTCTTCAAACATTCCTTCATCAACTTTTGGATCGAATGAGAATTTGAGAACCTTTGTTGAAATTACTCTAGATATACCGTGTCGATGTTTAGAAATAAGTCACCACTGTACAATAATGGAAAATACGTGTATAAAAGGAAAAGAGTTACTAGTACCTTGTTGCAGAAATCAACATAAAAAAAAATTATTCTTGGTGTCGTGACGTTATGCGTAATTGTTGCCTCCGCAAGCAATTTTTACACAAAAGAAAAAAAAATGCGAAAAAAATAGTAAGAATAACATTGTAAAAATTTGCATGTCAAATGTTGAATATTAATTCAATGTTCGCAATAAGTGTTCGCGCTAAAGTTTAAAAAAGGCTTATAGTCCTATTGATGTCAAACAAATGAAACAAACTCACATAAACATGCGACGTTTCTGCTGTTGCCTGCATTAGCACATTTTGTCGAAACACATAAGAAGTTGATTGAGTGGGAGGAGGAAACACACACACACACATGCAGTAACAATAAAAGAAACATGTACTCATAAAAATATTATTGTTGTACAAAGAGGAAATTAATTAAGTGAGGAGATCCTTGTTGAATACGTGTACAATATGTTTTCTTCTTGCAATTGAAGTGCCTGATCTTACGGTTTTTATTTATTGTAAGCTATGTATCGCGACGTTCTTCTCGTTTCTATTGTTTTATGATAAAGCGAAAGCAAGTGAATTATTCATGAATCACTATTATCTCTAAAGTAAATACATACATAAGTGCAAAATGTTGATACATAAAATGGAGTAAGGTGTCAAGAAAGTCGGGGATTTTTAAATGTTAAACGTTTTGAGAAAAATTGTTAAACGTGTTAAGGAATAAGACATATTCATTCATTGATGGTGGTTTTATAATTTTTACCGACATTTTAACGGTTTTAGACAACGTGAAACAATAACAATTAAAATTTGTAGCAAACTTAAGCCAGACTACTGCAGCTCCCCTCGGAGGGCTCCACTGGACGGCATGGGGAGTTCTTTTGGTAAATGTCAAGAAAATAAATCTTTCAACTGTAGCCTTTTATGAGTTTTATGCGCTCAGGTCTATGTGTTCAATAAATTATGAAGCTGAATTCGATCGGTGGTTTTATGTTTCTATTGCTTCTGGAGTAAATTACTATTAAATAAAAAAATGTTGTACGAGCTAGACGTAGAATTAATTAGCGCAGAGAGATTAAGTTCAGATGAAATACGAAGAGTGCAATTACGTAATGAACTAAATGTTTTGCGATAAATAAATAAGTAAATGCAGAGTTAGATTGGGAATGAATCGTGGCGTTTCGAAATGCTTTCTTGTGTTCACTATTCACTAGCATGAGGTCAAAATATGAAAGGCGTTTTTATTTTTGCTGTTCAATAGCAAGGCAAGGAAACTTCGTGCGGTTTAAAAAATTAGAGAATGGTTTACCATAAACACATAAAAATAAAATATTGATATCACGTCAGATATTGCAATTTTATTTTGTGAGTATAACTATACATAAAATTCGTAAAAATACACGTTAACATTATACAAAGAATATTGGTGTTTTATTATTAATTTGGTTAAACTTTGAGTACATTTTTTACATCATAAGGATTTTGCAAAAGGTGTGTTTAAATTTGTGCTTAGAGGAATCAATAAAGATAGTGAATGGAAGATGGTGAGCATTGGTCACAGTGGTTTTCTGTGCGTTCGCACGTATTTTTACTCCCCTTGCATTTCCAAAAATTGGAGGAATGTCTCGAAAGAATATTGGATATATTCAAGGTGTTTAAATTTAATGCAAATTTGTTGATAACAGAATATAATTACATGAAAGTAAAAAGTGTAATCGACTTTTTACTATGACTTGATGGAGAAACTTGTTCGATAAAGCAAGAATGTCCTGTTTAGCCAGTTCGCTTTTTTGGAATAAAGGTGGTAAGTAACTGCGTAATAGGTTTACTGACATGACTTTTCAATACGAGATATACAGCGAAGAAAGGAAAGGCGCTAGTCTAGTCTATAATGTACAGAAAAAGTGATAATTTTGGGATAGTCAGCTTATGAGGAATGTTTACAGAATTCAATTTGCAGTAATCTGCAATATAGATTTTTCCAGCACACGTTTTGGAACACTTAATTTATGCGAAACAAATATTCTGCAAGCGCACAGAATACTTTTATATTGATACTAGTCCCTTGACCAATCGTTTTGGGAGGTACTTTAAAAGAAATTTGCCAAATTCAAATAAGCTTTTAATACAAAATTTCCTTTGGAGTTAACGGACGAGATCCAATCCAATCTACACCTTCATCCGAGAGAACATGTGTTTTCTTTATCCAATTCATTCGTTCATTCACTAGGAAGTTCATTCGGTCAGGCATTAGTTTCAATCACTAGCACCGATTGCCCACTTATAGGCTTCTATTTCTAATGCGGTTATAATCGACCAGTTTTTGCTTGTACGCCTATGCATATGCAGTACAGAAGAGCAAAAGTAAAATTAATAAAAAACATATGTTCCGACTTGCAACTAAATTTTCCATTTAATTAGCTAGTTAATTTCAACTTTCTTTCGTACCAAAAAGTCAAAGTCTATGCAACTTATATTTTATTCGTAGATTTTGTTTATCAACTGCATTTCCACCACGCACGCACAAAAGTAAAGGATTTTGAAGCCTACAAGACCTTACTTCAGAATTGACTTTTCCCAGAACTTAATTCTGACATTCGGGGAGTCAAAATGGCGGATTTGAAATCTTCGAAGCCAGACGTACCGCCGAAGTATGGATAACGTGAAGTAGCAACACTTCTGATAGTTGCAAGGTTGTACTTTTAGCCCTTTGCGCTCGAGAGGCTGCTCTAAGTCGCCATTCCATTTTTGACTTTTAGGCGCTTCACATTTATTAAGAAATTAAAGTAATGAGACACATTTTGCGAATATTCAGTTAAAAGTTTCATTTAATTAGCTAATCTTTATTCAGTTTTTCGCCTGCCCCGAAAAATCAAGATATACGCTATTAATAAAAATCTTATTCGTTATTTTTTACTTGCATCCGGTGCATATTTATGAGCGCAAAATTAAAATACCTCCGAGCGCAAGGGTTAGAGCTTTCAAGCGTTGCAAAGCTCTTGCGTTCATCCTGCTGCTGCTTCGAAAGAGAAAGAAATTTGTTAAATGCGTTTAAAGGAAAGTGTGTGCAAGAGAACAATAGAGCCAATTAAGGAACGCAACCGGCGAAGAATAACACGCTTGTAGCACCTCCCAGCCGCTAAATTCAAATATCAAAACAAAGGATTTTATGAGAAATCATTTAGGATTGTCTTAAAAATTAATAAGACTGCAAGCAATTACGGAAATTTTATTGAAGTTTAGGTACTCCCCACGCCCCCTGAAGACACGTTAGTGGTATTTGAGATTTATTTCTTTGATTTATTGTAAATTAACCAATTAACGATAAACAATTTCTAAATACAAGAGCATTCTAAGCAGGGAATTTGCCTAAGTCAATTTTCCATTAAAGCGATCTAACAAAATATGCAAATTAATTGTTCTCAATAAATGTAGTTGACAACTGCAGCGGATTTTGCTGCACTTTTTGAAAAATGCAGCAGATTTGGCTGCACTTTTTGGGAAGTGCAGCAAATTTTGCCGCAATTCTTGGAAAGTGCAGCAGATTTTGCTGCAATTATTTAAAATAAGCTACCACACCCACCCCGCGAGCGTGTGCTCTGGCGTCGTATATAAGTTTTATTTCTGCGCTTTACGGTAAATTAAGAAATTAACAATAAACATTTTCTAATTACAAGAGCATTCTGAGCAAAGATTTTGCCTAAACCAATTTTCCATCAATGGATTTAGCAAAATATATAATCAAATCGCTGCCTAAGATTGTAAATAATGTCCCTCAATATTAGGAGAAGAGCTTTTGCAAAATATATCTATATAATAAAAAATGTTAAAGTGCAAAAGACATTTTCACGACTAGTCGCTTTTTTCATAATTCCAGACCTATGATCAGATGGGGAAAACTTTATTTTAATTAAATATAAAAAGTAACATATCACTCAATAAGTCTCCGGTCTGTGAGGCCGTTTTTTCTTGATTTCTACACTCAATCGATCCTATAATGCCATGTAATATTCGCTATTGATAGTTCTATCTTTCTCAAGATAGTCGATGAACAAAATACCATGCGCGTCCCAAAATACGGATGCCATAACCTTGCCAGCTGACTTTTAAGTTTTTGGTCGCTTTGGACAACTTTCACCGGCTGCTGTCCCACTCAGCTGACGATCTTTTTGATTCAGCTCTGTAGTAGTGGGTCCATGTTTCATCCATTGTCACATACCAACACAAGAAATCCTTTTTATCTCGCTTGAATAGCTCCAAACAGCGCTCTGAACCGTCGACGCGTTGCTGTGTTTGGTCCGGTGTGAGCAAGCGCGGCACCTACTTCGAAAGCAACTTACGCATGCTCAAATTTTCGTGTAAAATTGTAAACACACTACCTTCTGGTATCTTTAAGGTGTCAGCTATCTCACGCAACTTCACTTTACGGTCTTTCAAAACTATTTTGTGGACTTTTTTTGTACAACCGCGTTTAAATTCAGCATACCAGTCAATAATAGTTGACTTCCCTACTGCAGAGTCTCCATAACGGTTATAAAGCCACTATTTGGCTTCAACAGTATTTTTCCCCATCAAAAAACAATGTTTAATCAACACCCGAAATTTTTTATATCCATTGTTTTGAAAACTACAAAACTGGGGTCACTAAAACCACTGTAACCTGTAAACTAATTATCAGAATGTCATAAAATTTTGACATCCAGAAATCATAGGGGTCTGTCAACAGTGTTGCTATATGCATATGTGTCAAACCGGAGACTTATTGAGTTACGTGTTAATTAAATATGATATTGTATATTTCATAGGTCCCAAACCATTGCACGAATGCGGAAATCACAATCAGCGGTCCTAGTAGATAACATAAGTTCTAGCAATGAAGTCAATGTGGCGACCCTTATACATTATTGCAATTAGTAACATAATTGTTTGCAGACAGATTAAAAATCACTTGAAGTGGCTTTTTTTTATTCATGCATTTAATTGACCTCCTAATCGACTAAACCTAAAATGTTTTAATAGATACAAAAGCACCAAAATCAGAGCGCGTGACTTCTAACACACACTTGATCAACTTAATTTTAACGAAAAAGGTGTCTTAAATGTAAAAAGCACTTTATTCATAAATTTTTCATGAACTCTTTTACTCAAAAGCGAGTAATCGTTTGTTAATATTTAAATATGGACATGACTCGAATTGGCCGTTTGATAAATTCACAATTAACTCGCGGACATGATGCACTTTATAAGCGAAAATATTTTTGTTTATCACATCATTCTGAAATATTTAAATCTAATTAACTTAGAAAAGATTGCATGGAAATAATAAAACAAAATTTTTTGTTTTTCGTCTCCTTGCTCTGTTATCAAGAATGGCGGAGAATTGAAAAATTAATGACATCAGTCTTAAATAAAGTGGCGGGCATTTTCTTGATCTATGAGCTTTTACCAAATTTCTGGGAATGATAGGGTTCACCTAATCTAAGGCTGTACGATAAGACCCTCCCGGCATTATCGAGGTAAACACGTTCCGTTGAGTCAGCTTTGCGATTTGGAAGTTAAATTCGTCAAGTTTAATTACGCGATTACAGACAAATGTCCTAGATACATGAAGACGTACGGAGAGTATTCTTTAATCTAGACCTTGAGAGAAAAGCTTAAGCAGGTGTCAAGGCCTGTGCGTTTAAGAGGTTAATCAAATACATACACATTCTTAGTGGGTTTTCTCCAATGGAAAATTTATTTAATAACATTCGGGTGGTAAAAGTGATTACAAATACGGAAATTACTTAGTAAAAATTAAGTTTCCCAGGTTACTGTTAGTGAAGGAAGGGGTTTTAAAAAACATTTAAGCTCATTTCCTTTTACTAATAAGGCCCGAATATATGAAATATAAAAAAGTGGTCTATATATTCGCGTTGATGCTTTATAGACAGTCGTATATAAATTTTTGATAATTTCGAAAGACTGTCCTGATTTTGTCAAGTTGAATATTTTTTTGCGACTTCCTTGGGAAATACTGGGGTAAAACTATTGGGATAAAACTTTTCTTTTTAAATTACTTGGACTTCTAGTTAATCTAACAATTACTGTATCATTTTTCGGACATGGAAGTGTAAATTATTATCTGTTATGAGTAAAAATTGTACAGTGCAAATTACAGTCCGTGATTATTTAAAATGAACATGAGCGTAAATAGAACTTTTCCCATTGCTAAGATATCATTTTATTCAATACTGAAAACTCATTTTCGAAATTCTGAATTTAAAATATTTTATAGTGTTTAGTCCCCAATTTCCAAGACTTTATTTATTAGTTTTTTTTTTGTTGAAAGAATTTATTATTATGATATAAAAAGAAAACACTAAGATAGATTAAATTACAAAAATCCCTTATCAAATCAGTGAGAGGTCGTTAACCTAAATTATGTTATGTTGTTGCGTTACAAAATCTGATGGAAAGATGCATTTCTCCGGAATAAGTTTTATGACAAAAACTTAATGTCCATTGCTGTTTAAGATCTCCACTTCGGTGGTGGATCCAAATGCCCCCGGCCACTTAAGACGGCTTATCCGTCGCTATCTAGATCGGCGTCCGCCGCTTGGTCTTAGGGTGCCGGTGATTTTTTTTCCTTTTGGCTTTTAGTAATTATAATTAATGAAGTGCTCATTCACTGCATTAATTGCGTGTTCAACACGCCCGCCCTGCAAAGCAAACAAATCGGGCTTAATTGACGACGCGATCATAATGAATCCAAGTCCCGAGTCCAAGAAATGGAGACGCTGGAGCATATTTCATGAGAATTAGTCCAGAGGCGTTAATTGATTTTTGTTTTCTATCACTTCTTCAGATGGTCGGTTAAATCACATCCCAGAAATTATTTCCAACACAGGAAAAGAAAACGCTATAAATCAGCTCTGACTGGCCGGTTATTGATGAGGGACGTAAGAAAGGCTAAACGATAAGATGACTTTATCAGCTCTTAAAAATTACCGAAAATACATCATCAGTTTTGATTTTTCAAGTGGAAAACATTTCATTTCAGATTCCGATATATCTTACTGGAGAAATTGTAGCAGTCTTTTAATTATCTCACATTAGTTAAGAAAAACGATATATGCTAAACAGCCTCGCCAACTTTTACCTATTACTGTTAGAAATATTTGTTCTGCTAATTTTAGTCTAAGAAGAATTATCGTTTTAAAAATTCCAGATGTGTGTTAAACCTTAGGCGATTTTGCTATATCAAAATATTTTCGAAGTTATTCAAATTATAAAGTGTTTAGATATTTCTAGTAGTCTTTAAACTTTAATTACATTTTAATTTATCATCTCTATAGCATGAACTACTGTCGTGCATGTATTTTTACTATTTTTATTTGATTTTTCTGTACGACGGTATTTTATTATTTTATGCTTTATGAATTAAAATAAATATCATAATTATGTACTTGTATTATATACGGAAATCATTAAAGGTTTTTGCGCAGTACTTCAGTAAATAAAAGATTTGTTAAAAATGTCCATTTTACTGTATTCTAGATTGAAAAGCAATCTTAAATAAAATAAGATTTTATTTAAAAGTATGAAAGAAAATTCTACGCCATTAATCGCGGATTTACACTTTTTAGAGGCTGTAAACACTTAATTAGACTTTGTCAATAATTTTCATTTTCACAAAATTTCTCTTCAAAACTAAAAAATCTTAAGATGTAATAGTCTTCAAAAAAACAACTAGTGAATAAAACTACACTACGCCGATTTTTTTTCAATTTTTTAATATATTTATAATTTTTGCCAAATAATTGTTTTAAGTTATAGTTTTCTTTTAATTATTATATTACAAACAATATTTAACTCTAAGAGGTGGATTTTCAAGTTTGAATCCTCATGTTAGTGTCTAAAGAGAATTTTAAAAGTCGGCTGAGGCAAAGGCTGACTTTACTTATGTTATTTAAAAGATTATTTCTTGTTTTTAATTTTGCGTAACACACACAGCACAAACATTCTTCACTGCAATCCTACTTACGCACATTTGTATATAGTTCTATCCATAATACTGTTAAATAAATGATAAATCCTAGATGTAGACTGCACTAATATAATAGTAACAATTTTCAATCAAGTTGTAAGAATTATTAATCCTTTCCGAAAAGACTGAATAGATCCCAACAAGTCCATCTACAAAACGTGAAATCAGCCTATTCAACAAAAGAAAGAAGTTGACTCCAAACCGTTTCATTTTCTTAAACCGAGCTCTCAAGATCGGCTTAATCCAGCTTCTCACGCATGTCGCGGCGATCAACACATCCTCACATGATAGTGACTTCGAATCCCAGCACGGAGGGGATACATGTACCCGGGAGTGATTCCGATTATATTTCTTTGGAATTGGAAATTGAAGTCGTTCATTTCTTTAAAATGGGTCAAAAGTCGCCAGAATATTCAGTTAGCGATCGCCACTGGCTCTGAGTCTCGAGTATTTGCAACGGGGCAGCCGCGGCGATCAGAAGTGAGCCCCAGGCTGAAGTTCAGTAGGCTTTGGTTGAACTTTACCTCCTTAAGTGGCTCCTAGTGCTATTACCAGATATAAATAATATAATCACGGATTTTTTGAAAACGACTGTTTTTTTTTCGAATTTGTGAACGTTTTCGAAGTTCGGAGCGATACCGCAATAATGTGGTAGTAAGAAACGCAACGCTTAGTGATTTGGATTAAGATTTGAATTTGCGAGTGAGTTAGCAGTCTTAAATTGAGAACACAGTGAAGTTCAGTGCAATAGAGTAAACGAAGAAAGGATTAAAATGGCCAGGCATTCGCCTGTGAAGCTGGCGCTATGCCTTGCATTCGTACTATCGCTGGTGCATGGTGCATTAATTCCGGTAAGACCCTAAGATCAAGCTGCATTTTGAAGAATAAGAACAATGAGATGATTTGCAACCGATTGGGGGCTTCTTCGAGGAGAAGGCGATTGTTATGCTCTGTTTGACCCGACCGGAAATTGATAGGAGCAATGCAGATCACTGGGCGTTCCTCGGATCTAAAATCAGTCGAACAATTTGCAAATAATAACGAATTTCAGCAAGCGCTCCTTATCAAAACTGTGTCAAGTTTCGACCATGCCGAAAGGAATGATGTGCGCTCTTTTGTTTCATCACCCACCCGCACTGACTCGCAAGAAGATCGCAAGATTTTTTATGCGAGTGCCGATGATAAATCTATGTCATCGACCGTCAAACCCGGAGCCTGGCAATCGCAATCCGCGATGACCCTCCTGAACCAGAGCTGTAAAAATGCGAGGCTCTACTAAAGCTCAGCGCCTTCAACTAAATAGTAGTAGTACGCCCGCTTTAAGCTAGTGACTATCGCACCCCATTAGGCAGTGATGCCCCTTTGAGGGAATCTGGAGCATGACGATAGGCTTGTTCCCGTTGCAAAGCGTCCGATCTGATTATGATTAGAATTAGAATTGAGCACTGCTCGAGCTAGAGGTACTAACGGCCGATTGTCTTCTTCTCTTATCTTCCAGGCTCTAATCGATGAGAATGCCGTAGTAGGAAGTCCCGAATATGCCGCCACTTTACGAAGAGCTTTTCGGACCAAACGGAGTGTCAGGGGGCAGTAAGTACTGGCTTAGATTTACCCCAAGAAGGCAGATATTCGCGAAACCGAAGACTTATATAAATCCGATTATCATTGTCCTAATTTCCTCAAGATTATTTGTAGTTGAAAATTTAGAAAAAATAGTATTTGAGTCAAGGTTGAATTAAACAATTGTAGGAGTATTGTTGAACGCTGTTAGTAAAATAGATGGCTGTTTTTAGAATACACGGACGCGGATATCCTTCTTTTGTTCTTCAATGCAAAATATCACATACGTACACGTATTACTACAGTAATAAAAAAGCAGTGTATAGTATGCTTTCTTAAAATAAAAAGCTAGACTTTTCGAACTAAACCAGTTTTCCTCATAAGAGTAAAAGATATTTCTATGCATTAGGGAACGAACTTACCAGAAAATTTATTTCTTTGTTATATGAAGTAGTTATTTTTAGGTATGACTATGTAAAATATACTCGTTTCATATCTTTAACATGTACATATTAAACATGTACAGTATTTAATCGAGATATTAAAATTAGAAGAAATAGAGAAGAGTTTGATTTGTGTCTAAAATTTATAGCCATAATCATTCTGAAATCATTTTAAAGTAGTAGTTTAAAGCTAGTTAAAAACAATTTGTTGTTGTTGTAGGAGCTTCAGACATCCTACAAGTTCCAGCCGAATTAAAATATAATTATTATTTGTCTATTTTTCGGTTCCTTATCTTATACATATCTTTCTTAGAAAATATTTTGGAAAAAAATCTCCCCGAGCGATTATGAGCGAAATGTCAAGGATTTCGTAAAGATGTTAATTGCAAAAAATAGTGATTAAATAAATACGACACTTTTATAAGACTTTATTTAAAATAGCTCAATAAACTACAGAAAACCTTTTTCTGAATAGATGCTGAGTGTTTAATTGGAAAATTGTGCAGAATTAGAGAATAACGTACTTGATTCATTTTTAATAATTTTAACAAATATTTATAAAAACTGCTACAATAAAATAATTTACAGCAATAGAAAAAAACTCCAAATTTTGAAAGTACTTAAGATATTCAACCTTTCAAAAGAAAGAATATTGCAGCGTGAAAGTTTTGATTTGTTTCTTTTTTAAGCTAGTGAGATTTTTAAACCAGCCATATAATGTCTTTGAATTTGATCAATGAATCGTTTTAATTTTGTAAGCATGCGTGTTTACCTTATAGTCGCGAGGTTTCCGTTTTCGGTTTATAATATGAAGGCGCTCTTAAATATAAATCTACTCAGGTAAAATAAAAGAGGCTGCAATTTAACTTACAAATATGAATTTATAAAACTCATTCCAAAAAGTATACACGAAACCATGTTGCATAAATTATAATATTTAAATTAAATTATTTGGTAAAACATTTTTTCTTATAATTAAATCCTGAAATTCTTACTTTAGCTGGCCACAAATTCAACTTAAAATCACACTCGCCAGTTAACGTTTTTTACAAAAGTATTCCTTTGCAAAATATTTCATAACATTTTCACTTTCTCGACAATCAATAACTTGATAATTTTAAGGCTCAGCGAATCACCTTCAAAACAGGTAAAAGCGTAATCAGTTACAAACATTTGTAATAATTACAACTGCATTATCAAAAACTCAGTTTAAGCAAAAAAATTCTCCTGGATAGATACATCGAGCAATAACTCATCACTTCCGGGTTAGTTAAGAGGTAACTCAATCTGCTGTTGTCTGTTACGCGCTATTACCGAAACAAGTACCGCATAAACGTAATTATGACCCCTGTGATAACCCCTCGCAGAAAGACGATTGCGCCCGATTCGAGGATTAAAATTAGCAAAAAGCTTCTGCAAGCACTTGCTTGCGAAGCAATCAAAAGTAGCTCAATTTGCTGCAGTACATTTTAATTACATATAAGAGTTTTCACGAGGAGCTTGACAGTATGTCGTACAAAAACCATTTCAATAAACCTCTATGCGCCTCTATATTCTTCTCATCCTTACAGCTCGCGAGGACAGACTCAGTCGCAGTACTTGAATTTCGGAAATCCGGAGCAAGAAGGCAAAGCAGAAGCAGAAGCAACAGAACAGGGCTCGAGGTCTTTTGTGGGTGGGGAATTAAAGGAAGGAACTAATATTTGAACATAAATAAATAAACCATCGTTTCAGTTGGAACTCATGGCATGGGCCAAGCTCAAAGTCAGTTCTCATCCGGGGATTGCTCAGAGTGTGGACCGCAGCCAGCCTACGGTAGAATGCTTTTCGATAAAAACTTGTTGATTACACTTAAACAGATTTTCTAGAGCCACCACCGGATCCGTTCAGAGCATTACCCGGTCCATATGGGGAGATTAAAACACCTGGAGCAAGACCTCCATCAGGGGCACCAGGTAGAGTTCAGCCGGGACAATTGGGATATGGACAACCAGGCGCGCCAGGTTATGAACAATTAGGTGCTCCAGGATTCGGTCAGCCGGGTATTCCAGGACAAATTCAACCTGGTGGTCCGCAAGGGATATTGAGACCAGGAACTGTAGATTATGGCCAAACAGGCCAAGCACAACCTGGTGCTCCAGGCCTCGGTCAACCTGGACAGGCGCAACCAGGTACTCCAGGATATGGGCGACCTGGGCAGGTGTCGCCAGGAGCTCCAGGTTATGGACAGCCTGCCCAACCAGGAACTCCCGGGTATGGCGCGCCTGGACAAGTACAACCCGGTGGTCCAGGATACAGACAACCAGAACAATTACAACCAGGAGCTCCAGGATATGACCAACCTGGGCAAGTACAACCAGGAGCACCAGGTTTTAGACAACCTGGGCGTATAGAACCTGGTGCTCCAGGATTTAGGCAACCTGGGCAAGTGCAGCCAGGAACACCAGGTTATGGACAACCTGGCCAAGTGCAAGCTGGAACTCCAGGATATGGCCAACCTGGGCAAGTACAACCGGGAGCTCCAGGATATGGACGACCAGGTCAAGTGCAACCCGGCGTTCCTGGATATGGACAACCTAGCCAAGTGCAGCCTGGAACCCCAGGTTATGGACAACCTAGCCAAATACAACCTGGAGCACCAGGATACGGCCAACCTGGGCAAGTACAACCAGGTGCTCCACGATATGGTCAGCCTGGCCAAGTACAACCTAGCCAAGTGCAGCCTGGAACCCCAGGTTATGGACAACCTAGCCAAATACAACCTGGAGCACCAGGTTATGGACAACCTGGCCAAGTACAGCCTGGAGCTCCAGGATATGGTCAACCAGGGCAAATACAGCCGGGAACTCCAGGATATGGACGACCAGGCCAAGTGCAACCCGGCGCTCCAGGATATGAACAACCTGGCCAAGTGCAACCCGGCACTCCAGGATATGGACAACCTAGCCAAGTACAACCTGGAGCACCAGGTTATGGACAACCTGGCCAAGTACAGCCTGGAGCTCCAGGATATGGTCAACCAGGGCAAATACAGCCGGGAACTCCAGGATATGGACGACCAGGCCAAGTGCAACCCGGCGTTCCTGGATATGGACAACCTACCCAAGTGCAGCCTGGAACTCCAGGTTATGGACAACCTACCCAAGTGCAGCCTGGAACTCCAGGATATGGTCAGCCTGGCCAAGTACAACCAGGAGCTCCAGGACAAGTACAACCACAAGACATAAGAAGGCCAGACGGATTGCAGCCAGGACAAGTGCAGCCAGGACAAGTGCAGCCAGGACAAGTGCAGCCAGGACTAGTGCAGCCAGGAGCACCAGGGTACGGACGACCAGGACAAGTGCAACCAGGAGCTCCAGGATATGGACAACCCAGCCAAGTGCCACCAGGGACTCCAGGTTATGGTCAGCCTGTTCAACCTGGAGGGCCGGGATATGGACGACCTGGGCTAGTGCAACCAGGACTTCAACCAAGCGATCTTGGCGGATTATATACTACAAGAGGTTCGTATCCATATAAAAAATTGACTTGCAATAGATTTCAAAATAATTTATAGCCGAGGGTCGAGAGCAGACTCTTATAGATGAGCGTGGAGGTCTCACAGTTTTAGTAGGCTCTGGCGGACCTCATCAAACTGTTATATCTGATGGTAAACCTGGGGCTGATGGTGTCCACATAATTCCGGGACAAGTGGGAACTGCTGGTGTCTCTAAGCAAACTGTTTACCGTGGTGAGGGTGGTGGATTGACTGTCTTGGTCGGAACTGGCGGGCCCACTCAAACTGTTCATCAATACGCTGCAGGTAATCCAAATTGCGAACAAGAAAACAAAATACTACATAAAAATCATTAGGGAGCTGCTGTGGACCTGATGTCTCTCGACCTGGGCTACAAAGTAAAAATTCTCATATTTTGATCGATTCCCACTTTAACTCAAAATTATTCAAAAGCAGAAGGAACTGTAGTAGGAGCCACAGGGGCGTTTGGGATTACTGGTGTAGGAACTGGTGGACCGGATGCACTCACAGGCATTTGGCCTAGTGGAGTCGCACCAAGTGGAGTAGGGGCTGGAGGAGTTGGCCCTGGTGGAATTGGACCTGGTGGAGTTAGCCCTGGTGCAATTGGACCTGGAGGAGTAGGACCTGGTGGAGTTGGACCTGGAGGAGTAGAGTCTGGTGTGTATGGACCGACTGAGGTCGGTCCTGGTGGTGTTGGTCCCAGTGGACTTGGACCTGGAGGTGTTGGTCCCACTGGACTTGGACCTGGAGGTGTTGGACCGGGTGGAATTGGACCTAGTGGAGTTGGACCCAATGGAATTAGGCCAGGGGGTATAAGACCTGGGGGAACAGGGCCAGGCGCAGTTACCCTGGGCGGAATTGGTCTTGGCGGGGTCGGAACCGGTGGAGTCGTACTTAGCGGTGTTGGACTAGGAGAAATAGCACCTAGTGGCATTGGAGCAGGAGTAGGACCTACTGGATTTGGGCCGAATGGGTTTGGCCCCAGCGGAGTTGGTCCTAGTGAAATAGGGCCTAGTGGTGTTGGAGCAGGGGGAATAAGACCTGGTGGAGTTGGCCCTAGTGGAATTGGTCCTAGTGGAATTGGCCCTGGTGGAGTTGGCCCTGGTGGCATTGGTCCCGGAGGAGTTGGACCCGGGGGTGTTGGCCCTGGTGGGATCAGTCTTGGCGGAGTTGGTCCTGGTGGAGTTGGTCCTGTTGGAGTTGCACCTGGAGGAGCTGGCCCTGGTGGAATTGGTCCTAGTGGCGTAGGTCTTACTGGAATTGGGCCTAGTGGTATTGTATCAGGCGGTTTTGGTCCAAGCGGGGTAGGACCTGGAGGAATTGAACCCAGTGGATTTGGCACGAATGGAGTGGGCCCCGGCGGAATTGGACCAGGAGGATTAGGGCCTAGTGGAGTTGGGCCTGGAGGAGTTGGGCCAGGAGGTTTAAGGCCTGGGGCCGCTGGGCCTAATGGAATTAGACCAGGAGGATTAGGACCTGGTGGAGTTGGACCAGGGGGAGTAAGACCAGGAGGACCTGGAGGAGTGGGACCAGGAGGATTTGGAGGAGTTAGCCCTACCGGAGTTGGTCCGGCTGGAGTTGGTCCCGGTGGCGTTGGTCCTGGGGGAGTTGGGCCTAGTGGTGTTGGTCCTGGTACGTTCGGCCCAGGTGGAGTTGGACCTGGTGGTATAAGCCCAGGTGGTATAGGTCCCAACGGATTTGGACCTGGTGCGCTTGGCGCTGGTGGAGTTGGTCCTGGTGGAGTTGGTCCTGGTGGAGTTGGTCCTGGTGGAGTTGGTCTTGGTGGAGTTGGTCCTGGTGGAGTTGGTCCTGGTGGAGTTGGTCCTGGTGGAGTTGGTCCTAGCGGTGTTGGGCCTGGTACTTTTGGCTTTGGTGGAATAGGTCCTGGTGGAATTGCTGGCGGAGGTGCAGTGGGTGGAGTCAGCGGAGGTGCAGTGGGTGGAGTCAGCGGAGTCGGAGGGGTCGGTGGAGTCGGAGGGGTCGGTGGAGTCGGAAGGGTCGGTGGAGTCGGAGGAGTTGGTGGAGTCGTTGGACCGGGTGCTGGAGGATTCGGCGGGGTTAGTGAATTTGGAGTTGGAGGAGATGTATCTGGAGCTGGCGTTGGTGGTGCTTTGGTTGGAGTAGGAGACGATTCCTTCTCTCAAGCTGAATCTTCAGTAAAGGATGGACAAGCTCTGGCTAGTGCTCAAGGAAAAAAAAACGGAGGAACCGCGCAGACACAAGTTTCAGGAACATACAGTGGAAGTGGCTCTTTTAGTGCAAGTGCTATGACTTCAGACAGTGAGCGATCTGCTAATGCTCAGGTAAAGATACCATTTAAATTGACATGTTTATTGTAAATATTAAACTTAAGGTAAGTGGAAATAACGATGGAGCAATGAGTCAAGCTCAAGGACAAGGAGGTGTGGGAAAATCGCAGTCCCAAGTGCAAGTTAACTCAAAAACTGGGGGAACTACCGCAACATCTCAGAGTGGTGGTTATTCTCATCAGAGTCAAAGCGAGGTAATAACATTGGCCAAATTTCATTAATTCTACCATCCGGAAAAAAACTGTTTGTACAAAGGTTCAAGCCAATGAAAAAGGTGGATTAGCTGATGCGCAATCAAGTGGACCTGGTCAAACATCATCCCAAGCTCAAATTGGTTTTAGGCCACAAGGTTCAAATACCGAAAATGATAATCCCATTTTCAACGGTGGTGGACAAGCATCCGCCCAGTCGGGAGCTCTGTCAGGACAGAGTCAGTCACAAATACATGGAAACTTTAAGTATGATTTCAAAATAATTGAGTCTTTAACGAGCAATTCGGATTTATTTTAAGGTATGGTATTTCTTACCATGGTGCTGCGCAAGCTGCGTCTGGAACTAAGGAGCAAGTAGCCACGTACAGAGAACAAAACAGGGGTCTATTTCAGACCATAAGTCAATTCGGCAATTCTCCAAGGTACGCATGATACAAAATCAGTTTTATTATGTTATCAGTTATCTATTTTCCTTAAAATATTATATACAGTGCCATAACAGAAAGAGTGGAAGCGACGTACGGTCAAAGTTCGTACCCAATTAATGTGTACCCTGGGAACGACCTGCAGCTGAGAGCTTCCAAATCGGAATGTAAGGCTCACTTAATCCCCGACCTATAAAATTTTTATTAGAGTGCAGTTTTTTAATCTGCAGCAACTCAAACGGTAAAGCTGGATGAGGAAATCGAATATGAAGACGAAGAGGAAGATCCCGATTACGATGAAGAGGACGAATACTACCCAGAGAATACGTATAAAATAGAACCGAAGTCTAGCAAAACTGAGACCGAAACGAAACTAGCTGAAGCCAAAAAGGATCACCACTCAACGACGACATCAAAGTCAACAAGCTCAACATCAACCACCACATCAAAACCGGGAGATAGTAAAAAATTCACACAAAATTCACCCACCCAAAAGCAAGAAGCCACAGTATCCTCCAGTACCAACCAATTCTCAATCGTTCAAAAGCAAAATGGTCGGACCTTCCGTTTCCCTCCGAAAGCGACAACGGAGAAGATACCTGACGGTTTTAGAGGTACAATCAATACCGAGCACAAGTTCCACACCAAGAACCTGGCAACGAAATCCGATTCGAAGAACGACGTGGACGACGGTAGTGACATCAAAACCCCTGATAGCTACGTAACAGTTACGAAGTCAGTCACTGGAAGTCTGGATACCAGCAAGAATCCACCTGTTGAGAACAAAAACTTCTCGTCAACATACTACACAAAATCATCCACTTGCGGTTATTTCACCTTCTCCTGCAACATTGTCTACGGAGCGAATGGCAGGAGCAAGATTTGTCGGCCGAAAACGCCGGCGAACGGAAAATGCTAGTTGTAAAGTGTAGTCGATTTTCCTTAGAATAGATGTCCTGTTTCCCATGCTACATTTGAACATTCTAGGAATTCCCTTTCTCCCTGTCACATTTAGCGGGCAGCTGCAATGCTCCCCCTGTCACTTCTTCGCATGCTAGTATTCCCTTAAATTATGCTGAGATCTTATTTGTCAACTACCCTGGAAGAATTATATTTTAAATTTAAATTTGTAGAACTGCCCTTTTACTGCCAACATTAGTGCAACTAAACCTTCATTTTATACTTAATAATAATAATTCATAGACCCAACTGTTAACGTAATTTAAGAGTTTTGGAGCGTAATAAATAACTAAAATGAAATCAATTGCCTTTTTAATAACATTAGTAGTTATTTTACAGGAAATAATACCGACACAAATTGGAGTTAATTGTTGATTAAAAGTTCCAGATTGCAATTTATGTAGGTAAAATGTGGTAATATCAAGTAGAATATCAAATTCATAAAATGGATTATAAATTTAAAATTTTAATGTATAATTGGAAAAAAAACCATAAAAACTCAAGATTCTATTAGCCAATTGTCCTCTTAAATAAATAGGGCTTATATGAGCGACTCTAGTATTCAAATTCTAATATAAATTTTTTCAACTCAATTGTGATAAAATAAATGGCATGAGTACCAAAGTAAAGATGAAAACATTATTTTATTAAAAATGAAGTAGGTTTACGAGGAGTCTTGTAAGGTTCCCAATTAAAACACTATTTTTGGTAAATGTTTTTACTATTTTTATTGGACACAGCATTACTGTTATTTTGCCAAATTTTATAAGAATTCATTTACATTTTTTTAGTTAATGCAATTTCACATAAATTGTTTATTTGCAATAATGTTTAGTTAAGTTTATGATATAAAACAGCCACAGGGTTCTCATTTGTAATTTTTTTATAAGAGTACTAAAAACACACATACAATAAAGGTACAAAGATATTGTGGTGATCTTCATCTTAAGTAACACCTCCACGTCTCTCGTCTAGTCTATCTAATGCTTCGCTGCTTTCAAAGATATTCTGCTTGCTCACACGCAATAATCTAAAGTAATATTTCTTCTTTTTTCTGCAATTTTTTTTATTAAAGACATATTGTATGTGGTTCCAATTAATTCGGTGTAATATTTCTTTATAAATCCCCGCCTTTGTACATAGATAATAAGAAATTGCATTGATGCATCTAGAGAAATTCACTGGTAAATTTCTACTTTGGATATCTTGTGTTTAATCTGAAGAGATATTTATTGGAATTTGTAAACATCTACTTCTTAAAATCAATGCTTTGTGTACGGAAAAACTATTTTAGATTTTTTTCTTTTTTTAATTTATTAAATTAATTATCCAAGCGTTCGCTCCTTATTAAATTTTATACTGCTGTGCAACTTTTGTTATAAAATGGTGGAAAATGTGAAAAATAATATATTTAAAATTAAAAAAAATATCTCACTATTATTAATTTTAATTGAATATTTTACAGTTCGGTAGCATGAATACAAAATTAGTTTTTTAGTTCCCTTTGAGCTCTCCCAAAACATAAAAAAATGGGTGCTATTTTAGTTAACAACTACTTCTCAATTAAATTATACTAAAAATATAAATGAAATTGATTAGTCTGTTTCGGCTCAGTTCGTAATTTGAATCAGAATAATTCGTAAATATTATATTTGCGTTTTTTTTTATTTTTTTTAAGATATCAAACTATAACTTCAGTTGCAAAATTAACTACAACAGAAGAATGTCTGATCGGCTTGTGTATCATTATCTAGATTCCCCATACGTTTATGCAGCAGTTTCAAATTTAGAAATTTAAAAAGATAAACACCAATGCAGTAATAAATAAACTCACAGCTCCAGCGGGATATTTATATAAAATGTGGAAAGTATAAACCCAATTTTTATAACAAAACTTTCATTTCATTTTTATAAGCAAAGAGTTTCGTATTTCATTCACTTGATGGGATTTTTTTCCGTCATGCTTTTTAAAAATATACACACGTTCATAAAAATCCAAAGTAATGAAACGTATGCTCGTCAAAGGGACAGCAAATAGTTCCATTATAAATTTTAAGTGTATGGTAATAAAATTTAAAAAAATAGTTATAGTACGTTAGTCGCCATATCTCCTTGACGATAATACTCGTCAATAAGAGCTTACTGGCTAATGACTCCTTGCTCTTTTTTTTTACATGTTAACGAAGAAATAGCACTAAAAAATCAACTAGAGCTTGCGCTCGCTTAAGAATGCCAGTAATATACTTAAAACTCTTGTTATAGTACAATAATTCAAGACAATTTTTGGCCTAGATGCGACATATTTCTCTTTGAGAAAAAGAAATGAATATGAAACCTCTACGCAGCCTCAAAAAACCGAATTCTCGGGCAAGTATTCTCCTTGCAATTTAGACAAAGATTTCGATTTATCCGAAATTAATAACAATGTATTTTATATTAGGGAGAGCAACTATAAAAAATTACACCTTTGTTAGCTACTCGAACGCTGTACCAGAGAATAATAAAAATATGGGAATAATAAACTAATGTAAAGATAAATATTTGCATAACAATTACAAATGTATTTGAATAAAATGATTTAAAATTATACACTGGGATAGATATTGAAAACAATTTTAAATATAAAACTATTGTAGTACAATATGCACAATTTTTTTTAATTTTTAATCAGTAATTACAGAACGATTTGTAATGCTTAACAATATAAAATAAAAAATAAAACAAAAGTAAACACATAAGTGAAAAAATTCAGTTGCTATTAAGCAGACGACGCTATGAACAATTAGAACGAATTTGTGTATAGCACGATAATATAGTAAATTGTAACGAACACTTGTTAGACATCAAGTATTACATATAAATATCATTAATAATATCAATTAACGTTTTGTATTTAATTTGCATCGTGTGTTTTTTTCTTTTTGTTTACTAAAACACCTAAGTTTATTGTTGTCATCTCCTTCTAATCAGTTCAGTGTAGAATTTGTTAAGAAACGTTAAAATATCGGTAATTATCTTATATAAATGCCTTTGCACTCATAATAAGTAATGTTTTATTGAATTGTTTAATGATTTCTTTAATTGTTTTACGCGTTTCTTTGCCAAGGTGTCAATCTCGGTAATTTGTTAATCTGTGTGTGTATGTGCCGCTCTAATTCTACTGTATTAATCCTACCTTTGTCGTATATAAACTTGAATATAAAAATATTTTATTACATTTCTTCTCTATGTTACATATAAAACAATCTACTGTATTTTTGTTATTAATGGATTCTTAAAAAAGAATTGCAACTCCACAAACAGCATTATGTCATCATTACTTCTGTTCTCGTTATTGTATTTTCATTTTCTTTTTTGATAAAAGTTGTATTGAAAAATGACTTACGTGCTCACTAAAATCCATCTTGTTCAATTAATCCACTTGTAGTAATAGAATTACGTTGAATTTTAATTGATACAGTTTGTGTCTGTAAACTTATGCAACATTTATAAACTCTATTTACATACAGTCATGCTATGGTACATCTATGTACAAGTCTAATAGGTTGGCGTTATCTGTATTGTTTGAAAATGAGTTGACCTATATATGTACAGTTTAAATTGGTCAGAAAAACTACGTCTCCGAGAAGTAATAAGGAAAATTGAAACGAAACACCCTCGATCCACCTACCACCAGTTACAATACTACGGGTTTTCAAGTCTCTTTGAGTTTCTGTATACTTCTAAAAATGTTAGTTGACAACAGGGGAAAAATGTTTTTAAAATTTGCCTAGAAAGAATATAGGCGACCTCGAAGAATGAAAGGATTTTCCTTTTTTCAGTTTCAACTCCTTTGGACGGTTTTAATGCATTATATCAGCTGTAGAATAGATCTAGACATCTACGGTAAGTTAGCGAACGCTGAGAAGCCTCTTAAGCAGCATTTAGAAAATGATTGTTCAGAAAAACATCGGTAGCTATTCGGTTGGTGCGGTATAAATGGTGGGAACAGTGCTAAAGCTCATTTGTTGCAAGAAAATTTTATAATTGATCCTTTTTGGTCTTTTCGAATTTGTTTGTCCAGCTAAAAATTAAATTTCGAATAGACATTTATTAAATCCCTTAAAATTTACGTTTAAACGACGAAACATGAACGAACATTTCAGTTTTGTTTTTGTAGTCCTCGCCTAATTTATGTATAGTTGCCATCAAAATACTCTTATGTTTATTGATAAATGCTTTTGGCCTTTAACACACAAAAAGCGCAATATACTTTTAAACACCTAATGATCAAGCAGCTTATGTAGCAAGTGGTAAACCGCAATGAAACCAGTTTTTCAGCTAGCAATTACTAGATATTAGTGTTTTACTATAGTCCGAGATATTGCGCAAAAATGTGTTCATTACTGATTTGCTAAGCTATTACTACGAAATGTTGTCTCTAGAGGATCGATATCTGTTATAGTCCTGCTTTAGATTTCATTCATAATATCACTACTTAGTGTGAAACCTTAGGTAGGACTGGAGGAAAATTAAATAGAAAAATATTTAAATGAATTAATTACACTTCTAAAGAATAAGAATCGAATTGCAATATGGAAAGTCTGACCAAATCATGTTTTTGGTCACTATTTTTATGTTGTAACCAGCAAACGATTACTTCCGTTGTCCGAATAAGTGTAGTGTCATCTCAAAGATGTATTATGATATCGAAGGTCTAGAAAAAAATACCTTGAAATACCCCAAGTTTAGCAACCTGAAAGTGTTTCAAACTAGCTTTTTCCTTTATTGTATAATAAACTTACTGAATAATTTTAAAACTTTTAAAGTACCAATAAAGTACAAATTCGTCATCTGCGTCACCATAGACATGTGTTCAACTCGATTACATTTTCCAATCAGGTAAAGAAAAGAAGAATAAACTAATTTCATCCTATTTTACCACTTGCAATTATAAAATTTACAGTATAAAACATTTGCAACACTACGGTCAGATAGAAGGTTAAAACTTGATATTTAATGAGCGCGACTTAAATAACGCTAAATATAAAATACTTTTAAACACTTCACATAAATTGGTCGATAGCGACAGGGACTCTAGCGAATATTTTCTAGAATTGTTCTTAGTGTTCAGCTCAACGAATCAAAAAAACACTCAGTAGTAACTCACTGAGCATGGATTGTACGTTAACATTACGATTATCATCATACACCTTCTAAAGATGGTGCTAAATTTCTTGCACATGCATACAAAAGTGTGTTTTATTACACCAATGAAACGCGAATATCTAGTACCATCTAACTAGACACAACACGAATCCCGCTAACCATTTATTTTTGTCACTTTGTGTGTTTTAGTACAGCTAAAGGCTATTTTAGTGGCTTTTCTCATTTAAGTTTTAACGTAGTATTTTGGTCTCTCATAGCTCGGATTTTCTACTGCCTAAAAGCTTTCACATTTCGTAAAAATACAAAAAATTTCACGAATAGTTAAAAAGTCCTAGTAAATCGAATAATTTTAATATAAGTGAAAAAGAGGATCAACGTGAAAAAGAGAGACGACAGACTGTCAAAGAAGGAACAACAACCTTTAAATACTCTTCAAACTTTTTCTGTTTACTTGATTTTAAATACTTTTACTTCTTTTTAAACGTCTCTTGTTTTATTCTCTTAGCTTATTTTAAGTCTACTGTTTTGTTTTGTTTATAAATACAAGTGTTAAAAATCACAATAACAAACCCCATAAAACGGATATTTGAAAGTTACTCCTTTAATTAGTCATATTTTTATTGTTAGAGTAATTTGTAAGGACGAAAAACGTTTATAAATCCTTTATTATCAGCTACTCGTAGATACACTGATTCCCTACGCACGTTAAATGTTTCCTGTTAAACTTTTATTTTTATATAAATCGTTTGTATTGTGGAATATTAAGGCATGTGTTTTTTTAGTTTCTACAAGATGTCTTGAATATCTATGACTATTAAATAAAATTTGTTTGCAGTAATTTCATAGTCTTGCTTTTTTTCTTTCTTTTTAAACATTTTTATTTCCAAGGAAAATATTTCAAAAATATTAGTTATCATTTTCTAGCCATCGCACAGTCTCTAAACGTATTCAAATTCTAGATTGGCTTTATTCAAGGTCATAATTGTGTGCAATTTTTTCCTAGAGATGTTTAAAAGTAAAATATAATTTGAGAAATTACACAAGATTTAATAGATTCTACTTTTTGTAATTTTTCAACTCCATTAAATTTTAGTAAGTCTGTCGTGGTTTTTAGTTAACAACTTTCAGTTCTTCGAATTAAGAAGAACAAATCGTCATAAAGACGTTATTTAAACTTGAGTGCACGTAATTTTACTTACAACCCTACGCAAAGCCAATGCCCTTTAGAAATTGCATCAATAGGAAAACTCTAAATCATGGAATATTAATTAATTTATCATACAGGAAAATCAAACATTTTGCACAAAATCGTCTGCCAGTGATTGAAATACATGCACTACACTTTCCGATTAAATATAAATACAAAATTTGTCTAACAACTAAATTTAGTGAAGCCTTTTAAATTTTTCTTTTTGTTTTGATTAAATGCTTATGTTTATCCTTTCATTTTGTTATATAAAATGTTTTAAGTCTTCTAGTTCGATAAGCTAAACTCTAGCTAAATTCTTTTTTTAAAATTTTGATAATTCATTCAACTCCTAAGGTATATAATTTGTGATTGCGTTAGTATAAAAAATAAACGCTTGCTTGAATAATTTTTTAAATTCTAATTTACTATATATTGTTTTAAAAAATCATTATAAATCTGTTAATTTTATTTATAAGATTTTTGAAAATTTCTATTATGTGCTTACTTTACAACAATTTCTATAATTCTATGTCTTGAGTGTTATTGATTTTAATATTTAAAACTTACTTTCTCTTAATTTCTAAAACATAAATAAAAGCTCTCCAATGTCCTACTTGTATGGAAGGCTAAAATAAAAATCCAAGTGACATGAAAGGAAAGAAAATAAAATAACCTCTTCAGAAAAAACTAAACTCTAAGTTAAATGCATTTAAGCATTTCATATGCATACTAGATCAAACAATAAAAACATACTTCCGATGGGCATTTTTCGCAATTAACAACAGATTTGCAAATCCCTTTAGAGAAACGGTGCTCGTCTACTCAGGCATCGCCTTATCACGAATAAATGTTTATGAGATCTTCAACTCTACTTCCGTAAAATATACATTTTTTTTACTTTTGTAACAAAAACTGTAATCAATGCAGCCGATGCAATCTTTCTTTTTATATTCCGAAATTAATAAAACATTCTTGGGGGGAATATAAAAAAATACATTAATTATCTGTCCAGTTCCCCGAATGCAGAAATCTAGGGTAAAACAAAAGAGGAAATTGTTACAATTACGCCATAAATAATTGAAAGTTGAAAATGGAGTACTCCACGTGAGTAGCATACGCGAGCGTACGAGAATGCCTAGACGCAAATCTTCAGGGTTTTCTAGCCCATATATTGAAATTCAATGATTTAGTGATTTTATTTTCACGACTTTCCGTAAGAAGAGATGATGAAACACAAAAATTAACCAGAACAAACTCGACAACTTCCAATAGTTCTTATGTAACATCCCCTGCAAAACTTACAACCAAAACGAAGGACTTATGAAGATATTTTATTTTTTTATCGATTGCCTTCTCCCACAGGCAACTTAAAATTGCACAATATCAGTAGAAAATAATCACTTAATTGCGTTTTGTAAAGGAAATGAAGAAAATCAAAAATAAAAAAAACATAAAATTTCTAATAAAGTAAGCAGTTTTAGTTTAATAACTTTTTTGTTATTTGTACAATATTTGATATATTATATAAAGTAAGGACTATCTATACAAACAACCTCAAAAATATACACAAAATTCTTTTTTTATTATCATTATCATTATTTTTCTCTGAAGATAATTTTTCCCTTTGCTAGTTTGTGTGTGTTAAGTAAGCACATAATAAAATTTCTCGTTATTTTTTATACATACAGAGAAAGTAGATAAAATAGTAATAAACTTTTACACAAAATCTCGCAATTTAATGTCGACGATTAAAATGTGTGTGTATAAGACATTAACAGAAAAATTATTATTATTATTATTTTGTGTTCTCCGTTTCTCATTGCATTTTTCAACTTAACTTCTATGAGTGATATCCATGTGAAACACTTAACATAATAAGTTACAAATTAACTCAAGAAAAGAAACTCATGCATTAAAACGTTAATCTCTACTAAAAGATATAAATGATCCCGACAAACACTTTATTATTTGTAAAATACATAAGCAAAGAACTTACAAAAAGAACTTTTATCTCCTACCAACGAGTGTTATTTTTTGTTATAAAATTACTTTTTTTCTTTTTAATCTTTAGTTTGTAAATTGCAGTGAAACGTTTTTGTGTAATCAGTTCCGATAAGTTTTATCACTATTATATGCAAGCACAGAAAACTAATAATAACGTCTACAATTAGGATAATGTTGAGGAAAATTCTTAATTTTTGTTATTTTCATTTTGATATTTGAGTAGGTACACAATCACAACGATTCAGTTTTTATGTAAAATGGAGCAGTCGTAATAGTTTCAAATAGTATTGGATTCCTTTCCCCTTTAATATTTATCATCAACGAAAATTTCAAGAGATCTAAGCAACCGCAGTGAGACAAGTAGAAATCACACATATAAAAATATTAAATGAATTTGAAAATGTAAAAATAGAGAAAATAATTATATATAATAGACGTTTGCGAAATCTTTTTTTATAAAATCAAATTTTTCTGAAAACTAATTCGATTCATTGTTATACATTTTAAGCAATAATTTTAAACGAACTTAATCTACTTATACTCTACGAAAAAAGAAATTAAAGATTAAAGGGTCGAATTTTCTGAAATTATAAACTATTCAATAATAAAACCGATATTCGTGTTATTTGTTATACGATTTCTTAACAATGCAATAATTTCTTTGCTGCGTTATAGTTTTCTAGGCTTTCTACTTGGCAAAGAAATTATAAAATATGACTCTGGATTCAAATTTTTGTTTAATAATAGTACGAATTGCTGTGAGATGGAATACTTAATTGAAAATGTATTTTCACACGATACAGCATTTTTAAAACTCCTTAGACTTTTCGCATCCATGATTTACTACAAAGTCACAGATGAAATGTTGTGATTTCATAATTGAATGTGGTTTGTGCAACGTGGCGAATAATTGAAAGTGTATATCCGATAGAATCTCGCCGTCAATAGCACGAAATACTCTTTTACTGCTTGACAGTAAGAAAATATAACTGATATTATCGTATCAAGTGCCTTTACATAGAAAAATAAAACTTGTTTATATTTACCTTTCCGAAAATGTCTACACTTGAATTAGCACGTACTATGGACATTTAAAACAGGGAGACTAATTTTGTTTTCTATTCCTCTTTTATATTTAAAAAGTTAAATCGTCACACTCAGTAAACATATTAAAATTATCTTCTGTGAATTGTTTAGAGATGATTATCCAATGATACTAAACTGTTTCCCTGTCTGCATGTAAAACACGAATATTAAATTTACATATTACCGTCCAAAAAGTATTTCTTAACACAATAAAGATGTTCAAAAAACAACTGAGCAAATAAATCTTACTAAAACACGTTAGTTACAATGACCTACCATTACGCAGTACGATAAAAGAAACAATAGGTTTTCAAAAGTTTTCAAAAGGCTCGATGAACGAGCAACGTCCATCTAAACTTTTAGTAAAAACCGGCTCAAACTGAAGAACGAATACAATAAATCTTTAAGTATATTCATGCATTTTTACTTTAATTAGTGGATAGTTAGTGTTTATATAATTCGATTTTGTACTGGTCTTCTACATTTTTATTTTCGAATTATGAGATAAAAATACAAACAAAAATACGAACTATTTGCAATAATATTCTCAAGTTCACATTCAAAAGTTTTAAATTATGTGTTTGATTTTAGAAGCGTAAGGTTATCATCTAATTAAATTCCTAAAGATTATAATTATTAATTCGGTTAATTTAAAGCATAATATTTAATAATTCACCCCTTTGTTTTAGCGTGTAAAAAATGCTAAAGTAAAATTCATAATACCAGTTGACTAATATAATAAGTTATTTGAAATATGTGTATGATCGCCTCAACATTTTAAGGAAAATTAATGATTGCGTTAGTAAGATTATAATGTCTATTTTATAAAATGTTCATAAATCCATTCTTTCCTAAAACTATCACGACTGTTCCTTGCTCGTAAAATTATGCAAACTAAAATCAATCCAAAGGTACACTTAATAAAACAAAAATGATCAAAAATCTAAACACTTAAGAACATCATCCATCATATCTACGATATATATATATATTTATTAAATCTTAGGCCATGTCAGGATACCATCGCGCCGTGTCTGCGTAAGTAAAATGCATGCAATACCCGCGAACGCGTCTTTCTTCCTAGCAATAAGAATACGAATGCCCTCACTAGCGTAATAATGCGTACAGTAATAATAGTAATAGCAATAATAGCAATGACAATAAAAATGTTAACAGCATCAAATGGTTATCAGTAATAATGTAATTCTTTGTTTCTCGCATACATATAAACTACATCACATAACATATTATTTGTGTTGAATATACCTCTGTACTTGACCATTTACTTAACTCTACGCAGTTGCTGATATAATCTTAGTACTGGTCTCTATAAGAATTTTTTTTTTGTTGCTTTTTTATTTATAAAATAAAATAATGTAGAGGGACATGTGAATGTCGGTCCCTCATTAAAAGTCGAAAATAATCGAAAAATTAATCTCTACAAAAAAAAAAAAATAATAATAATAAACACCTTCGCCGGGTTGCAGTGGGAACCACACCCTTCAGTAACATGATGTTCCACAAACTCATATATAAAATACAAAGGGAGAATAAAACGAATAAACTCAACTCGATTTCTGCTAACCACTACTACGAAGCAAATCTTAATCACGTAAGTCCCACACTAAATAGTAATGCCAAAGATCCTCCGGCGCCAGGAAGGTTTCTTCAGTTCGGGGAGGTGATCCCCGCGAAAACAATCCGTGTTTAACATCTAATCTAAATCACAATAATATTTGAAAATTGGTGCAAAGGTTATAAACAATCGCAATTGCTCTGGCTCTCTGTCCAGCCATCGTTTTTTCCCTTATGACCGCGTTTCCCCGGCAGTTGCGATCTCCATATACTTTTTGGTGAATGTCCTGTTACTTAGACCCTGTGTTTGTCCTCTTGTCTCGATCTTAGCAACATCAGCCACCTTACCAGCGTCGTTATCTCATCGAATCTCTTCAGTAGGTCCACTAACTTTCTGTTGGTTTATGAAAAATTTGCAAAATAGAAAATAGATTAGCGACTTTGTAAGAGTTCTCCATTTTGGCAAACTCACTCGTTCCGAGTTACTCCCCATACCATATGTTCGTCGGAGCGTAGTGACCATGCTTATTCGCCACCTGGGCTGGACTCAATGGACCAAACTGGCTGTATTGCGTTGGGAACTGGATATGAGCTGGCAACGGGTGCGAAGGTAAAACCTGGAAGCGATTTTCATAGAAATATAATCAAACTTTGATGTAAGACAGTATTTATCAAAAGAGAGGACTTACTTGTCTGCTAGATCCATTGTGAGCTGGGGGTGGTACGACTCTGTTATAGTTTTGATATGGAGCTTGAGATACGAAAACGGTCGGCCTTCGATACATGTCACCCTGTGCATAGATTTCCTGTTGCAAAACACCTGCAGGAGACCCACCAATCGGAGTGTTCGACTGGTGCTGTTGGCGATAGATTGGAGCTCCCCAAGTAGCTGCAACAGCGGAGCTCGTATTTTTAGTATGAGCCATCGGTGGGGGTGCTTGTTGCGATGAAATGTACGCAGTTGCCTCACGTTTATGGTGGTTATGATGAGCAGGCGGAGCCCATGAAGATCTTTTATCCAGTTGAGGATACTCATAGAATTCGGCTGGCTCTTGTTTTGGTACATGAAGCTGGTTCGCCGAAGATAGCAAACATTCGTTCTGTGCCATTGCCAGGAGCCTCTTTTTCTGGGACTGCCCAGAGTGGGTCTCGTACTTCACGTTAGCATGATACTTAGGGCTGCGACGGTGCTCCTCGTTATCGCTGTCGCCTACGGTTACGCACGAAATTACATTCTTGCGTTGTCTATTGCTGCTGCTACCAGAACTGCTATTATTTGGGTTACCATTATTCCCATGGTACTGAGAACTTGTAGTTTGCGACTGAGTGTGAACCCGCGTCGGTTGTTGCTGCTGCGGGGGTGGCTGTTGCGGCTGGGGTTGTGGCTGTGTCTGCGGCGGTTGTTGCTGTTGCTGTTGTTGCAGGTGTTGAGCCTTGCTCGAGGAATTCGACGGTTGCACCTCTGGGGATTCGTCCTCGCTATCGGATATGGTAATGACCGCCGTCGGTGAAGGTGTGTCGTGTATTGTTATGGTCTGTTGCTTCACAATAGCACTATGACTAACATTGGAGTTATTGCACGACGGCGCTCCACTGTTGTGATGATGGCTGCTGCTGCTATGCCCATTGTGGTTACTGTGACTCGCTGACGAATATGACGATGAATGGCCCTGAATGGAGCTGTGCGAGTTGCTAATGTTACTGCCACTACTGCCATGATGATGGTGGCTGCCCGTGCTGATGTGATGATTGCTCACAACATCTGCGTGGTGACCAGTAGATTTTTGATGAGACATTGGTTGAATGTGATTTTGATTTGAATTACTATTACTGTTTGATCCACTAGCATAATAATTGCAATTGTGCGAGCTGTGGTTGTGATATTGTGGCGATACATGAGCACGATTGTAGCGCTGCTGGTGCGGTGGTGAACTCTCCTTAACCCTTTTCTTAACAGGTGAAAGCTGATTCGTCTCCTTTTTCTCGTGGCGCGGCACACTGAAAGAATGGTTCCTACTTTGAAATAATTAGAATGGAAGTAATTAAATAGGTGTTAACATGTTTGGAAGACCGCCAGCATACCCCAGGGGTAGCAGAAGCCCTCCACATTTGAAGGGAAAACGCTTTGCAGTTCAATTAGATATTTTTTTAGACATTTTATAATTCTTATTTTCTTCCAAAAACATCTGCACAGTGATTTCCCTATAAAAAATCACTTCAGATACTTACACCAAATGATGTACCGGTGATTCCTTTTTAGGTTCATGCCTGGGAAGGTTCAGGTGGTGCTTAGGGTAGATCTCTTCAACGTTGAGGAACGGTGCCGAGTCAACAATAAGTGAATGGGGCGCTGTTTGTTGAGGCCATGATGGTACCAGTGCCATTTGTCGTCCAGTATTTGCCCATGCCACACTGTTCGCTTGAACTCTGTTGGTGAGGAGCATTCGCTGTCCAGACGATGGTTCGACCATGGATACAGGGACGGGGACATTGACATACTGTTGTGGAGGAACCTGTTAGTTGTGTTCTCGGTTCATAATCAGAAAGTCAAGGGAATAAAAAAATGGTAATATACTTGAAGTGGTTGTTGCATTGCTGCACTGCCTACGACAACATGCTTGGTGGGGCTCGGCATCGCTTGGTATGTTGGTGGGCATAAAATATTTGAGACCAACTGGTGCTGGAAGGTATCCGTTCGACCATTGGTGTATTGCCTACCCATGTTTCGACCACCATAGATCTGGTAGAGTCCATCGTATGTTATGGGCCGTTCGCGTACCAAACGCTGCACCTGGCTCGACAGTTGATTGTTGATAGTAAAAGTCATGTTCTCTGTCGAATTAGGAACGAAGTTCGTAACTAAAGTTGATGTCGGTTGAACCCTATATTAGGAAATAGAGGTTATAGCCATGGTCCACAATATCGAAAAAAGAGAGTTCATACGTGTGGAAATCACTTCGGCGGCAGACCTCCATCATTTGTACTGAAGCTTTAACATTGTTGCAATGTGCATAGTCAACGAGATGAGTGAGAGTCGTGAACGAATGATTAAGTGCTTCCGCCGGAGTGATTCGGCGCTCCTGGTCAATCGTGAGCATTCGTTTCAGCAAATCAATAAATTCTCGACGGTCTGTTTTCTCGGCAAGCAGCTGACCGCCCTCGAGATCAGTGGGAACATTCACTTGGCCAATATCATCCAAACAATTAAAGATGTACTTGCGAGCTTCTTTACTTTTTGTGTTCGTCTCAGCCTCATGTTCCTCTGTAGTTTTCAGTCTCCAAAAGGGGTACGTTGAATCGACGTCTCGATAGAAGAACTTTGAAGTTTTGCTAGCATTGTTCAGCATATGCTCCGTCGGGAGGCCCTGTGTCTGTGATATGTATCTAAAAAAAAAAAAGGAAAATATATTGCCATAAAATGGAAATCCTTAAACTCCCGTTAAGCCTACTACCTTATTTGATCAAATTCAGATGATCCAGGGTACAAGGGCCATCCTAGAAATAGTTCAGCCACCACACAGCCTAAAGACCACATGTCTATTGCCTCACAGAATGGCAATCCTAATATAATTTCCGGCGCACGATAGTACCTTGACTGCAGGTACGTATTACACACGGTTTTGCTGACATGCGATGCACTCCCAAAATCGATAACTTTTACCCTGTAAATGAATTAAATTGCTTTTAACGCTATTCACCGGCTTAAAATAAAACGGGCGTGACTGGGATCTTAGCAGGATTTTAATGTCTGATGAAAATCGAGTTTGTAACGAGAATCCGATTTAAACGTGATTCATAACCGTCCATTATACCCCAGCCAATTTTGCCCATTTATGAAATGCCTTTTTTCTATATTAATTTACACCTCGGGGATTTAGCTAGGCACGTTTACCCTTTTAGTACGGTGCGGGCATGCAATCAGTTTACTGCGGCGAATGGCTTTTTGCAATTTATGTCCTACGCAGTACAATCAGCTACTCTGGTTAAAAATAAAACAAATTTGCATGAAATATGATAAAGTGGCCTTAAAAATTATTTCAATGTAAAATCTGAACAATTTACGGATACAATCAGTACTTGGCTTCTAGTCTTGCACGTTATACATGTCGTAAGTGAGCAAGCAAACTTCTCCTGCTATCAAAAAACCACATCAAGTTTTTATGTTATGTGAATATAAAAGTTTTTATTTCAGGATGGTTTAAACCAGTTTTAATGCTCACATTACAGATGACGTCAACGGAGTAAACGGTCATTGTTATGTTGACTTGGGTTTCGTTTTGCGAAGTCTTTACAATACCAGTTCTTTCCGATATATTGCCAAGTCAAGGCTTTCTAATTAAATATTGTTTTTATATTCGATGCTAATAAAAGTCTACCTTCTTTGGAAATACTTTAAACTATAAAAACCCCCCGCAATGCCCGAAATTTTAATTTGATTATCTATTTGTAGCTAATGAATGCTAAAGCAACAATTTTCGCAATTCTTGCCTTTTTCTATGATGGTGTAAAAACTACTAGATGAATTTCATTGGAATTTTCACCATAGCTTAATTTAGTGAGAGTATTCAGGAGATTAAAAGTTTAACAAATATCTGATTTTATATACCACATAATCTAAATACTCCTTTGACTACCTTTCTATTTATGTAATAGATTCAATAACACATCCAATTTATTAATAATAAATAATTTTGAAATTCTTTCATAAAACTTTATATTCCAAAAGTAAATGCTTATTTAATTCTCATTCCACAAAAGAACAACAGCATAAATTGATAATGCTTGTTTGCGTAAAGAAAGAGGCAATGGGACGGTTTTGAAACGTTCAATTAAATTCTCAAATGAATTGAATTTCGTGCGATAGTGCAAGGTGTAGAAATATAAACTTCAGATAATTATGGTTAACCTCGATTGCAAAGCGATTCGAGCCACACAGACCTAATGTTCTATATAAAACCTCAGATTGTTTACATAGTTTCCGAGTGCTTTTACAGTAAGCAAATATTTTCCAGACTGCGACGCCATTCATTAATTGCCTGATGGTTCAGCAAACCTCCCTTTGCCTATTAACAGGTGAATAGAACACCTAGGGCTAATGATGCAAGTTAAATACCGAAAATAACAACAAATTAAGCGCTCTACAAATATCCAATGATCCCCCTAGTGCCTGCCGCCCACCGCGCGCTTCGAGCACGTGACTGCGTTATCAAAAGGTGAAATTAATTATTGCTTACCTGTACGGCTGCCGCACCGGGTCGACCAGCATGATATTCTCTGGTTTCAAGTCAGCATGAATTAACCCAAGTTGTTTTAGTTTCAACAACGCCGTTAAGACCTATGGAGGAAGAAGGAGGAAAGGTATTACACGAATTGCGGTGATATATCGAAGAAATCGCACTGAGCCTAACCAGATTGAAGCGGTCGCCGGCGGTGGTTTCTTGGTCGCTTTGCCTTTAAAGAGCTCTTGACTATCTCTCAGCTAGCAGGGAGCAATTAAAAGAAAAGACAACCGCCGCCGCCGACGTAGTAATTATCAGCCAGAGGTTGACGCATTACGACTTTCCTGTGTTCCTGTTTTCTTTTTTTTTTTAAAGAAGAACGATACGTCGACGAAGTAAGTAAATTCTTGCTTTATTATTTAAAAATGTACGAATATATTTTGTAAAAATATTATAAGTCCAAAAAACCGATCAAAGGCCTCATGGAACTTCCAATCGGGGTATATATTTCTATGTTTAAATAAAAAAAACAGACTTTGGACATTAATTATTTTAACAGTTTAAGAACACGAGCGTTTACTTTAAATTTATTCGAAATATTTTTCAACCAACGCACATAATAATAAAAAAAGAATAAATTACAGATATACTTTCATTTTCCGAATTCCCTATTTTAAAAGTAAAGAAAGTTCTTAAAACCATAATTTTCGGTATCTTAATGTTTCGAATACCTTTTACTCAAATATTTAAGCACAAAATTTTAATTTTTTTAATTGCAAAAGCAGTGATTTTAAATGCTATTATTTTTATTTTTTTTAACTGATTTTTTAAGAGCTTTATATAAGAAAAAATTAATAGGTGATTATGTTAAAGTCTTTTGAAGAATTTGATTATTAAAGCTTGCTTCATTGAAAAGTTACAACAATCCTTTGGACAAATTATTGAATTTTGAATGTTCACTCGAAACCTTCAAAATTTCAAAATTTGAAAATATTTTTTGGCAAATTTGAATTTTCTTTAATATTTCAGAGGGTTATTTTTAAGTTATTATTGCAAAAGATATAGAGGGGAAACTTCGTGTTGTTCTTCCTTAAATCAAGAGGCGTCTGTCCACTTACCTGCTGCAAAATTGGTCGAATGTACTTCAGCGGTAGCGGTGAGAATTTATTTTGTTTCAAGAAATCATAGAGGTTCTGTTCGAGCATCTCGAAGACGAGGCAGGTGTGGTTTTTGTGCTGGAAGCACTCGAATGCCCGGACAAAATTGAACTCATCTGCATTCTCCTGACTAAGACGGGACAGTATTGAGACCTCGATTTGACCCTGTCGGGCGTAGGAGGGGTGGTTCTTAAGAATCTTAATTGCGACGATCTCATTAGTGCCTCGTTTCCAGCATTTCACGACTTGTCCGAAAGTGCCGCGCCCCAAAAACTCCAACACCTGTGAAAAATTATTTGTTTATTTTATTTTCTCATTCCCAGAAAGGGAATCGCCAGGTAGGACATTGCTCACCTCATATTCAGCAGACAACGAGTATAGTACTTCATGCTGAACTAATTGGTAATCGCCGTCAGCCCCGCTGCTTGACCTTTTGCTGGGGGGCTGCGTATTGGCGTGCCCCCCTGAGGTCGCAACTTTGGTGTGCGCCGTCTTGGAGCCGTTCGAAGATGATGCCGCGGAAGGCGCCGTTGTGGTAACACCTGAATCCACGCAACCACACTCACAGTCTGTAATTAAGGAAAGAAAAAAAAACCGATGAAAATAATGAGAAAAATTTAAAACATGCGTTATTTACTGTTGCGAGTCGTTCATCGCGAAAATAACTATACAAAACAAAATCGGAACATTTTTAATTCGGGAAGAGATGAAAGTCGGGCGAGAAACGCCTGTGGCGACACGTTGAGGTAATTAAAAGATATTTTTATGCAACTGCCGGGCGATTTTAATGGGTTTGAAATAATTACGTCGGAGCAGCAGCAAAGGTGCACGCTGTAAACAACCCGCCATTTTCAATAACTTTCACAGTGTGCAATTTTAAAATTAGTCTTGTTTATTTTCCTCAATAAAAAACGAAGCTTGATTCGATAACAGAACACTTGTTTTGGATTTAATTGACATCCAACACATTTTACTCCTTCAAACGAAATACCGCGAAATTCAGCACTATGTCCTTTGTTTCTCAATGTGTAGTAACAACATAGGAAAACCTTAGGAAAATACACTTCGCGTAAATCCATTGAATCTTACAAATATCCAATTCAATTTTTAAATTTAGAACGTCTAGAAACATACGTTTAACAATTTATTCAAACGATGTAAATTCACCTTTTCACATTTTATTGAAGTTTAGGTTTTTTATTACGATTTCTGAATGTTCATTTAGAATACAAATGAAGATAATTTGACACCAACGTTTTTATTTTTATTTTTTTATATAAAACAGCTCAGAATGATTAACAATTACCTAGGGCTTTGTTGATTGATACGTCGTAGTGATATTTCATCCTTTTCCTTCCCTAAAAACTTTAAAGAGGAGGGGAAGTACTTATTTACTTATATTATGACTACCAATCGAAGTAGACATGGGATTAGAATGGCCATACGACGTCGTTTTAACTTTAGGTGATTGCAATTTTGGATCAAATCACAAGTTTGAAACACCAAAAAAATTTTATATATTACATTTGTCTTGACCAGCGTATTATAAAATAGTATGATCGTTGACTGAAAATGCTTAATAGTTTTTGTTAAAGATAAATGTCCCTGAATTATAGCATCAGTAATCTAGTTTCCTAGTGAGAAATACATAAATCCTTTATTAAAGTAAAATTGTCAGAACAAAGTTTGAGAGATATTAATTCCAATCCAGATGGTTAAAGATAATAAAACAAAGTATTAGTGAAACTAATTCGTCCATTTGTTGAATTTTAATTTCTGTAACTTTGCTAGAACTTACATTTGATACCACAAAGCCATGCACAAGCATAAAAGAAACGTATATCCTTTGTAAAGTGGTTACATTTACGTTTGAAGCATTTAACAAGAATAAACATGAAAGTTATAAATATTGATTGAAAATACCTCTAGACTAGAAATTTTTAAACTTAAACAGTGCATAAATTCCAACAGTAGGACGTCAAAGGATCTTGGTACAAAGAGAATTATGAACAGAACTGAATAATACTCCATCTACAAAGAAATACGTCGTGTTCATAATTCCGCTATAACTATCGAATTGCGAACGTTGAAAACTGCTGACGTCCAGAAGAGGTTCACAACACGTAAAATCAAGCCATATTAAATCACGACATATCGTATTAGTATACTTTATGTGTCGTAATGTGATAACACATCATTAAATTATAACGCATCATGGTCAAATCACAGCAACTAATTTTACGTCTTGTCGAGACATGTCGCCAAGATGGTATCCTAACGTGAATCTCCTCTGGAATATGCTCGTATATAGCAAGTAAGCATATAATATGGGAGTGTACATTGTGTTTAATTTGTTAAAAAAGATATCTAAATATGGTTCAAAGTGTGCAGTAGCGAACGGGATAATTTAAAAAATGTTGCAATTATTCTGATAATATTAAATGCTAATGTATAAATAATTCCGTGACCCATTTCATTTGCGAAGAAATTATTGATAATTGCTTTTTACGACATCAAACTTCGTCGTGAGTTAAAATTAATCACTCTGTAATACGTCGCACTCAATCATCGCTGGAGCACACCGATAAGTACAAAATTGATTGAATTCACGACTGTTTATTTATCGAGAGCTTTTTCGTTAAAAATAGCAAAGTTATTGAAAACAAACAGGCAAGAACAGTCGCACCTGTCCTTGTCTTCCATCATTTTTATTTCCAGAGTAGAAAAAAAAAAACCAGAACGTATATTGGTATATTATAGTGAGCAAATCAATAATAGTAATTCGAAGACCCCGCCCTCGCAGGAGTGAATTAATGATAAATGGACTGCTTAGCTCCTTCTCAAACTCTTAATTGCGTTTACGTCCACCGAGAAGGAATTATATCACGACTGGAAAGACTTCGAGTTCGACAATAAGGGCCATTCTATTCTGGATCAATACGAGCAACAAAAAAATGATCCTGAGCACACCCAAATTCTCAGATGTGCAAACGAATGGCGAAAGATAATGAAATTTGTTTAGGGTGTCTGCAAGACTAAACCAGGCCCCAGTCTTGGGTATTGGAACTTTGGACTTACAAGATTTTTATTTCTTCATGGTTTATGGGTGCCATGAGAAGAACTCAACAAATGAGTTAATTTAGTCCAGAATTAAGGCAGAGAACTTATTTCCTTCATCAAGAATTTTTGCCACCGGTCGTACTTTGCCTTCATTACATCTGGGCTGGCCACTTAGAGATAGCTGGGCGCGGCGATTGTGTTCCATAGTTGTCGTTTCGAACCGGAGCGACCTGATCAAGACGCCGAACAAAGCAATTAGCCGCAAAAGTTCAAGGAAATTTATATTTAAAGGTAAACTAATTTATGGCCGTAGGCGGTCGGACATGCTTAAAGTAAGCACCCTCTCTCCGGCGGCGGCGACCCCGCGCTTGTTCAAGTTCGTCAAAAATATGTCAAGACGAAAGGAAATTTTCTTTTGACTTTTTCGTTAGCCGAGCTCTCAAGAAGCCTCGCTCGATGGAGTTTCTTTTTCTTTGTTGCGGGACAGAAGTCGGTTACTTCGATTAAAATTGCGACCAGAAACGTGATGAGGTCAATTTCAACGGAGTGCTCTGTTCGCATAGTGTGATGGTGCAATACCTCCGGTTCTCCCCTCCTACTTTTATTTATTATATTTTTTTTATTTATTTTTATTTTCTCTTGGAAATTGGAAAACAAGAAAATGGGTTAATGTTCACACGAGCACAGGCCTCGCATGTCATGATGGCGGCCAACCACATACTTTGTCTTCGGCTCGTGAGGAAGAAAATGCATGCATGCAAAGCGAGGCTGTTCCTCGGACCTCGTCTCCTACACTTACTTACTTACTGATGGCGCTGCAGCCGAAGCAAGCCGTAAGATGCAGCCTAAGAAGAAAGAAATGCACCTCCTCGGCAGAGATATCTTCGCGATGCGGGCAAGAGGGCGGCCAGATGTTGGCTTGGAGATTGATTTAAAGGGCCTCTGGCAGATTTTAACTTTATAATTTATAAGTATGAATGCGTTATATACCCGAGAAGAGTTATTTTTTAGGACAATCTTAACGGTGAATTTATAATCGCCGACACATCCGAAATTGGGACCAGAAAAATCGAGTAATATATTCATATTTCTCGCAAGCTCGGACGTGCACGTTTTCGATTGTATAAATTTGTGATATTTCTTAAAAGACAGAAAAACTATGTTGCTGAATGTAATCATACATAATATGACGCTCAGGAGATTTAATTCGGAGAAACCGAAACCAGTTTACAAATGTACTAATAAAAAGTATAATTCGGATTCAGAGGAATAAATCTTAAAACTTCGCATCAAATTCTTTAACATTTATTTAAATTCTAGAACTTAAGATCGTAACCAAATTAAGTTAAGCCATTACCCATATTTTTTTCTCCATACCACTTCAAAATTAGCATAAAATAGATTCTTTCAATTTTCCAGATCGATTTTGCTTGAAAACCTGATCTGGTAGGGCACTTTCGTTTCCGTATTCGAAATTTATTGAAAAAAATCCTTTACCTCCTTGAGAAAATTAGAAAGCGTAGATCTATGTAATTGTAGCATGTTTTTTTAAAGTAACAATTCTTGTTTTTGTTTTTTGTGACCCTTTTTATGCTGGTGCAATTACGTATTATGTATTTAAGAATGGTTACTCTAGTCAACCATATCACAGACGTAGGTAAGAAGTCATCGTAAAATATTTGACTTATCTAAAAAGTGTCTAGTGGAAAACGCAGGTTTTTAACAAGAAATGGCTTTGGATATTAATTTTATTAAAACAGTCGTCATATAGCCAAAATTAGAATAGGGATTTTATGAACCAATCATTTTACAATTATATACGCATAGAGTGCCAAAACGTCTTCATTTGGCACCGACCGATTTCATCTTATAATAATTATTGAAAGCATCTCCTTAATTGCGGAGCAATGCATTCATTGCCGCAAAACTATTTCTCTCGGTGCACGTAATGGACATTTAAAAACTAATTCTATTTCTGTGATCATCAATGACAGACTGTAAAATTTTATTTGGAAAGTTTGGTGTGCATCAATGACCTCTTTCTAAGAGGTTCTGCGAAAGTCATAAATTTGTCAGCCGAGCTCTAGGTGAACACTCGCAAAATCCGAAATGACGACGCCTCTGTATTGGCGCGACGGTGACGGTGAACTGCTGCTGCGAATACCTCGGCCGAAAATAGCTCAAAATCAATTTTAACCGATTCTTTAAATTTTACTGCAGGTCGTATTTTAGGGGGTAGCGAGGAGCTCTGTTTTCGCTACTCGACAACCGACAGCGGCAAATTTCATTTGCATGGATTCAATTTCAAATTAATTCCGGCATTGGGTTTGATTATCCCCTATTTGAACAATTCGATGGCGTCGGCTGTTCGCCAGAATGAATTACTTATCGCCCGGGGCCACCTTGCCAATTTATCTTTTTTGTGCTTTTCCCCTCGTTTTGTTGTTAGGTCTGTGATTCACTATTCTTGTAAATTACTGATTTCTCGTTTCACCCGATCTAACCGTACTGAGATTGGGAAGTCAATGGTGGTATCAGTGGTGCGCTGCCTGTCCACCTACGACATCCCGGGCCTAATCTTATCAACGCCACAACAACCCTCAGGCAGAGATGTGCCATTACTGTGAATTTAGGCAAATCAATTTATTACGCATCGTTTTCGCTGCTTTTTTTCATAGTCGCCCGCCGATGTGACTCTACGCAGATATTTTTTTCGAGTTCCCAGCTTGAGTCTGGCGCGTCCCGCAAAATACGCGCTGTTGGATCATGGGCCTTCTGCGACTCTGTCAATGTTAACATGTAGTGAATTGGCAAGGAGAACATCTCAATATTGGCTATTGTTCACGGTTTATGTAAACGCGACGAAAAATAGCAATAACAAGGCGAAAAAGAATTAAAACAAAAAAAAAACAAGACAGCCGCCATAATAAATCACACGCAACTCTTTATCTCTTTTCTGAGGTTTGACCAAGTCAGGACTAGCGCTATTGATTTTCCCGTTTCTGACGTTACAAGCGGGATTTTTGGAGCATAAAGGTGACGCGAGCGTTAGGCGCGTTCGAAGACCCAATATATCAAGGGCTCCGTTACCGTCGCCTGGAGTTGCCGGTGTAATAGAACCGTGTGCTCAGGGAAAACAGCTTCTCGGATCTGGTCGATTGTCTGCAGGCTTGGATTAGAGTTCGGCTTTGGACCTCCATCGAAGCGGTCGAGTTCAATGCGAGTCACATTGCGGGGAATGTGAGGCATTCAAGTGGGTGTTGATGTAACAGGTTGTGCCTTCGATTTTATTCTCCTGGAAATCACACACGGAAATCCAATAAACTGCAATTGGGTTTCCTTTTTGGGAAGTTGCTGGTTAGCCAAAGTAGGATGCGAATTTCAGCTGACGCTAACCCACTCATGGCAACGTAACACTGTTCGCCTGAGGAATTTTTTAAGGTGGCGAAACGATTAACGGTAAAATTAGTCACCAGCGACAAAATTTCAACACTCATCCGTTTCTTTCTTTCTTAATGTAACCAGACCGAGTCCAGAATTAATTTATTTTATTTAATTCTAACAATTGACTAAATCCGGGCAAAAATTTTTGAAGCGTCGAAAAAGTAAATATTTTACCAAGGTGAAAAATGGAACTTGAGCTAACTATTGAGTATGAAGTCTCGTAGAGTTTGTCACACACTAATTATAGAATATGGTGTGACACAAGGTGATCTGCATCGTAATCTTATTAAAACTCCATTTCTGTATAAAGCCTAGAATATCCAAAGAAATTATTGAGCAAACTTATGCTAACTGCTGATTTAAATTCAATTCAGTCGATAGTCCGTAGAGTCTTATACAATAAAGTTTCCCTTAAGTTTTCGTTAACTATGAAATTTGTCATACGGTATAATATTACGAATAAATATTTGCTTCCTCATTATATCTCATTGATCAGGCATAAAAAAATTAGCAATATTAGTTCACGAATTATAATAAACAAAGAAGGATGGATGAATACCGCTTAGGAAACAGTTTAATAATTTGTATTTTATTGTTTAAACATTTATATTGATGTTTTTATATATTTTTGCCTGCTTTCTGGCACCTATGCTCAGCCATCGAAAATCACATACATTTTTTAAATTGCCAGTTATGTTTGCTCTTGATAATACTGTAATTATGATTGGTAATAGATAGAAGTAAAAACTTAAGCTTAAAATAATTATACTGAAATACGATTCGACTATGCCGTCTGCTTGACGGGTTCTGGAAGGTCCGGCACGCTTTCGGACGCGACCTGCATTAAAAGTGGAAACAAAATACTGATGTGTTAGGTGGAAAATATATCTTCGTTTCAGAAACTACTATGGTATATTAATACTTTCACAAACTACTAATGTTTAGAAATATTCCAAGCCTCTTAAACCTCACCTGATAAAGGTCAGATTGGGATCAAATCAACCTCATGTGGGTGCCCAGGAAATCGTTGCTATTTCTAAATATGCAAATATTTCTAAATATAAAGGACGCGAAAATAGAAGAACTGATTTAGGGAACGTTTAAGGTTAATAGGATAATGCTCTAAGGTTTGCCAAAGGAATCAGGTATATTACCGTCTGATCTGAAACTGCGAGAAATTCAAGTTTTTGTAGGACGATAGTCTAAAATCTGAGCTATAATTTGACCTAGTTCTTCTAGTTCTTTTTTTGTTTTCAAGCCAAAAGTTTTAATTTTGAAATTTGTTTTCTTTTTTTTCAAATATCCTACGTGACGTGGCATTGTCATTTTCGGGCTCTAATCTACGGAAGAATTCCTATTGAAATGACATAACACTTCTCAGGAGTGAAATCTTTGTAGATCTGCGCTACTAGCAGTTCCGTTCATTACACCGTTTGCAATGCAGGTATATTCTTACAGATTGTGAATTAGACATGTTTGCCCTACGCATGATGTCACGGATCGTTCCGAACAAAATAAGATAACAGAGGATTGTTTCGAAGACGTGACGAAAGTGGAGCTTCTTCTAAAACTTCCTCTAAAGCCGTATCGCTGGAACCGGTGTTGGTGTTGGTGTTGGTGTTAGTGTTAGGACAAATCGTCAGCTCCTTGCACGACTAGTCCAATTGTCAGTTCGAAAGTAGTGCACCTGAGGTTCCGAGTCCGGCCAGGGCCCGCGGGGTGCATGCCGCTGCGCCGCGCAGTGGAACCACAACCTCGGCCCGGCGGCGAAATGTCAACGAACGGGCCGCGCCGCGGCTTGTTGTTGCCCCAGTCATAAGACGACAGTGACGCGAGCGGTCCGCGGTGGGGCAATTGCATAACTCGACCAAAGCGAGCAGCGGCCACGGCGCGGCAGCACCGGCGCGAAAGCGGGGGCATTCCACCGCGCGCGTTTTGCTCTTTTTCGCGAACTTCTTTTTTTGTTTTTTTCCATTTTTTTCCATTTGTTTCTGTTTCTTTAGCGGCCTCACTCCGCTGCATTCAGTTTGAGGCTTGTAGCAGAAAGTAATAAGCAGTTCGGCGGACCGCCAGATTTTCTATTTATAAGAAAAGGGGCTCCGTCGCGGCCGTCGGCTGAATTCAACGAGCCCGTTCAGCTCGGGTGCAAAAGACCCCCCTGGGACTCCTAAATCGATGTTATGAGAATCACAACCGAACACGGAACCCGATCGATTTTGTCCCATGCTTTCTTTTTCTTCCCGCAATTCGGAGCCTCCCCCACACTCACCCGTCCGCTCGCATTTTCGCGCGGCCCCCTAAAAATGAACGTGGTGGCGGTGGCGGCGGCGGTGATGAGGCCCATGATTGGCACGAATAGACCCAGATTGAAGGGAATATCGTGGGCGTAATTCGTTTTCCGTTTCGCGTAGGTTTTCTTCGTTTCGTTTACCCCCGAAAGTAAATTCCCTCCGATGAAGTTATTATCTGCTGCGAAGGCTGACGAATAAATTAAGCAAATAATTATATTCCCGAAGGACAGGGACGGTCGGTCCCTATGTCACATTTGGATCGGCTTTCGCGTGTCGAAGTCCCATGGTGAGGACAGCTCTCGCGGAAATTCGAACAAATTTCCCTTAATGAAGGGCATTATGTGCGGCGTAAGGCACCGTTATTCCGGGCGAACGATCCAAAGTGGCCTCTAATGGTAGCGGAGTCCAGTTCTCGGGAACGGGACGGGATTTCTTGAACCCGTTCCCGGTCGATAGCTCTTTGTCACACACATATGACGACTCTCCCGAGCATCCGCCAATGGCGAACGAGTATGGAGTCGTGCTCGATTCGTCGTAATCAGATTTGTGTTATGACAAGATAATTAAATGGCAGCAGCATGTGGATCGATTTTAATTGGACGTGGACACACGTGCACCACCCCATTGGCAATAGCACGGGCTGAAACGACAATCGAAATCATACGACTAAATATAGGCTTAACCACCTGCGCTTTATCTTATTAGTTTTATCTCCTGATGGTTTTAATTTAAAACACACACATTTGAACTGGAAATTCAACTAAAACCAATAGACTGGACACGAATTCTGGTTGCAAGGGCCGCTTACAAAAATGATACTAAATTTTTAATAATTTTATAAATATCAAATGCATCTTTAACATAGTATTGAACCAATTTCATCAATCCGGGCGAATATTCTTTTACATTAATGTCTAGTTGTTTAGAGATAATGAGGGATCGATTTTATATCGCACTTTTTCACTTTTTTTATGTGGATCTTGTGTTCGCTCATGATATTGCAACAACAGCATTAACATTTATGGTGAATTTCTACTCTTATTTCTACGGACAGAAAGTCCATAAAATTACGAAAATTATTTGAAAATGATATAATAACATGTGCACGTAATATTTTATTATATACTGAATAATATTAGACAGATAAACAGGAAAATTAAATAAGTGAATGCAAATTATTCTTCTTCGGAACTCGGGAAGGACTTCGAAAGCAAACATATATTTTTTAGACTTGCAATTAACAATTTAAAATATTAGTCACCTGTGGCGATTTAATATTTCGTTAATTTCCTTTTATTTCGTTGTTTTTTTTTTTAATAATAAAAGAATCTAATGGAAAGTTTTAATAATGGTTATTGTAATGACTGTCTGTGTTTTTCCCTTGTATTTTAGATTTCTAGATGTATGTAGCCTTTAAAGTAATTCCTTTAAGAAGTTACATACCTTCGAGATTCTTACTTCCACTTCTGGTATCAATGGTGGAATTCATTAAGTGGGAATCATTTTAAATAGTCGTTGTGGATGCTGTGTGGACTGATTACTTTTGAGGTGAATTTTATGCTTTGACCAAGGAGCAAAATGTAGTCTAATACTAAGCGAGTACAGAGACTGCAGAAACTTATGGAGATAGTGTGATATCCCGCTATGCTAGTATTTATCCACTGATGTTAAAAGCGCGAAACTTCTATAAGCAACAATTGGAAGTGTGTAATTCAACCAATGTTGTAAAATTTCAAATATTGCGCATAATCCCACTTTTTATTAATACATTGCATATTTGAGAAGTACCGCCAGCGACTACTGATAAACACTTTTGCCGCTCTTAATCACAGAAAGTCAAAGTCTCGGGAGATCTAAGAATGTAAAGTTCCACAAATAACAGGCCACGTGCTCGAAAAATTAAATGAGTTCAATTTTCCATCACAGTTGTACAAACTTGAATAAAAATTTTACAACAGCAGTATAAAGGATAGGATTTATTTTTCCATTTAAATCAACTCGTGCAAGAGATTTGACTCTGTAAATGTTGCTCAAAGCGATTTTAATGGTGTCAATTAATGTCAATACAGAAAGTCGCATGCATAAGCGTCCTTGACATTCGTGATTTGAATCATACGATAATCTGGAACTTAGATTGTCTCTATCAATTGAATTAATTGCATTTTTTTAAAAACGCGTCGAGATTTTTAAATCCTTAGAATGTGGATGTTTTTGGGATAGGTCGTAGGACTCTCTTGTCTATATCCAAGCCAGTCGTACCTTGAGGACCACTTTTTAACCGGAAATAGATCATCGGCAGCATCACCTGCGCATCTCTGGGCCGGTAAAAAAAATCCTTCTTTGCAAGGGCGTTCGTGGATTTCAATTTTGCAATTTGGCCACCGTTCTCGAATCGGCCCAGCGAACTTCTCGCATCCGCGTGTCCCAGCAAACATTGAGTGCCTGAAAATTAGTTATTGATCGAGCGAGGAGCAAATTGCCGCCTGCTAATTTGTCCGAGATGCCGGAGCAAATAAAAACAGAATCCAATTTTCTTGGATTAATGCCGAGATAGGTTCCCCGAGATAATTTTTTGCCACCCGGCATTCTCGTTGGGAACTTGTTTTTAGACTAAAACATATGGAGCGACAGCTCTTTGAAAAACAATCTACCGTGCATGCTGCCGGCCCGGGACTGGGTAAAAAGCGAATTGCCCAGGACAGATATGGGAAAACATGGCAATTTGTCTGCGGGCCGTTCCCCGTGGAGTCGCTCGGCGCCCAATTCGGAAGCTAGCTGAAGGTCACGTTGCTGTTAACCCCTCGGGTCTGCGTAATAGAACAAAAAATGAAATAAAAATACGCGGCAAGAAGTCAACAGTAGCTTTCCTAGACTACTTTCAAAGTGGAATGGGTGTGTAGTTGGCAGTTCGAACTGCCAATCATTTCAAAAATTGCATTTTGTAGCACTTTTGAGCAAAATCACCGTCTGATAAGAGTTCCACTTTGAGCTGCTCTTATCGCGTTAAAATGAGCGGGGAACAGTTTTTTTCTAACATTAATGGGATTAGCGCGATAATTACATCGCGGCAAATTTCATTTTCAAATACCTTGTTCGAAGGCACTGAGGAGGATATCACGGAGTGTGCCCTTCCGCCTAATATCCTTCCAGTATTTGATCCCGGGAATTAATCAGCGCGGAATCTTCCTTTGTTTAACATCTCTCAGAGGAAAAGCTTCAAAAAAGGTTCTTAAAAATCTTCAATTCCTTCCAAACCCTCCTAGTCTTTATTCTTTATTATCTTTTTACAGCGATGGCAATCAAATCGCGTACTTTGCATAAGCTGGGTCGGCTTTTTTGGGATGAAAGATGTAAAATGAAAAATTAGAAGATTAAATTTAATGCAGGGAACAGTATCACTGAACTGCGTTTTCGATTGAAATATTTAACATAGATAAAACATAAATAGAACAATAAAATTCCCATTTAAAATTTGAACAAGAAGAAGACTGAATAGTTTTCTTTGTTTAACAGTTGTTCTCATGCTGGGTATAAAAAGAAGTTCATTTTCTTTTATCTACGATAATTCCCAACTAAATCTCTAGTCCCGAAATTGTGAAGGTATAAAAAGTCTAAGTGAAATATTACAATTACAACTTTTTTCTATCTAAATAATATATTTTTAGAACCTCACAACTACAAAACAATAGTAAATGGAAAAACTATACGAAACGATAATTTATAAAAGTACTATATATTACTATATATTATTATTAGCTTTGATGATCTGATTTGATAAAAAAAAAAATTAATAAAAACGAATAAGACCATAAATAAACTTATGTAGATCGCCTTTTCTCTATTTTTGAAATTTTTCTGCACAGTACGCACTTCTGTTTCATCAAAATAAAATTAGCTCGAAGACTTAAAATTCGTATACAGCACTACCTTATGGAAATGTTTACGCTCAATTTACACACACATCTTAAATAGAGAACTGAGATATTATGCAAAATTTAAACAACATGCAGTTTTCGGTCTATTGCCCTGATAATTGAAATTGTAGGCAATACGCAGCAAAATTCCATCAACTAAATAACTTAAAAAAATTCCTAGGAGTAAAAATTTCCGTACATGCAACTAATATCTAAATTACAAAATCTAATATTTTCTCTAAGATTTATATAACACAATTATAAACTTAATTTTCTAAAAACAAATCTTTGAAGACATGCAACATAAAGATAGAAGACGATAGAAGGTAAATTAGAAATTATACCCACTGTCAGATTCTAGATTTGGTCTATTGCTATACAAGTTATCCTACATAGTCTACTACATAAAAAGAGGCTGTATTTCATCATGCTATCTTCTCAGCCGACTGAATAATACGTGAAATTGTTTAGCGAACCAGAGAAAAGCGCGTAATAACATGCTCAAAGCTGCATCTGCGTAAACAATAAAAAGTGTATCAACAGTCTGTAAACAACTGATAAAAGTCTGGAGAGGAAAAAATTTTAATGAACATTTTCGATTTTAGTATTTACCCATATCATCGGTGGTCGTGAACTGTGAAAATCGATGACTGTGAATTTAATTACATAACAACATTTGTTCAATGACATGAAACCGAACCTACGAGGTGTGGGCAGTCGAAAATCTAATGAAACTTTAAATTCCTTGTGCTGTTTCAAATTATAAAAATTATAACTCACATTATATGTTTTTGTTTTTAATACGTTTTTTTTCTTTTTAAAGTTTTACAAATTTTAATGTGAACTTAATCCACTGATGTTACAAAAAAAAATTAATAAAATGAGATTGCGTAGTAATTAGCAGTTTACGATACCTACGAAACTTAATGGCAAAAGAAGCCAAGAAAAGAGAAGAGAAAGACTTATCTAGTATCACTAACAAGCAATTGCGAAGCAACCTTTGCGCTAAAGTCTACGTAAATCATCGTTCATCAAGAAACTTTTTCAGTGTTTATGTGTGTGCGTGTGGCTTATGTTTAGAAATAACAAACTCATTTGCTTAGAAAGTGTGACTGTTCACGGGTCATATTCATATAAACCTAGCAAATGCTCTTGGGCTTCACCTTTTAATGCGCAATAAAAAATTTTGGAGCGTTGTTAGTAAGCATTATGAAAAAAAAATGTGGTAAAAATTAAAAAGTATGTCAAAGCCACGTTGAATTTTAATATTTCACCCACCTCATCCGAGGCAGTGAGCGGTGCCCTTAGCACTAGCAATAATAAAACCTCTAAAAATGCCAAATAACAGCTCAGACCGCACATTCGTGGCCAGCACACGAATTTTGCTATTTCCGGCTAACGAGCGTTATGCTAAGTCATAGCCGAAGAAACCAGTCCAGAGCAAAATCGTGGCATATTTCTTACTAACTATTTCTTAAGTCTGCCGTTAGACGTTGTCTCTGAAATTCACACATCAGAGGCTAGGCAATGCCGCCATAAGTGCCCCGAAAGCATTAGCGGAAGCTCCATCAGTTCCCTGTCCAAAACTCGTCCGTCTATAATAGATGGCCATTTCGTATTCCAGCCCCAAGTTTATTTTGAACGATGCTTAATCAGAAATGTGAGACTCCGGAGCCCGAGTGCCCCGCGCGCCGTGTTGTACACGTTCTACAGCAAACACTCGCCTGTTTGCTGGCAAAGAAACCGGGCAACCGAGAAATGCTATTCTGCCTCTAATCTACGTCGTTCGTTTCTGTATGTTTGTCTAGCCCCAGCAGAGCAGACCTGACTCAAGATCTGCTGTTTGGTGTTATTTTTTTTCTGTTCACAGACACGGCTTCTCGGTGACCAATGAAAGCATGTCACACGGAGAGAGAGCACTAAGAAAAGTCAACAATTCTATAAAGCCAATAAACCAAGGCGACTCGGGGTATTCTCAAACGCTTGTGGGAATCGGTTGGAAAAGCTGCCTTATGTGTCGCTCGCATGACGCACACCACAACCGGGAAAATCCGAACAAGTGAAACGCATGAGAGGTCTTAATTTCTTAATTAGCTTAAATTGTTTTCTAGCAACTGCATGGTCTCTGCTTTCGAGTGCCCAAAGGCCATTGGCCCAGTTCAATACATAGTCGACAGTTGACACAGGCCGACATAGCCATAAGAGAGCTGATACGAGATAGATCCACTTCGCAAATCTAGCAATTCTGTTCGCCTTTTCCTACGATTCAAATTAGAAGTAATCCGATACCATCTATCGATTTCTATTCGCCTTTTGGGTCTGTCAAGGCGGTGCGAATTTCCACTGAACGTTGCTGTTGAAAGCAAGAATGGTGCAGAGGCGGTGGTACGCTCTGATAACCATTTCCACCTCAAAAGAAAATTCCTCCCGGGCTCAGCGAATCGTCGGCATCTTTTTACGCCGCGGATTCCCATTCTCACATAAATGGGAGCCCCTATCCCCACAGGCCATGGAAACCACAGTGGTGGCATCACAATCATTGACATCAAGAGCACCTCATCGCAGCAGCAGCAGCAGCATCATCATCATCAGCGTCATTCAGTATTAACAGTCCATTCATATTTTTATAGCCTTTAAAGATTAACAAGGAAAAGGAATTTTGCGTGATATCAAAGCCGCTCGTCCGATTTAAATTATTCACAGGACCTTCGGAAGGTTCACTACTCCCCACGTGATTGACGCTGCTATACGAAACGAAAAAACTAGCGCAACAACAACATCGCACAGGATAAACGGCAGATCCGATACATATTGAATGCACCGTAGATATTACAGGTCGACACGCTACAGGCGCGCAACCAGGTTTCGTAATAAATGCAAAATTGATCGGGAACGGGAAAAATCATTAATTTAATGAAAAGAAAAAAATAATAATAATTACTGAACCATGCAAGTTATTGTGCAACTCGCGGTACTGCGAGGGCTTAAAATTGTGGATACTTGCAGGACTCGACATTATTCTGCCAATTATCTTTTTTTTTCGTTTACGACAATTAAAAACCAAAGATAATGCAAAGTTATCGCTCCTTTATTGATTTTCTGTTAAACTACACTACATCGTGTAATCCTAGAAAATTCCAACATTCTTGTATCATTAAATTATTTGCCTTCTTTTGGCTTTAAGCGAGTAATGATTTTAATATTAGATTAGGAGACCATAAAATTACCAACTCTGTAACTATGATTTTGTATTAAGATCGTTTTACTTCCTCATTTAAAAAAAAAAGAAGTACGGCTAATGTGTCGTTTTGTATACTATAATATTACTTCTTGCAAAAATATAATCATGTCAAATAAATTTTACTTTTTCATTCTTCAAAACAAATTTAGAAAATTACAATATTAAGATATTTTTTTTACTCTAGATGCTGTAGTAATAATCAGTTAATATAATTTAATAAAAACAAATTAATCAGATCTTTCCGGACCACAAAAATGATATCATGAAAACAAAAATTTATTTTATAAAAACAAAAGAACGTATACGACGTGCGTTGAGCTTACGTAGCGTACACTGGAATTCGGCACGTTTGTTTTTATTAACCTTTTAATTTAAACATTTAACTTCAAATTTCGGTCAAAACTGGTATATATTTATCATTAGTAATTGTTATTATGTAATTATAATTTGTAATTTAAAGAAAGAAGTTGTTTGTCTGACTTAGTTCAACACGACTGACTGAAATTCAAAGAAAATTTCATGTAAACTACATAAAAAAACCTATTAAAGTAGTCAAAGTACAGATTGGCGGCGACTTCTGTAACAGCAAAATTCTAATTAAAAATAAGAAACAAAATTTTCAAGTACTTTTAATTAGTTTTAGTGATTGATAGACTGCCTTTTTCAGAGGTTAAATAAATGGGAGTAGGTTAGGTATAGCTCGTTTCACAAAAATCTGGACTGTTAAAAGTAGGTCAAACAAACTTTTATTTATCCATAGGTAGAGTGTATTTCTTCTAAACATATTATTCGCGAATATATCTACGATGGAAAAAACAAAATTGGATGACGGCTCTGCATCTTTGAAAAATGGTACACAGGAACAATCGAAAGCCTTTGTTGAACTACTAAAGTAGTCAAATCAATTGAAAAGACTTTCTGAAACAACGAGACCAAGTTTAGTATCGTGGTTTTCAAGAAATACGAACAGTGACGTCAGTAAGGGCTAAGTAGAACTCTTAAGGTGTAAGATCACGTTTATTTTACATGATTTGTTGCGCTAAAGTGGAACTTCAGTAGCAACAGTGCTCCTGAATGCTCCTTATCATTTCCTGAAATCCAGGTTTGATTGTGTTAGTTTATTTTTCAAAGCAACTAAATGTTTAATAGGTTTAATATCCTCTAACATTCTTAAATTCTTATATAATAGTAGTTTTCAGTAAAGTAAATTAGAGAAAAGTCTTCTTTATAAAATTCTAGAAAATAAATTAGTCAATGGCTTTTATATAAATTTAGAATACAGAGGCGTTCCTTTTAACAGAAACAATATTTTTATCTATATCAGTATAAATCTTACGATCTGCAATTATTTTAAAGTATTTTGGATTGCGCAGTATTTAAAGTTTTCAATCAAAATTATACTCACGCAAGATAAATCCATACTAGTGGTATATAAATATTACCTGTAAAAGATAAAAAGGTAAAATAATTAGAATAAAAATTTTACGTCTAAATACGATATTAATTATAAATGTAAAACTTTATATAACCAATCTATAATTTTCAATTTCTTAAGGAAATTTTTATTTAAATTTTTATTTTATTTTCTCTGTTATGATTGTATAGAACTTAATAGACCAATTTTATTTTGATTGTACCGCGAACTCTAGCTGCTATGATTATACAATTCGTCAAAGCAACTCTGTCGCGTAATTTTCAAGATTTTGATAAGTTACCCTTAAAGCGGAAATTGACGCAATGCCGTGAAATTTTTATTACCTGATATTTTATCCGAAATAACTTTGCTATAAACGTACAGTCCACATATTTACACTAAAGTTATTCCTGCCAAACAATTCTCAATTTGTTGTTATATTATTTCTGACGTGGACGGCCTTAATAAAAGCGAACTGTAGGCGATAACTGATCCCCACGCCATATCCAGTGCCGTCTTGTTGGCTTTATATTTCCCAAGAGAAAAGTAACCCAAAACAGCACTAGAATATTTCTTTGTGAAATGGCGAGCCGTACATCAAACTGATTGGCGACACTAATTCAACAAGACAACTACAGACAAGCGAAACAATGTACCAGCAAGTAAACGATATTTAAGAGCGTCCCATTTAGATAAGCCAGTCCGAGGTGGGATTCGGCATTGCGCGCAGAGGCGGTCGACGGTAATTCGAGTTCATAGGAACAACTTCTTTTGAATCTTACCCGTCTTGAAAGTTTCTTTGATCGAATATGTTTGGAGCTTTACCACGCCGTCCCGTCTGCATTCGAGAGAAACTTCGCCGCAGGGAAAGACCATTTGGCTAAGTAAGCTTAGCTTGCTTGGTTGGACGTCACCGCCAAACGACTCATTGTCTCAAAGTAAGAGAAATCGCGGCGTCGCAGCCGATGCAAATTGCGGTCATTGTTTGGAACTGTCCCTCCGCGAGATCAATCGCGGACGGCAGCCATCGCTCAGCACGAAAATAACTTGTTTGCATATTTCATCCATTGTTGTCGATTGTCGATAGGGCGCCCTTTGTTCGCCGCCGGTCACTGGATCGATCCAACAGGTTGACTCTGGGTTGCGTCGCTAGACCGGAGATTGTACGTTCGCGGGTGGTGTTCTGGGATTAACGTCCAGATGCATTCATCGCTTCCGCTTCGTGCTGTAGGGAAAAGGAGCTAAAAGGAGTTTGCTACACTTTCACCCACTTCGTAAAAATATCCCGCTGTTCTACTCGTATAAACAAAATCATAGATTTCAGCAACGAAAAGACGTACAAATACTGTGCCATCTCCGGAAGGAGCTCTGCAGAAATACTAATATACATTTTTAGGGGTTCTTATTTATTTATCGTGCTCTAACAATGTCTCGTCAGGGTTCCCAACGCATGTAAATCACACGATAATAATAACATGATATTTAACCCCAAAAAAGCAATCTTATTGCAAGGTATTCAGACTAAATAGACTTCATTGGGACTATTTTCGTTTATAAAATCACTAACCAGATAAAGATCTGATAATTGCGCAAATATCTCCTACCACTAGCCGGTAAAGTTATCCAATATATAGCATAATATTTTTCACTAATAAGCTACGGTTGATCAGCCATTCTATTCAGATATTGTGTAGCTACCATTAACGACATCCGCAGTAGTAGTAGTAGTTAATGATAAACACAAGCATGGCATCATCGGACATTAAAATATTAATAAAATCAATTTATAAACTCGTAAATGGCCTAGTCATGAATAATAAATAATACAAGTTGACCCGTTTATATGTTAAATAATTTTCTTATTTATTATTAAATAGCCTACACACGCGACTTTATCCGCGAAAAATATGTCTTAAATTGAATACAGATATATTTCTCTGCATTTTGTTTAATATTTTTCTGTTTGCCATGTGTAACGTATCACGTATTACGTCACGTGGCATGCTCGTCATATAAATATTTTTGTATAATTGATTGACCCAAGCCACACAAGAAATAAATTAAAAATATAAAATGTAAATTTTGTGCGCAAAATGTGGGGAAAAAGTTACTTTTGTATCGAAGAAAGAGTTGGAGAGAACATTCTTGTAATATATGCAATAATTTTTTTTTTATTCTAGCGTTAATATTGTTTCCTTTAGAGGGTTGTATAATAATAAAATAATTTCCATTTTAAAAAGCGAATGTATTTATTGCGATTTGAATAATAAAACCACGGGTAGCACAACAACAACATCCTTCTTTTACTCATCAGTTAAATTTAATGACTGTATTTTAACTGTGGCCCAGAAAACCCAGAAGACTAAGCTCGCTCTATACCATGACCTAGTTCTTTAAAAATCGTTATGCAAAATTTAAAGAAAATTTGTTTAACGATTTGGCTAACAAATATCGTTTTAAAATGCAACAAATCTCTAGATTGCCATAGTTTATAGCATCAGGAACATAACATTAATATAGGTCGCATGGTTTTACAACTTGGGCACGGATCCGTGCGCTCTGTGCCATCCGGCGGTTATTTGCGTTTCACCTTACCAACCTTGCCACAGGTCTGGCCACCGATTGCTGAATTCTCATCTTGTAAATCAGTGACGTCAGAGGTAGTTACGAACGAATTTCAGAAACGCACAAGCAATTTTATAGAACAGAAATTAACTGAACCATACTTTACAATCTTGGTAATCGCCGGATTGTAATTTATGCGATGGTAATTTTATGAAACGGCCCTGCAGGGAAGGTTTACATCATCAGCACTGAGGAGTTATCTGCAGATGTTTTAGGCGCTGGAAGTGCCCGTGCCTCGCGTTATATGCGAGTGACAGCCACTAGTTGAGCAAACAGCAGCACGGGGGGCTGGCGGGCACGCTCCCAGAATTGCTATGCAATCGCACGGTTCCATTCGAGGGCACCGCGCCACGGCATGACTCACTTGTAAATCCATCCGAATCGATATGGGTGCGGATAAGAAGTCGAGCCGTGGGGCGGGAGCCGGAGCAGCGTTGTAAAGAAAGTAACCAGCTCCCATAACTTGTACCTTTTCGAAACAATTTCATGTCAACCGCAGAGGGCGGGAGCGCGAGGGACCGGGGCCGTGAGCGGCTCGAACTTTTTACTGGTTGCGGCTGCGGCGCGGCTTGGCGGTTTCTTTCGCCTTTCTTGAACCCGCATGCAGTTCTACCACCGTCGCGTCGACGACCAGCGGATGTCGACGAAGACGTCGGCGGCAGGGAGCCGGCGAAAGACACGGGGCACATTCGAAGAAGGAGGCAAATTAGTTGCTCCCACGTCATGTGGCCAATTCCGTTATATCGCGAAGAAATTGCGGGCTGCCGCGCGATGACTGTCGTGATTTATTTTGCGATGGAAGTAAGGCGGTCCGACGCCTCGGTCTCCTTCAGCATGGGGCCCCGCGTCCGCATCATCCATTTATATGATTGTGCGTGCGAGCCCCATCTCGAAAGCCGGGGCTCCATCCAGATCATAGCATCGCGGCAAAGAGCTTCCCATTTCTCCTTGGCGAATTTCTTTCTCTTGGCAGCGACGCGGCTGTAGCACCTTTTGTTGCACACCGTCGTCATTCGCTACGCTGCGCTTTTTTTCTTGGAGTTTTGAATTCAATTAATAAATTATTTTCTGAAATATGACGACCATGGGCTGGATAGCACAATCTGCCAGATACCGATGTCCCGAGGTTAAATGGAAATTAGTGACGGTCGGGCGCCAGTTATCTTAGACTTAGTGCGCTGCGACAGATAACCGGATTCACCTACACGACATTGCTTCACTAGTTTCCACCTATCGGAGCGAAGGTATTGCTAGCCACTCGAAGGTGGAGATAAATTGCAATTTTTTCCTATATAATGCTTCTTTTCACCTTCTTTTTGTCTCAGACGCCCAGAGATACGTGCTGCGATAAAAGGAGAGCTCAAAACAATGTGCCCGACCGTCGTCGTCGACGTCGGGGAATTTCATTGTGTTTGCGTTACCCACTTTAAGACTCATATTCATCGGAAAAATTGCACTGCTTGTCCTTAGGACATTAGTTCAACTTTTTCTTAGGAGAGCACAGTCATTCGTCTTGCAACTATAGCTTGTCGAAGGAGATAGTGCGGGTGAATGACACCGATATCAGGCCGAGTGGACGTTGCCGAGCCAACTCATGCATGCTTATTATTCAAGATCCAAAAATAAGTATCATCGCTTCTACAAGTATCGTACACTTCTGTCAGTATCGGTATATGTACCAAACAATTTCCATTCCGTTGTTCAGAGACGTCTGCAGTTTGGTACCTGGTTTAATCAAACGGTAGAATTTAACATGTATGGAAGATGTCTAAATTTGTTTTCGACGAACAAACTTGGAATAGACTGTAGTTAAATGATATTACTTTGGCTGACTTACTTTGGCCCTATAGACCACAGAAGGTCTGGAAGTTATTTTCATGTCTATTTAGGAGTAGGTCACTCCACGCTTATTATTTATTATATTAGGTAAAGCAAAGGCATTAGGCAAAATACTTTGGGACAGATATTAAAAGCATATTTGCTAAAACTATGCTTTCATTAATACCCAAAAATATATCACGGTGGGTATCTTTAGTCAATATCTATTATAGGCTTGAATAATTGCTTGTTTAACTTGGACGGACTAGTAACTAACGTTCAATATAGAGTTGAAATTAAAAATCAGGCCGTTTATGTTACGCCCGTGAATTAACCCACTGACTGACACTTCGCTTTGTCTAATGCCATGTCAAAATGGCATCTACCTCAGTTTATTTCTAGATCACTAAACCAAAGATTGGTGACAGACAACATTGCTTAAGTCTGTTTGGTAGTTTTTAAGTGAAATCGAAATAAACATACAACGGAAAAGGCAAACAGAGATCCTATTCATTATGAATAGAACTTATTGATCTATTGATTTTCTGCGTATGAAAATGTTATTGTTACACCTTTATTATACGTACAAAAGACCGTAAAAGCTTCATAAAGCAAGCTGTAAGAGTTTGTTTGCTTGTTAATCCATTGCAATTAATCATTGAGTTATATATAGTTGTTACTCACAGTTTAAATTTAATTAGATTGTTAAAGGACGTGTATATCTTCAACACGGTAATGAGTCTATTAGGGCATCGAAACCTGCAAAGTTGCTAGCAGGGCAACTTTTCATTGAAATGATTTTTGAAAGGTTAATGAGTCAGTCGCGAAGCTGAAGAGTACTAAAGCCCACAATTAGTCACGTTATGTCTCTGTAACAATGCCGCGAATAGAGCGGGAAGCACAAAGACAGCTCTGACGAAACTCGTGTCGCTTCGCAGAGTAAACAAAGGAATGGGCCAGGCGACGACGCGCACTTCGGATTTGGGCAGAAGTTGTCGTCGATGAATTGTGGACCTGGCTCGAATTACAGAACTGTCTCCTTCCTCCTCCCAGAAGGAGGAAAACAGAGAAATGTTAATGCACGCTTTTATAGAAGCCACGGGTTATACAACGGAAAAGTCGCGTTCCAGGAAGGTAGACGTACCGAGACGTTGTCAACGTCCCAGTTCTGTCTTTCGAGTAGCAACGAAGGGAAGCGAGAGCCTATAAAATCGTGATTAATTTCGAAAATCAGTTGACGGTTAAATCCACCGAAGCACACGTCACGTGAACACGCAAGAAATGAAACCCCATCAAGTTTTCAGGTAGTGCGATCTCTTCACGTGTGCCGTAAGTGACTGTGTTGAAAGTAAGGCAGCTCGAGTGCTCAAGGAAAAGAATATTTGAATTAAGGTTAACAACTGCTTTATTCCCGTGAGGAGCTGGCGTTCACTCACGGCGCGACCGATAGCTGGCGCTGCGCTCGGGCCGTTGATGTCACGAAATAACAGCACGGCTAATATTCAAATGACACGGAAAGGTTTCGCTCCAGTGGAACCCCCGAAAAGCAGAAACAATTCTAAGTTATTGTGAAAAAACCCACGGTTTTTCCACGAGAACAATTTGGTCATTGTTTAAATAGACTAAGTCGGAGCGACATCGGGTTTTCGCGTGCCCCCTTTAGAACCCTTGCCCATTCGTCGTTTCTGGGACAAAACAAATTCCATCAAGGTGCTCTAAACCAATTAATAGAATTGAAAGATGCAAAAGGAAGACGACGACGCAAATGAAAGCAATGTATAATTTAATAAAAGCGCAGCTCGATGGCCGACCGCTTAATTTCTTTCAATTTCTCTTATGAAACTCAAGAACGCTCATGTGTTGATATTACGATGTTTTCGCGGAGATGATACTCAGTACACAACTGCTGTAATAGTGACTGTTAGTTATGGAAATGCAATTAAAGTTTTGCAAGTCCTTCTATTTAATTTACCATCAGCAAGGGACTAATTCCATGACTACGAGGGATATAAACTTTTTTCAACGCCGTCACGTTCAACAGAGGTTGTGATAAATTACTTGAAAGTAAGCTAGCCATTATTAAAGCGAAAAACTAAACTGCACAAACAATGTAATAAATAAGATACAAAATCCTGAAACTGGATCTTTCTGTTAGAATCTATAATGAATTTCCACATGATTTGTAGTTGGAGGTCCGAAATAAAAGCGTATATAAGAAGCTTCATGTAATTTTAAATTTTTATCAATGGTACCCAACTCGATGGGTATCATTCTTTTTAAGCCAAACAATATAATGTCAAACCCATGCTACTTCTGATATTAAAACGAATCTCATAATATTCTATTTATTCAAATCAATTTAGCAGTTTGAATTCTAGGAGGAAACAAACAGACAGATTTTTACATACATAGAGGTAAAAAAAATTAACCCTCTCTTGAAATTCGCCTTAGTCTAATAACCCTTCCCGGCTAAACATGGGTTTGAAAAATCTTATGAAAAATTTAAACGCACAATACTTAAGGTTGATGTAAACTATAATTATGGTCTTAAGAAAAGGTAACGGTGGCTACTAAGTTCATTTGTTGCTTGATATTGTAAACTTTTCAGTAATGAAATTGAATAAAAGATCTATAATACGTGTCCTGTCCGGTGATGTGTCGAGGTAAGTGTATTTTCTGGGGTTCCATGTCTCAAAAAAGAAAAAGGAAATTTTTATATAAAAAAAATGCGTATAGTACTTACTGCCACGAAACTTCATTTAGAGGTTTAGAAATATTTAGAATTTAAAACAAGGACGTTTGTGAAAAGATAAGAAACATTTTAAGTTGGTATGATTACAAAAATTAATTTCTAAAGTTTTTATAATACTTATTACTTCTATTATTGTTCTATTCAACTCTCAACAGTTTCATGTATTATTAAAATTTATTTGAATAGTACGCGGTTAATAGCAAAGTTAAAAATATTATCAAATTGATAACAGACACCACCCACATAGCACTCTACTTATTCTGCTATACTTGAGAGATAGTTCTCACTGCCACGAATCTTCTGGCATATTTTTAAATATCATCTGCGTCTTATGCAATCTTTCCAAAAATTCCGTACAGTGGAAGGACGGGTTCTATGGTTTCGCAGATTTCGCGTGGAATCTCATGGCGAAACGCGTGCGGTTGTTCTGATTTCGTTCCCATCACAAAGCTTTGTGCTCGCGAGTCCAAGGTGACTGATATGTAAAAAAAAACACCCCGCGCTCATCTTCGCGCTTTTGTTTGCACACCGAGATTCAACAATTCCGCGTATGAACAAAGAAAGCCTTTGTTGCAATAAGAAACCTTAGTGTACAGCTGCGGGACATTCTTGAGAACGTTTCATATCGTCCTTTGGCCTTAAATTCTCGATTGTTGAACGGACTGAGGGAACGATTCCCTGCTTTTCCTTCAGGGCCCCCTTCTTTAGACGAAGAGAAAGGACTGATAATTTACTCTGCGATTGTTGACCGCAATTTTTAAAGCTTTAATTTCGCTGCGGCTACAGAAATTCAGCACTTTCTTTTTTTCTTTCGCCGCCTGTCGACGTTAAGTCACGACGATCAAAATTTCAGAAGGTGAAAACCTCCTTTGGCCTACTTCGAGTGGTACTTCTTGCCTCCCGTCCCTGGAGCGACTCCAACTCCAATAACTAAGTCCTGGTTTTGCGATTCGACTCTACTTTGTCTTCTACAAGGCCGGAGGTACTTTCGTCAAAATTTCGAATCCAGATTATAACCGTCAGCAAGAAGACGTGAGTGTTTCGCTCGGTCGTTATTATTTCCGGTTAAATTTTAAGTGCCTTCCACTGCGCTCTGATCTCTTGGGCTGTAATTAATTTTGTTTACTTTAAGATTGAACTTGAACAAGTTCCGGGGAATTTCCTGTTTATAGAGGATATCATTCGAACGCTTCACTTCCGATATCAACTTGGTATTCAATAATTGCTCCCCGGGCAGTTTATACGTAGTTACCTTTGTGTAGTCACCACAAGGCTACCGGGCGGAATATACTCAAATTCTCCCAAGAATTGACTTTTTCACTGGAATTGTGACTTAAACGATAAAGCTTTAAGAAGTTTTAAAAGCGTTTCGATAAAGAGAAAGAAATGACAATGTCGGCAAATAGCGCTTTACTTTCGAGGGAATGATTTATCGATCACTAAAAAAGTACTTTTTCCCATATCTTGGCGGAAAATTATATCTCATCAAGTTGTAAAATTTCAGAGTTGTAAAACCACAAAGCCATTCCGAAATGCAGTACTACAAAAATAACTTTACTTTATTATTCACTATTTAATGTAAGAGCCAGAATTTCCTCTTTGTCGCTACAAAATTAATGATATCAATAATTAATCTTTAAAAGAAATTATTATGTTTTTTAGAAACTTGTTCATACAGGACAAAGGTCAAGGTGAGAGTTGAACTCAGAACCCTTGAAATAGTGAACACGTTGCATTTTCACTCACCTATCGAAACTTACTTTCATTTTCTTTACTATATTTAGGTAAAAATTTAAAGCATCTTATTTCTAAGCAAACAAACATTGAATAATTCAATGTTTCTTGTTCTTTTATTTTAAATATAGTCTTTAGCTTAAAGTTAAAACAAAATCAATTATTTTAAAAAGATAATCATATCTTTTAGCGTTGAATAGAACGTAATTAAAGTGAAGTAATAATTATTTTTTTAATTAGCTTATTACGCTGGAATTATTTATTTAATCATTTTTGTAATCTGTAAATTAGTGCTACTTTAATAGTCTTAAATTAATGTCGTAAGCTGTAGCTAAAATTAACAGTCTCCTGGCAACAGTTTCCCGTCACGTAAGAAGACAGTTTCAAGCTTATTTATAGCACCCACATAGCGACATTGATTAGGTATCGTTATGTTGGTGTCATAAATAACATGAATGAAGAAGGTAACGTGGCAGTCACTTTTTGAAACTGTGTGATCATAACATAAAAACAGTTGTTGTTGTACCAAGCCTTTGATTTGATTTTAAAAGAGAGCAAAAAATATTAACTTTAAATTGCCCATAAAGGTTTTCTAGTAATAAATTTTATGCGTGTACCCCATTGAAAATAATTTTGATAGTGTTGGTTTATGAAACCGATATTTCTCTGTAAAAATAGTCTATTAATCCAACCACTCAAATTGTTTAATGTTGCTATCTTCCTCCAGGGTTTTCCATTCATTCAAAAAACAAAATGTCGAGTTGACAATTTTATAAGGGAATTTCCCATTAGTAAAGAAGTTGTGCGTAGTATGTTTAATCACAAAAGTTTAAATAACTCATAAAAGAATGAAGTGTATTAGTAATGCTAAAACACAGCAACAACTCCGCCTATAGATAAAATGCCATCACCGGTTGTAAATATTACCCGCCTTTATACATACCGCCAGCGAATGTTATTAAAGCAATATATAGTTCCAATAAAATCGAATGACAGACTTGCGTTTTATTTTTAGACTTCGATAAGGAAGACAATCGTTAGTTCGATTTCTGTGATATTACCTAGGAATTCTGAACGCAGAATTTTCCAATATGAAAATCATAACTCACACTTGGGATTTCCGACGTCAAATTAAGAAAACACACAAAAATAAATATTTAAAGATAAATAATCTAACTTTAAGCTAGGCAAAATTAGTATAACTTATATCGTATCGTCTTACATACTTTTTTTCTGAATATTTAATATTTAAAAAATATTCTGTGGGAATTTCGTGAAATAACATAGTTATAGTTCAAAGAAGGTAGGCATTTCCTCGAAACGAAGTTTTCCAATTCAATGTTTCATCTAAATTTTTATACGAATGAATCTTTAAAGGTCTCTTTACATTTTAAACATACTTCGATATTCGTTTGCTAGCGTTGAATATGCACACTGCAACCGACACTGTTTATGCCAGTTTTTTTTGTTTTTTTGTTCAAAAGCCCTCCATTGCTCATAGATTTATGTTTAACAAGAATGCATTAAGTTTAAAATAATTTACTGGACCGCAAAACGACTGTGTGCTGAAAACCACTGGCAGCAGCATTTCACTAAATTAAATATCCCTAACTCTCAATATTACGGGTGTAGGCCAAACAATTCGACCGAACAATTTACTTTGAGAAGATAATCCAGTCAATAACACGACGACGATAACAAAGGCTGAGGACCGGGACGATTCGTTAATCGCTGTCAGCACCGAGTCTCCTGGTTCCAATGTGTGGAATACACGTGCGATTATTTGCGATGAACAATCGGCGGTTCGGGGGATTATTCCAGCAAAACTCATATGAATACCGCCGAGTAATTATTCGAACCAAGCTACGTGCCTGCCCCGCCCGCCCGGAAGCCTCCTGATCACAAGCAAATTAACTTTCACCTGAACGTGAGAGATTCACTGCACGTAAACTTTTTGTATGGGTCGGTTTCGCAGTTATTGAACGCAAGTCCCGGCCAAATTGAAATATTCAAAATGTCTGGATTCCGACCACCGCCGCTATAAATTGGCCCGAAAATGGGTGTGGTACAAACCCGGCGTGTTGTTGCGTATTTCTGCGGGACCACTTCGGCTTTCCTAGCTAGATGGTCCCCGGTCTCCAAGACCTCGCGATAACTCATGTTCAAAAGTCGTTAGAAGGTGTTCTTTCCCGGAATGCTAAAGCACCTCTAACCCTTCTTCACTCGACTCAGGTGTACAGAGTTGATGTAATGGTGCTTTGTTATTCTTGCAACCCTTTCATGTCTGAGGTTGCGTGAATACAATTCAAAGTTTGTAAGCTTACTCTACCCTTCCCACAGATCTCACCAAGGTGATATTCTAATCATCTAGATCTAGAAGCACTTTTAATCCTTTTTCTAAAAACAGTAAGCTGATTACGTATATTATGCAGATATACGGTCTTGTTTTTCATGCATAAGCAAGTACCGGGTGAAGGTGACGTTACGATGGATGGCCTTGGGCAAAATCTTAACAGAGCGTAAAGCGAAGTCTACTAAATAAAATACTGGTAAATATTGGAAAACAAAATTCTTAACTACCAACAGGGAATCTACTTCGAAGATGGAAACTGCCAAAGTAAACTAAAGAAGGTAATGAAGATTAGTTGTCCCTCCTTTGGCATTGAACAGTGAAGTGGATCTGGACTTGACGACTTTTCGTAAATTGAAAAAGAGTAAACTTATCCTTTTGTATATTTTTTGAATAGTTGTGGCCTTAAAGACAGTGGGTGTGCCTTTTCCAGGAGGAAAATGTGCTTATTTTTACGACGCTCTACAATTTGATGGAGGTCACCGCGATGGGAATTATTTGCAGCTTCCATGCTAACAATGTTGCTTTTGACGGAGACTACTTTGGTGTGACAGTCACGTTTACGACTTACATTCTAGCAACAGTATCAAGATCTGTTCATTACAGCGAGATTATTTGATTCTAAAGCAAATCTGCACTTAATTTTAATTAACCTTTACATCTTCATAAAATCAATAAAAAAATCCATTTACCCTGATGGAAATATTATTAAGATAGTAGTCACTTAATGCATGACTGCATCACTGCAGGTAATTATGCAGATTTTATTAAAAAAATAAAATAAAATAAAGTAAAAAACAATGAAAGTGATTTCATAAGCCCTATGAAAATTCTCCTTTTTTGCACACAATCTTTTGAAATTGATGAATTTACTCATTATTATTCTTCATTATTTTTTATCAAGCTGTTCTTATAAAAAGAGGAAATTGTGTCGTCATATTTAGTTGAGACCTTACCGCGATCTCAAAGTGGAGGTTCAAATCTACGCAGGGTCAGCGTGTGACACGAAACAAGTTTGACTGAACAAAGACAGTAATTGCTTTTGCAGAAAAAAAGGCACCGTTCATAAATTGATATACAAAATTTCGCAGAGATTTTAATATGCAGTTTCTTTAAAGTTCAATTAAATTTTAACAATGGATTTTTTTTGTACAATGACAAATAATCACTTCTTGTATCTGGAAAAAAGGATTTAAATATAGGCTTGCTCGCACGCTATGCAACAATTATAGCATCTGTAGAAAATAGGACTGTGAAAGTAAAAGCTACATTTATCTCTTCACTAATTTCAGAAAGCGAAATTTTTAACGTTAGAAAATCTAAACTAATGTCTGTTGTTGCTACTTGCGTCCATAAGTCTCCATTTAAAAACACATTTTGAACGAAATTCTTCAAGATGTTTCGCAAAATAAAACTCAAATTGCATACAAAAGAATATTTATTTATTTACAAATTAGCCTCTTATTTTGTATACATTTTCATTTCTTATCAAAATTATGCCCTCGTTTAAAAATTGGCAAATTTAATAAACGCAGTAGGTATTTTCAGAAAGAATGAATTAGACATTTCCTTAAGCAATATCTACGATACCTGATGCTTAAATCTAATCGTGTTTAAATATTACGAGCAGAAGGCTACGTTAAAAAAACCTGTTACTTAGATTTTTATTTACCTTGATTTTAATAATTATAGGCTTTATATGTTTGAAACAAAAGAATTTTGGTTTTCTCTCTTCAAGCAAAGTAATTTACTCGGCTTTTCGAGGGTGGTAGTCGTCCGCGGTTCAGAGTACATACGTTTTAAAAATAACACCGTGATGGACAAAGTTATCGAAGCGGCCAAATTGCCTACCGCTCTACCTACCTGGCCTTAAGTGATTTCAACATTTCTCAAGGATGCCCCGTCAAAGCAGCAATGACTGGCTGACCGCAAAAAACAGTCGAGGCGAATTTGAAACGCTCCGTGGCCTGGGCTTTCGTCAAATTGCTCAAGGTATCAAGAGGAGAAGCTCGAGCTTCTTACCTTCCTTGCGACCGGGCAGGTGAAAAAAACCGTACGCGGCGGTACCACTTCAACTCGGCGTGTAATTATTTTGCATCTGAGCCATGACTGGTGGCTGGTTTGCCATCGTCCGGATTCATTAAAGTCTGCTTTTCTGCTTCTCAAAAGTGACCTTTTATTAGTGCGACCCGTGAACAACTCACTTAGAATTTCAAATTTACTTGCACAGTCGAAAAATATGTACATGCAGTGGCGATCGGGTCCACCGCCTTCGGAGTGGTCAGCGCCGAGCGGGTCCTCCACAAATCGGTCATTCGCCGTCTTCGATTTTTACATAAAGAAAACACCTTTCACGTGCGTGCCTCCTGGCGCGGACAGTGGCGTGCTCTGCGTCGACATTCCCGCCGACTCCGACTCTGCCCATTGCTGACCGCGTCGTAATGGAAGTACGTACACGCGCTTGAAGGAAACTTATTAATCTCATTCTTGGAATTCTGCCTATTATGTTCTTATTCTTAAATCGGTATAGCGAGGCTTTAACCACTGTCCATTGACTTGATCTCTTTTATTTTCCAGTAGCAAACCCTTGAGACTCCCGATGGGCCCATAGGTACCTCGTTCTTAAGTCGATTGCTTGGCTCTTTTCAGACTCTATGCGGCTAAAGGCAACGTCTTACAGAAAAGCCGTATCAAAGAAATTCCTCAGAGGAGTTAATAAGAAATGTAGCGCGTTCAAATGATGACCTTAAGATATTGGGACATTAAAGCGGTCTGTTGTCTTGCTTGAATTTCATTGCAGTAGCGAAAGCACGGACGCGACGGAACTCTGCTTGGTATCAAAGAGAAAATGTTTTCGACTTAAAGAAAATGCGGCAGATGCGCCTCTTGAACCGACTATCGGTTACGGACGGTTATGACAATTGCGATTTTTACGACTTTCTGGTTTTGTAATTCGAAGACTGCAGTAGATAACACTAGATCTCCTAGAGTGTCTAACAACACTAACAGCAAGCTTACTGTCGATTAGTTAAACTCATCTGCTTAATGATTTTCTAGAAAAACATATACTCGAAAATGGTATTGGTCGGCTTTGGCTATGTTTCCTTCAACACATTTATGACGGTATGTTGTGAAAAGCGTGTATTTTTAACTCCTATTTTTAATTAACAGCGGTAAATAGAGATTTTTTTTCTTGACGAAAAAAGTAAATGAAAATTTCAACAGATGTGTTCTTATAATTAGCGAATTCGTTAAGAAAAATATTCAATCAGTCTTGGTTTTTAAACAAATTAAGTACGAAAAGTGAGCAACGTGGTTTATTACTTTTTGGTGAAAATTTAAAGACAATGCAATGCCATACAGATCTGAGATACGGTTTAATTTAAACCATCGAAGCCAAACTAAATTCAAAATAATTAAATATGCAAAGATTTGTTTCCGCACATAATCAACGCTTCTTTAATTTACTGAACAGATTTAGTTGAAAGTGCTATACAAAAATATAGACGACTATAGCTTTAACAATTTTTACTTTACAATTGTACAATTTACACCTTAAAAGGAATTATTTTTTATACACACAAGGTGCATATCTGTACAAGATGAAAATTACCTAGGGTTAGTCGAATACATTGCGTATTCAGCCTAAATCCTAGACCCATATTTTAACAATTTTTACATCAAGTAGAATTACTCACGAAACTGCCAAAGCGAACTTTTACTTTTAAAAGTTACTTCACAAAAAAAAGACATATAAATGCACGATTGAGGCGCTGAATTTTAATTCGATTAAATTCAATGAAAATTTTACTTTCAAATGAATACATACAACTTAAAAAAGAGACGTTGAAATTAAAGTTAAACAACTAAATACAAATCGAAATATTCAATTCATGCTTATAGTACATATTTTTAATTACAAAGCAATTTAATGTTAATTATTCATGGAAAGTTAAAAGAACTTTAATTATTTATACAGAGATTTAATTCACCATGTACACATTTATAAAATGTGTAAGACCAAATGAAATGCAACAAACCGTGTATATATTTTTGTTAACTTTGCGATATTTTTTGATATTATCATATTTTTGCCAGGAAAAAAGGAAATGGGCGCTATGAGAAAATCGTAAATTCATCATGATTATTATTTCCCTTTAAACTGATCCGAATGAAGAATTTAGAAGATTGCCAAATCGCCGAAGTGTCCAGTTTGGACACATTTGGATTTTAAATAAAATTGTAAAACGTATAAATAAAAATTTAAAAAAAAAATATAAATCTCAGACAAAAAGTAATCACGGAAATCTATTAAAAATCTGAAATAATTTCAATTTCGGAGAAAATACGCATTGTACATTTAGACTCAATAATTTTAGAATCAAAATTAGAATTGTATCTTTTTGTAGATTTGTTTTGCAAGTTGCGTGAGAAGTGAGAATCCTTGGAATCAGTCTAAGGATTGCTAATTTCCGTGTCTCGGTTTTGACATGACCTTATATACATACCATACACACTTTGCTTCGCATTACGCAGTTCGTACGCATTCAAAAATTTATAGTAGTTTTCAGACAGATATTTTAATTTAATTTCCCATTTTTACATCGCCCCAAACGCAAATTCTTCGGTTCGCGGCCATGTGTGATATTTTCAGTTTAAGAGCACTCCCTGGCAACGCGTGATGTGTGCGACTTAAAGCCAGGCGATTTAAAAACATGATCAACGTCGCACCAACGTGAACGTGCCGTTCCCTGCCTGCTTCTGTTGCGTCGTCTTCTATCCGCGGTCTAAAAGAAAATTTTCTCTCGTGTGCCAAGACGAATGGCATGCGGACACAAATCACGTTCCAAGGGATATTCTGTCATGTGTTAGCGCCCGTATACCTCTGGATGCTGGGACTGTCTGTTGAATGTAGCCCAGCCCACCCCTGGTCTGCCATCGCCAGCAACAAATGTGACCAGCCCCAGCTGCCGGTACCGCAATGGAAATAAACACGAAAAATAAATGGACGATGAAAAAATAGCTGCTTTAATCCAATTTTAAAATCTTCGAAAAATCGAGGATACTAAGCCGAAGTGAAATCGAGAAAATGGGGAAAATATAGAAAGAGCAAGGCGGAAGCTCGGATTTATACATTTGCGCTCTCTTGCAGTAATGAGTATTTTTGAACGTGTGGTCAACATGACTAATTACACCTAGTCATTTCCCAGAGTCAGCATAATTTTAAGAAATATAAATAAGTGTGCTATCTCCATACAGAAATAGCGACATATCTGAGAGTGTTCCTCTTCAGCACTTATCATATAACAAAGAAATTTCGCCGAGGAAAACCAGGCTATAGAAAATTGCTGTTCTTCCATAAAGTAGATGGTTAATCGACTGCGTTCTATTATTTCCTTACTATCTCTAGCCTCGCTCGTATTTAAGAAAATTCCTTAACCAAATTTTCATCTACATCTGATCGTCATTATCGATTAAAAATTTATTTACTTTTTCAGTCAAATCAGTATTTTCTTCTTTTTTTTTGAATATAAATATTCTTATTTTTGTGAAATAACACCTGGGATTATTTTAAGAGACATCGACAGATGTGTGGATGGAATTTAATTTGGAATCAAGGTAAAAAGATTTCCGAAAAGCTTTCAGAGGATTACATGCCTACATTTGAGTGGATCAGGAAAATATTTCAATTAAATTGTTTTTTTATAAAACCATACTTAAACTTCCAAAAGCACTAAAAATACGACAAATATTTTTAAAAACGATGTATATTTTGTGGACTAGAAAAGATTACTTTAAAAACGTGTCTGCTACATAAATTTTCATCTGCAAACATTTAAGTAATCTTAAATGAAATTAATGAAAGTACAATTAGTTAGAGTTCATCACAATTTTCGTAAGAAAAAAATGTGCTTTTGTATCAGAGCATGCCAGAATTTATATGACTAAGTTTGGGAATTAATTACAGAAAGAATTATAAATTGTTAGTTCTACAACAAACCGCAAAACACTTTCAAAGCAAAGTATATTATTACTTAGTAACGCAAAAGAACTTTAGTATAAAAAAAAGAGATCGTTTTGTAAACACTTAACAACGTAAAGTATAGTCGACTTTCAGAGTCAATGGCAAAGAACACATTTACAAATTCAATTTGTGTACTCACCTGCTAACGACGACCAAATAGATTTTGCAAAAAACAGGGGGTGTCATATTTCCATAAATCCATTAGTCATACTTTTTCGTGAACCTTGCACATTAACTTGTGAATTTTTCCATAAATTTTTTAGTTAAAAAATAATTACGTATTTCTTTACGCAATTGGGAAAAATCGTATAGTATTTTAGATTTGGAGTTTTGAATTCCGAAATAGGGCGCTGTGGATGTACGTTAATGTTTAATAACAGAAAAAATGTGCTTTGAATTATCGAAATACCTACGACTATTCGAAATTTTATTTGGACTAATGCTATATACAAAAAATGAATGATATAGTCTACTACTAGCGTTCTACTTTTACCCTAATAATTTATTAATAGTAGGTGAGTGAAAGTTACGAGTAGTCTGAAATTTTGTTTTTATTTTATTCTAAACTCTTTTCAGTTTTCCAGCTTGATTTGTGGAACTTGCAGCTAAGAAATGAAGCACGCCCCCTTGAGATGACTGGCTTTAATTTAGTAAGACCCCGCTCTTCCCACGTTGCATTAACAAAACAATTGTGGAAATGAAAGAGTGCTGACTCAAAACATTTGGCCGTAGGTCATGGTTGTCGTCTTAGTGAATCCCCGGGACACATAATGCCCTATTGTTAAAGACGGAAAAATTGTTTTTGGCCACAAGTCCACAAATATTCCACAATTAATTTAACTAAATTGAAAACTTTGAAACGTGTATTTTGTAATGGTCGCGGCTATCTTCACGATCAGATAAGAGTCGCGACCTCGTTTTAAATTGCCAATTAATCGAAGCACATCGCACTGCGCAGCACATTTTTTATTGTCTTCCTCGGCGAGCAGCAAAGCGGGGAAATAGTAACGTTCGCCGAGTTACGCTGTTTCTATATGCTTAATCCGCGCGATAAATTATTTTTCGGCAAATTTCAAGAAGCCGATGAAAAGACCGCGCAATTGCCGTTCTAAAAAGAACCACGTGGGTAATGAGATTTTAATATCGCGAAAATCGTCTAGCTTAAAGTGCTGGGGCTCACTTGACTAATATTTAGAGAGGAGGAGCCCCGCCGACACATGTGTCCGGTCCCCGGCCGCTAGACCAAAAATTGCGCACTAACCGAGTTGCGTAACCAATTTGTTCAATTTACTTATTTTTTCGACGCTTTTCTTCTTATTTCGTTTTGTTTCATGGAATTTTGCCGCTGTCGGAGACGACGCTAATGCAAGACTTCCTCTCTCATGGTATTCTAGCTCCCCGAGAAAATTGTTCGGATATCGTTTTTGCTCTGTTCACAAAATAATGCGTTCAGAGAGGCGAGAAAGTTTTTTCTTCTGGCGATTGTTTCATGAGAAGCAGGATAGGAGGAGGCTCGGAAGGTTCGCAAGCCACTTTGCACTGCGGGTAGCCTACCCCATTTTGCGTCTGTAATAAGCTACACGAAGCGCCATGTGAATCTTTCGTTCATACTGAAGCGCCTAGTCGGGTAATGAGCCCTCCTTAGTGCGATTTCATATGTAAACCACGACGAGATTGCGTTATGGGGCTACGGGTCAGAGCACCCCAATTAACTTTGAAACGCCCTGCGACGAGCTCTAAATTCGCCCCAATTGCCGCTTGGAGCCCACACGTCATGTTTCTATTAGCTTGGGAGTGGAGCTAAAAGGAGCCCAGCAGTCGGTAAAGCCCGAAGGCACCTCTGGAGGTGCTGAGCCGATGTCCTAATCTGGAAAAAAAATCCAATAGGTTCCTGGTGACATGCGGGTAATGCGCACTCCCATGCACAACCTAATGAAAACCATCCGAATAAATTGAAGACCGAGAACTTGTAATGGGAATCGGATCGGAATCGGAGTCACAATATCATTGTGGGTATGTGTAACGTAGGGAACCATCATTCCGACTCCCGATTCCCAAGAGTTACACCCAAAGGCGCTAGACAAGAATGTATTGATGAAATTCGACTCTACTGGGCGAAGCCGGAGGGGCAAAACGCGGAGTCTGTGGGGACGAATGAAAAATATCTTCCTTCGCCTTTTGCGTGCTCTTGGGAATTTTGCGAAAGTCAATAGGCGGTTCAAGGGCACCAAGGTTTCCAGGCAAAGGAGTGTCTTTTTCGTCCTGCCAAGAGAGGTTGACAAATTCAAGGAGTCTGAAGGACGACGATGACAATATTTGTTGTTGTTATATGTGAATTTGCACGGTAACTAGCTCAGCGAAGACCGGAGAGCTTCTCCGGGCAAATTTTGTGGTAATATTGTCTTGCGAGCCACATTCCTTATACGAGATGCTAAGTACGTACTCTCCTTTTTTCAGCATTAAATTGGTTAATGAATTGTGAGAGAAAAACTTTTAGGACAAACATCCTTAGGTCCACCAGCGTTCAACGGAGGGCTTTACAGTCGAACAATTGCCCTTGGCGGTGCGCCTACGCTTAAGTGCAAACTCCTGTTGTTCACAGGGAAAGTACACGATTCCGTTTTATGCTTTATTTTGTCCTTTGAATTTGGCCACGAGCACTTTTCGCCTATGCCAAAATAGAACGTCGCAGTATGTAATGCGTAATGCTGCTGAACTGAAAACATATGGTAATGAGACGGAGGAGCCACGAGTTTTTCTTGGAAGGAAGGCATGTAATTTAAAAACAAAAAAAATGTACACTAAAAAATTACCTTGGCTACATCAATGTGCGTGCTGCTGTTATCAACAACAAAGTACTTATGTTCATGTACATGATTCCTCGTAATGAATGCTACAAATTGATAACAAATGCAATTAATTGTATAAAACACCTCGAATTTTTCGTTTGCTGTTTCAAAATTTTTCCTTAACCTTTAAAACACAGAAAATCTAAACGATTTAAATGCTTATCCTTTCAATAGAAAAAATCTCGACCTTCTTGAGATCTAAGTGGGAAATACCCCACCTACATAAAAGTTTTATGTTGAACATAGTTTTGGTTTTGAAAACAATAAGGAAAAGTATAAAATCAAAAACTCTTGTAGTGTGGAACTGGAACTCTTTTTATGACAATCATTAATAGTTTTGCTGTACTCTTACAGTCGTAAATTTTTTTATTTAATATATGGTTCATTGCGAACCTATTCTCATTTATAAAACATGCTTTCAAAATTTAAGTCTTGCAAACATCAAAATATAAAAGTAAAAACATATTTGATTCTATTTTTCTGAAATATTACGTAAGCATAAAAACATTATATTTCTTAACATTTTCCAGTTAAAATCATAAGATCTACTACAACGATTCGGCTGAAAATAGTTAGACATAAAATAGATTTAGAATTTGAATCTAGATCCTTGCTTTTATGAGTCATATCGTAGCAGCTTAAGGGCCACTTTGTATAACCTCAGAACCTACATTTGTTTGTTACATTGCAAAGAAATATAGCACACACCTTCATGAGATTATATATTACTATATTTGTTTATCATATTGCCTCATGTTAGTCCTTATCTCATTATGTAATGTATTTTGTACCATGTCACCATTGTCATGCATCCTGCGCCACGTGTTGCCGTCGAGTTAGTCATTTCAAAATACTCTCTTGGCATTAAGTAATACCACAGCAAAAACCTCGTCTAACATTCAATCGATTTTACCTGATGCAAGTATTTACAAACAAACGCACAAATTTCCAAAACAGTTACCTTCGTTATTGCGGCGCTCATTTATTATCTTGAGTTTTTCATCTTTACTATTTAATTAGCATGGATCGAAATCCTGTTAATCAATATAAGCTCGCTATGAAGATTTGCTGTCACAGAACACTTAGATAGAGATATTGGACATTTTACTTTCAAAACAAACAACAGATAGAATATAAAATCAAACTTCCATACAAAACGGGCATTGTCCACTGGATTTCGCAATTTTGGCAAAGCTCCTATTTCGCAACAGAGACAAATCTTACCAGGCTCCTTTGCTAAATACTCCACACTATGCCTTTAAATTAGGTATAAAATAAATTAAAATGGACTGAAATGCAATGACTCATATGTGCTTAAAATGCTATAACCTTCAACTGGTTAATATACCAATAAAATACCAATATACTAAATAATGGCTGGCAGATTTTTGGACTTATTGCTTTTCCGTCGATTATTAAAGAAATTCATACGAATGTCCGAACTAAGTAAAAGTTCTGTACTTTCACTATGATTTCGGTGTGTTAGTATAGTCCGCTCTTATAATGGATTAACTTCGCCATCCAGCCAATGGTACCTGAATGTATAAGCCACCTTAGTCGTACAATTAGTTGAATCGATTATATAAATTTAAGCACAAGCAAAACAATTACTTACATATAAGTTTAGATGTGGTGCTTCTTTCCTTCTGTGTTTCGACAACACCTTCCCTACCTAATATAGATATGCTAAATGGGAACTTCTATTTCCTTATATTGAAGTAAACTTTAATTAGAACTGAATTACGAGATCATCATTGGCAATTTGTATAGCAAAATTTTTCTTATTCTTAGAAATGCAAGAGAACTTATTACCTAGAAACTTTTTTGAGCTTATGTACCTGTCGGTACCTTCGCATCCTCCCTCTTACCCAAAAAGGGTGCTTTACTTGTTGACTCTGTTAAGGATTCCAAGTTATCTTACGTAAGATTCTAAAAAATTTTAAAATATTTTTGTCTGCAACCCAGACGAAGAGTCTTGAAGCCCTCGTCTTACAAATATTAACTAATTTTTTAACTGGAATGGAAAGGATTCCCCAAAGCCAATAAAAAGATGTGAAACTTGTTTGTTAGTGAAACTTTTTTCTGTGTTCTGAATTATATTTTTAGCTGACACATTTCCCTTGGAAATTGTCTAAATTTTTGAGATATCCCGAAACCATTCAGTTTTTTAAAATTTCCCTTTACACCACAAATTCCCCGGCAATTCTACATGATCTTTAACTGATCGGTAAGGGAATTCCCAGAATTTCGCCATTCAAGTCGTTGGCAACGACGTCAACCTTTCTGCAGAAATTCAGAACAGGTACGTTCCTGTCCATTCGTGCTCCAGTAATTTCTGAAGAGCTTATTTTTGTCTTTTCAGGGGTTCAACAACGAAAACTCCAAACCTTACCTGTTTCTCTTTTCCTTTTGGTCGCCTTCTGTTGCTGCTGCTGCTGTTGCAGTTGTTGGTACTTGTTAGTGCTTCGAATAACGTGGTACTCCTTGTTGACTTCTGGCTGGTTCACACTGCTGGTTATAGTCTCATATTTGACAACCACCTTGTCCAAGTTACCACCATTACTTCCACCATAAACCTGCTGATGCTGCTGTCCTCCGCCGCCGCTGTTTCCGGACAAATGGTGATGGTGGGATGAGGACTGTTGCTCGACAAAGTTAATCTGCTGGATGCTATTGCTACCACTGTTCAAATGATTGTTACTCAGATTGTACGTCGAAGTTATGGAAACGTCATTGTCACTGCTCGAGTTCAGTTTGTAGCTATTATTACTGGACACCACCGAGGTGGATATGGCCGCGCGGCTCGAATTGCCCTGAAGGCCGCCTGTGGATGAGGAGACGACTGTCGAGGTCGGTTGTTCGGCCAGAGGTGTTGCGGCCGGGTACGGATCGTCATTTAACGCCTGCTGGTGATAGTTTCCTCCACTACCCAGGTGCTGTTGCTGCTGCTGGCTACTGTGGCTGCTACTAGCGCTGCTATGATGGTGACCACCGTTCTGACTTGAAAAGATCGCAGTCAATGTCGCTGACGACGACGAATTATTATCATTTGTACTGTTGCTGCTGTGACCACCCTGAATATGAGGGCGACTGGGGAAGTCGTAATTTGACGACGAAAAATGCGAAGTTTTCATTTGTGTGCGTTCAGGATGGTTTCTTGAGATCTTCGGGGGTGTTTTGAATACTTCGTTTTATACCTTTTTATTTTCTTCTTCGAAATTCGGGACTCGCACGAAGCACGCACTAAAGCACACACTACACAAGAAAAGGAACACCCAACAATTCAGGCAGGCAAAAATAACACTCACTTGATCTCTGGTGTGTAAACAATTCAGCGTTTACCAGATCTACTCAAAATCACACAAATCGCATGGACCGAGGCGCTCCGAGCTGGGGACCTTCGACTCCGTTGCTGGGCTGAAAACCGAGAAAACAGGATAAGCAAGAACTCGTCGAGAGCTGATATTAACTTATTCGCAAATCGACCAGGGCACCAAATGCGTGATAGGAATTTCGGATCGGGATCTGACTATTCATGGAATTTCCCTAGGTCGCACCGAGCCTGCAGAGAACGGGCCTTACGGGAATCCCGGAACGGAGAGCATGCAGTCACCGCATACCACCCGCAAGAAACTGGAGAGATTTTCGAAATTTTCACGACGAATCGATGCGCAATTGATAATACACGACGGGCCAAATTAACAGACAGATTAATTCCGAATTTCAAACCTTTTCGATGGACATTTTTGCCCAAAAACGGTACGCAAATAGCGAAATCGAGTCCTTCTCGTGACAGGAGGTCGCAAATAGAAATCGCAAACTGTAGTGCGCCTGCGCCTGTGTGTGTGACGGTTGTTGTTGTTTTCGGGGCCGTTTCACGTCACAAAGTCGTCGGCACGTAGGCGCGGGATGCTTTCTTGCACAATATTTCCGCGGGTGCTCACCCGGCGACTAATACTTTCCGCGGAAAGGCTACTAGGGATCACTTTGAAAGTCACTGTCTGTACCCCGTGGTTGGGAAAGGAGCTGGGCGTCGTTGACAGCCCAAAAACGCCATTTTAACTGCACCGCGATGGCTGCTGCCGTATTGAATTTCAACATTACGAGGCCGTAGCCCCCAAGCCCAGTTGTTGCTGACTGGGTCGGTGAAAGACACGAAAACATGCGGAGCACCGGGTGCGACAACAGCCAAAGCTCGCTCGAAAGACTATGGCTGCGAAAATGGGCCAGCTATGAAACCAGAATCGGAATCGGCGGCGGACAAAAGGTGACTCTCAAAGTGGGAAAGCTCTCGGCGAGTTAACTTGCGAAATCCAGCAAATGGTGGCGGCCAGTGCCTGGCCTGGCAATGGGCACCAGCGCCTACCTCTAAAGCAATATAGCTCTTTGGAAATGCACACAACTATTCCGCACCTTCCACTGGGGCAATTGCGGTACAAGAGGCCTCCGCCACTTTTCTTCACTCCGTCCTCCAAGCACACTCTTCTCGCGCCGCTTTATCGACGTTCCTCGCACTCAAGTGATTTTCACGTGCATGCAGATCATCCTGCAATCTGTACCACCTTGCCGTGTCCTTTTTGGTCACAAATTCACATTATTTTCTATCGTTTGCTCGCAAACAGAACGTAACAGATTGCACTCACGCGAACGCTCGCCATTTTCTCCTTCCCGAACTCGAACTAAACTCCAACGAAATGAAACTATCCACTGGTTGTGAACGTTGTTCTAAATCCCCCCTCCCAGGCCCGTCGTTAAAAAAACTTTCAGTCACACGCGGATTCTCTACGCGATCTGCTACTACAGAGTCCTGCAACGTATTTCAGTCGTTGCCTTGAATTTACGCACACATTAATGCACTAATCGTCACCTTGGCAACACTGCAAGTCTTGTGCTAAAAGTATATTTTGAATTTCCTATTAATTAAGCTGGGCAGAATTGTTTTTTTCCAATCAATCAATCATCGTAATCAATTTAATTTCAGTTGAGAACGTATTTTTTAAGGTATACGCAGATTTGACTCCAAAGAGCAGTTAATAAATCATGGTATGTTATCGCAAAATTCTCACCAATTGTTTTCATTCATCATTCATTTTCTTTAATCCAGGCTATAAAATGTTGACTCTTTTAGATCTTAACACATGCAAACATCTTAAGCTGACGACGGAAACTTCCTGTTTTGATATTCGCCAGGGTTTTAACTGAAACAGCCCGCGCACTTACATCAGTGGTTCTTAAATGTCAAACGTGTATGGCAACGTCGTCGAGATGTCAGTTTGCGTCATTTGGCTGTTGGGTGTTGTCAAAACATTTCGTGGGCAATTAAATGCAACAGCGGGTGAATGCGGCTTATTTCATGAATCAAATATGTGATCACAAGGTGATCGTCGCTTAAAGTAAAGTGTGCAAGATTGTGGTGATTTGCAGCAAATACTGAAAGACCGAAAGTGCAGACAGTAGACATGTCCCAGAGTGGGGGAGGGGTTGCAGCGGCTGCATCTCTGGGGGCGCCGAGGCGGCATCGAGATGGCCCCCAGGACCCCAACACTGGCGGTGTTGGGACTTCGATGTCGGCTAGATTTGGAGAGACCGAATGGGAAGCTAGGGAGGTAAACGAGATCGGGAAGAGTTCCTGCTTTTTTGGGGTAACAAAGGATTTCTGTTGCAGTCGCAACGTCAGAGGGAACTGGAGGAGGCCAGGGCTCGGGCGGCTCAGATGGAGAAGACCATGAAGTGGTGGTCCGATTGTACTGCCAATTGGAGGGAAAAGTGGAGTAAAGTAAGTTCGATTCCTTGCAATTACTACTATTTCAAATTATACTTTGGTATGCACAAATCACATGCAAGTGGATAAAGAAACCATCCCCGATATATGTTCATAAGTCTAATA